>CM032809.1:5123620-5723620 GCA_019155185.1 Beaufortia kweichowensis
TCCGGACAGGTGACAGGTACACCTCACAGCATATGCATGTGATGTAGTTTCTTATACATTGACACAGATCGATACTGTTTAATAAGAGATTTCATGTCAGTGATGGATTATCTGTTTTGTATGAAATTAATTTGAGATTAGCATGAGGGTGATAACTGATGAGTAGTCTAGGGGTGTGAAAGCCAAGCAGTGCTGTAACACTGAGAGAAAGAAAGTCCCATTCATCTCTATGGCAGATGCTTGGCTGCTGCAGTAGAGGTTTGAAATCTGCCTTTTACATCTTTGTGGGACCAAAGAAACTTTTGAGACAATCACACAAAGCTGTTAAGTGTCAAGTTGCTGTGAAGTCACAGTATTATGATGTCAGGACAGATCTGATTGGCTGATGGCACCACAAAAATAGACACAGTTCTGTGGTCTGCATGAAAGTGTGAGTAAATTGGGCAATTCCATGTAAAAATCTTTTCATTATAAACCAAGATTTCCACCATACTGAAAGCTCAGATGTCAATATTTGGTGGTTTAAATACCTATTTGAGGTCTCTTAAAGTACGTTTTTATGTTGAAAGAATGAGTTTTTTATAGTCGGGTGAAGTGCTGTTTTCAGAATTGTCACATTTATAACAGTCCATATTCTTCATAAATGGGCACATGAAAATTCAGATAAAATAAAAATTTTATGTTCTCTGAAGAGTCTCTTCTCCATTTGTTAGGTATTTTTGCTTCTGGTTTGTGCATTGTAATTCATAGAAAAATGTTGCCTCTCAAAACCCGTGTTATTTTTTGTCATCCATAACGCAAGTATATTTTCATATCAAATAGATAACTTGTGCGTAGACTGACATATTTTGGTTTTAATAAAATATAAACAAATAATTCAGTATATTCTGTGTGAAGTTTTGACTGAAAATGTCACATCTATATAACCCAATTATGACATTATTTTCATTAGGGTTCTTTTACTTCAGTTTTTTTTTAATAAACCTCAAATCCTGTGAGTCATGACATACATTAGTCACATTCTAGAAGTCTTCAAAAGCTGTTAAAATTCTGTTTTGTACACATAATGTATATGTGATATAAACTCAGTTCTCACTGAATGTTTATCGAGTAAATCCAGTTTAAAATGTGATGTAAACTCCCAAACTGTGTGTACAGACCAGGAGTAATCACAATAAGAGTGACGATTCTATTTACCTGCAGTGTGTAAATGGCCATTAACCATTCTGGTTTTCCTCATCTGATGGACTGTCTCAGTCACAGAGAGGTTTGTTAATGTTACGGAGCTCTGGACTGACTCATCTTTCTGGCCATTCCGTGCAACACCAAGACAAATCGAGTTAACAGAATCGATAGAGCACTTCGGCGAAAGGGACATCTGATGCAGTTACCGCGTTTGGTTCGAATGCAAATAGGGATTGAAATTCGTTAGGGGACCACTGGCAAGAAGTGTAAATCTCTTCCTCAGTCTTTTAGACAGTCTACACTTATTGGATAACAAGCTGAAAGGGAAGGACTCTCCTTGTGTTCTTTTTTTGTTCCTGTTCTCACACTCTTTCAATGCGCCTCAGGCGTTTGTGTCTTAGGTCTCTCTCTCTCTCTCTCTCTCTCTCTCTCTCTCTCTCTCTCTCTCTCTCTCTCTCTCTCTCTCTCTCTCTCTCTCTCTCTCTCTCTCTCTCTCTCTCTCTCTCGCTTTATTCTCTTCATCACCGCTTCATGGGAACAGCCTGCAATTACAGTTAGACACCCTGTGCCATCGGCAAACTCAAAGCTTTTCCGGTATTAGTTCTTGGAGTTATTGATAGTGCCATTTGTGCCTTTCCCTCTGACGCCTGCGCATACACGAGTAAGAAATGTCAAGGTTGCTGCTTTCAAGTTTTTGCTACTTCAAAGGCTGTTGAGCTGATGATGCACAGGGCATTGTGGGAAATCTTGCCACACAGTAGAATGGGTAAGCGACAAAGACTTTAAAGAAATTTAAAGGAATAGGTCACTCAAAAAGATACCATTCTATCATTTATTCGGGTCACCCAATAAAAAGAAAATCGGTAGAGGATATTTTCATTTTCACTCAGCTCACCATGAGGAATATGTTTAATATTCATACATGACTGTGATATCCACCGGGAGACACGTGTCATGTTGAAAGTGCTAGTCAAAACAGTCTATAAAATTTTCCTATATATAATTTTAATGGTGCACATCACTTCCAATTGCTTTCAAGCTTCTGGAATGTCAGAAATGCTTTGGGAGTTTAGTATATTACAGCTGCACCACATTATATTGTCTTTGGAAAAACGTCTCTAGTACTCCTGTTGTCCAAAAACAAACTGTGCTGTCTTTCCGTTAGAATAATAAATAGCTTTTTTATCAAATAAGAATATTGTGATTCTGACCTTGTATGCATCTTAATCCAATAAGCGGAGTAAGAGAGTCTGCTGGCATGTTACATGCTGATGTTGCTCACGAGGACTAATAAACTGCATATCATCCCTCAGTGATTTGATCAGTTGTCTCACATTACATTGAGTAATCGCTCACCACTCAGCCCACTGGGACATTTGTCTCCTCCAATATGAGTTCATTATCTCCAACCTCCATCTACATGGTTAAATTGGCTTCTTATCCACGCTACAACGACCTCACCCCAAGGTCAAGTGTTGCACTGTCGGGCCGATTAAAGACTGTTACGCGGAGATTATCAGCCTCATCTCAAACCCTCCATCCAGTTCCTGAGAAACAAATAGAGTGAAATTGCATCAAGGGCCTGAATTATGGGCCAGTGGCCATCAAAGGTGTAAGGAGCTTTTGTGTATAATGATTTGTCAGGGCAGCATTATTAGGGACACTTTTATCCTACACCACTAAAATGTCCTCTGGTGATATTTCCACCTCAGAGGATTCTATCAAATCCTGTGTAGAATGATGCAGAACACAGAAGTGTGTTTCATTTTTAGATTATAGATATATTACAGTAAGTGGATGGCCATCTATTTTAAAAAGGCAACATACTTTGTAGGGTTTCTGTGAATGAAAATGCACAAACCAGAAGCAGTAATACCCAAAAAATGGAGAAGAGATGACTCTTTAAAGAACATAATTTTCATGTGCCCACTTGTGAGTAATATGGACTGTTATGTGACAATTCTGCACTTTATCTGAATGTGAAAAACTATGAGAGAGACCTCACATGCGTATTTAAACCACCAAATATTGACATCTAAGCTATCAGTATGGTAAAAAAACTTTTTTTCATGGTAAGGTTAACATTTGCATGGAATTTCCCAAATGTGTCTGCATAAAAGTGTGTTGCTCATGTACTCCATTGGACCAGAAAATTAGAATTATGAATCTTCTCAGTCTTCTCAGTCAAATCTTTGATTTTGTTGGTTCAAAGTATATCAGTATTGTTTTGTGTGTTTGTAAAGCAGGTCTCATTCACATTACTCATACAGCCGGTAAAAACTGTCTGTGTTATCGTCGTTTCTCATTCGTGTTTGTTTTGCTTTAAAAGCTTCTTGAATGGCTCTTGAAACACAGCCTTTGATGGGCACCACGAAGAACCTGATAATCTTTTGTGTGTATTTTAAATGACCTTGTTCTTCTTCTAAAAGATGCTGATTTGTCTCTGCAGTACATAATATGCAGTCACAGTACAACTCTGTAGGAGGTTTGGAGGCTTTGTTTTAAAAAAAGTGGCACTTTTACTTTCTTGTTGTGCCTTGTGTTGTGCTCAGAAGTGTTTTCATTGTATAATATAAGCCTACAGTACACAGTTAAAAAAAAATCCCAATGCATTCCTCAGTCAGGCTATTAATATGCATGCTGAGTATTGCATTGCCATTTCTAAATGAAGACATTGGTGTCTTATTAAAATGTTTTTAGATCGTTATTATGTTTCAGTTTGTGCTTATGCGATAACATGCCATAACAAATCTGAAACCATTTGGAAACGACACTATTTTTACTAGATGGAGAGAAAGCTAAATGACAATAATAACAAATGAGATTTTTATACTGCATCTATCTATATATATATATACATAGTTATGTTAGGATGTTGTCTGAGTTTGTCTGTGTTTTTGTTTTGTGGTTCTTCTGTATGATGTTCTAAACAGTCTAAAACACTATTATAAAATACAGTACATATCAATTTACGAGATTTTTTTCAACAAATATATTATTTGATGTGAAAATCTTTAGTCTCATCTGGTTAGTTTGCTCTACATTGCAACAGCCAAAAAGTTTCAGTCAGAAAGATTTCAGACACTGCTGCAGTTATAAGTGAGCAAAATATAGACATTTGTAGGAGTTTCTTCTCAAACTCGTGCCAGAAATGTTATCTTCTCTGCTTTTGCCTGTTTCAATCACTGGTTTATGACAGATTTACGTCTGAAAACTTCCAACTGAAATGTACAGTTTGACTCAAACAGCTTCTTGATTTCTTGTCCCAGGGACGTCACGTGTACCAGACCCGCTCGGGTAGGCCAGCAGACACTATTTTAAAGCAGAGAACGAGGACCTCTGCTGTGTGTGTGTGTGCGCTAGTGTTGGACAGTTGCCTTTATTTTCCACTTCAGTAAAGCACACTCCTCATAACCCTTTGTAATGAGGACGTGGGTCATCGCTTTGGCCCGTGACTCATAAAAACATGACACTTATGTTTGGCCACGCGGCGATGTTACAACTCACCTGGTATCTGTCCAAAGGTGATGACAAAACTGCTGTCCCTGCAGGTTTTTTATAACTTCCCTTTCTCTATTACCCATTATCCCCCTTATGCCAAGTCGGAAATTTTATTACACCAGTTGTTTGGCTATTGTTATTCCACAGATGCAGGTCATCATTTTTAGTCGCTCTCATTTAGCACAGCCGTGGGACAGAAACTCACGGGTAGCACGGGTATGCTTTGTCTACTGACACCAGCTGTACATTAATGCAAAATGCTAAACATATAATAAAGACTTATTCATGCAGAAGCATTTAAACTAAATAGACAACATATGCTACACAATTAAACTTTTTTCACTTTGATTTTGCCGTTTTAATTGTAGTGGGTGGCTTCCTCGGGCACTGATGTAAATGGTTAATTAATTTGTGGATATGAGGTAGATGATTGTGAGATAATTACTTTCATCTTGTGTAGTTTCTTTTTGAAAGAGAGATTTATGAAGCAATTATGAAAG
Organism: Beaufortia kweichowensis; assembly: GCA_019155185.1. Taxonomy (NCBI): domain Eukaryota; kingdom Metazoa; phylum Chordata; class Actinopteri; order Cypriniformes; family Gastromyzontidae; genus Beaufortia; species Beaufortia kweichowensis. The sequence continues at coordinate 5,128,807 of CM032809.1, forward strand.
ATCACAGTCAACATTCAGCTGGTAATATAAGTTAATCGTAATCCTGTGCTATATGATGTGTTGTATCTAGATGGTCTTGATTTTACAGATGTGTGGTCTGCCAACTTCCATGAAACTACTTTGTTTAGTGATTCGCCTGTTTTAAAATATGTATTAGGATGCCATGCAATATTTATTCACTTCATAGCGTTGGGTAAATGCTTTATTTATACTTTTTACAAAGCTGCAGTATTTAATTAAACGTATATTTACATGTATACATCGAGCCTTCATCTCAAGTGACTTTTGTCAAGGACACAAAGATTTGTGACTTTATCCAGGCTAAAGTCTCATCACCTATGAGAAAACAAGCATTAACTTTTGATTTTAATGATTATTTTAATCTTTGGCATGCTGTTTCTCAGTCGATTTTAAAGATATCAAGGTTATTTTTTACAGAATGTTACATGTAAAATTGTTTTATGTAAATCACAAAAAAAATACTTTTTTTTCACAGACAGGGTCATATTTGACCATGTCATTTTTTACGTCTGTAAGCTACAGAAACACTTGCGTACAGAACATAACAGTTCAAGAAATGAGCTTTGGAGATGAGACAAAGCAGGCAAAAAACTTTCTAATATGTTAAGGACCAACCAATTACTCTTCTTAGACAATTGCCCAAATGAGCTGGGTCTACTCCAGAATCTCTCTCTCTCTCTCTCTCTCTCTCTCTCTCTCTCTCTCTCTCTCTCTCTCTCTCTCTCTCTCTCTCTCTCTCTCTCTCTCTCTCTCTCTCTCTCTCTCTCTCTCTCTCTCTCTCTCTCTCTCTCTCTCTCTCTCTCTCTCTCTCTCTCTCTCTCTCTCTCTCTCTCACTCTCTCTCTCTCACTCTCTCTCTCTCTCTCTCACTCTCACTCTCATTCCGATTTACAGCCATTAGCATCAAGCAAAATGCATGAAAGTGTTAAAAAATGTAATAGTGTACTAGAAAGTGTAGTTTGGAGCGTAATTGTGAGCACTTTCATGCTGGATGTAATTGGTCTGAAGTGGGCACACTCAGACAAACAGCAAAGGTAAAATGTAATATTTCATTAGAACAGATAAATGGGAAATTGTTTAATGCCTCTGCTGACTCCATTTGACCATGACATGCATTATTAACAACATAAATATGCATGTTTTCATCTTTTAATTTAACACCTGATTACAGTAATAATGCCTAAACCTGCTACCAAAGTGATTTAGTACATGGTTTAAACTCATTCCCCCCGTGCTGTTATTATGGAAATACAGCCATCATTTTGTCTAGTTATTGCTTTGTGAAGTATTTATTGGAAAATTGAATAGTTTGCCTTGCAGCATGCAGAGTTATGCCGCAATACAATTTAAACAGATAAATATATAAACACTAGATTCCTCCAGCCGTGCTATACATCTTGAAATGCGAGTCTATGCTATTTGTGATCAAGGGGGGACGAAATTCATTGTGAAACGCTGATGAAAGGAGCAGATCTCGGCCTCTATAGCAAGAAAAACAGGACGGGAAGAGAGACATAACAGCGGATTACTTTTGTTTTCCCAATCATCCTCTCTCCACAAACAGTATTGATTCAGATTCTATGGCTCTCTGTGTCTCTCCATCTCTTCAGCTCTTTCTGTCTCTGCCCAGCTGGCCCCATGAGAAATGACTCCTCACTGACTCCTCTTAGTATTAAAGAACTGTTGACAGGGAATCACTCTTCCTGATATCCGAGTTTAGCCTTTAATTTTTACCAAACCTATCAATCATGGGAGGTGGAAGAAGTCTATAGCGTAATATTTCTAAGCTGTGATTAGGAGATATCATCTTATGATGTACATCAATCTGCACAATGTCAGTCATTACCATCGACACGGTGTAGATTTGAGACTGCTCACATATTCAAGCAAAAAGCCAGGAGAGGTTATGCGTTACAGTGGTTTTAGTATTAGTTAAAGGTGTTTTCACACAAAGGCACAACAATGAATAGTTTTTACATTTATTTTAATCATATTTCAGACATTTACATTTATGCATTTGGCAAATGCATTTCAGATGGCTTCAATCCAAAGCGACTTAAAAATAAAAGATAAAAAGAAGGAATAAACTTGAATTAGCATTTAGAATAATAAACTTTAAATAGGTAATGAATAAACTTAATTTAAGTTTATTTTTAATACCTCATTGGCAGAATTATTCTGCTTGTCTAAGCAGAAACCCGCTTAAATTTGATCATTTTTTCATGAAACATGACTTAATATCTTAGGTTATTTTGCTTGTGAGAGAAATGTATCCTGATTTAAAATATTTTACACGTTTGTACTATAAAACAAGACAAAAGTACAGTTTTTTTGTGTTTCCTATTAATCAAACTCATGACATTTGCACTGCTAATGCAATACTGCACCAGTTTTGCAAGCTACAGAAAACAATACTTTTGACAAGTAAAATCATTCATTAACCTAATTATAGGTTGTTTATGGTTGCCTAGCAACACAGCAGCCCAATATAGAATGTGCAAATATATACTGTATGTGTTTATTGGCATTATACAGCGACTTCAAACAAGGCTCAACCAATCAGAATTCAGGGTTTAGAGTCCATTTTATCTTATGTGGTTGATATTATGTGTGCATTGGTTTACAGCAAACTTCCACAGTAAAACCTATATTTAAACATTGATACCCCCCTAAAAGTTTTATTAAGGTGAGCTTAACCTTGTTGCTGGCAGTACTATGTCAAGCCAAGGCTCCTGTCTGGAGCGTTGAGCAAACTTCTGTCCGTAATGACCACGAACCAGCAAACCCTGCCCGCTTCAGCACTCCTGTAGTGTGAGGCCATTAGGCTTACAAAAATACATGCATGATACATAACACATCATGCCTGGAGCTCACACATCTTCTTACAAGCTTACAGGGAAAACTGTGGGTTCATTGCACTGTGCAGGGATGCATCCAAACTCCAACTTATGGATTCCCATCCCAGCTGCATGTTAACACGCCGACCACGTACTGCCGCTGTTTTACGTGCGGTGGGCACAGTGCCATTGAATCATGATGGATGATTAGAGTACAGCAATGAAGACAGTAAAGGGTTAAAATAATAAAGGTACACTTTCTGTAACTTACTAAACATGAACCTCATTTATTTACTTAGAAACTGGTTTGAGTGTATACTTCGGCACAGGAATATTAACCTTATTAGATGTATTTGCATTCTAGTTAGGAGAAAATTAAATGCACAGCAGGGCAGGATTAACGACTCATCAGCAGGTGAATGAGGAGAATAAGAATGCCAATGTCCGCAGCCTCCTCCCCTACACTATCACTGCAGATAAAGCCAAATTCACACACAGTGTTTTTACATGTCATCGTTACATTTATTAATTTTGTGCAGATGCAAGCAACATACTACACTATTAAGCATGTTGATTATTAATATTACTGAAGACCTTACCATATAATTATAAGTAAAATGAACATTGTAATGAATGCAGGGTGACTGTAAAATATAGGGTAGACTGGGGCTAGTTGTCACACTTTTAGGGATAGTTCAGCCACAAAATATATTCACCCTCATGGCGTTTTAATGCCTGCATGACTTTCTTTCTCCTGCAGAATACAAAGATATTTTGAAGAATGTTGGTATAGTCAAACAACATTGGCCCCCTTTGACTTCCCATGTATTGACACAAAACCACTGAGATATTTCTAAAAATATCTTTTTTGTTCCACAGAAAAAGAGTTGAATAATAAGAGATGAATAATAAATGACAGATTTTTGGGTGAACTGTCTCTTTAAGTCAATATTTCTCAGGTGTTGGTTTTTGTATAGATTGTATAGAAGTCTTTGCTAATAAAAGCTGTTAAACATTTCACATATGTATTCCCACAAATAAGAAATGCAGATCATTAAACACAGTGATTTTTAGGGCATGATGTCACACTATTGGGGGTAAGTTGTCACAACGGTGCCTTTCATTTAACAGCATATTATATTATAATTTCAAAAAGGTTCATTTTAAACACACAATCATTGATACTACAATGTAAGCCAAATAAAATAAGTAATTTCATCAAACCAATATGGCCAGCAATTATGATAACTGATGCTGTAATTAATTTAAAATGCACCAATAGGCATCAAAATGTGACAACTTGCCCTGGCCTGAAACATTGTAAGGCACCTTTTCCACAGTGTTTTCTCTCTGTGCATTGAAGACAAGACTTAAACACCACACAGAGTAAATGTGCCGATAATAAACTCCAGAAACTCACTTGCTAATGCTCTCTGCTGAAGAGGCTGTTTGAGAGCCGCTGCTAAACTCATTGATTCAGCTGCTTCTTGTGCTAATCTGTCTTTTAAGGGGCCAATTTCAGCAGTTTGTTTTCAGGTATACAAAACTGGAAAGTAACACATGTACTGTATGTGAAACAAAAAACAAGCTGTTTTGTTCTTCCCCAGTCGTCTTTGCATTTACATTGTCCCTGATCAGTCAGAAATGTTCTTTGTATAAATGGTGCATTGCTACACCTTCAGTACATCTTAAGGTGGTACATGTTATAGCAGATGTGTCATTTGAGGGTACTGCCCCAATGACAAGCTAAATCTACCAAAAATGTAGATTTTTATCCGATTAGGCTGCCCCTTTAGTTGTTTCCTGACGTACTTAGTTTGGAATAAAGAACAGCACAAGAAAATTAATGAAGTCATTAACGATAACATAACACATGTATGCAAAGACACAATATAAACAAAGTTGCTGCAATGAATAATGATAACTACAGATGACAATTAGGCTGCTGCTATTAACATCTGCCATCTTAAGTTGTTCTCCCGGGGATTTCAGTTCAGCAAACTACTGTATGTCAAAGTCTTATTGCACCTGATCTCAGTTCATCAACTCTGCATCACATGTCCAATAATGTATTTTGTGGAACACTTTGTACAATATTGAGATGTGGTTCTGTTTTGTTACTCCTGGACTTTTTACACTTTGTTTAACCCTCATAGTTCACAGCTTAAGCTGACAGAAAGGCATCACATCCATAGACTAGCACAGCATCAGCACTATGCAGTTTTCAAGTCTAACAGATCTGGCTGAGAAGACAAAGTGAAACCTGTCTTTTATTCTGGAGCTTGAAAGAAGAAAGTGTTACTCAGGAGTAAAGACCACTTCGGTTGATCTGTGGTAAAGTGAATTCTTGAGGGAGTAAGAGTTGTTTTTCTGAGCACTGTAGTGGCAACTGCACTGGATTTTAGAGCAGCCGTGGATCATATTGAGGTTTGACATCATTGCCTTATAAAGCTTTGATTCTTGGCTGTTAGCTCTTGGATCTGCTGCTGTAGCAGTTGAGTTTCTTTTTCAAAACCGTAAGGATTACCAAGCTGATCTCTTGCCAGTATATATCACATACGTATCATGCTTTATTATGGCATATTGTTTGCATATACATCTTAATGGTTGTGATGGATTGATCGGTTGTGATGCTGTACAAAACTTTTACTCCCACTGTTCTAATTGAACTAATGCCATTGCATTGCTGTATTAAACATACACATGAATTTTATTTATTTCTTTTTCAAGTATTTTTTTTAGGTATTTTAGTAAATACCCTTAACATGAACTAAAAAAATAGTAAAAAGCATTTATTGTTATAAAAATTTGTCATGGCCTATCAGTTATATATAGTTTGTCTTGATTACATTAGAATTCAACTTTGAAATATTAAAGTGAATAGTGAAATAACATGTGGAACAGTGACAGTTAACAGGTTAAAGTCTATACAAACTCAATCTTAAATGTTGGATCTTTAACACTTCCCCTACACTATTTTCTTTATTTTAAAATTTGGCTTAGAAAAAATGCACTGATATGTGAACAGTATCAAAACGTGCTCTGCATTCACATTTTCAATCAATGAAAGTCAAGGGGTGGATTTTCCATATACTGTAATTTGTCAAACATGACCGTACCTTATAAACAGTACGGTGAATGTGTTAAATGATGCTGTGGATACGCAGTGGCTGTACACCGAGATGAAAAAGTAATTTCGTTTTGCAGAACGGGGTGCAGTAACACTCGCTTCACGTTTCAGATTAATTGTGGACGTACCATGAAACTGTCAACAGTTTTATAAAGTCTGTAAAATTGATTAATGTGCTAATAACATTGTTTAGTAGGGGGCATTTATAGATCATACAAAGAACAATTTAAGTAAGTGTTAGCAATTGGAATTCCAAGTAGCATTAGGATGTTTAAGTACGGCAGAGGATACACAGACACTAACACAATAGCCAAAGTGCTCTCCTGTGGAAAAAGCCCCAACAGTACCCGAAAAGAATTTCACAGGCTTTTATATATTTAATAAAGGCTTTCATAAACGCGACAATCCTGCAGTTTTTGGGCTCTTTCAAGCCAAGCTATTATTCTACCACCCATCAGGAATATTCAGCCTTCTTTCATCCATTTAGAGAAATCTCACAACCTTTTCTTTCTCTTTTTTTTGGGGGGGGGTAGTGCGGATGAGAAACAGTAGCATACTTTGACATTCTTTACGCTTTCAATTCGTCCTTTCTTCGGGTCCCACATAAATGTGTATTAATGGAAGAGGGACGCCGGCTCGCTTGTATTATTTCTGATTGGTCAAGCAAGTGATGGAGAAGGCAGCGGAGCAGAGAGGTACAATAAGAAAATTGTCCTGAACCAAATAGCTTCAGATTAGGAACATATTATTTGAACTGCTCTTTTTCTGCGTTTGTCAGGTCCATGCTTGGACTGAGACATGAGGTTAAGCACAGAGAGAGAGAGAGAACCAAATAGAGAGAGAGATTAGAGAGAGATATTATTTGAAGAGAGAGAGAGAGAGAGAGAGAGAGAGAGAGAGAGGTCCAGAGAGAGAGAGAGAGAGAGAGAGAGAGAGAGAGAGAGAGAGAGAGAGAGAGAGACAGAGAGAGAGAGAGAGAGAGAGAGAGAGAGAGAGAGAGAGAGAGAGAGAGAGAGAGAGACCAGAGAGAGAGAGAGAGAGAGAGAGAGAGAGAGAGAGAGAGAGAGAGAGAGAGAGAGAGAGAGAGAGAGAGAGAGAGAGAGAGAGAGAGAGAGAGAGAGAGAGAGAGAGAGAGAGAGAGAGAGAGAGAGAGAGAGAGAAAGAGAGAGAGAGAGAGAGAGAGAGAGAGAGAGAGAGAGAGAGAGAGAGAGAGAGAGAGAGAGAGAGAGAGAGAGAGAGAGAGAGAGAGAGAGAGAGAGAGAGACACGAGAGAGAGAGAGAGAGAGAGAGAGAGAGAGAGAGGAGACAGAGAGAGAGAGAGAGCTTTTCAGAGCTTGTTGCAGTGTCTTAAATGGGTAACCTCAAACACATTTACTTAGAAAGAGAAGAACAAGACGAAAACAAATAAATGAGTTATTCATGCAACAAAATTGATTTGTTCACTTTCAAAAGCTAAGTGCTTTGTTTTAAACTCAACAATTATTTTTGCCAAAGTGATGCTGCAAGGTTCATGCGCACAACAGGAATTTCTTTTCTTGCTTGAAATTGTTTGTTTTGTGTATTTTAATGGGTACCAAAAGATGAGGTCACAAAACCAGCGATGCACACAAAAACAGCATTTCATACTGCAGTTTTGTCATGCAGAACATCATAACGTGGATCACAAAATTAGCTGTCACTTTTGAACATTAGTATAATTCTCATGCTGCGTCAAGACAGCGACACTTCATAATCACCGTTACATAACACGCAAAGACACTGAAGCAGGACCGAAAAAGTAACTCGCCGTTCCATAGTCAGGCACGGTTTTGTTTCTTAATAGCTCCCGTCACCCTGGGGTGAAATCCTAATCAAGAAGCGTAGCAATTCACACATAACCTCATCTTGAACTTTGCATGCCTCATCTTTTAAATGTCCGGACAGCTAGCTTTGTTCAAATAGCCTCTGAATTGCTTGAAGGCTTTAAGAGTACCTATAGACATGCTTAATTACCATCTGGGGGACCTTGCCATAATTGTTTGTTAATCCTGTCCTTCATTTGAATATTGCTGGTCTCTTAGGATTTGTCTTTTAAAGAAATCGAGCAGCGCCTGTGCCTGCCAGACTGTTAATGATGGGAATCTGCCTTTACCAGGATAATGTGGAACTGATTTACTGATGCTGGAGGGACTGTAGGATTTTAAGTTATTGATGTGCTGCCGTATTTGAATCTGGTGCTCATTTTAATTACGCTAAAAAGTTTTAAATATTAACCTTTTGCTCTCACAAACATATCAGTTCACTTCAGGAGACATTTTTTGATCCACTGAAATAATTTGGTTTACTTTAAAGATGCATGTGCTCTTTGGAGCTTCAACAAGTCATTTTTTCTACATAAAATCATCCTACATAATGTAAAGAACATTCTGTAAAAACATAACCTTGCTATGTTTAATATTGACTGAGTAATGACATGTTAAGATTCGAAATCATAGTGATATTTATATTGTTATCTCATCATTTGATTCTGAGACTTTAGCCTGGTTTTCACAGACAGTGTCACATACTGTATATGAAAATAGCATGATGACATTTTAATATAAAATTGTGTTCAACTGAAGAAAGGAGGTCATATATATCTGTGAAATTATTTTAAGTTTTATATTTTTTGTAAAGAGAATCCCAGATATTTCTATTCTTCTACATGCTTTTCACTTGTAGTCATGATTTCACTTTACAGGATCGTAATGGTGTTAAATCAACATGCAATTCTACATGTTGTATCAGAAGATATTTAAAAGGCACTCGAGGCAAAGCAGAACAGCATTTTGAGTGACTTTGCAGTCCGCATGTCCTGTACCACATTCACATTTTCCACGACAAGCGTTCGGTTTCAGCTTCTTCCTTCCAACGGCAGATACGTGCACGTATTCTTCCAGCCTAGGAATACATCAACTCGTCATCGCGTATTCAGAAATAACCTGCTCTCTTCCTCTTACTGCTATTTATTGATATGTATTTTCTTTTGTTACCACCAGCTCTGTCTGAAAAAGACACAGGAACTTGACAGCGCAATTTCTTCTTTTAAGCCGAGAGAAAAACAGCTTTGCCAAGGATTCAAAGACAAGTGCACAATGAGGAACAAAACTCTGGTGCCCTCACAGTATTGTTGAAGCTTCTGTTTTATTCACCAGAAATTAAATGGGCATCTCTCTCTCTCTCTCTCTCTCTCTCTCTCTCTCTCTCTCTCTCTCTCTCTCTCTCTCTCTCTCTCTCTCTCTCTCTCTCTCTCTCTCTCTCTCTCTCTCTCTCTCTCTCTCTCTCTCTCTCTCTCTCTCTCTCTCTCTCTCTCTCTCTTTATTCCACTTTCCAAGCTCTTTCACCGGGGCTCATCAGCAAAGCATCATGGGTCTGTTGAATAATGTATATTCCACGGTACAGACAGAGACACAATGCAATCTTAGAGACAGACTTTGGCCTGTGTGCTTGTTGGACAATCAGACCACCGCTGTGCCGGCTGCTGTGTTTAAAACCAAGCATGAGCCTTCCTTCACCTCGACTGAAGCCTGGCTTTCTGAACCCTTTTCTCTCTTTTTCCACATTCTGTTAGTGCTTCTATCACAGAGTTGCCTGTCAGCTGTGCGGTCTGCTCGGCCGTCAGAAACTAATTTGAGTCTTTAGTAGCTTCTGTTTTGTGCCCAGGGCCTGAATGTGAATGATACATTAGAAACATGCCTTAACATGTGAATAAACCATTGAGTTGCCTATAGAGACAGTATTTTAATGGATTAAAGTAGGCTACTTAATTATGCTGTTTTATAACATTCCTCGTTTCAGTCAATTTAGAGTCAGTGTTGCATGTATTGTATTGTTGCGTTTCAGACAGTGAAGTTCTACTTAACTGAAGTGACCACTAGTTAAAAATGACCATTATTATTACTATATACAGTTTGTCAGCTTTTGGAGCAAACACAAGCATATTGTTTTGTTTTATGTACATTTGTTGTAAGATATGTAGTTTTTATGTATTTTAGAGTTCATTCTCATTTACATTTGTACTACCCCCAGTTAATTATTGTTCTAAAATGTTGCTCTTTTATCTAAAGAGATTTATTTTTATGATAGCAAGTGGCTGGATTTATATTATACAGTTTCTTACATGGTTTGCCGGGTAAGTGAAATTTTGGACCCGAAATATTTTATGTAAATATTAGCTATTTTGTAACAAGAAACAAACAAAAATGGCAAAATCTCCCTACAGGTCTCATAAGCAGTAGGCAGCAGGGCAGCTGACCAAAACGTTGAACAGATGATGTGAACTGATGTGAATAAGGCTTGGGATTTTTTTGAGAAATTTTAGCCTGTCCTGCACAGACACTGAGGCATTTTTATCTTGGCGACACCTTCTCTTATCTCACATAGACAGGAGGATGGGTTTAAAGCACCGGGCAATTACACAACACCCCAGAGCATCCAGAGGTCAAGTGCCTTTCTCAAGGGCAAAGTTCTTTAGTTGAACCTGGTTTTGACCAGTAAGCCCATGCAAACTTCTGTTTATCACCTCACTTAAAAATATTTCTGACACATGCACAAAGAGATGCCACATACTGTACAGGTAATCCCCTACAGAGACTTTATGCAAGAGTCTGTAGGAGCGAGTGCCACAGAGTACAAATAAAAAAATGAAACGGTGAGGGAGAAAAGCAGCCATTTACTGAAACTCCTATGTTCATGATCCAAGCCTTCTATATGTATGGCTGCAATCCCAGCATCCCCTGCGAAGCGTATCTGCTCCTGCTGCTACTGGCTGTATAATACACCCCAGAGTCCTGTGCACCTCTGCGGTGCGGGTCAACGCTATACTGAAACACACAAGTCCCACAACTCCACCTCATTTTCACACCGTGGAGTCCTGCTTCCAAATCCCCGCCTATAATCAGCCTCGGCTCCAGCGCACAGCGGCGGATCGCCTCTTTTCATTTAACCCCTACACCACCCCGAACCACCACACACACACAGCTGCTGAATCCCAGACATTACAATATTCCCATTTTCCCAGACCTGATACTGGAGAAAAGTCTCTTGATATCGCACCGCCGGGATTAGGGATTTGAGCATGATTTGATTCGTAAAAGTTTGACATGATTCTGCTGTGTGTGCTGACTTCTTCAATCAACCTACATAGACCTTTTCATTCAATCGTGCAGTGTAAAATTAGATTTACATCAAGCACTTTCTACATCAGTGTTTTACTTACTATGCTGCTATGAAATTTCTTTGTAGCTGCGGTTTGATGACTATCAGTATTTAATTATAGACAATTGACAGAATGACTGCAAAGGAAATTGTTGGGTAGATGAAGAAGATTAATGTTTTTGGTACAGTATCAGGGAGGTCAGCAGCAATTTTTATCGCAATTTTTATTTTAAGGCATCAATAACTCAATTCCATCAGTAATTTTTGGTATAACTTTACATTTAGGTGGAATTAACTGTATTTTAGCTGATGCAATGGTTGAAAAATGGTAACAAATTACCAGTAATACATATTAGTGATTGTCAAATTTATTCTTACATTCCATGTGATGCAATAAACAATAAAAATTGTGGATTAATAATTTTTCTTTTGTGTTAATTGTGCAAATTCTATTAGCAGTCCTCATACACTCTTGAAAATAAAGGTGCTTCATGATCCTAAAGAAGAACCATTATTGACTGAATAGTACTATACAAAACCTTTAACATTCCCAGAACCTTTCTTATTCACAAAAGGTTCTTTGTAGTTGAAAAAGCTTCTTCAGATTATAAAAAAGTAAGAAAGAAATGGTTCTTCTATGGCATTTCTGTGAAGAACCTTTTGTGGCATGTTTATTTTTAAGACTGTATCTGTGCAAATTTCTTTTATTGCAGTCTTTTTCAGTACTTACAGTATCTCAGTGCTCTAAAATGTTCACAACTTTCACAAAACAGTTAGCAGATATACTCGCAGGTTTCCAACTTTCCTGTCAGCACCACCTTGGAGAGCCAGATTTCATCTGTTGATATGTGGATGTTTATTTCATGGGCTCTGCACTGATGTATCAGAATATATCATCAGCTGCGCCCCAGGACACGTTGAAGGATGTGCAATGCTAAGACACAAGTTCTTAAATTGAAGCGTGGGGTAGCACAGACACATCCTTATGTACAGCACAACAGTTGCGGCTGTCACATCATTCCTCCTAGAGATGCTGTGTGATTCCGTGTGTGCAGGTGGATGAAGGCCAAGCTTTGCCGAGCTGGCTGGAGGACAATCAATGTGACAGTAGAGTAGAGCGGGACATGGAGCCCGAGCAGCATCCCTGGGCCGGTACACTGATGGAGAGCGACACATACAGGAGCCACAGAGCCCCGGGCCTCTGATTACTGAGCACACACACAGGCTCATATCATATTTCATAGCCAGAAACCCACAGGTCATCTTCAGAAAGAAATCCTGTTAGCTTCTAGACAATCTCCGCCTTTTTTCGGCTTCATTTCAACAGGAGCGATCATGACCAGCATTTGCAATAGTGTAAAGCTCATGGCAGTCAAAATGAACTTTTTATATATTCACACTTGATATACTGTACTTGTTATGAAACTGATGAAAAGTTTAGACACATGTGTGACCCTGTCTGTGAAAACCAGGCTAAAGTCTTAAAATCAAATTGTGAGATAACACATCAAAGTTTGATTTCACCTATTCATATCACTATGATCTCAGTCTTTGACATTACTCAGTCAGTATTACAGATATCAAGATTATATTTTCACAGAATGTTCTTTACATGATTTTATTCAGAAACAAGCAAATCACATAAAATGACTTTAGCTGGATTTTTACAGCCAGTTTCACTTGCTGACAATTTTTTTTCTTAAATCATTTTTAATCTGATGGTGTGTATTTCAATATTTGAAATGTATTAAAATGATTGGTTTACCTTGATCTTTTTTTAAGCAGTACAAAACTCTGCGTTAAGATTTAGCTTCGTTTTCACAAAGAAAAGCTCCTTCCCTTCCATATTTACACCGTACAATTGAAATAAATTGACCGTCTCACCTTGACTAGCCTATTATTGAGTTCTGCAGTCATTTAGAGCCAGCGAGTCTTTATTTGTCTTTTTCTATAGCAGATGCCGTTTATCCTCTGCCTCTTGAACTGTTGCTTAGACTCCCTCTTCTTCCCTCAATTACTCTCCCTCTCTCTGGTTTTTACGGTCTATCCATAGAAGCATCAAACACACAGTGTAGAGAAAAAAGAGAGAAACACAAATCAATTAGCTTTGCAGGCCTGCAGGGCTGGTGGGAGGACAAGTCGAACAGTGTGTTTCCTACAGCTAGGTTACACATTGTCATCTTATCCAAAAAAGCTCAACACCACACTGCCAGCTTCACACTTGAGAGGTGCCCCAGCTAGAAAAGTGGAGTTTACCATCAGCATGACCCTGAGAGAGAGAGAGAGAGAGAGAGAGAGAGAGAGAGAGAGAGGCAGAGAGAGAGACAGAGAGAGAGACAGAGAGAGAGACAGAGAGAGAGACAGAGAGAGAGAGAGAGAGAGAGAGAGAGAGACAGAGAGAGAGAGAGAGAGAGAGAGAGAGAGAGAGAGAGAGAGAGAGAGAGAGAGAGAGAGAGAGAGAGAGAGAGAGAGAGAGAGAGAGAGAGAGAGAGAGAGAGAGAGAGAGAGAGAGAGAGAGAGAGAGAGAGAGAGAGAGAGAGGGAAGCAGGTGCTGTTTTCTGAGAGACAAGACACTTAGTGCTTGAAAAAAGTGTTGCGGTGTCTTGTTGGGTTAAGCTGCACATAATTGCCTTTGTATAACTCTAAAGTGCTGTGTTGTCTTGTATCTGTGAGAAATGTGAATCACATAGAGAGAAAATGTAATGCTGTTTCACTCTGACAGACGCCGGACTTAAAATCTGTAAATTGGTCTTGTTTTGGTTGTAAAAGCTTTTGTACTGTTGTCATCTGGTACTGTATTTAACAGAGACATAATCTGAAAGGCACAAGTTTCAAAATCCAGGAAGACTTTTGTGGATTTATGTGTTGATCAATACAGCGGAGATGGTAGATATCACATAAAAAGATAAAAGCATAATGTGGCAGTGGTAAAATAGAAAAATGAAAATTAAGTAGAAGTTAAGAGAAAAGCATACAGACAGATGGAGAAAAATCATGTTTTTGCATATAGAAAAACATAGAAAGTCATCTTTTCAGTTCTCTCACTTAATCATTTTCTGTCTACACTGCTCACTTTTTAAATAAAATTAAATAAACTTCAACTTAAAAAGTTAAATACGTTTTTATGTTCTCAAGCTGACCAGATGACAAGTGCACTCAAAAACCAGCAAACAAGACCATCTAGAACCAGAAAACCACACTCGAGATGCTTGTTTTTAGTTGATTATCTCATCTTTCTATTCGTACCCTTTCTTCTAACTCATCGTTTCTCATACTTTTGGATTCTTCCCAACTATATCCTCTGTATTTGCAGTAGGCTATATGGCAGTATATATTCCCTATTAGAGTGATAAACCAGTAGGCATCAGCTTGTCCTTATTAAGCAGTAGAAACATTCCTGTTTTGAAGTTCATTCTCTTGCTTCCAGGCCCGCGGGCTGGGCCCACCAGAGCAGGCCGACATTTTCACAGGCGCCATTGATGTATATCTGACCTTTGATGCAGTCGTTCCGTGTTTCCTAGCCAGAAGCCTAATTAAAACTAATAGCCCCCTGATACTCTGCAGCAACACGGTCCCCACCTCAACCCCCAACAACCCCATCAGATTCGGGCAGGCCTCCAGAACACAACGTTCCTCCACCAGTACCGTAGACAGTGAGTTTGTAGTCATGAGTTGATTTGGATCCATAATCGATCGGTATGGAAACACACGGATCCACTGTTCTCATGACCTCTCTTTGAAGTCAGATATCAGAGACAAACAAGAGAAGCAAAGAGTTCAGAAAAGCTATGAGTTTTGCATTGCTCCATGAAACTTTCTTCGTAGTTCCTCTTTATTGGCTAGAGCAACACTTGCAGTACACCTGGCCACCACTAGAGGGCATTTCCACTTTCACAATATGAGACCTTTTCATGTCTTTCCAGTGTAGTTTCAAGTAGTTAAAACCATGAAAACCACAATTGTAAACGTGGGATTTATGTTGTGACTAACAACGTCCAAAATAAATTAACATTATGTTATATTTTAGCATCTTCAAAGTAGTCACTCTTTCTCTAGAATTTGTAAAATCATATTCTTGTCATTTTATCATCCAGCTTCTTAAGGTCTCAACCTGAGAAGCTTTTTAAACAGCACTGAAGCAATTTCTATCTGTGCTGGACTCCTTATTGGCTGCTTTTTATTCGTTAAATGGTACAGGTAATCCATTTCAAAAATACATTTTTTTTTTATGAAAATAATGAATATGTTGACACAATTATATATTAGCATACAAAATGAATTTCAATTTTGCTAAACTTATTTAGCTGGCAAGTAGTTTTTCTTTAAGTCATTACAACGAACATTGACATCTCTTGACAATATGCCCTGTACAACGCTAACATGATCGACTACCTGGATGTTCCTTTATATTTACAGGGGAAAAAAGCATATTGGTTATCAAAATGTGTCAAGACAGGCAAAGTATATATAAGAAACTCTTGTATAAAGAAAACTAGTGTGAGTTGTGAAGCTGGACCACTAGGGGTCAAATAGAAATGCAGAGGTTGGCACAAGAACAGAGCTACAGTAGTTTTTTCGCATAAGGGGAGGAGAAGGGCAAGAACACAGGGGAACTTTTGGCATCGGTGTCACAGGGCAAGGTGATGGCTCTTAGTGAGTACATCTAGCCCTCGTTTATCTTGCTGCAGTGCAGTGTGGGAAGGTGTGGGTGTGTGCCTGGGGGTTGTGAGGGGGCTGATTTATAGTGTCTCAACCCAGAGGTGGCAGGAGCGAGCTGTGACAATCTGGTCTTTTGGGAAAATGGCGAGTACCCATAATGCCCCAGGGAACAGGGGACATGCCAGTGTCCTCAAAGAGCGGCACAACAGCTCTTGTTGCTCTACTATGTTGGCTTACTTGGCCCAGTTCAACTTTTTAAAAGAGTTTAAGTCACAACAGGCAGTGCAACACAAGGCTTTGAGAAGCATTACACTTTAAAAGTGCTGGGTTGTTTTCAAAGCCCATTGGGTTATAAATTAACCTGTAGTGGGTTGTTGTTACCCAAACATTGATTGAAACAACCCAACATTTGGATTAAAACAACCTATCATAGGTTCATTTATATTCACTTATACAGTGTACATTTAACCCATCATTTTTTAGAGTGTATAAAAATTAGATTAGAGTGTATACTAATGCTGGGTTGAAAATAACCCAGCATTGGGGCAAATCACAGCCATTGGCTTAAATTAACCCTAAAAAAGTTTATATGTGACCCAACCATCAAGCCAGCATTTTTGGTTAAAAAGACCCCAGCATTTGGCCTTTTGACCCAATGCTCGGTTAAAAATAACAGAATAATGACTGAGGTCATTCTGATGGCAGTTTTGTCTTTGATAGAAAGTTTACGTCTGGGCTTCTACTTTTTAAAGTTTCTAAACCAGATAAACCGGACAGTGATTTATGATTTATTCATGATATCTATGAACAACTCCTCTGACAGCCTTTCAAAGGTCTCGATTAAAAGTTCTGAAAACAGCAGGCCTTCCTTCAGGTGCTACAGGTCACATTCTGTCAGTAATCTTACTGAATTACAGATCACACAGGGAGTAGCCTGTATCAGTTATGCACATAAATCCAGGACCTAACCGGGTTTTCCCTAACCCAATAGAGACACGCACACATTATTTGAAATCTGTGACCTTTGACAGTGAACGCAATGTGGTCATTGATATTCTTAGGAGTGTGTTGTGGTAAAATCCAAGCCTGTCTCGTAGCCCATGCACCGGTGAGATCCGCTCTAGATTTGGTATTCCCGGCATAGGGACTCTCCTAAACCACTTACCCGTATTTGCAATGCAAATACCCCGAGATAGATTTATCCAATGGCTTTGGGAATCGCAGATAAACAGTAGACTCGCAATGACTTTGCTTGTCATTCTCTTCAGATGAAGTAAACATCATTATGATTTATAGTGCTTGGTGACATTGCAGGAGCACAAAAAATAAATATTCCACCTGACATACTGATAGACCGACTTACATTTGAACCTGAGCAAAATAGTCAGATTTGTAACATCATAAATATATTTAGATCAATTGCTCGGCTTCTACGCATACATCAATGTCGTGATGTCGAAGGCACATCTGGTCTTGCATTGCATTTTCACTAATACACTGCAACTGATGGCAGTGCTTAGCATTTGCTGTGGGATTCTTAACCTGTCTAAGAAACTCAAGTGGACAGATGCATCACAATGGGATAAAACACGGGAGAAGATTGAACCTATTATGGCCTGATGGTGTTTTTAATAACATTAACATATTGTGAGGCTTCAATCTGGGACAGCGAGGCTTCTCGATCGGCAGCTGGTGAACTTCATCCATTGCTCAGGGCAGCTGATGGTCTGTTGGGTTTTGATGATGATTACCTTTGTGTGAATAATGTCAGATGATACTTTAGGATCAATTTTCCATCAGTCCATTGATACCAAATATACACTATAAAATATATGATTCACATAATGATGCATTATGTATTATGAAATAATAATATACTGTATTATAAAATAGATGAGAAAAGCAATACATAATAAAGGTAAATACTTTTAGTCACATGAATGTAACACTGACACTGTCTTTTTATATCTCATTCTCACAAAGCATGTTTGTTTTAATGGAACACATGTTTTCATCATAATATTGTGTTATTTTTTTCTGTGTAAATAGGTTGACATTTAAATTCATTATTCAATAGCTATAAACATTAGTGCTTCACACAAAACACCTTTCATGAACTTTTAACACACACACATACATTATTATTGTCAAATACTCAAAAGAACAAAAAAATGACAAAAGCAAAAAAAAAGGAAAAAACAGAAAGAAAAATATTCATATTAGCAGTACTGCAGTTGCAATAAAAATAACTTGACATTCCTCTCTTATATTTTACTTTGCCTTCTGTTTTAGTTTAATCTCATGTTCAGTGGTTTAATGAACTGAAAATGGAAAGCATCTTAGGCTCTGTAGATGTTATATATTCAAAAGTTCTATTAGCTTTTGACTAAAGCCTCAATCTGTTCATCTATAAAACCCTCTGCTCTCTTACTAAGACTTATATTAGATTTATATAGATTTATATTAATTTGTGAAAGGAAATGACATTTTATGATCTGCACAAAGAAAGAAAGGAATGAATTCTTAAAAGTATATTTATTTTATTGCATATATAATATGAACAACCCTATTGTCTTTTACTGTAGGAATGATCACAAATGTATGTGTTTGAGTAAACATGATAAAACATGGAATTAAATGCATGTTTGCTTGTTCAAATGTATGTATGCATGCATGTATGGGATTAAATTAAATAACATAATATAGTGCAATGATTAAAACCCACAAGCAAGTTCATAATGTTACAAAATCATGAACCATGTTTAAACTAAGCATCATAATAATATAGTGCATTAAAGCATTAATAGCATATTATCATGATTCATTTAGATCTGTTTTTGATTCTGAGTAATACATCAATGCAATTTGTTGTGTGTGTTCCATTGCAGTATTGTAATAAACTGTAATCTTGGAAATGAGTTTATTGTTCTAGTAAATCTAACATTATTTTTTCAGTAAGGATTTACATGAAGACCTAATCCAAACCGACCAGTTCTGAGGTGAATAGCAACATTACAATCTTTGATTTAAAATGATTTGTTAGAATCTCAGTTTGGCTAAAAATCTTAAATTTTACTGTTAAGCAAGCTGAAATAACATGGACAAAGCGCTGATTGACAACTTACTGTGATTGCTCTCAGTGCGTCTTTCTTTTTTAAGATTTTTTTTCTTTTATCTGTGTCTAAATCGTAATGTAAGGTTTACAGGGTTTAGTTTTAAATCAGAACATTGCAAATAGATACAAAGTTATGTTTAGTGTTGATGGACATGTATGATCTCACGGAATATTTTGCAGACAGTACTTCAACATTGTTGCATTAGAAAGCAGATCACATCACTTGTGTTTGACTCAAGGCACTGGCATTTGTATGAGCAATTTGTAGAGGAATAATACTGCAAAACTATTGAAGGTGAAAATCACTCAGATTACATTAGTTTCAGGCACAGCCTAAACTCTATTCCCTAATTATTATGTTTGAATTAACAATCTGTAGCTAATTTGCTCATTGGCATGAACATGTACATGAACAGTACGTGCATTTGTGTCTGTGTGCTTTTTAATGTAAAATTAGACATTTAGATAGTGGTTATTAATGGCATTTTAATTAATGGAGAATGGCATTTTAATTTAAATGGGGCAGCAAATGTGAAATGTCTTTTGCATATAAATCTAAATGTCTTTTCCCAGTGTTTCCAGTTTGTTCTCGTTCCCAGAGGAAATGTAGATCAAAACAAGAAATAAAGCTTTCAGGCATTAACCAGAAGCAAATCACAAATCTACAAAAGAAAAGAAAATCTACACAAGAACAGGTGTACAGTCAACTGAGGTTTAAGATTGAATATACTGTATGGCACGTCTTTGATTAAACGACGTCAAATGATTACTTTAGGTATTTTAAAAAACAATATGGTTTAGTTTATGTTTATTGTTATGAAAAATTGCCAAATACTTATTCTTGAGTCTCAGACCTTTCCTATAATATATAGTTTGTCATGATTAGAAAATAATTGAACTATTAAAGTGAATAGTGAATAGTAAAATAATAACAAGTGTTTCACCTGTGGAACGATGACAATTAACAGGTTAAAGATAAATATTAAAAATGTTATATATAAAAACTGAATGTTTAATGTCTGGTGAAGCTAAATCTGCAAAAATAGACACATTTTACATTTTGCACCTCTATTAATCAGAATGCCAATTAATTTTAAGTGGTGAAATGTCTGCTTGCGTTCCCAACACTCTGTATATTAAATACATTCTGCACTTCACAAACTAATGAGTAATTTTCCAAAGGTCATGAATTTAAATCTCATTCACCGAAGACTTGCACACAGGCCAATATTCAATGTGATGGATTTCCAAAAGCAAACGTTAAAATGTTGTCTTCTCATTTAAAACAGGAATTGTGATGCTAAGTTACTACATTATAGTATTTTTTCCAAAAGGAAATCAGATTAATGTAAAGCAGTAGTCTCTATGATGGAAACTGATTATTAAAATAGTTTGAAAATGCAGAAATGTTTGTATGATGGTATGGTGTGTGTGGTTGTGTGTGTTTGAAATAAACAAACACCTCTTGTTGTTATTGTCCTTCAGTTGAATATGAATGTCTGTTGATTGAGCTCATTTTGGATGGCTTAGATTGCTCACCGAGGAGAATTAAACACAAAAGAACCTGATTAACTTTCTCACTGAGACAAACATAAACACAATGTAAGGGAAAGACCCTGTGACAGAATGATTCTGCCCGTGTCTGTTCATGTTTAAATAGCAGTCAGTGGAGAGCTCTATCATTCTGTCTCCTGCAATTACCCTCTTCACTTTACCTAGCAATCAAAAACTTGTCATGCTGTAAAGGGCTAAATGGCATCATAACACAACCTTCCTGTGAACCTCTCGTGGATCTAGCTTTGCTGTTCTGCAACGTTGTATTTGTTTGTTTTCACATTAGGATTCGTTTACAGATTAGCTTAAAGTAGGCTATTTAGAGTAGATGTAATTAAAGGACACATTTAAAGGAAACATTCAAGTCGCCATTCACACACTGCCATGTTGTTTTTAAATGTGTCGTGTAACACAAACATGATTTTATTTTTAAAGACATTTTTTTTTAATTTAATTAGTAGATAGGAATACTTTTATAGTGCTTTTTTGTCCTTTTGAGATTGACAGGCCACGTCTTCTTTTATTACATTGTATGGAAAAAAGCTTCTTCATTTACTTTTAGTGTTAAAATGAATGCGAAATGAATTTATGAGTGTGAATAAATTAAATTTTAGTGTTCAAATGAATGTGAAGAAGAATAAATTATGCCATTATTTTTTATTTTGGGGAATTTATTCATTTAATTATACTAAAAAACAAAACGCACACAAAAACAAAAGTTTCCAACTGAGCCTCGCTCCAAATAAAACAGTCATTGTAAAGCAAGGCCCTCCGCTCTATAAATAGACCAGCATCATTTCTTCTGTCCTCTCCCTGAGACGGCAAGGTTACCTCCCATCAACTTAGCTCTATAACAAAGAGTTGACAAACACAATGATCATTCCCCATGTAGTCAATGGCAGCATTATACTCAAAGGAATCCGCTCATCTCTTCCCTTGATATTTACTTGTGTTGGGCTTGGTTTCGTTTGCGGCTCTGTGTTTAGTGTTTCATCAAATCCCCCCTGAGAGAAACACCACCGACCATTACAGCCCATCTCTCCTGCCGTACGCTCCAATTTTAGCTCTTTTATTAAACTTTACTGCTCAAGTGTCAAACCTACCGCTGCTTTGGGAACGGCCGGCAACAGTATTCCCTGAGCAGCTGGTCTCAGGCCAATCGCATTTCATCATCAATGCAATATAATGTATGTTGTGTCTGATCAAGCTAAAAGCCCTTGAAAACAATGTGTAAACCAGGTTAAGAAAGAAAAATAACAAATGAAATCTCTTTTTCTTAATTATTTCTCCTAGACATCAGTCTCCTGTGTGTCATATATTTCCCCCAGAAATTTCACAGATGTCTCCATTTGAGTTTCAGAAGAGATCTCAACAATGTCAGAAACTGAGCGCAGATTTGTCAAGTCTGCAATTTTACCAATTGCTAATTCTCCTAAACAAGCAGAAACATCTGAGACTAAGTTGATACTTTATTAAATCTCCAGAGCTATTAAAGAGCAACAGCTAAGCAATAACATTTTTCTCTGGTTATGATTTAATATCTTATTTAGGAGAGCTAATGAAGTTCTCGGTTATGCTTCGTCTCGTTTATGTTTCCCTTTGTTTTCTTTTAGTTGTTGAAATTCAGGTTATTGCAGGTTGTTTAACTATTGACTATAGAAGAGCTTAATGAGAAATGTTGAAAACTTTGACTTTTGATTTCACACGTTTTGGCACAGTTTAAGACATTGAAACTTTCTTCTGAATCTTTCAAGGGGTCACATGTGAAATTACTGAGGTCTTTTTCTCAGGAGAAAAATCTGAAAGGCAAAATTCTTCATGCTCTTCAATTCATTTCACTACTGTCTAAAAGAAATAATTGGTATATTAGGTAGAAATCTCATCAATTTGTCTTTTCTGCCGAAACACACCTCTCTTTTATTCTTTTTTATTTTATCTCCACAAGTGACCTTGTTCAAACTCGCAGGGTAACCCGAGCGCACGATTCCCACGGGAAGAGAGTCGAGGTGAGAGAAGTCACAGTTTCTCACAGCTGGGTTAAAAAACAGTGAAAGTTAGGTCTTTTGGATAGTAAAGAGAGTGAATGCTGGCGTCCAGAATGCTGTTGAAAAATTGAAATCACTTTAATCTTGTGTCAAAGAAAAGCCTGACTTGGGTCTTGAGAGATAGGTGTGTAGGTAGAGATCAGACCGAGACACCAGAGGGATTAATGTCTTATCCCAAAAAGGCCCAAACTCCATCAAAGATACAGATCAGTGCTGTGGAGGGCGGCTGTGAACTCGGTTGCTTCTGATACAGAGAGCTTACAGGCTCCTAATGGCTTTGTTCTACTGATGAAACGACAGATCTATTGTTCATTATTACAGTCAGAGACAGCACTGAATCACATCCAAAGCAGTCTGCAGACATGCAGGACTCCACAACTGCAAAATCCTGAACATCAACCAGAGATAAAGTGTTTGTTATTACTCCACTGTTGGTTGTTTTTCAGGAACCATAACATCTGTCATGAGGTTTCGGTTTTAAATTATTATCAATGCTTAAATGTCAAGTGATCAAACAAAATGTCAAATGATCAAGTGGCATTTGCTCACCTCTTTCACTGGTTCCATTGTCATGAAGTCTATGGGTTTTTAGGATGGTTATTTAGTTAAATGCCTGAAACATGGTCTGTGGTTAACAATATTCTCACATATATATTTTCACATTTTATTTCTATGACAAATAGAATGGGTTTTTTTCTATGAAAAAATATTGTAGATGGAGGAAAAACTTGTCGGAGGTGTTGTGGCGGTGACGCTGATGTCAAGCATGCGTGATGTAATCTGTTTATAACATTATGTTAGTTTTTTCATAAGTTTTATTTAATTTGTAAAGAATATTTTAATAGACACAACGTGTAAGTATCATAAACCTTTATTCATCACAGATCTTATTTTTTGTGATAATGAGAAAGCCATTTATGGTTTTATTTTTTATTGCTCGTTTAACAAAGCATAAGAATTTCTCAAAGTCTGTTCACAATTGACAATTTCATTGCCAGCGCTTTGTTTGGATTGTTTTATAACCCACATGCTGCTCCGCCCCTTTTCTCTTGATGCGTAACAAAATGATGCGCATGTTTATTAGCACTTTCGAGGGTTGTCAAATTTTCTTGTTATTTCAGGCCCTACATTAATATAAAGAGATGAAAGTGAGCGTGTGACCTGTACACTGTCTTCCTACTGGTTAAACGTGTAAATTAGGCCACGAAAACCAACACTGACTCTAAGCGGTTCCTGTTGTAAAAGCTGTCATCATTACTATCACTATAACAATAGCTCTTGATGATATGCTGCCAGTAGAAGTAAAAATGTCCCTTGATTTATACAGACCATTGAGTGGCCGTCATCCGACATCAATGAATGTTGTGACTAAAGAAGTTATACAGCTGTAGCACAACTGAGAGTTTTTTGATTGTTTCCCACATAACAGAACAACAAATTTATGATGCATTTACAGACTTTTACTTTGAAATTTGAATGTTAAACAGGATTCAGATGAATGGGATGACAACAAATATTGTTTCTCAATGTATTTTAGACCTCTTCGCTGTACAAACTCACACAGATAAAGAAATACAGTATGTGCTTTTTGTTTTGATTTACATGTAGTAAATTAGACAAAACTACATCCAGCTCATTATGCAGCTTTTACACGAAACCCAGTTCTGAAACAACACGTACCAAAGCCACAGAAGACCAGAGAGAAAGAGATGAACAGACTATGGAGGCAAAGAAACCAGCTCGCATTATCAGGCCTGACAAGGCTCATTCGGACGCAGCCGTGATGAAAGGAGCTCTTAGCCTCGTCTAATGCAGCGTTGTGAAAACGTTGTGACAATGCAAAGCATCTCACTTAAGAAACTCATCAGGGGTCCCCAGGGGGCCGTAACAGACTCAGGGAGAAAAAGAGATGGCATTGGTACGGGCATCACTAAACACAGCCAGTGTTTTCACACCGGACAGATAATAATCTTAGAGCAACAATATCAAACTGGATGTGAGTTGTGTATGTGAGTCTTTTAGGTTTTTATTAAAGCTAAGAACATATTGTTGGGTAATTTGTTCTACACCTCTAATGCCATTTTTTTTGGCAGATTACTTTTTTTAATACATATTTGATTTGTTAAATGTAAATGTCTAATATACTGGGTGTTTGATTTCCATAGCTTTTTACATTACAGTATCCATATTAAACATATTACATGATGGCATAATTATAAATGTAACAAAGTAATTAGATAAAATGATGACGGGACAATAACTATATAAGAAATATTTTTGATTCCATCAATATTTGCTTATATGCATACTGTAATATAAAAACCTGGATAATTAGGGTAGTAAATATGTAGTTTTATATTTTTCAAAGCTGATAAAAGGTTTGAAGATGGGAAAATAAAACCCCCCATTTTTTTTTTTTTTGAATATTCATATTTAGCAATTACTATGTGTGACCGTGTTTGTAAAATCCAGACTAAAGTCTAAAAATCATATTACATCAAAGTAGCCATAAAAATAATAAAAATAGGTCATGTGTGTTTATTGCTATAATATGTAGAATGATTTTATGTGGAAAACATAGACTGGGCCACATACAGTGCATTATAATTATACATTATACTGAGGAAGTTATATTATGCAAATTAAAGACATTTCTGTGGATTTTGAACATGTCAGTTCCTCCACCTAACATCTCTCTCTTTTCTGACCTCTGCTAATGGCTTTTTCCTAAAGGACAAGTGAGCGGGTTGTGTTTATCCAGTGCTGTACAGTGGCAGGTGGTGTCATGCGTACAGCAGGCTGGATGGCTTGGCAGATGGCATCACAGGTATGGCACCGCCTGACATCAAGCCCAGCGATCTGAACGTCTTAACCTGACTCAACTTTACAGATCTCAGGCCAAGATATCAGAAGCAAAGTTTCCGTGTAATGAATTCATCCCCGCTGGCTCAGTGGTTTAGTCTACGCTTTCAATAAACACAGCAGTAGCAGACAGGCACTTGAGCAGAAATGAAAAAGGGACTAGGAAATATCAAGTTAAACTTCTCACAGCCCCACAAGACAAAACAAATTGTGGTTCTTTGTGTGGTCTGTCTGTGATGAGTAGCTCTCCTCACAAACTGACGACGGGGAAGTGAATGTATCAGGGAAAAGGAAAAAGTCTCTGGGCGAAATTGTGTTTCGATAGAACTTCACCATTGATTCCCTTCATTCTGCTTTATCCTGGTTTGCAGGGTTTTGGGAGATGCATTGAAAGTAACTCAATTGCAATCAAATCTTATTTTTAAAGTTTGTAACTTGTTCAATTTACACCGTAATACTTGTGGTGCTACTTAACCTGATCATTTACATTTCGGCATTTAGCTGATGCTTTTATCCAAAGCGACTTACAAATATTAGGAGACAATGAAGCGACACATCAAAAGCGGCAACAATAGTACTAAGAAGTGCTTTCATAAGTTTACAATGTTTTGCAGTGCTAGATAAATACCTGTAGAGGAAAGACCTGTATTTTTTTTATAAATTATGATGTCAGGTGTTCGTGGAAGAGGTGTGTCTTTAGTTGTTTCTTAAAGGAGATGAGGGAAGTGGCAGAACGGGTTGCGTTAGGAAGATTATTCCACAAGCAGAGAACAGAGAAGAAGAAAGAACGAGAGAGAGATTTAGTGCCCTTCTGTGAGGGAACCACCAGTCGACGTTCATTCGTTGAGCGTAGGGTTCTGGATGGGTTGTAGATGTGTAGAAGAGAGTTAAAGTATGAAAGAGGTAACAGTACCTGTTAACTTTTCACTTTAATATTCTATAGTTGAAGTCTGATCTAATCATGACAAACTATATAATGATGGAAAGGTCTAAGAGATAAGATGAATATTTTGACCAATTTTTATAACAATAAACATAAACAAAAATAATTATTAAAAATGTTAATGTTATTTTTAAGAATACCTAAAATTAAAATTTTTACCTAAGATTAAAAATGTAACCAACTTGAGCTTTTCATATGTTTGTAATGTTAAAACTGTCCTTACTGTACCTCCTAACCTTAAAACACAACAATAATCTTATAGTATTGATTTGTGATATGAGCTGTCTGGTACTATTTCGAAGGAAATGACAGTTTGACGTCATTTAACCTCAACCGGCATAAAGATATGCATGTAAAGTAATATGCAGTTTTTGTTTCCAACAGAGATGGTAATATAGAAGTTACAGATTGCAGAAATAAAAGTAACTTGTTACTTTTCTATTTGTTTTTAATTTATTTACTCATACAAATATAATTAAAGACTCTTTCTGAGTTGGGTTGTAATTGTTGCAGTATGTGTGAAAATAATATTCGTAATGCAATTTCAGTATGTGTGTGTGTCATCCGTGATGTGCAGCAAAGTTTTTTTTCAGTCCACCCCCAGATTTTAGTGTTATGTAAAACTGCAAAATAAATCTTTGGCTGTACTACCAAATAATGCCAGCTAATGGTAATTGTAAAGAAACGTGCAACATTACATATATAAAGTGGGAGTATACATAATTGGTTACAGAATGTCTGTAATTAGTAATTCAGTATTGTATTGTTAATGGCTATAAATCCAAAAACAAAAACATCTTGGTACTAAGATGGTCATTTTAACAGGAATGGTTGTATGATGTGCAAATTTACATCACCCATAAACACATGGGCCTAAAATAAGAAAGAGTAAAGTTGACTCACAGCTTCTAGTTTCCCTTCTGAATAATTAATCGACATGTTAGTTTGAAGAGCTTTAAAAGCTGAATAATTTATGAATAATTTATTGAATGCGTACATTGGACATTCTGTGTCAATCTAGTATTTTATTTTAGGTGTAGATGGGCTAATGAAATGAGGACAGTTTGTGTGTTTGCTGACACGCTGTCTGTTTTCTGTGCGATCATAATGGAGAAGAGCTGCCAACTCATGATGACAGTTTTGAGAAAGTCAAGAAAAATTCAATGTCATATTCAGCTGTCTGTCTGTCAAGCGCTTTTGAAGCATTTCTCCACCCATCGCTTTGAAAGATCTCAAACATTTGCTGTACCCCTTTAATGGTCAATGTAATTATGACTCATTAGTATGACGGAACAAATGACTCTGAAATGAAGCACTAACATTTTTCTTAACCTTTTTGTCCCCATTATTAGCTTTATCAGCACTTCAAGAGTAAACAGGTAATGTGCTTAAACTGATGCATTTTGAAAATATATATAATCTAAATATAAAATATTCCCTAATATTATAATTTAATGATTCCCTTTCATGTATCTTAAATGTGTAAATTTGTGTCATACAAATGCATCATAAGTATGCAGCCATTAATTAAAAAATTTAAATTGTTATTTTTAATATTGTTAATCATGTAACAGCACTAATATATTAAACATTCTCAGGGTTCTTTAGAATTTCATTGCAAAGGTCATGTTCTTTTTTCTTTTTAGTTATAGTTTCTCCTTATATGCCCTAATGCCATTGACATGAGAATGAGACGATCAGTGTCCCGAACGCTTCCCGTCATCGTATGTCATGTTAATGTGGGCTGGGGGAGGTGGATACTTAATGTTCAAGTGGTTAGATTAATTGAATTGCTGAATGATCTTCATGCTGAATCGCAAAAGCAGAGCCATTTCAGCGAAGGCGACACAAGTTAATAATGAGCCACGCTCATTTTCATGACAACTGCCTTCCGGCTCATCAGGCCCGACACGGGGGAATGCAGAGCTCGTCCTTACGCGGTACAGAACTGTAGTGGGCTCAGAAAACGAATGGCCGGTGATTGTGTAGTAGACTGAATGACTAAATCATTATCTGGGTATCATAATAGATGGAAGTGTTTGGTGTTGGTTTGTGTATTTTTCTCTCGCTTGCTCTCTCACTTCTTTCCTAACTGCTAATTTAGAGTTTCTTATTCGCGATGAGAAGTATCACATAATTTTAAAAAGCATCCTGTATTCTTTATTCCTAATTGGAATCCCTGACAACAACTTACCCTGTTGCTCTGACAGTCCTATAAACAACAGAACAGAAAGTTACTGGAGTTTGTATTTAAAAAACAAACGAGAACAAGCTTTTTCATTTTAATGAAGTAATTTTTAACATGTCAGTGGAGAGAATCCCACACAAAAGCTAGTCTGCCCCTGTCTCAGCTCACTCATCAGACAATGTGTGTTTAACAATGAGAATGCTGACAATGAAAATCAGTCAATGAAAAACTAAAAATAAGACGGATGTTGCATTAGGGCAATTCCAGCACTTAAAACTTAAAAAATAAAATTTAAAAAATAAATTCTTACAGAATGTAGCAATATATTGAACCATCTGTTTAATATTTACTAAAGCCCAGAGACCAAAAACAATCAGTTTATGCACATGTTATCTATTTGGAAAGATGGGAATATACACGAGTTAAGGATGTGACCAAAAAAGAAAACATGTATGTGTTTGAGAGGCAACATACTCTGTAGGATTTCTGTGAATTAAAACAAGCAAAAATAGCCAAGAGATGAATTTGAATGTGTCAAATAACACAAAATAGTTATTTTATTTACATTTTTTGATGTGCACATTTATGAGGAATATGGACATGCACATTTATGAGTTATGTATGTGACAATTTTGAAAACAAAATGCTTTAAAGAGAGACCTCACACACTGTATTCCCGAACATTATAACCTACTTATTAAAAATAAGTGCACTGTACTCAAAACTATGAAACAGTTAATTCAACTTAAAACTTTTTATTGTGTTTAACGATTTAGTGGTTTTAACTTCCAAGAACTTTGAAACCCGCCATGTGACGTACGAGTCGTTGCCTCAACGTGGTCCCGTGGAATCAAAACCTATCGTCGTCATCGTTTCTGTGGTTTGTTTAGAGACTATAATCTGGTAAGTACTTTTCAAAACGTTAAAAGAAATACTTCAGCTAGTCTAGATCAGAATGTGACGATTTACTTGTTGCTTGTTAAGCTGATAGACTCAATAAAATTATCAAGTAAACTTACAATGTTGCAATGTTATTTGTACAGTAGATTAATTGAACAGAATGATTAAAGATTAAAATAATTAATTATCACATCAGATTAAAAGATTAAATATTAACTTTAGATTGAAAGATTTAAACCACTGTCATTCAGTCTTACTTGGTTTTTAACCGATGTTTAGAAATAAATTATTAAATTTATAGCCAAATATTATAGATTGGGAAATTTTTGTATGTCTCTGCCTCACTATTAATTTGTGTTTTTATTTTTAATACAGGTTAAAACTACGAGACCAGAGCATATGTGAGTAAAATTATAATTTTATTTTTACTAAAAGTACATTTAAAACAGCTGCTTTTAGAGGTTGGTGCAGTTCAGTGTGCTCTCATGCCTGCTCATGTTCATGTTCTATATTTGAGTGATGGATTGGAAATGTAGGTTATGTGATTCCTTCTCAGTTACCAGAGCACAGTTACTTAGGCATTATGGTTTGCAACATGGCCATTCATCATCAGTGCCTATGATCTTCTTGTAAATTTGATGTTTATTACATTCACAGGATAAGTTCATTGGTTAATGTGCACAAGTATTACACAGCTACCAGTTAATTGTTTAAACCTTGCTTTGAACTTTCTCGCTTTAAATTTCTTTCCCTCTGTCATATGTACTTTTATCTTTATTTTACAGATCTGTTTAAGGATTTCTACGATATTAACAACAGACGCACAGTTGCACTTCGAGCCCTCCCAGTCTACTTGCGTGAAGACGACTCGGTTTCTTCAAGATGTGGAATGTAGGTTTTAATCATCTCATTTTAATGTTAGCTAATGTCTTCTTATGCTTATGAAGTTCTCTCATGCTTTTTAGACTGACGAGGTGGATAAGACAGACATTGGAGATTCAACTGTAGCTCTTGTCAACATGGCAAATGAAGACTCATGTTCCACTGTTCAGTTGGAGCCTGCTGGGATTGCTGTTGTTCTGGAAGGTGACATTGTTCTGAGGGACATTTCCAGGTTGTCTGATGCTTTTCTTTTGATTTTTGATCAACTACTCCAAAAAATGACCCACACCTTTAACTTCATCCAAAAAGTTTTTCTGAGCTTGGATGATTCAAAGCCACTGGACATTCTTTTCTTTTGTTTTAACTAATACAGTTACATTCTATTATGTACAGATTTCAGGTTATAATGCTGATCTCAGAAAATTGTTCTCTTTGTGCAATGCTTTGATTTCTTTTAAAAACATCCACCATGTTAACACTTCTGAAATGCATCTAGAAATGCACTGTTATTGTAAGTTTCTAAGAATACTGTGACACTTTAGTTTTGTTTTCAATGTCAGTTGCACATAGATGTTAATGCATCAGGTCTAAATGGTTATTCCTTTTGAAAAATAAAACATACTTTCGCATATGGAGTTTGAAATTGTCTTCTTTCCTAATGTTTACATTAAAATTTTTTCTAATGTTAATTTTAAGGTAATATTTCTTAAATGCTTTTTTTACTTATTGAATATACTAGTTAATTCATTTTTAGAAAATGAAGTATTAAAAATATATAGCAAAAATGTTCTTTTAATTTTTGATCAATTAAATTTATTGAGTTATAAAATACATAGAAAAAAGTTTTTCCAAAACAATAGTTTTGAGTTTATCTTTGCTATGTGTTTAAGTGTAACTGACTTAATTATTTTAAGTTTGTCAACTAAAAAGATTTGAGGTAATAAATTTCCTCAAATTTTTTGAGTTATCTTAACTTATCAGGGTTTACAGTGCATGGCTATTTAAACAAAGGTGAAAACCTTTGATAAAACCTTTATTTTTTCATGGTAAGGTTGACATTTGCATGGAATTGCACAATAAGTGCCTAAAAAAGTCTTTAGCAAAAGCAAACGAAAATGTCTTGATGATAATTGATCATTTTTGCAAGGTTACGTTTTACAGAACCTAATTATTTTTACACAGCTTTGATGTGTGCAGTTCAACAATAGTAGGCTGTTTTTATATGTGGGGTGGCATATAAATTGTAAACCTCAATGCAAGAGCCATTACCTTTACAATGATGATCCGGTCATCTCATAGCCTCTTCTCTCCTGTCTCTCTCGCCCTGTCTTTCTCTTAACTGAGCGACTCATTTGGTTTCATACTCCTCTATGAGGTATTGATCTCATTGATCGCTGTACATGTTGGTAGAGTATTGTTTGCCATGAGATAATTGCACCATCATTGGCTCTGTGATGAGTCTGACTCCTTTCTATACATTTATTAACAACCTGCTAGAGACTACTGAGAGACTGCTGGAATACGATCTTTTTAGAAGATATTTCTAGGAACTATCCATAAATGGAGTATAAAATAAAAACTGAAAGACTTTTTTTTATCAACAAATGCTCAGTGTAGCGAAAAGTTGAACTTTTTAAATAACACAAGGTCAAACTAGCTGTGTGAGCTATTTTATTTTCTGTTTTTGTATTGGAGGTTTTCAATTTTGCAACTGTGTTAACAAAAGATGTGTAAATAATAGATGAGTATAAAAAAGTATAAAACCCTGATTTTTGTTATTCTGTTATTGTGTAGTGAGAAATATTAGATAAACATCAAAATTAAATATGAATAGAGAAAAAAGAACAGGTTAACAAGTAAGCAAATCTTTTTTCCTTTTTTTTAGCTGCCATACTGTACGTCCAACAACAGTAATTTTAGTGTAAAAATCAGGCAGAACATGTTTCGCATCGGTTTATCTGCGTTTCAGCTTAGAACAATGTGAAACGCAATCACTTTATCTAGCATTAGGCTCAGAATCAATTCATGCGGTGCAGAATGTGACCTGCTTTTTATACGCCCAATTAGAGCGTTGACACTTTGCCTGTGATGCTTATTTCAGCCAATAAAGGAGAATCCGGAGATGACCTGTCATTTAGTGCCTCATAACCACAGGTGGGCAGGTAGTGAAACTAATCCCTCAGCAAACTAGAGCACAGAGCGACAGGAGGATGAATACTAACATCTTATGTTCTCTATTAGGCCACACATGTCTTGTATACCAGTTTTGTCCAATATGAGGACATTATGTGTGAGAAAGGCTGATAAATGCAATTTGATCTAACTAGAAGTGTGCAGCTGGGGACCACAGAGCAGTACATGTAAAGGGGATGGACAAGGATCGCTTTAAAATATAATCCCAGTGGTGTTTATTGTTCTTTAGAACAAAATGTAGCTCAAGGTTACTGATTATTTGGGTTTATAAATAGTGAAATTGCTAGATTTGTATTTGCAGTGCAGAAATTTCTTTCATCTTCCATCACCATTATGTCATCCCAAACTTGTATGACTTTGTTTGCTCTTACTTTTCTCTTAGATTTTGAAGAATGTTGGTAACCATTGACATTGACCCTCATTGACTTCCATTGTATAGCCACAAAATCAGTTAGACAAAATATATTTTTTTAGCTTTTCAGAAGAAAGAGACAGATACAAGTTGAATTTCCTTGTTTCTGTCTTTCTTTCTTTCTTTCTTTTCTGTGTCCTCTAACATCAATGATTCACATCACTTTCTTTTTGCCATCGCTAACTGATCTCAGCCAACAGTGAGGATTTTGTGAAAATTGTATTGTAATATTACTGGGATTGTTGTATTGCATGTGAACATGAATGTCGTGTCATAATAAAACCCTTCCTCTCTCTATTCTCTGCCTCCACCATTAAAGCAGAACAAGAGGAGGAGGAGATCATTCAATATGCTTTTGTTCTTTCCATGCGCTTTTGCTTTTGGTTTCTTATTCCCTTTTCCATTCTTAGTTTACCCTAGAATTGATTTTCTGTGACTTCCTAAGGAGACAGGCAGAAATTAAAGTTGAATTTCGACAAAGGATAAACCGAAAAGATGAGATTCGTGATAAAATGGGTATGTGTGAGAGAGGAGTGAATAGTAAAAGAGAGTTTTTATCTCGGTATGGTGGTAATTTCACAACACTTCTACCAAACATGATTGGGCAGAATTTAGACTTTATGTGTCTCACTTGAAGCCACTTTCAGTCTTATTCACATACAGACACGATCACAAAAACAAGACGACAAACAAACAATCATTTATTTACTAGAGGAAACTGAAACACTGCATTAGAGACTGGTGTTTTGTTACATAGTAACTGGAAAGCTGTCCTGTCCATTTCACTTTCCATTTTTTCTCTTTCTGTTTAATGGAATATTTCATCTAAAAGGACAATTGTGACGTAATTTTCTCATGTCAATCCTAACTCAAGTTTCTTACTTTCATTTAACACACAAAAAAATGTACTGATCGTTCTTTTTCAAACACTCTGTTCTGAAAGTGGATGCTGAGTGTTGAGTTTCAAAATCACAAAAAATATATTTAAAAAAATCACAAATAATGTATAATATATCAAAATAATGTATAATATATCAAAATAATCAACAATTAATCTTGAAATAAAGTAAAAGTCAGGTAAATGACTTATTATATAGCACCAGTGAGTGACCAGTCCAGTCTTCAATACTCTTCTCCTTTTGTATAAAAATAATAGAACATTATGAAAGAAAGAAATTATATAAAAGAAACGTTGGACATGTTTGTAACAAAATGAAGGTTAATAATTACATAATTTTTGGATGAACTATAACTTTATGTATATTCTCCTGCCTTTTTCTTTCTCTCCTTTACTCTTAAAAACAAAGGCACTTAAGACATCTGCAGAACCTTTCTGTTTTTCTGTAGTGGGAAAAGGTTCTTTAGACTGTAAAAATGGTAAGAAAGAAAATGTGCTTTTAAGAAACTTTGACTGAAAGCCAAAAATTGTTGAAATTGTATGGCATCACTGTGAAAGCACCTTTATTTTTAATAGTGTTTTCCACAGTGTGTAAATCGGCTTTGAAAAACAGGAAATAGAAATGCTGAGAAAATCTGTTTTCTGTCGAATACTTGATGAAAACATGCAGACCTCAACAGAATTGTATGTATATAGGCCTGCGTGACCTTTCCACAGTCCTTGCAAATGGTATAAATATGCTACAGTATGTGCATACAGCATGTTGTTGTGTAGATAAACAAATTTCTAACAGAGATGCAGGGTTGACCTGAAAGAGAAGAGCAATGGCAAGAGACAGGAAAACAGAAAGAGAGAAATGGTCAAGCACTAGACAGATGGGGTGTGGACAGTAGGACGATAGAGTGCATCTGTATGTGTGTGTTTAGAGCGGGATCAGTGATGGTACACCAAAGCAGAAAGGTGACAGCAAATCATTGGGTTCATCAGGCAGACTCCTAGTCAGGGCTGATGGTCACACAGATAGCTGGTGGAGGTGCACTCATCCAGGGCAGTGATGGATGAAGCTTCCCTGCCTCCTGAGGGTGGAAGTGCAGATAGGGACCGGAGCCCTTAGGTGTGTGTTGTATTGGGTCTGGTGAGATGACCAGAAGAACAAGATCAATATAAAGCAGAACTGCATGGCAGAGTCTTTGTCCCACAGTGAGATTAACCATTTATCTGAATTATTTGCCTTAAGAGGTCTGTTATCAGCTTGAATGTTCTGTTCGCTACCTTTACTCATTTATTTATTTTGAAGGGCTAATCATGATAAACAGACAGAAACACTCATTCATATACTGAATCATTTAGCACAGCATCTTGAACACCAAAGAATGTACAATAAAAATAAAAAAGGTAAACGTTTTCACCATATCGATAGCTCAGATGTCAATATTTGGTGGTTTAAATTCCCATGTGAGGTCTCTTTCAAAGTTTTTAAAGCATAGATTTTTTTATAGTCAGGTAAAGAGATGTTTTCAGAATTCTCACATCCATAACAGTCCATATGTCCAAGAGACATCCCTTCTCTATTTGTTGGTATTATTGCTTCTGGTTTGTGCATTAATTCACAGAAATCCTACAAAGTATGTTGCCAAAAATATGTGTCCTTTTTTCTGTGTCCACATCCATAATGCATGTATATTTCCGTTCCGACTGATTTTTTTCTGTCTGGAATCTATCAACAAGGTTAAATATAAACAGATGGTTCAATATATTGGTAATAAATACATTTTGTAAGATTTCAAGCTTTGGTCATAGCCTGTGGGTGAGTGGACAGTGTTCCAGACGCATGTGCAGCGTGCTATCGGTGTGACGCGAGTTCGAATCCCGGCTCTGGTGTCCTTTCCGAACCCGTTACCCTCTCTCTCCTCCAAAATCACTTCCTGTTGAAAAATGAATGTATATTTCAAGTTTTGACTGAAAATGTCACATCCATAACTCTAAAATTACCCTAATAATACTTAAATAATCTTTTTGGTGCTTCAATTCTCCTGTGTTCCTCTTTAATCAGACTTCTTTCATAAGAACACAGTTGATTTATCTCAGCTTTCGCTATTGAGATGTCAAACTAAGCAGTAATCCCTCACTCACTGATGTAATCATATGTCCGGAGAGCTTGAGTCGACCGTTTCACATTTCACAGCCCTGTGGAGAACCTATATCACACTTAGAGGATATTTCAGCTCTGCAAAAGTAATTCCAGTCCTACAACTGCTGAGGGCTCAGAGAAGGCTGAGATATTGTGATAGAAGGGGGTAAATAGCATGTATGAAGCATGCGTGTGTTTTGGGCGAGTGTAATGTTAAGCCTTCGAGCAAGTGCCCTGATGTATGTTATATTAACCTGCTCGGGTAGCTGTGGCATGGAGGGCATGGGAAGGTGAATAGGGGGCATCGCTTCTGATTGATGGTGCTCTTGTGGGGCGAACCCTCGCAGGGAAACCCTTATCGCACAGACTGAATCATTTAAACTAGGCCAGACTCAGAGAACCGCCGACCCAAATATAGAAAAGTACATTTCAGAAGCTGCAAAAAAAAGCTTACTGAGGAAGATCGGGGAGCAGTGACAATGAAGAAGGCGTGAACCAATGACGAAGAAGCATACATTTAATGTCATTTTCTGAATTTAATATCAGTGTGCATGACCACGACCTGTGTATAAAATATATGCATGTACCTCATGTTTACGTTCAGATGTTAAGAGCTCTACAGCCACCAATTGAAACGTTCTGTCTGTGTTTACTGAATCATGCCAAAGAGCCAGCCGGGTACATGAAATAATAATGATTTCTCCCCAAAGACAGTCTCTGAAAAGGAATAGTAAATGTTTTTTTTTGTTTTTTTGCTAGAGCTTAACTAAAAATCACAAATGAACATGAAAAATCAAATATGCAAACAACATTCAAACATCATCTTGTGAAGTCTAGATCTTAAGTCTATTGAAAATTAAATACTTAAAATTATTTATAAAATTAATTAATTAATTTTTTTAAGGTAAAAAATGTAACCTTGTCTGTTTGGGTTTTGCACATGCAGTTGGTAGCAGACATTATCGTGGCACAGTGGTTTAAATATCCCCAGCTATCGCCACAGGCTTTGAGAGCTCTGATTATGTCAGGAAAAATGACAAAAGAAACAGGAAGGTTGAAAGATTCATTTTCCTGCCGCACTCACAAAACAATCTATGTTAATAGGAGCAAAAGACATTCAAATGTCATTCATATCACCGAGTTGTTTAAGCAGAGTGAAAAGACATGGAGATTAATCGAATGATTCCTTCACACGCTGAAGCTATAAAGTACTGTATCGGAAAGGATAAATGATTTGACTTTCTTGTGTCAGGTGAAATGAGAGAACGCTCTTCTGGTTTCATCTGTATAAACCGAGTGTCTTACGACTCATGAAAAGCAGGAGTAAAATTAACCAGTATGTAAATTGAGCTGATATGAACCTCATGTGAAAAGATTTTCAATAATATTTAGTCTGTTTTAAATCGTGGTATCTATTATTGTAATGGATTCATAGATGTTTCCTCAACTATAAACAATATATGGAGTGTAAAAAATTCATTCTCATTGTCAGCTGATAATGTCCAAAAAATATTTTATTCACATTTAGATTAAAATATGCTATTACTGTACATGTAACAGCCCAAAAATTAGCTTTCAGGCCAATATCTCCTTTTACACTATTTGTGCATTTACCATCTTATAGGGATAGTTCACCCAAAAGTTTTTTTTTTACTCCCCCTCATGTCATGTCAAACCTGTATGACTTTCTTGCTTCAGCACAACACAGAAGAAGATGTTTTGCAAAACGCTGGTTACGGGCACCCATTCACTTTCATAGTATGGACACATGGTACAATGGAAGTCAATGGGTGCCGGTAACCAGCGTTTTGCAAAATATCTTCTTTTGTGTTCCACAAAAGAAAGAGTCATATACAGGGTTTGAATGACATAATGGTGAAAAAATTGTGACATAATTTTTATGTTTGGGTGAACTATCCCTTTAACCTGTCTGTGCGACAGTGCACAAGCTTAAATAAGCAGCATGTTAAGATGTGCAGGTCTTTAATTATTAATACCCAGAATGCACCAGACACACAGACCTGTGTAAAAAGTGCACTATTTCTTTATAAAGGTATGTGACTCTGAAAACAAAGCTCTTAAGATTGAGCTGGATTTACAGCTTCTTCCAATTGCAGGCGAAAAAATTATAGCTACGCAGGATGTGCGGGCAAAGACTCTTTTTTTTTTTGGTGATACTGAATATATTTTGAAGGAACTCAATGTAAATCTTGTCAAACAAGTATTACTCACATAAATCTATAGGAAAATATTCTGTGCAAGTGTTGATTGACAGAGGTGGATGCAGGAAACAGCCGCTCTGGAGAACAACAGCTGTATACTCGTTCACTCCACACACAATAAAAAAGAGAGAGATGGCCGTCTGCAGTGAGTGCATGTTCGCAAGTGTCTGTAATTGAAAACAGATCTCCTGGACTCATTTATCTAAATCAAACCTACTCACAGTCTCTCTAATTCACAATCTCTGCCTGAGAGAGAGTCTATGATGCAACTGAAATTGAATTGTT
The DNA here is from genome assembly GCA_019155185.1 of Beaufortia kweichowensis. Lineage (NCBI taxonomy): Eukaryota > Metazoa > Chordata > Actinopteri > Cypriniformes > Gastromyzontidae > Beaufortia > Beaufortia kweichowensis. The sequence continues at coordinate 5,167,258 of CM032809.1, forward strand.
AAACACCCCAATGCCCCTCGTCAAGACACCTCACCATCTACAAAAAACGCATAGTAACATGTTAACATCCTGCTGTGATAGTACTATATAAAGGAGACCAGCAGAAGTTGGGTATTTTTTATATTTTCTCTCCATTATACATTTGTCAGGGTGCGTGTGTGCGTGTTGCAGCTTCCTTCCATAACATTCTGTCCCAAATTGCCGTGACCCTAGAGTCCTGCACATTGGTTATTTGACTGCCCTGTGGGGTCAACATCACCCTTGAGATCCCACCGTGCTTTTATCTGTGTGGACATCATTGATCTAAACGGTTTGATTGTTTTCCTAACGTATCCTTGACATATTGGTCTCAGCAGTAATGAGCTGCTTGGGAGGTTATTATGTGCAGCTCAACAGCTTTTCTGTCCTCTGGACAGGAGATTTTTAATTGTTAATAACACTACACTAATACCACACCACACCAGCCATTAGCATCTTTACCTTCTCAGTATTTAGAAAAAAAAAGTTTATTCTGTTTTTTCAATTCATCATAACGCTAATAAATAACAAAGCAATTTAAATATAATTATTAAAAACGCCAGAGATACATTTTCAATGCTTAAAACTTCTGAAAGCATACAGTAAGTGTCAGAGCTAGAGATATCAATCAGATAGTTGTATGATGACAGTTAATGTACATCTGCTTAAAAAGCCACTGCTGTGATATTTTAATTACTGCGTGGGACTAAAAACATGCTACATTAAGTAAGATGTGTGATGAAGTTATCAGATTTTTAATCTTTGACATCAAAAACCTTTTTTTATAAACCAACAATTCACTCATGATTCACTCAGTTCCATTATGTTTGGGGTCAATTTGACCAGCATTTTAACGTCCTAACATCCATTTAACGTACTTTAAAGACGAGAGAGAGAGCGAGAGAGAGAGAGAGAGAGAGAGAGAGAGAGAGAGAGAGAGAGAGAGAGAGAGAGAGAGAGAGAGAGAGAGAGAGAGAGAGAGAGAGACAGACAGAGAGAGAGAGAGAGAGAGAGAGAGAGAGAGAGAGAGAGAGAGAGAGAGAGAGAGAGAGAGAGAGAGAGAGAGAGAGAGAGAGAGAGAGATGATGACAGAATTTGATTTTTAACTCTAGAAGTTTAGCTTCTGGTAAAATAATTGACCCTGTGAGTGACGTTTAAATGTTGTTTCTGTTTGGCACAAGTATCTAGAGTGACATTTCATCGGGTAGTTTCTATGCATAAACCTACAGTGGCCTCTGTAGAATCACAGTGAGCTGTATTGCGTTTCTGAAACGCTCACATGAAGATTTAAATGACAGAAGGCCACATGCTTCCTCCGTTCCATGTCAGAGTAGACAGGAACCACAGGGAGATGTAGAGCAAAGCCTGACATCATGACATACACATCCACTAGCTGTCTCCATCTCTGAGTTATCACACACACACCTTATAATCAAGGTTGTGTTTCTGATCAACACATGTCTAAATTCAAGTTCACGTCTAGACAAACGCTTGATGTGCTTTTGACATACGTGTTCGGTGGAGGCCTCCGCAGTGAACTGCTGTCTTATTTGTTGAATCGTTATAAGAATAAAGAGAATCGTGTATAACTTCGTTAAATTTTCCTTATAATGTCTCGAGGTTCATATGTATCAAATCAGTCTTTGAATCGTTCTCTCAGGCTTTTAATAAACCTTTTAAGCATTGGAAATGTCAAAAGCAAAGCGGATAAGGATGAATTGAGGGAGAAAAAAGAGAGATTAAACAAAAGTGTGAAAGAGAGAGTATGGCCAGCATCAGTGTACACTGCAGTGCATTGTGGGAGCTGGCTCAGTGCTGGGCGGCACCGTCATAAAAGCACACGATACAGTCTGTATCTGCGGGCAGCCTCGGCCCTGACACTTCCCTTTGATGGATGGTCATTTTCATTGCCTTCTCACGCTTAATGAAGCCTGCAGTTCAGGTCTTAATTGAATGCTTTCCGCAGTCTCAAGTTATTCACTCTTTCCGCTGACCCACCCGTCCCTCTATCTATCCTCTGTACCGCACGCTCTCGGTCTTGTTTGTGAGAGCGATCCCTGATGAGTTATAATTGAAAAGACGTGCATATTTTCACCCGTACTGTCTAAAGCTTTTATGAGGCTTCAGGAGCCAAACATACTGAGTGGGCAATGATGATAAAGGTGTGAATGGTAACACACATCAGTCACCTCTAACTCTCTAAGACTTCATCTCTACCCCCTCCTTCAAAGTGTGAAGTAGATGCATGAAAAAGTATTATGTTAGTGAAAAGAGTCATCCGTTGGATAATAAATAGTGAATGTGCTGTTTCCATGGTGAGATCACTCTCTCCGTTTAAAACAATCATTCATTTAAGCTGATAGTCGAGAACAAAATGTTTTTTTTTGTTTCTGAATAGTTGAATTAGCTAGTTCTGTAAATCTAATACTTAAGAATAATACTTTAACCCTCTGGTTGTGTTTAAGGTCTCATAGGCTCTGAAGACATTTTAATAGCTTGAAAAACAGATTAAAACTTTGTGCAAGATCATTTTCAAAGTCAAAATTCAAACTAAACAGCTTTAAACATCCTTTATAAAATATTACATATTGTTTAAATAATATCTGCATATTAATATTAAAACATAAGAGATTCCTTTAGAAATTACTTTCAAATGTATCACATATACAACACTGGTGTCTACACTGTAAAAATGAAAGTTGCCTCAAGGTCCTCATGATGGTTCTTCCAATGTGGTTAAATGGTTCCTCAAGGATCTTTTCATTTTTACAGTGTCAGAGTCAGAACAAAATAATAATCCTAATGCATGGGATACAATAAATGCAGCAAAGCAATGACAATATGTGATGCATTGTTTTATTTTTGTTAAATCATGTGAGTCAGTTGTCAATTGACCATACAGTGTGCGCTCTACAGTAGCAGACAAACGGGTTACTGAGTAAAGAGAACACTGAACTTTACAAGTGGATTTCCCTTAATACTCTCATAGTGAACTGTGAATAGTGATTTTCTTTTAAATAACATCTCAGCTATTAATCAATCAGTTTGTCACCTCTGAAGCCCAGATAATGATCTCATGTTGCATTTCTGAAATCCAGGACACTTTGTGATCAAAGGGGAAACATATGACAAGCAAAATTACACAGGAACTGTGTTTGAAGGAAATACAGGAAGATAATATCGAGTCATAAGCAAACTCAAAATATTTACCTATGTGATAAATTATGCATTATATTTTACTGTGATAGACATACAATGATTTAGAAACCTGATATATTGTTGGTCTCTGTATTACATATTAAACACCTGATATATAATGTTGATCTACTGTACATATCACCAATATCATCAATAAGATCTGCAGTCAGCATGGTTTCATTTTATACTTTCAGTCTGTTTTAATCAGATAACGTGTTTAGAATTAACAATGAAAAATGAAACAGTTTAAAAAAACAGTTGATAAAACATTAACAGAGGAAACTAAACAGGTGGTCAAAACAATCTGAAGGCATCTGCTGCTGTGAACTGCAATAAGAAACAGAGAACAATTATTTTAACAACAACATTTGTGTTTCAAGATTTTAATATCTAATAATTTTTGGCACAATAGATTGGAGACAATATTTGCATGGAAAATAGCATCCACCAACCCCTCTTATTATTTCTGTTTAGGAGTTCTGCAAAACTTTCTATTTTAAATCTGCAAAAAAAGGTTTTGTCTGAGGACATTCATAAGAAAGAAACATTGTGACATAAAATAAAAAAAAGAATCATTCAAGATTCTACACTATGTAATTACATAAACAAAGTTGACCATGTTAACATCAGATATCTTTGCACTAATTAAAGCACACAACATGCTGTTATGCACAAACATGTCATGTTATAAACTTGTCTTTTGTGAAGGGGAAAAACTGGAAAACAAGAAAACAGCAGCATTTTTATTAGTCGCCTCAGTCTTTTGGATCCCACTGTATCTCTTCCAAATTAAACTTAAAAAAAGACCTTGAAAGTGTAAGCCATAAAAATAATGTACAAATGTTTCCTAGCATGGCTGGGCTGACATAATGTAATACTTATAAGCGTACTGTACACATCTAAATGTCTTTTATATCAGACTGCAGGCTCTTAAAATCTAATCATCCTTGATGAGCACCAAACTTAGCTTAAACTGCGTTTACCCTGGAGGTGTGCATACAGTAGATATCTTCAAAAGCTATTGCACAGTACACCATGATGTAAGTTTTTTGTGTGTTATTTACACTCTGAATCACAGAGAAGAGCAGCGTCCCCTACGCTTGCACCGATCGAGAGCTGATATGCTTACAATTAAAATTAATGTATTCATTTGATGTCAAGCGCTCTAAATATTTCAGACACTGGAGGGCAGAGGGAAGACGATCTGAGCGGCGCTGTATTATTGATTGATCGCATGCTCAGCTCGTCACGGCCGCTGTTCAGGTGCGCATCTGCGCTCCGGGTTATTAGCGTCCTCTTGCAGATGGAGCGATCAAGTGTGTGCTTTTGTGTCAGGGTATGATGAAATTCCTCTACAGAGAAATGTCGAAATCGTAATGCAAAAGCCGGCAGAACACTTACAGTAGTTTAAAGATGCTACAGTAATGTTCTTTAGTAGGAGGACGTTCTGCCTATTGTAGGAGATTCAAGAGCTTGTTGTCACAATAGAATAATTAGATTAATAATTATACTTCTCTTAAATGGTTTTACTTGCCACTTATAGTGTTGCAACATAAAGTAACGTGCAAAGATGTGTATAAAATATTTTTTATTTTTAAATATTTTTAATTGACAAGAATAGTGAAGCATTTTTTATATCATAGCCAAGACTTTTATGTATGTGTCTAAACTGAAATAAATGAACCTGATCACTGTCACCGAACATATTGAACATACAGTATATGAAAATTATTATTTTTTAAATAACATTTATTTATTGTTATGAACATTTGTCAAATATTAATTATTGAGTCTTACACCTTTCCATCAATTTATAGTTTGTCAACATTAGATTAAAATTCAACTATGAAATATTAAAATTAATAGGGAAATAACACCTGTAACACGATGACAGTTAACAGGTTAAATAAGCCTTTCTTTCTAACATAAACTCATAACAATTCACAACTATTTTACACAAACAACAGTTGTTTATGGTTTGACCTTCATGATTGCTTTTTCTGCAGTTTTTTTATACAGAAACACCACCTCTTAAAATAGATACATTTTCCTGTGGGATCAGGTTAAAATATTAACTAAACCAAAAAACTTTTCCCCTATTATAATAAATACTGTAAGTGATTGCAGATAATCAGTAGTGACTAATTGTTGGCAGTAGAATCATTCTCATCCTGTGTCTGCCTGTTGAAAGGACATTTACAGCTTTATACTTCAACCCAAAAACTGTGAAATCACAGATGCAGCACTTGGCAGCAGATGCCATGATGAGGCAGAAATCTCACTGGTAGTGAGTCATCAAAAAAATTCTGGTGATAGACAGACTCTTGTCTTCATGGCTGGTGTAACAATTAACAGCACACACTGAATGGTGTAGACATATTGAAACGGGATGAAGCATACTGACGGCATCCTCGGTGCAATACTGCCAGTGTCAGGAAACACCAAGAAGATCTCAGATGATGTCTGAATCCAACGTGTTTCATGTGTTTTCCTTTAATCTCATCGCTGTGTGGTACAATATTTCCTAATTTAGTCTTGTCAAAATTCCTTTTGTGTTTCTCCATCATATTGTGTAGTACCGCAATGATCTCTCAGAGGTTTGGCAGATACATTTTTGAAGTTTAGGCTATGAACCCAATTTCTACAGATGGATATTGGTAACTTATGTGTTTTGTCACTGTTGTACAAATTTATTTACATTTTTTTAACAAACACAACATGGTAGATGCAAGTAACCTGATCAAATATAAGAGGTTTTCCTGCTTTGCCTTTAACAGTAAACCAACCAATCTGCTTGTTGCTTTTCTATTTAAACATTTTCCAAGTTATATGAAAGGTTGACAATAAGACTGTATACTGTAAAGAACTAATTTGATATATTTATTGTTTAACCTGATAATTATCCAAACAACTTTTTAATTGTTTGATATTAGATTTTTTAAATAAACATTATTAAGTCTTTTTAAGTCTTATTTTAGGTGTTTTTATAAATAACTACCATTTTTATTCATTTTTTTTTTACGTTTTTGTTATGAAAATTTGTCAAATATTTACTCTTGAGTAAATATCAATAATTCCATCAATAAATAGTTTGTAATGATAACATTAGAATTCAACTATGAAATTTTAACGTGAATAGGGAAATAAACTAACTGTTCCTCTTGAGGAAAGGTGACAGTTACCAGTTTATTATTATTTCTCTAAATGTGTTGATATTATTCCAAAAATTGCTTCGTAGTATTTACTTTTGGCCTTTTCACTGAGTGTTCAATTAAAGCAATTGCATTCATTTTTTGTATTTAGTTCATAATTAAGACAACGTGACTCATTTTTGGCACTGTATATCATTTCCTGATGTTTCTCCTAAAATGTTGTCCCATTTACTTTAATTGCAAGTTTTCCCATATCAACTCAGTTGCAAACGTTTTAAATGGGCTTTTGTCTCCTAAACAAGCGGAATCAGGAGTTTTACTCTAAAAAAAGCACACAAAATGGAGAGTTGCAAAGCTTTTAAAAGCAACATAATCGCTGGCGTCATTTACAACACGGCGCATCTCACCAACAGAATGAGCTCCCGGTCACACTTAAAAACGAGAATGGAAGGTTACAAACATCACTACTTAGATTGCCACACTCAAGCAAGTGTGTTTTGCCTAGCGGGGGCTTCATTGTGAAGTCCAGATGACCCGTAAAATATGATGTAGCACACTTCATCTTACCTTCTCACTCATGCAGACCGTGCTACAATTTTCTCCTATAAAGAACACAGCAAATCAACCTTACCGTTCTCTGTGCACGTGAAGCTCTGTCCCCCCGCTGCTGACAGGCTTTGACACTGCAAGTACAAGATAAGATGAAACATTAAAATTAATTTTACAACAGTGATGTGAGAAAGAGATTGATAAACAGAAGCCAGAAGTACCTAAAGTAGTACCTAAAGATTCCCACCCCTACTGCTAAACCCTACAGTGTGGAGACCAATTGTTCCCAATGGTAATTTTTCAACCTTGTGGGACATTTTTTAGTCCCCTTGAGGAAAACAGCTTATAAATTTAACTAAATAATGTTTATTTGAAGGGTTAGGGTGAGAGTTACAAGATACAATATACAGTATAAAAGTCATTATGTCTTTGGAAAGTCCCCATAAAACATAGAAACCCAACATGTGTGTATGTGCATGTATGTATGCTTCCTCTTTGGCATAAACCTTTACCTGTCTTATTACTATTATTATTATAAATGGAAACAATTATGGCTTTCATTCAAAAATGACATGAATACTGTTGGACCTGAATCGAATAAGCCCTTAATATAGCGAGACAAGGCATGCAATACATTTAACATAAGCCTGCTCATTTAACGCATTAACGAGAATCTGAAGCAGTTAGCTGACCCTTAGCTCCCAATCAATAAAGTGAGATTAAGGAAGCGAAATAAATAAATTAAACGCCACAATTAAAGTGTGTGTGTCTGTCAAGTCACTGTATAACACATTACAGCCCCTATTTTTAACAAGTGACTTGTTAAAACAACAAGTGTCAGCTGTTAACTGTGTTATCACTTGAAACAGAACATTTACCAGTTGTCATGTAGATAAGGGCACAGGAAGAAAGCTAAAGTTGTGCGAGTTCAAATTCTGGGGAAATCTTTCTTTGCAGTGTATATATTCACATAGGAAAGAACAAGGATTGACAATTGGGGGTCCACCTGCAAATAGTTTTATTGTAAAATTGGACATACATCAGAATATTCTCATAATATTCATATAGTTTATTATTGAATGATTCGGTGGACAATTTGTTTTACTAGATTTGTTTACTAGTGCTTTCAATCATTATAGTTGTTTTTTAGTGGTCAGTACAAATATTTAAGCAATTTATTGGCCTGGCAGATATATATTCTATGTATTCTTTTTCTACAATCATTTTCTAAAACAGTCCCTCATGTTTTTCATCATTTTTATCCAAACACTGAAACTATTTTAGATCAGAGATTAAACAAGCATATAAAGAAGATACCTTCCTTATTTTCTTCATCTCGCCTCAGATGTGCAAGATCCCAGATTCAGTCGTGATGTGACAAGAAAGCACTTTGACCTAAAGCGCTATACCACCTTTTCAGTTTTCCTTTTTGAAATATATCATGAGAGACATGTATTGTACTCACATGAATGTCGCTGAGGTAATACAGTTACTTCCTGTTGTTCGTGCATCTAAGCACCTCAGCTGTTACTGCACAGCTGATCTGAGTCTCACACAGTCACTCCTTTGTATCTGTTTTCTCAAAACCAACTTTCATCCTGCACAAAATCTGAGCCATTCATAAATTATTCAGCTGTATGCAACCGGGTTCAGAGGCACTGGAAAGTGCAAACATTTATATTACCTTAAGAAAGTAAAATGGAAAGTCTGAAGTTAAATCTGTTTACCTACAACTTCGCACCTCTTTTGCATTTCAGACAGGAAGGCAGCAGCAGGGCTCAACCTTTCTACCATCTTGACAATTTGTAAAGAAAGAGAGTGAGAGTTTGTTACCCACTGCGAGGCTTTATAGTCTTGCAGGAAGTTAAAATCTGTTCTTTCTCGAATAACCCCTGATGAAAAGACTATTTTTGGATGCTAGTTGCCAGAATTGGATGCTGGTGTGCTGGTGGCCCTCAAAAAACTGTATGCACCCAACCGCTAACCATCAAAATCAGCTTAAACCGGCATGATTTCATAACATAAACTTTCTGTTCTTACAACCATATACACACAGATATTAAAGAAGGTATCAAAAGAAACTTGCTAACACTACCTTCAAAGACGGTCTTTAAATGACTTTTATCCAATCTTCCGTGCAACGCCCCTTTAACACAGATAATATTCTCTATATATCTTTATAAGCCGAGTCTCCGCGCACATACACACACCCGAATGGTATCGCACACACCTAGGAGTACTTACACAGCCCACAAAGTTTAAGGTATGATGAATGAATGCAAATTATGAATACAAATGGCTGTGTGCAGGTGAAAGAAGGGGTTCATAATTCACAATAACCAGTATGACTTAACTGCTATCGGCTGAGCCAAACGGCCCACTAAATAATACCATCAGATTTTTACAAAGTGCTGATTCATTCAGACAGCCACCAGCCTCGAAGGCCACGGCACAGGCCACTTTACATACCTCCACAGGTGCACAATTATCGCCTTTTTCCGAGGGCCTCTGGGCACTCTTCCCATAATGCATCGCTAATTCTCACCCCTGCCCTCATCTGACCTTTGCACGACGTCTGAGGACAGAAACAAGTGTCCGCGCTCCAGTCGTGATTCATGATCGCATGATAAAACTAAAAGCATGATGAAGGTGAAGTGAAAACAAATGGTACAAAACGCTGGCGGGAAGTGAAGGAGGGAGTGAGCGTAGATAACAGAAGATTGAAGATTGAAGAATGATCCTGAATTTCAGGGCTCTTATGAGGGGCATCCATCACCCTAGACAGTCATACAAATAGCATCTCCCATATTCAATTAGTTCCGCCTCGCAGCACTGGCTACATGATGTCGGCAGCTACGGCACGACAAAGACTGCAAAAACACACACAAAACACTAATGCTCATCTATCTGGCCTTCACTTTTGTCTTACGCATCCATTAATTCTCACATCTGTGACCACTGCTCTTAAATTTAAGGTTGCGAAGGGCTTGACACGTTAAAGAGCGTTTTCTGTGCAGTTGTCACAGAAGGTAAAACAATAGTGTGACGGGCACCTGCCCATAACAGATTGTAAAGGGACTTTAATGGCACATCAACGTTATAACAAGTGAAGTTTAATTGAGTGGGTACTAATCAGAGAGAGCAAGGCGCACGGGCTGTTCGACAATGACAAGTCCCAGTGTAGTTTAGAAATACACATACAGGTGTTGTAAGGATTGGCACACCTCAAGCGGCTTTATGTGTCTGGGAAAACCAGGGAAATGGAAAGCTTAAGGACCCGAAGTGAGGATGGTTTTATTGCAGGCTGGAAAATCTAAAGGAGGATAAATAACTGAGTGAATAAGAATATAGAAAAGGAGAGAAAAATCAATGCCCAATGAGCAGAGCCAAGAAAATGCCAATAAACAGCAGGCAGAGATATTCAGATGCCTTGTTTGGAACGTGGGCACTCTGACATGTCTCTTGGAAAGCTGCTTTGCTCTGTACATAAATAAATGTGGGGATGAACTGGGTTATTTCATTAAGTGTGATACAGATTAAGTAGAAGATACGTGGAAACAGTAATGTTTTTTTTTGCTATCAGCACAACGGTATTCTGCGTTTATTTTCAAGGAGCTTTTTAAAGCTTTTTTGAGCAAAATGCATAAAAATAAACTATTCTGTGTGGCAGTTCATTTGTAATCATTTTAGCTTAAGGAGAATTTTTTTTTTTTTTAAGAATTTTAGAAACGTTGTTAACTTGACGTTTGATAATATTTAAAAACCAAACTTAGGAAAGGCTATCTTTAAAGTGATGACATAGGTACAATATACAATTAAACTGATCTTAATATTAATGCTAAATGTTATACACATTACTGTACATCTTAATGGCACTCAGGAACCTGAAAAGATTATAAAATATTAGTGTAGAAAACAGTAAAACGGGTAAAGTTACACATTTATAAGAAATATGCTATATAAAATGAAGAGTTATGAGGCGAGAGGAATGTTGAATATAAATGTACTCATATTTCATTCAATTCTGAAAAATATTGATAAAAACTCTTCAGTGTAATTAAAAATTGATTATTTTATTCATTCTATAGGGCAGATTTTTGTGCATATTAGAATGTTAACTTAAAACCCTGCAGAAATCAAATGCAATCTGTGTGGTAAAAGTTGTTCCTGAATACGTAAAGCAAATCAGTCACACAAGTTAATATATATGAGTTTAAACAGTTAACTGCACTATAAACTCTTTTTGTACTCTTTATGCTGTCAATGACCAGTTGTGTTGTTCTGTTTTGGAAGTGAGACAACATTCAAACAGTTCTTTCAGCATGTTAATAAAACTCGTCCCAATCTGCTTATAGGTCAACAGGTAAATAAGCTGATAAATACAACTTTTTAAACTGTGGTAAATTGCGTTAAAAAAGTTATAATGTTCAAATCTTGTTTTCTTTATCTCTGTATCGCCTCTTTTTAGTTCTCTCTCTCTCTCTTGTGATATAACTAAATAGCACCAGGTCCAAAGCCTTTTCATTTCACCTTTTTTAACAGTACCGAAAATCTCATCCCTTCCTACAGAATAAATAATTTAAGACATAGAATTTTCAACAAGAACGATTGTCCGGACCAAAATTATGCCTATATGATGAAATAATGGTTTTCCCTGATAGCTCTAGATGAAAAATCTAATTGCCCGAGAACGAGGAACCTGTGTATCCTAGCAACAGCACACAGCCTGATTTTAAGGCGCGCTGTTCATGTAAATGCTCCAGAGGGATGGTCACGAAACAAAAGTTCCTTCAAACTCTAAAGGTAAACACCAATGTCTCAACAAGCATGCAGAGCCGCATTCTGCGAGAAAAAGTTGAATAATAATCATAAAGCTAATCGAATAAAGGCGAAAATTTTATGGCATTTTAATTTAACTCTTGTTTTTTGTTGCTGGTTGGCTCTCTGACACTGTCATGCAGCGAATCATTTGAATGGACATAATACATCCATGATACTGCCTTTATAAAAATCAACAGGTTAAAGCGTGAGAATGTCATACTCCAGTGAATATGTACCTCAGACACAGGGAGGACGAGCAGTTGGCTGGCAGTGACCAAAGGGGCAGAGGAGCAGGTATGACAAGATCAGTGCCTTTAGGGAACAAAGCACTTTGTTGGGAACACATTCCAGTACTTTGCCATTCAACACCACCAACATGGCCAAGGCTGGATCCCATCCATATTATCTGCCTGTAATCACACATACAAAACCTCTCAATGCCAGTTAATAAAAAAAAGAGATAGGATGATAGCAAAAGAGTAAAAATGAAAGCAAAGTGCACAGAAAAAAATGGGAAACATGATTAAGGTAATCAAATCAACTTTGCCAGAACCTGTGGCTATTGGTTTTGCACCAGTGACATCCTCATGGTAGATATGGAACTTGGCATTGTCAGAAGGGCCAGCTGCATTCCTCACACACGCAGTACCGCTGCCAGCCCGGTTCTTTGCCATGTGGGCACCATCTGCACTCCTGCCTAGCTCCACTTTTCCACCTTAGGAAGAACAGGTGACAGGATTAACAAATGAGGAACAGAATAGTAGGCATATCCAAATGCCACTTTTTTCCTGGCAGGCAGAATATACGTTATGGTAAATTAGCAAAATTGTCATTTACATAGCAAGTACTATATCAACATTAATGGAATAATAAATAAGAAAACTTTAATATATATATAACAGTACCTACTATTTGCATGTACCCTTTGGCTTGATTGATGTAAAAACCAAAAAGGCAGAGAGTGAAAAAAGACAACAAAAAAATGAAGATTACAAATCGATTGTGTTTAGACTCAACTACTATTACAAACGGATTCCATTACCAAGAGGAAATGGATATATTGATTTGGACCAATGCTCTCCTCTTTATGTTTTTTTCATTTTCAAAATAATGAGTGACTTTTTGGGTTGAAGGAGCTTCTTTCATGCCCTGAGGAGCAAGTTGACTGAGCACCGTCCATAGCCATCCTCACAAACAAAAACAACACTTTCCTTCTCAGTTAATGTAAGCCATTCATCAGTGCCTTGCCTTGTGTCACTATCAAATACTCCCAAACCGATAAGATGGCGTGCAGTTGATTGTTATCACTATAGTACTGTTACCTTAAATGATGTTTCTGTAATTGCTATCTTGGAATAAACTAGCAGGACTCTGTAGACCGATATGAGTAGTAAAACTTTATGGCCTTAGAATGAAAAGTAGTTGCGCTGGAAAACGTGTCATTTTGCAATATATAAAACTCACAGCTGCACAATCCAATAAGCTGGTACGAAGGTTAATATGACTCTGGTGGTATCCAGTCATGGCAAAATCCTCATAATAATGTCACACACGCACAGAATGTGTACAGTGTGCATCTACATTTCTCTGTGTTACCACAATAATTGACCAGTTTATTCAAATACATGCCAGCACAATCTAAAATGTTTTAAATTAACTTGAGCTATTCCACCTTCCCACAGTATTTTTATTTGTGCACACATTTGTCTTTTCTGAGACACTTCCTGTTTGAGGTGGACAGAACCCTGGGCCATACAGTATGTGTTTCTATCTTTCTATCAGTATGTTGCTTTGGTTAAGGAAAGATACCTAAACCTTGGATGTTTTTTATTTTGTTTTTGAGTCCTATGTGGCTGCTTTATAGGAGGCATTTTTATAAAGAAGAAAGTCTATTTCTGAAGGGATCTCTGCTTTCATTGTGGCCTGTGCAGGAATGAGAATTTGTTTGTGGAAATCCTCAATACACTTTCTTTCAGATTCTTCATGGCTTCTGATCTCTTTTGGCTTGTAAGAGATCCATGGCAACCTCCATCATTGGGAAAACATGGAGACGTGGCAGTGACATCTTGACCCTGCAGAGGAGGCTGTGTCATGTGGTGCTGAATCTTTAACAAGACCTTGTCCAGAGACCTCAAACTCCTGAAAAAGTGAATTATGCATTAATTCAAACTGCAGGTGAATGGCGATTGCAACTGGAAAAATATTTACAATGTAAAATAAGATTCTAGTGGAAATAGGCAGAAGAATGCACAGAAGTGTTTTTGAAGTAAACAATCTCTCTATTAACCAAACATTTTAAACCTTTTATTGTTTCTTTGCATTTCGTTCCTGTAAATGGGGCATATGTTTTTGCCAGGTATAAATATTTCATGAGATTCTTATTGTTACTGTGCTATGTGGAGTCTACACGCAAAACAAAAGGCAATTGCTGCGTGGTCTACTTGAAATAAATGGTGTTGGTGTTTCATGAACCACTGGGGACAGATGGCTTATCCATTAGCATGGGCTGACATGGCTAGATTTTACATATACGGTAATTCATACAGTATTGAAGCACAGTCTATATTTCTCATTTATTTTCAAAACTTTCTCCCATCATAAATCTTCTATATCATTTATTAGTTTACAAAAAGAATTAGTTTTCTTGTATGTACACACTAAAAAAGGATGTGTTATTTTTTAACAAATTTTTTGTGTTATGCTGTTTAACACATAATGTGTCATTTTGTGTTAAATACATAAAAGGGACAACACATGTTGAGTTGAAAGTAACACATGTTGAGTTGAAAGTAACACAAAATGTGTTGTTTTTAAATTAACACAAAGATGTGTCTAGTTAGGGACAACACATCTGTGTGTAGTTTTTATGATATGACAGCTGACAACAATAGAATATAAATACAATGAATAAAAAAATGAGATTTTTGCAGATATGTTACGATTATTTGTTCTCTACATTTTCAATGTAGTCAAATAATTTTTATAGAGTTTTTTTGGTGTACCAACTTCCATTTTTTTCCATCTGTCATTTAATGCTAATGTTGTTTTATTTCAACAGAAAACAACAACAAGTACAACAACAAGCTATAAACGATTACAGTGATGTTACGAAAGACTTACATGCTGCGTAAGACTGCATACCAGCGTAAAACCAGCCTGTTAATGGTCATCCGCAAACACATGCGCTTTTTCAGGTAAATGCGGCCAAATGGCGAATGCAGAGCGCTTGGTCGAGACTGTGCTGTGGCGTATTGGTATGAATCCACACCACCCTGGGAAATTACCCTAATGCGCTTTTTCCCATCATTAAAGTCTTACTACATTTTACTTCCAAAATACATAACAATATTTATATGATTCGTGATAGCAATCTTCTTGTCTGTATCTTGATGCTGCCCAATTTGTATCTTAAATGAAAGTTAAATGAATTGAATGGTGCAGCCTAATGCGTTTCCAACGTAAACAAAAGTGCTCAAATGGGTGGAATTAATTATGTCATCTGAACGAGTCTCAGAAAAAAAATTGTTGGGACACTTTTCCATGCAAAAATAACAGGTCACATTATAAGTCCATCAATGGCGTTAAATAAATAAAAAATAACAAGAACAGAAATAAATAATAATAAAAAAAAATAAAAGATAGGTACTTAAGTTTCCCAAAGGAAATACAAGCTAGAGAATAGGCACTTTAAAGACTGAAAGAAGTAAATAAAAAGCACAGTATTAATAAAGGTAATGTATACAATATTACTGCGCATTTGAGGAAATATGGAATAGACTATTACTTTTTACATTTTTACATTCATATTCTGTTATCCAAATGCTTGTGTTATTGACTCACCTGTCACAAGGTGTGTGTATGTTGGTGTGTGCGTGTGTGTGAGAGAGAGAGAGAGAGAGAGAGAGAGAGAGAGAGATCCTGTAGGCTCGCGCTGCAGTCTGGCTCTTCATTTCCTTTGGTAAAGTCTTGAAAAGTAAACCCAAGGGTACTCGGCGGTGGAAACCCCTTTAACGATTATTTTCACGCCTGGAAATTATTCAGACAGCGATGAAGGCTGCTGTAAACTTCCGTGAGTGGGCGGTGTCAACTTCTGCATCCTAACGGTCTTTTCACATTTACAGCGCCGTGAGTCACTGGAAGCAAGAGAGGAACGTGGATGTTCCGCGCGCTTGTTAACGGGAAATCAAACTTAAATCCGCGCACGTGGGAGTCTACAGGCGTTTGCTGCGTTTTCCGTTTCAATATCGTATCGATGACCGGACTGTGAGCTGTGAGCTGTGAATACATCAAATAGAGTTCCATTATCAGCTTGTTTTGGTGAGAAAGCGTCTCAGAATCGGCTCACCCCGCGGCTCGCTTGAGATGGTTCAGTCCAGCTGCGAGAGTCCAGTCTCGATGCACTGGGATTTTTCTCAGCGCCGACACCAAGTGAATCTTCCTTTTAAAACCATCTGATAACCGTGCCTGCCAAAAAAAAATCCCACCATGAGCGCCTCTTTGAATTCTGACAGGACGGGACTCGTGAGGACAGAGTGCAGATGTACATATAACGGGACGAGGAGACTGGATGGAATTAGGATTTTTGCGCTAATGAAGGTGGGAGTACAGGCGCATCATTGGAGCGGGGTGCTGTTCTTGTATATGGGGCTGTTGGCTGCATCGGCTAAGGGTGAGTTTCCCGTCATGATGCATGTGCACTGAGCGGTGGTCCCTGTTACCATACATGACATCCTCATGTCTTACTTGAGATCATGCAACCCTTTCCACAAGACATGTGTATGGACTGCTGTCTTTGTCAATAATTTCATGCCAGTATGCGATTTCATGTTGGGTCATGCGTTTCATTATGGGTCCGCGTCTAACAGGCTTTAGAAACAGTAGATTAGAGAACCGTACCGGTCAAATAACATTGAGTAGTCAAGTAGACTGAGTAGTCAAGTAGACTGCATCATTTATAAGGACGTGATATCCCTATGTAAACAAGCCTTGTGTACTTTAAACGACGAATTTGTTGGTACTGGTGTTGTTTCTTGCCCGCTTTGGTCTGCCCCATGGAATCATAATGTGTTTTATGCTTTGGGTACCATGCACCTCAGAGCAAGACGTTGGGATTTGGTAGGTGGGCAGGCAAAAACATGCCACTTTAGTTTAGAGTCAGGCAAAATAGGTTAGTGAAATGAGAATTAGCATGTTGATGAAGCCTTTATAAAAATATATGTTTGTGTGTATGTGTATGCGTGTGTGGGTTTGGCGCAAAATTTCGTGAGTGTGGGAGCCAAGAGTGAATGAGTGAGTTTGGGAGGAAGGGGGCGTATGTGAAAGCGGAGGCTGGTGGGTTGGTTAATGCCGACAGAACAGGTCTTCTTTTCATTTTGAAAAAAATGATATATTTCTATCAAATAAATGAGTAACATTCATTCAACTAGTCATTATCTATGGATCATTATTTGTGGGATGAATTAAAATAGCAGCATTCAACACAAAGACTGTTCATTTATCCATCCGTCATCAGCCTTGAAGCAATGCTCTGACAGAAGACTATTTTAAAGTCTTTATTTAGCTAATAAAAAGTGTCATATAGTACAATAAAGGTAATTAAAGTTTCCGAGTTAAAGTTTTAATTAAGATTTTCAGACAGCAATGTTTGGATTTTCAAAGAATGATTTGCAGTTTAAACAAATTTGGAATCGTTGTAATTTTGGTTGTAATTGCAATATTCATTTGTGCAGTGTTTGTACCATTTTACAAAAAAACTTGGCCTAAATTTAAGCATTACAACAATAAGGACTTTTGGAGAGTTCGCTCTTGCTGCTGAGTTTCACCAGTTGTTTTTCTCAGTAGTGAGTTATTGCTAGTTTACGCAGGATTTTATCAGACGATAAACGAACCCAAAAAGCCCGTTAACATTTTTTATGCTTATACATAATAAGGTGACTGATGCTGCTCGGTAGTATCAAGAACATGAGTCCGGAAAACGTTTGCAAAGACGTCAGGCAGTATCCTGCTTTTTCCATTGAGCGGCACCAAAGCTTCAGAATAGCTCCGTTGGAGAAGCGCACTCGGGTCTCTCGTGCTTCATTAATAATCCGAGTATATCTTGGAAACCTTTTAGAGTTTTCGTTTTAGCGCATAAGCTATGATTGCTGTAATATAATGGGCCTTTTTTCTAGCTCGGAGGAAATGTAAATTTAATGCCCGTTCAGCTTCTCGGCCACGACCGAGCTCACGATACAGGCAATGTGGTCCGTGGATCAATCCGATTGAATTATACATTACAATGCACAAAATGTTCTTACTTTCTCACTGCGCTTTTACACCAAATAGTTTTAACGTTCATAATAATTATAGGCAAAAAAATATAGCTCTGAACAGATGAAAACAAAACATATATCATGAAAAATCTGTAGGAATAGTAAGAAGAGTATTGGTATTGCGTGAATCCTCTCTTCGACTGTGAAAGAATGCTAATCGTTTCGCTGATCATATTCTGTTGCTCAACCTCTTGCGTTCAGAAGCACTCGAGATGAAAGAGTTTTCGTATTCTAGCCAAACAATACGAGGCATAGGAATTTGAGGATGGCTCAAAACCATTTTCCTTGCGCATAATCATTGATAGCTAATGGCATTTGACTTTATAAAACGGCAAAAGTCGCGAAACCAATGTATTCCTATGATGCAACTTGGTGCAAGGCTCTATTTTACACAAGAGTCTGAAAGCATGCAGAGAATTCTTTTCATCATGTTGGTGGGAGGTTGGCACATGGATTCAGTTTTGGACAGTCCCTTGGGTTTTTTTAAATATGTAATTTCTTAACGTTTGTGCTCTCTGTAATCAAATTTAATTGGATCACTTAAAAGCAGTATTTTCCATGTTTGTACTATACTGAAGCTGTGTTTACTAGAGGATGCCATTTTAGCTTTTTTGTATCTTATTAAGCCAATGTCCAGTGCAATAAATGAGCATGTTATGAATGTGCATCACAACGCTTGTAGAATGGGGATAAAGAATCACTGAGAGCAATGTGTGACTTCCCCCCTCAGTTTTGTGACACTTCAGGACCACAGACAGCTCCCTGCGCACCCTCCGTTTGTTGCCTGTTGTCCACCAGATTATATCACAGGTTCCCTTCACAAACTGCTTTATCAAACAATAGCTTTTTATACATATTGCGCTTCACAAAGAGAATTACCGAACACAGTTAAATGTTTAGTAGCTTTAACCGTCTTACAATTTGCTTTTATTGTTAGAGTCGCAATCTCAAGCAGCAGCCAAATTAGCACCAAGGACAGCTCCCACCAGTGTCAGGGAAAAAAACCTTCACACAATACACGCTCATTGTGGCATTTCTACTTCCTTCCCTCTTTTTACAAACACAATTTCATCTTTCCTTCATCCTACCTATTTCTTTTCTAACATGATTCTTTTCAAAGTACACATGATAGTGTGTTAAAAGAAAATGAACACCTGCCAATCTGTTTGCTCAGATGTTAAAGGTAAATAAAACTGAACAGGGTTGTTGTTTGCCTGCAAGTCCCAGTGGGTTGGGGGATGCGTTTGGCAGGTAAAGAGAAAGAGTTTACACAGTGACACCTGTAGTTGTTCCTATGTTTCTCTCTTAATATGATTTGAGCAAATTTACAAGTATGGTAATACAACTTTTAGATAGAAGCTCGATGTACTAGACTTACTGTACTTACTTTTTGCAATTGGTCTTTTTTATAGTATAATACAATATAAAAACTGGTCTTTAAGTCTTTTCTGTTGCAAGTATATTGACAATATGAACACACATCCTGTCAGGGACATGCTCACTGATCCTCACAAACTAATATATTTTGTAAAAATGTAATTGTGATCATTATTAAGGGTAAGAGGTTTTTCAGTAAGCTATTCATCAGTAAGCTATTTTGTTATTTATTTATTTTAATTAATGAAGTTAAAAGATAAATACTGATGTACATGGCATTTACATTTACAGAGACAGGACACCAGACATAAAATACATTTTGTTTATAAAAAGTTAGCAATCTTAAGCTTAAGCTGCCAGGTGTCTCTTTTTATTAGTTTACTTTATATACAGTGACTCAAGATCAAGAATTACTTACACAAAAATAATATTATAGTATGTTATATTTGCTTTCAATGTTTTAGAGTGGACCCTCTGTGAAAGTTTTAGGAAAGCCTGTTTCAAGCTCAAGATGGCTAGGGTTCTGTTCTGATAGCACTGTGATAGCAGTTTTCTGCTGAGACAGACTCTCATTGTGGGAATATAAATGTGTGGGTCTCTTCCTGTCATCCAGCGGTCACTATCAGTTGTAGATTGACAACAGAGATTTCTCTTGCCTTGCTTCCTGTCACTCCTAAGTCTTCTTAAGAAAGTTGATGTAGTGTGTTCTTATCTTTGATCTACTGTGATTAGATTACACAGTTAATCCATTCGTGTCTCCTCCAGCTGAGCCTTGATTGTTTCTCCTTTCTCCCTATTCATTTCTCTGTCTCCTTCTCTCAATGCTTTTTATGCTTTTTTGCCCTTCATTCCTCTGTCCCTCTCTGGCATGACACATCACAATCAAAACACTGCAACTGATTTTATTTGGCAGAGCTCTGCTGAGGGGTGCCATTAGTTACCGCAGACTACCTTACTGATACAAGCCAGCTTCAATAAATGTGGTTATCCACATACAGAATAAAATGTTTTCCCTGTTTTTTAATGCACGCAATCAAACAACGAGTTAAGCAGATCGATGCCAAAACATAAGCAGGGACAAAGTCACCCAGAGAGATCAGAAGAGCGAAAGTCAGAGGTGGGTGTTTAGAAACAAAGAGGGCTGAGTGATGCGGACAGCCTTCAGGTCGCAGCATGCTAGGCCGCTACAGCCTGTTATCCGCTCTAATCCATGTCAGTCCTGCGCCACTGTCGCAGCAAACACACCTGTCAGCCTGCACTTGTTCCATGTCCAGGAGGAGTGAAACCTGGGATAGGCAAAAACAATGTGTTTTGGATAAAATCTTTGTATCTTTTTGGTTAAAAGGGTCTGTCATTAACTTTCCATATCTATAATTGATTTGTAAAATAAATGCGGAGCAAAAAGATTAGGTTATCTATGTTTATATCTATTTATTTAGTCAGTTGGCTTATGCAAAAAAAAATCCAGAAAAAATGAATTTTTTAGCTAAAGCACCTAGCCATAGCACATTTAGGAAGTGATGTCATCATGCGGAGTATGTAGGTATTTACTTAGTGTGTTTGAAGTTTAAGGGACTAATGGAACACATAATTAAACAATGCTTGAGTCATTACCGTATCCCATGCAAGCCAATCAATAGCATTCTGTAGATGATAATTTTAATTCTTGATTACCTTAATTATTCTGTAACTAAGGCAGCATCGATTCAGTGACACATGGATGGCAACCAAAGTAAGGTTGGAAGTTAAGCAGTATGAGTAGAAAGCAATGTTAGAAAGGATACAAATAAATCAAATGAACTAGACCGATCAATAGTGCAATTATTAGGTCTGTCAGTGTATAATTGTAATCAAAACAAACACAATAAATCATGCACATCAATATTTGCAAAGAAAAGAGTCTGAATGAGTATCGTTTAAAGATGTTACAGTCTGTATTGAATAGACATTTAAAAGAATTAAGAAGTCTGTATATTGTTTTATTGACTTCGAGTGAACTGAATTTTTAAATGTTTTCTTATGCATTCCAACATACATTTGGGGTTTGGTTATAGTCAGTGATTTTGGTCCCCTGTCATAATCTTTTGGTCTCAGGAAAGCATTAAAGCGAGAAGAAGGGCCGACAAGGAGTCGTTAATTAAAAGTCTATCCTCCGTCTCACTCATGTCTCCCCCCGTTGGCATGGGGACACCTACATACTGCCTCATTCTGAGCACACAATAAACAAACAGAGCTGCATTCATTCTCGCTCACCCCTTATTCAAAGCCAGAATAAGGAAAACTGGAGGGTTATTTAAAGAGAATCCAATCTAGCGTGTTTGCAAACACAACTTCAATTCTGGTGAGAAGGAATGCAGTGCTTAGCTATGCAGTTTTAAATCCCAAAAAAGAAACAGCATGAGTAATTCGGTAATTCCTCGGTGGTTGGGTCTTCAGTCGTTTTCTGCGAGCTCTGAAATGCAAGAAAGAGGAAGAAGAGAGATTAAGAGCACAAAGCTACGATGGCTGGAGCCAGTTTCATTGAAGACCCATGTTATATCAGAACACTGGGCCATTGTGGCTCTGCAATGGGCCTGAAAGTGCACTAAATTCTGCTTGAAACACACTCCCTGTGTACTCTGTGCTCTGTCAGGGACATTTCTTTCTGAAACGCTGAGCTATTGAGGCCAACCAGCCCATATTTAACCGTTTCTTGTTTATCTCTAACGTATAATATTTATGATGTAATGAATATTATAGTTAACTGAACATGACTGACACAATTTTCAGTTCCAGACTAAATTAAAAACATTAGCCTCTTGCAAACACAACAGCATAAATGCATATTTAATGCATATTTAATTTGAGCTTAATACAAAGGTGTCTGAGCTAATGGCCGTCATAATGAAAGACGTGTAGAAAAGGTGTTACATGCAATCAGGCAGGTGTGTTTTTTTAAATGTTCAATGAATGCAATAATCCTTTTGAGCTCTCTGATTTGATTTGTTTAATTTTACAATTAAATGTATTGCATAAGGTTTTAGTGGATTTTTGTGTTCATAGTTGTTTGTCAGTAATGATAAAATATATTGAAAACATCATAGAACTAAATCCTTCACGCACCTGGATGTGCCACACTGATGCCAGCTGCGTTGATTGTTGTGCGGACTCCGTCTGTTGGCCCCATTTGCTTCTTGGCCCGCGGAAAACAGCAGCGATGCCGCCTCGCTCGAGCAGAGCCAATCTTCTCCTCTTTCCACTGCATTTGCCTTGCTATTAATGCTCTTCACAATCACCTCACACAAACATTAGGGTAATGTATGGATTTACCCAGAAAGCTGAGGTCGCCCGTTTCCATTGTAATGGCGGCCATTCTTCGGTTAATGCAGATATGATGGAGTTTGGAGCTAAATGCCCTGACACTTTAGAATGTATATGTTGTACACAGAGAGATTTGTGGCACAGAAAAGGTTGTTTTCCCTCCTGTGTTGGCAAATTTGAATTCCCCATTCACATCTGCCTCGTTGCTTTGGTATAAGTGAACTTAGGCCCTAATGGCATTTTCCACTGGTCTTTGAAAAAGGGAAATATGATCGATTTGAAGTGCTTTTGAAAACTGGTGAGTCAGATCCATTTGTCTCTTAGGTGCCCAATTTACAGCAGAGCTATGGCAGACATGCTTAAAGGAAAGCATTTCAAAAGATTGCAAAATTGTCTGCTATATGCCTTGCAAAGCATCAGCCTTTTAAACTCGGTCAGAAGTTATGAGAGATAATGTGATTGATAGAGACTGTGTTGCCAAGTAAGACATGATTGGGTAAAAACCCATAAAGCGGACTGTATCTGGCCGTGCCACAGGTTTTTGTTTTGTAACTTTTGTAAAAATCTGAAATGTTCTCATAATTTAATAACAGTGAGTTGTTGAAAAGTTTCTAGATTATGTCACATGCACATTCATGACATAACTGTGTCGTATTTGCATTCTGCCTTGTGTTGTACTTTACATCCGTTTTGTTATTTCTCTCTGTGTTTCCATATTGTATTTTAATACAGTGGAATGACCAATAAATCAAATATGTCAAATATTTATTTTTTTGATCTTAGACCTTTCCATCAATATAGTTTGTCATGATTAGATTAGAATTCAACTTTAAAATATTAAAGTGAATAGGAAAAAATCATAGGTGTTTCTCCTGAGGAACTAATCATTAAGGCAATTAATAAGCAATAAAAAACAGAATCAGAACCAAAATGTGTTAAATTACTTCGAATTCCCAACTCTAATTTATAGTACCAGTTTCAATAGTGCACATCTAATAGCTAGACTGGATCATTGAACAGAAACAGGATGAACTGAGTAAAAAACACAGTGACTAAGAGAAACAGAAGAGGCAAAAAAAGACAATAAATGCAAATGAGTATAAAACATGTTCAGTCTATTGATTCATTGAGCAATCCAAGGCAGATAACAGAGACAGAAATGAAACGTATGCTATTGGCAAACAATGTCATGCAAGGATGTACACCCAATCTAGCATAATGTCTAAGACTTTGTGTCACATATTACAAGCTTTTCAGTATAATCAACAAAACCAGAATTTTCAGCCAATAACACAGACTGGTGTTATCTTACAATGAATGTCACGCTGCTGACTGTTTTCTAGTGAAATAGGTGAAGAGCGTACAGACTGGCTGCTCATACTGAATCCCCCCACCCCGTCTCACTATCCTCCCTCTTAAGATCTCTGATTGTGGCCACTCTGAAGGATTGCTGTCCTGCCGAAGTACGGCACGGCAGCAATCGATTTATCAAAGTGTCATGCCGAGCGCTGCAGCCCCGTAGCAGCAAAACAACAGCGGAGGCAAAACAAACATTGGTTGGCTCTGGAGGTGGTCTCTGCAGTTGCTCTAAACAAGGTCAAAGCTCTCGGTTTGCACTTCACTTCACCAATATGCTCAGAAAACACTAAGCAGATGCAGAAAGACTAGAGCGGTATGGATCACAAGCTTGGGGAGCTCAGGGTTTAGAGTATAGAAAACAATACAAGGATTTTTACATCACATTACACAAACAAAAAGCATACAAAAGCAGTATATTCTTTCAGAAGATTGCAGCTGACTTGTGTTTAAATTGCATTTTATTGTTTATTATGTTCCTGAAGAGAACAGTCAACAGAGATATTTCAAAAACAGCGGCTAGGAATTCATATTTTTTAGCTTCAATTTTTGAAGCATGCTGTTATTTGTCTTAAATTATATGTTTTGTCAGCAAGTTATTGATTTTTGTTTTGGTCTTTCCAGTTTAACAATACAATTAAATAGTAGGGTTTATTATGTATAATGTGTATGTCAGAATGCTTTTTATTTACTGCAATCCTAAAATGTAATGTAATAATTATGGTCTTTCAAGTTATTGTAGGTTTTGCCTGTGTATGAATCAAAGCGTTTATGAACAAATTACTATGGAGCTTTTTGCTCTTTTGAGATTTATGCACCTGCATTACCGCAGGTCACCCTTAATTCATTAATTCATTTCAACATGCATTTGTGAATCTATACTCCACGCTTTTGTGCTGAATACATTTCATTAAGAAGTAGATTTCTATTTAGTTTAGTATATTCAAAAACTGAATTTCCTTCAACGCATTTGAAAAGTGAGAAACTTGTTTCTAAGATCTAGCGATTGATTTAAACCAGCACACAAAGATGCAGTGAATTTATTTACTGATAATGGAACTGAAGACGATCAAAAGTGCACTTCAAACCACCAAATAGCCTGATTGCACAGTATCTGAGGATGTGTGAAATAATGTTGTAAGGCAATCACTGTTACTTGGCCTTTCTTCTGTATTGACTTGTGTAACTTTTTCCAGTCAGTTTGATATGTGAACAGTTTCATTTATCTATCAATCTATCAATCTCTTGTAATGGGAAACACATTGAATATTGGTACTGCCTATGGTTGAGACTATTAGCCTCCTACTTATTGCTGTTTGCATCTGCATTTTTTATGTTTTTCTGTGATAAAGGTTTCTAATGAAGGAATCATGGGGCTTTATTGATCAGGATGTCCTATGGTAATTAGACAATGTATTTTCTCGGCATTCACAACACCTTGCTGCAGGCGAAACAACACTGTCTTCTGTGTAAAACAGTGTAATGCTGATTAGATGACTAAGAAAGGGCAAATTTATCTTACTGTATAATCTCATCTCTCTCATGTCTCTCAGGAATGATCATGACTTTATGACTTTAGGCTGAGAAGAACACTGAAAGAATAATTGCAGCTTACTTAAGGACTAGTTCACCTAAATAATAATAATAATAATGATAACAATAATAATAATAATAATAATAATAATAATAATAATAATAATAATAATAATAATAATAATAATAATAATGATAACAATAATAATAATAATAATAATAATAATAATAAATTATTTAAAATATTTATGTGTAACACAATAGTTTTTCCACACAATGGCATGCAGTATTGACAACATCTGCCATGACTGTAAAACCCTGGAGACAAAAAGGAATCTGTGTCCAGAGGTCGAGTGTGCTTTAAGAATCACCCATGATGGCACAACCTCAGATAAGCATTTGTGCGGGATCAAGGGCAGAAATGATGTATTGTTTCCAGCTATTGCACATTTGTGCTTCCAGAACAAAAAATAGTTTTAAAGTAATCTTTCTGATGAAAAAATAGCTTTATAAAGAGGCACAAACTCTCAGCATAGCATTTTATTTTGCGAGACTTTCTAGCCTTAATTATTTGTGTCAAGAGTATGTTTATCACAGACACCATGCCTTTCAAACACAGCGTGAGGCATTCTCTAAACCCTAAACACTTTATTCTATTATTATTTAGAGAGACGCACAGAAATATGGCTATTGGCCAAAGGCAGATTATCTAAATACCACTCAACTGTATTCTAACAATTCTTTGAGAAATTCTCAGTTTATAAACCACCTGAGGTTTTTCCGTACGCAGATACAAATTCACTTAATTATTAAAATGCTGTGCTGGTAGGCAAAGCTCTTCTCCTTAAGAAATCCAAATCTCAATTCTGTCAGGAAGTTATCCAATAAAGCCCCAGCAGGCTACTCGTGCATGGCATAAGAAAATGTATATTTTTCCCCACATAATTGCACTTCATGTTGAGTATACAGAATCGTTGCATTAAATAGCTTTATTTAACCTCATGCCATGTGTTTGCATTGGGTGAATGCTCTTTGAATAATTGTGCATACGTGACATGCTGCTAGAGCTTGGATTTTCATTAAGGGTAATCTCAGTATAATCTCTACCCCGATATGTGTGCTACATGTGGATGTGCAGAGCTCCCATTTGTGTACTGGGTTTGTTTTCATGAAATTTGTGCTTTGAAGATAACAGATGTCTTTTCATTATGTATTCCTAATGCTATTTTAATCACCTAACCCCAGATAAATTCTTATTTGTTTAGGAATCAAAAAAGGATAAACTATACTACTCTAGGATTTTATAGCTGGTTGAATGGCAATGCATTTTTGTCTTTCTTTTTGATACATATACAGTACAGTACCAGTCAAAAGAAACAATTGACAAAATTTTTATCATGATCTTAAAAATCTTTTAATGTAAAGGTGTGTATAGTTTAATGTTTGAAATGACTTCTGTATACAAAATTATAATTGTGGCAACATATTCATTTCTAAATTACAAAAATTTTATTTAAAAATGAAATATTTTAAAATGGATTACATGGATCAAATAATGAATAAAAAGAAACCAATAGGAGTTCAGCATAGATAAACATTTCTTTAGTGCTGTTTGAAAACATTCTCAGGTTAAGACCTCAATAAGCTGGATGATAAAATGCCAAGAGATTTTACACATTCTATACAAAAGGCGACTACTTTAAAAAATGCTAAAATATAACATAGTGTTCATTAAACATAATTCCCACAGTTACAATTGTGTTACTTCATGGCTTTGATGAGTTAACTACTATTGTGAAATGTGGGAAAAAATCTAAACGACAGTAAGTAAATGTTATTGACAGATAACACAGGCACCCTTAAAAGATTTATTTGGGCTTGCATACACATTTAAATGACAAGTTTTAGATTTTATTCGAAACTAGTAACGTGTTGCAAAATCTTACTGACCCACTGTATCTTTCAAACACTGATTTAAGACCCTCATCAAAAAGGTGAACCACAGGGAGCAGTTAGGGCACGCTCTCAGGTTATGTGTGACTGGACCACTCGCGTAAGGGTAGATAGGTAGATGGAATATAAAAAAAGAGAGAAAATCTGAGAACATTATTAAAGCAAGAAGAGAAAATTAATTAAAAGTGGTGGTACAGACCTGTCCAGAGCAAGTAATTTAGGTCAAGCTTTTCTCTGATGGATGGAGCCACGCACAGTTATTAAAATTTCTAATTGCATGCAATATTTTAGAGTCTATGACAGGTATGCAAAAGAGAAGTGCAATTAATGCACAGGAGTGTAGTCTGAGCTGCAGGCGATATGGAATGATTAAAATTAGTCAAAGTAATAACCAAGTGTGTCGTCCCTCCTATTTCCTGTTTTCCTGAAAACATCTTATTGACCACTGATAAACACAAGTGCAGCTGACAGTAATAATGTTCTGGAACATATTTTTAAATAATTGGCCTTTAAAATTGAATATTAGTGCTTTGCAGAGGTGGATAAAAATATAAATGAACCTTACAGTAATGTTCACTCATCTTATTTATATGCACTTTAATAATTACACGGACATTATAAAGGTCCTTGTTATGGAAACATTGCATTGTACTAACAAATGATTAAATGCTCTGTCAGATCAAATAACACACTAATTAATGTAAATTAATAATTTATAATTCCCGGACTAAACTGCCAAATGAACATATTCATTACGTTGCAAGGTTGTAAATCACAGAACATTGTTTGCAAATGTTTTACAACTTTTTGTTGATATACTAGCAAACCCACTGATTGAGAATATAAGGTTGCGTGAGAGTTGCGACCTTATGCGTCACGTTCTCACGTCTGGTTGTTGATCGGCGTGCGAACGGATTAAAAACAAGCACATACACATTGTTGATAATGAGAGAACTCTTTGCTTTTCACATGCTACATTGACAAAAATTAACATGTACTCATGTATTTTTCCCATGAAATGAATCCCTCTTGTAATGTATTAAAAGACAATAAAGTTCACATTTATGTGAATTTCATTTGACATTCATGTCAAATGACCGATAATGGAATGTAGATTCTGACCTTCTCACAGTTGTAACCTATACTGTATTAGTCATCTGAACTTAACTTGTACTTTGACATGTATTTTATTCCTTCTTCTCTCTCTTTTATTCACAGCTCAAAACTGCAGTCACACACTACACAGTCCAAATGGGACAATAGAAAGCCCTGGATACCCGTATGGATATCCCAACTACGCCAACTGCACATGGGTGATTGTGGCACAGGAACATAACCGGATACAGTTGGTATTTCAAGGCTTTGCCTTAGAGGAGGACTTTGACATCCTTTCAGTCTATGATGGGCAGCCGAGTCCAGGAAACCTACGTACACGGTAAATACATTTTAAATTATGATATACGTCTAAATGCTGGATAAAATCATTTTTTATTAAAATCACAAATTGCTTGCTAACATTTTACATTATTTTCTACTGACAGAGGGTACAGTAGTTTACATAAAGTGTACACTGTGAGAATATTTTGTAGAACACTTTGGCAAATCTTGTTTAAATGAGTTAAAGGATATAAAGTTTTATTATAGTTCTGTATCTAATGTTTGGAAAATTGAAGACCTTGAGTTGGTTCAGTACTTTTGACTTTATTGCCAACATGAGCCTGAATTTATTTGTTGTATACTTGAAAATAAAAGGATTTTGGCTCTGGGGACTGAAGGAAACAGATATCCTCTGGGGTTGTGTCCTTGGGGCCTTGGCCTGTTTTCCATTCCAAAGCTTCAATTTTAAAAAGCTTGCCTACATACAAACATCCTTTTGCTGATACATTTATTCCCAATGAAATTATGTTTTATTGAAAACATTTCTGAAAACTTTGAGAAAGTGTTGCTTGTTCCAACATTTTTATGAAATAATATACAGTACATGCACAAGGGCACCTTTTGGATTTTTTCAATTTTATACACTTTTATTATTACCTATTTTTAACATTTTACATTTAATGACAGCTTCTCCCAAAACCCCACATTTCCATGGTGTTTTTAAAATGTTAACCTTGTCCGGTACAGTAGGCATCAGCTAAACTCTATGTCCTAGAGAAATCCAAAATATATTGAGAATATATTGTTGAAATAGGCTATTATTTTATTAAACAGTCAGTATGTGAATATCTGTATACTGTGTGCTTGGTCCACATGAGCTTTTTATCCTAATGTATGGCAGTGCGTTTTGTGCTTCATGGTTATCAGATAAAACCAAGCCAGCTAACCATTTTACATATATTAGCAACACTTAATACTATGTGAAGGCAATAACCATGTCAGTAATGTTAAAGAGGTTTAGTATGCTGTATAGTTCAATCTCATTGCCTGGAATTGTTAAGGATCGCTCAGATGGTCCGTTGCAAATGAAACACCATTCTGTCCATGTGCTAATTGAGTTAATGACACATTCTTCAGTCTCAAAAGAGATACCATTGGCTGACCCAGCCGTTTTATTACCTACGCCTACAAATGACTTTTTTAAGAATCAAGTCTTTATTCTCTGTTTAATCTAGAAAAGGTCCAGTGAGTCATTGTGGACCATGGCAACATATTTTCTTTACTCAGTTAGCTATATTAAGTCTATAATGTTTAAAAGGTTTATAAAAATGAATTTATAGTATTATTTAACTCTTTTTTGAAGTACTCAATATGCAGAATGCCATATTATCCCTCTTAATTTTTGAATCAGTTCTTAGCTGAATTGCAATCGCTGTGGAGATGGTTTAGTTTGAGACATGAAGTGCCGTTTATCCTTCCAATTAGAAATGTATTTATTTGATTTTGAGCAGTTTGTGTGTTTGGGTGGGTGGATTTGAATGTATTGTGTCAACAGAATTGTGTGACAAAGGCTTATGTCATCTATTTTTATTGTGATGTTTGAAATGTTTTACTCTACGTCTTGATCAGGGCTATAGTTTTATGTTAGCCTCACAAGTTCCAAAATGTTTCAACATCTCTTCTCAATGTCATGGTACTTGCATTTCTAAAATGTCTGATATAAGATATTGTGACATCCTTGACATGTACGTGAAGACTTGAGTATAGTATGTGTCTCTAATTGGGCCTGTGCAACTGCTGGTTTTGAGGAGGCATCAGTGGGCTATTCTTTATTTATGATATACTGACATGGGGTTGATAGCTATATTTATATACAAAGACATAGAGTGTAGAAAACTGGATTGAGAACATGTTTTGTGTTCCTTTATATAATAGAAGCCTCTACTGTAGTGGTGCTTAATTCTGCTCCTGAAGATCTACTTACCTGCAGAATTGCTTGGGAGTTGTAATTATGATGTGATGTGCGTTCAAGTGAGGAAAAAAAAAAACTGATGCATTAGGCAATTTCTTTCCTCTTCTGTTCTTTATCAAGAAGGCAGGAAGCTTTTATTGCAGCTGTGCAACAAAATTAAGAGTAAATATTAGCTTTGCAATTGCTTTGCTGTATATACAGTGTTTTATTATTCCTGCGCTGCAACAAAGAATGATGGGAAATGAAGTTTAATTGCACAAACCTACATTCATGTGCACTCGTCTCGTAATTATTATAATTCTGAAATTACTTCCTAACAGTTTCAATTTTTCTCTAAAACAGCTCTGTCAATTGAGCTGAAAAGAGATCATTCAGGTGTTTTTACACTCTAGATGAGACAGAAGGGCTCTTAGATAAAGATTTGCTTAGTTTCACCGGTTTGCACAGATTTTCCAAATCTGACAGTCTGCCATCATCAACCAGGAAGGGCTAGATGAACCAAGCTAACCAGTCACACTTTGGTGTGGATCTTGTAGCATCGGGTGGATAGTGTTGGGCACTTTGTTTAATTTCTCTTATTTATTTGTATAACTCCAGGACTGCGCTCCTCTTGATATATAGATGACTCCTCGGCCAGCTTTTATGAAAGAGCAAGTCTCCGACAAATCCCAATTAAATCAGACGCTGTCGTCCTTCTCTTTCTTTTTTGAGTTTGGTCCAAAGCTGGTTCTGTTGGTCTAATGCTATGCATGTTTGAATAAACAGACCTTTTTTTACATTTTTCTGTTTGTGGATCCATTGCATATTTAACACGATAACTGTCACTGCATGAATTTGCATTATTCGAGATTATACAGTTTTTTAAATTTTAGATATTTTATTTCTTTTTTATATTTTTATTTTAGGTATTTTTACAAATAACATTTGTATTGTTTTTTTTATTTATGTTTATTGTCATGAAAACTTGACAATACATTTAAAGTCTTATTGTCAGTAATTGTTAGTTGCCACATTCAATAAAAATAGATTTTTTTAATAATAAGTTAGCTATGTGCTGACTGTCACTTATACTGACATTCAAACCCTTTGATCCATTCCATTAAAAGGTTTAGATTGATTGACATTTGAGATCATTGTGTTCTTAATGGCAAATCAGACAGAGAGTTGGCTACTACACTGGAGACTGTAGCTCATGAACCGATACACTTCTGTGAAATGATTAGCAGAGAAACACTCAGACCTCTTTAAATGCACTTAAGTAAAGAAATGAAGTGATGATAAGCATTGAAGTACTGTTGGTGTGAGTAAGTTTGGCAAGTTTAGCAA
The DNA here is from genome assembly GCA_019155185.1 of Beaufortia kweichowensis. Lineage (NCBI taxonomy): Eukaryota > Metazoa > Chordata > Actinopteri > Cypriniformes > Gastromyzontidae > Beaufortia > Beaufortia kweichowensis. Next base: position 5,199,501 of record CM032809.1, read on the forward strand.
AGTAAACCATCTACATGTAAGAATAGCTTAGCTCAGTATAACACATTAGAAATCAAAGAAAAAATGATTTCATTGTATTCCTTAAATATATATATTATATTATTTTATTTTACCAATTTTGTTTTATCAAAATAAGCAAAGTACTCAATTTATGGAGGTATGGATAAAATATTTGTCTTATTTATTGTCTTAGATATTTATTTTTGTTTATTTGTTCTCATACATATAAAGCAGGACGTTTCTGCTTTTGCAAATCGCAGTTGATGTCAAATACAGCTATAATGTTACCTGTTAGATGTTCACATGACTTTTATTTTGTCATGCAATGGCTATGTCATGTGACATTTAAGTCATGTGACAAACTTCAGCTTTTGGAATGGTGTTCCAATCATCTGTGACTGGAGGATTAGCTTGTTAGAGCACTGCAGTTCATTAGGTATTAGTCATTAGCTTGACGTAGGTGGACTGCTTTTCTTTCTGTGTCACACTATGTGACGCATTTCTTATGTAAAAATGTTAAAAGGTTAGAAGCTGACATCTTTGTTACTTATTATTAGCTTAATTTAAAAGCAGCAGAAAGGAATTTTCCCACTATGCCGTCTTAAATAATCGTACTTTTGGAACTATCTAAATGAATGAATGAAGATATAAGAGGTGAGTGATATGCTTTAAAATGCAATTTTTGATGTGAAGTGAAATGTTGTGGAGGGTAAATGATGATGCGTTTGTTGATGCTGTAATTGATTGCTCATAGTTTGGTAGAACAGTGTGTGTCTGGTTTGAAGTTATGATGTATTATTTGCTGTCAGTGCAGTCTGTGAAGTGTGTGAACATTAGTCTCTGCAGTCCTCAAAAAGGAATGAAATTAAGTCAAAAGTTACAATTTATGCTTTTCATCATAGTGCAGATTACACCATGACATGTAAAGCATTGTTTAAATGCAATGTTGTTAAAAATGACTTTGTTTGTCTGTTTGTGTAAGTTTGCATATCATAGTTACTGTTTTCATAGTGTGGTTGTTACTGTACAGTAATAGTTTTTAGTGTTTATTTGCAAGCTGTGACATTTGACAGCTATTTGATTGTTTTTGACTTTTTTAAAACTTTTTATTTATATTTTTCACAGAACAAAACAAAAAGAACATTATCTGAGACAAGTGATAAAATAACAAGAATAATACAGAGAAAGATAATAATAAATACAAATATTCTATATAAATATATTGCTGCACCTAATATGAATGTTCACAACAAACATAATACATTAATATACAGCCATATAATGATATAAAATATATAATGTATATAAAAATATATAATGTATTTTTGACTTTTTGTCTGATAATTAACTTAAGTGTTAAATTTAAGCATTGGCATATTCTCAATAGCGTAACAGTATATTATACACCTCAAATTTGGTATCAGTCAGCATGAAGTTTGCCATAAGTTTGTGTGCCATATGCTGCTACTGTAATGGAAATATGTCAAGACTGGGTTTATTTGAATAGAGAGAACACAGGGGACAGCAAGGAAGAAAATATATATATATATCTATTTGGCCAAAACGATTGGGATTCCATTGACTAACTTCCATACATCATTTCTTTCCCCGTATCCCATTGCATTTTCCCATATGCTGTGATTTATTTCTTCTCACCCTCGTATACTTGATTGAAATCTCGGCACTTATTGTTGGTTGTAATATTGGCAGGGCCATAAATGGAAGAAACATTACTTTTCCTTTCTCTTTCTTTCTCAGTTTTACAGTTCGGTATACAGTACAGGCCTGAAGTAGCGTTATCTCATTTCCAGTTTATGATGTTAGGTAAAAAAGTCACATGAACAGCTATGATGTCACATAGCTGACTGATGGGACTGTTGCCATCGATACTCATTCCCATAGCTGATTATTTATATTATGAATTGATAATTGTGCTTCTGAGATATGGAAAAGGCAAATGAATATCAGAGAGCGTTTTATCAGTTGTATTACGTTCATGTTGAAATAGGTGTATGGGTGCAAAGCAACATCAATTAACCTACAGAGATGAACATGACCTCCTCTCTGCTGATCAGACATGAGTGATATCTAAAGGGGCTCAATTGTTCATTTCAATCAGCTATTTGAGATAATGCCAAATCATATGTCAAAGTCTGGGTGACATTTGCATGCGGCTTATGATCGGCCGTGGCACCCTCATAGTGTGAAATATTTTAACAAATTACGCTCACACCTCCTGAAAAGTGACAGAAGCGGTTTCTCAGGAGGAAAACGTGATAATGAGCGTAATTGATGCAGTAATGAGACGCCTGTAGTAGAGTCTGCATGTGATTCAGCTTTGGAGGAGATTTGTAACATGAGCGGAGAGAGAACATTTTCTGTGATGTCCTTCTGTTGTGTTACAATCTGACACGTATTGTCCTTGAAATATGCTTTGTTGTTATGTATTCTGTTTAGTACACTGGTGCAAGAGAGACATATGAGGCTAAAGTTAAGTGAAATGGCTTGCTTTCCACAAAAACATTGTTTTAAACTATTTAAACATGATAGGTCAAGTGAGTTGTTTATAGTTGTGTAATTGGTGAAAACGCATTAAAATGATTGGCCATCAAACATTTAGGGCTTTGTTCAGGGAAAAAACAGTAAATCTTAAATCTGGGTTGTTTTTTTGAAATAGAGTTTTGAAATCTGTTTATCAGTCTGTTCCAACCTACATCCATATATGTTTTTAAATCAAATTAAAATCAAATTTTTTTAATGCATCTTAGTCTGAATCATGTCGAAACAGATTTTATATCATTTAATATCACTCTGGATGTGACATGTTTGTAAAGTAATACAAAGCGCACAACATTGTCTAGAGCTCTGTCCGAATGCACTGATATAGATATACAAGAAGATTTCTACAAGATCAATTTTAGTGATGTAAAGAATCAATTTAGAAAGATTGAGATAAGTTTGAGAACCATATCGAGGAGTGCCACCCCTTGTTTCAACAAAACAACCCAAGCAAGGCATTCAAATGTGAACTAGACCAGGGTCACAAGTTTGTTGCGAGGTATAAATCAAATATGTGGTGGAATAACCTAATTAAGCAACAGACAAAAAAGGTAATAAGAAAAAAATAATTAAAATATCCAAGTAATAAAGAGACGAAATTGCCAACATCTTCCATCTATCCCACCACCGGTTGGAGAAGAAATAATGCTTTACCAATGAGGACAGTATCGATGCTTGCTAAAAATCTCATACCCTCATTTACCTTAAGTATCCATTCATCCTGCTTAATGTTCTGTACTGTTTTGTTTCTGTAGCACAAAGCGGCTGCTTGATGTCGATAAGCCAATACAGTGCAGGAGATGGAGATGAGCATTGGGGGAGGGAGTTATTACGTGACTTCAGTGAGCTTGTTAAGAGTTGGGAGGAAGTGGCTTCAATTAACTCCTTTAATTAAAGTACTTGTCATATTGCAGTGGTGAGTCAGCATGGTGAAGTGTTCATCTTCTCAGGAACGTTAATGCAAAGGTGCCCGGCGCCTCTGGAGAATGCGCTAAGTATGCCTCCGCCAAGGTCCTTATAATGGAGGAGGTGCACGAATCCCTCAGCTGTAGTGTAGTCCTCCCATATGCATTATGAGGGATGTTTTCCACCTGCGTCTATAAAAAGCTAGCTGTTGTGAAAACTAAGGAGGCACTGCATGAACATGAGAATTAGGAATTATCTCAACAACGGTCAGTGTGCTCCCAATGTCCTTTGCAGCTAATCAAATGAGAGGCCAAAGCTGGTTTGAGAGTTTATTAGAATCTGAGGGAGAGCAGGAGAGATACAGAACAATAAAATAACCCCATGTATAAATAACACAATTCCAGCCGCGGCCTTCGAGGATGAATGCCTTCTTGAGAGAGTCAGGATGAGGTGGAAGCTAAAGCCCGTAGCCTTCTTTCTAACTCATGCTTCAGCAACGAAGATAACATTTAATTAATTAATCCGTGAGTCTGTAGGGATAGTGTAGAGAGAGACAGAATGTGAGAGAAGGAACACGTAGGAAGAAAGGAAACTCTGGAAGGAAGCGCAAAGGAAATATAGGAGATAGGAAATGGCAAAATATCTTTGAGAGTGAAGAGGAATAACAGGAGAGAAGGCCTTTCGATTTTCTTTCCTCCATCTGGATCTCAATATCTAATTAAAAATTTAATTGCAAACAGTTGGCTTCGTTCGAGATGCTCTGATTATTGGTGCAAACCTGCTCAAAATGATGGATGGATTCAGATTGATTTATTGTCCTTTCATCCAATCAATATTGTGTTCTTGCAAAATTATTCTAAGACTAATTGTTTGCTTAGAGACCTTTTGGCCAACAGATGCACTCAACAAACCGTGTTGAGTGTTCATTTTTATTTTCTAAATGTGCTTCATTTAATCACCTTAGAGCAAGTACTGTATGACATGTTAGGTCCGTTGTCTAAATATTGGAGTATCATGCTTTTAGCTTACTGAAGCAGCATTGTTTACTTATAGTAAAAGACACAGAGTTGTTCCCTATGTAGAAAACTTTAGACATGTCATTTAAAGCAATTAAGATGTTTGCTTGTTTCTGACAAGTGCTGGATCTTGTCGTTTATTTGATTTGCTACCCATCATCAGTCAAGGAATGTGATATGTAACATGTGGTTTCGTGTCTTTTTTGGTTCACTGATTGCAACCTCAAGATTTTTTCTGTTTTTGATGGGTTTTCTGTGTAGTCTCTATCTGCCTCTGCTTATTGTGATCCAGAAGCCAATCAAGAAGAAGGGGAAACTATACCAAGTGAACATACAACATGACGGAGACTGTGGTTATTTTGGTCAGAAGGGTTATCAGGTGCAGTGTTGTGTGCATATTTATGTAGAGCGCCTGTAGCGGAGTGATGGAGGTTGTGGAGGGGGTGATGGGGAGGTTGATGCAGATGGTCATTAGCTCCAATGTTGAAACTCCACAGTCATTTAGGATCATTTATCCCCCAGTGATGAGTTTTGCAACCGTGCTCATCCATCGATAACTCATCCTACCCTTCCTCTTTTTTTCATGGCTTTTTATGGCCCTTAAATTCCTCTGCACAGTATTATATCACTGCTTCTCCATGCTAAATAATTTAGCCTGTGCTGCTTTTCTTCTCGCTCAACCTTCAGTGTGTGCACCACTTTGTGTTGTACACTCTCTCGACGTGGAGGCTCAGTACTTACACTGGTTTTTCTATTATATCCGCACACTATGTACCTCCGTGACAGCTCAGCTTATTTTTTGTGTTCTCAAGATCTATATTTTTAATGGTTTGCCTTGTATTCAGGAAGTCTAAAATGAATTAGCTTTTAAAAGACAGGACTCTGAAAGGCAGACAGCTGGAGTGTCACATCAAGAACTTCTGTAATAGCCAAGAACAAATGACTCGGCACATTAGTTGAAAAGGTTGGCTAAGCAGAAATAACAACTTAATTGTTTGAGAGAAGGGATATTGCTGTAGATTGAAATTAGATGTTCGCTTGCTATCGCAGTGCTGGTGGGGGTGAGAGGGAGGCACAGGAAGTCAAAGTGCCATGATTTACCCGAGGAGCTACATGAAGGAGATGCCGTTTGGATGTCAACTTATATATTCTTAAAGATTAAATAATACATATATAGAGTAATTAAGACATAATTGCTGATTTCTCCTGCAGTGTTTGACAACAGTAAACGCTATTAGGGTTGGTATTGTTTGTGCTGACGTGATCTGAACCAACAGACTAATAAGGTGTTGCCATAGAGATAATGTCAGATTCGAAGAGCTACTAGATATCCTTCACTATGAGTTTAGTATTATTTTTGCACAGAAGCTGTACAGGAAACAATGTTCCTATGTTTTTAAATAAAACCGGGTTAAAAAAAACGTAGGACCTTATCTATGTCAGACTCGAACCCGGGTCACTGCACGTGTGAATGGCCCACTGCTCTTACATTTATTTAGTGTACCAAGGGTAGTGTACAAACACACAACCCTTGGTATATAACAAGGTCAAAAGCAGGTCCTTTGCAATTTCAGGCATATGCCTTCAAAAGCTTAATAACATGGTTCCTTGCAGATGTCTCTAGCAGATGGCTTGGACTTCAGTTGATGTGCGCGAATGGTGTGTACGGACTCTTAGGTCAGACACATTACAGTAATCCAGTCTCAAGCGCAAAACCACTCATCGACCCTATTACAGGCCATGATGGACTCATGCTACCCGCCTGTCACAGGCCGTGCAAAAATAGCTGTGGTGGAGGAAGGCCGGCAGAGAGGCGTTTGAGTGGAAATGTGTGTGGGTAGGTGAAACGGAGAAGCTTGTGTTTATGAAGGTTGGGAATGATGGCAGGAGAGGATAATTGGGTGGCTTTTACTCTGGACATTAGCCACTCCGAGGCGCTCCAGCGGGTACATAACAGCTCCAGCCCAGGATGACTACTAAAGTCCTTGAAGACAAGAGAGTTACAGCAGTGATTGTGTTGGACGCAGCAGTCTGCGCTATTAACACCATCAATCTCGTACACCTCCCTTCACTGTAGGCTTACAGGTGGATTTTGTGAATGAGGTGCTCTATTTTACTCTATAGCTCTTGTACAGACCATAGACAGCACTGGGGATGGGTGTTAAATGATTTTGATTCGTCAACAATGCAAATTGATGAAAAATGTATAGAAATAAATTGTTTTGTTTAGTAGCATATTATGGCTCCAATGAATAGTAGCACAGTATTTACAGTCCTATGAGAGTATTTAGTGTTTGTGGGGGGTGCTTATTACAGGTTTGCTTTCTAGTATTTGTTTATTTGATTAAACGAGAACCAGTTCTCCACTCCCAACCCTGGTCAGCACAGTGCGCCAAGGAACCCAATTAATAATGAATATCTCACGTATACTTTAGATGAGCTTGCAGATATCTAACCCAATCCCCCACCCCCAAAGTAACAAGCTGTCAATTCATACACTTCAGATCCGAGTTATCCCAGAATGTCACAGCTTTGATAGATGCATGCACACATAACATATTCCTTGCTCACCCTTGCTCTTTCTCGATAATTTATCCCCTAATGTTTTCTCTTTGCTTGCCTGTCAGAATCCTGCCACTGCATCCTTCCTCTCTCCAGGGTGTCCTTCCTGCTGGAATACGGCTGCCTCAGCGATTCCCACCTTCACCCTTTGAATGAGATTAGGGAGGACCAACCTGCTTTAGTTTGATGCTATTAATATATTATTTAAAAAAGCAAGCAGGTGACCTTTGTTCAATTTACGCTGTTTGATGACCAGCTCCGATATTCAATGCCTGTTTAATTCAGATGTCAGCTTTAGGTTTGTGTCGTGACAAAAAAGTTGTTACTATCGGTAACAACTTTTGTGTGTGTGTGTGAGATTTATGTAGGAAGTTTGTAGTTATTTTTGTCATCTCTAGCTGCGATTCACATTGGCTTGCTTGCCTTCCTCGGAGCATGCTGTGCCGATATCAGCTTCCATGGTCTTTTGGAACAAAGCCGTGCATGAAAGACAGGTAGTGCCAGTGTGTTAATGTAGCCAGTTCAGCGTTAACCCCAGTAATAGTTGGTTGTGTGGGACAAAGAGCACTGGTAGGTCTCTGATGTGTGGTGACAGTGGTTGGACGCCGAGGTTCATTATTCATGGACTGACACTCCATTTAATCACATTTTATTATGAAGCAGTGCTGGACTCCGTAAATCAGCTGCAGCATGGAGGTACTGAAGGGTGGAGGGAGGCGGGGCGGGGGTTTACGGTTGACTTTAATCAGGAGAATTTCTCTAGTGACACTTGCCTTCCAACACTTCCAACGAGACTGTGCTATTTAATGAGTTATGCACACATTGCTACCGTGATCATAATGTATGAGATACATTTTTAGCTTGCTCCCCTCCTACACATTATAACATACTTGCATACAAACTGACAAACTTATATGATCAGCAGACAGCATGCAAATACAAACTGTACGCATACAGATGAACATCCAAGCGCACACACATGCAATCTGTCTTTCCTCCTTCTTCATTGAACCCTGCACACCACCACCTGTTCTGCTTCTCCAGTTTTGCTATTTTCTATTCCCGCTTCCTTCTTCAATATCCCTATTTTCTTCCCAGAGGAGCGCCTGGGATAATTGGAGTAAGAAGTGCTTCTTTTCTAATGGAGAGTCTGGACTGGATGCTGTAGTACTCGTCCATGTGGAAAGGGCTCCTAATAGAGTTTTCTTCTGTCCTCAGCACACACCGCAGATTGTGGCGAACTGTAGTTCATTGGTTTTGGTATCACTTAAATGCATTACATTTTTAGGCTGGAGTTGATCTCTGTTTCTGCAGAGATGGAATACAATTCTGGTTTTGTCATTCTGGGAGTGTCATTTAACCATCAGACTTTAACTTTGTGTTTGACTCTATCTTTTACAAAAGAAATCCCGTATGGGCATTCTCTGGGGAGGGTGTGATATTTTACCAGTGTGAGTCTATTCAGAGACGGTAAACATCTTTATCTGATGGTAGATCTTCACCTTTTAAACGCTTTCTTCTGTTTGGATATAATCTTTACAGAATGATTTTTGTAACCATTTAAAATACCAGTTCATCCCCTCCGAGTCATCCACCCCCTGCTTAGATTTCAGCTCAATTGGTTTGTTATCTCTAACAAAGACATGTACAATGACCCAGATCCCCGCCAGTGGCTGGTCTGTATGTTCGGGCTGCGCTGATGGTGATTAGATGACAGTTTTGGGATCTGACTTAGAAGTCAAAAGTGATGTGAGCCCCAGAACATGAACGCTCAGAGCAACGCCTGTAGCTAAAGCCGCATCACACGCTTTAACATTCTGCTCTGCTGACACCCTGGAGGACTATATGGGTCATACTGGTGCTGTGGGAAAACGCCAGCGCACGTGCACGCTTGTCAAACACACCTGGCAGCTGGAGGCTCCGTTTTGCTCTAATCAACTCAATAAAAAATTCCCCTTAGGGTACATTCACATATTACAGATCACAGCACTGTACTTTAGTTATTAGTGCCTTGTCAAAACAATATATTACCTTAATAACTGTTATCAACAATGCTCCTGCAAATATTCATGCCGTTATCTGAATTAATAAGATTCTATTATAATTTTCTCACTCACATGCTGTTATGAGATTTCTCTTGCCATACAGTGACATGTTATAGTGACAACGACTGTCCAACTCACAACAAGAATGAAGATATCATAACAGTACTTGATACAAATGACTGAATACAGTCCTATAAATGGTTATTTGCTTTATCACTAACGCCAATTTGGGTGTATGGTATTTGAGCATATTTTTCATAATTTTCCTTTGTCCCATGTATGTGTATGTTGAAATGTCCTTGTTAAAATGTATTTTCTATGAAGTGTGAAACACTGTAGGGCAATTCCAGCATTGTGGATGTGACATTTTCAGTCAAAATTTGAAATATAAATTCTCACTAAGTGCATTTATTATGAATATATTGAACCATATTTTACTAAACCTAAGTCCAGACATCACAAAAATATCAGTCTATGCACGTTATCTTTTTAAAAAATGGAATCATACATGTTATTGATGTGACAAAAAAGAACAGAGACAACATACTTTGTAGGATTTTTGGGAATTAAAATCCATAAACCAGAAGCAACAAACCCAATGCAGAAGGGATGATTTTTTATCATTTATTAGGAATGTGGACTGTTAAGGATGTGACAATTTTGAAAACAGCGCTTGACCTGACTATGAAAAATCATGCTTTAAACATTTAGAAAACTTTTAGAGAGACCCATGGGTATTAAACCCATCAAATATTGACACCTCAGCGTTCAATATGGTGAAAACGTTTATTTGACATTTGCATGGAATTGCCCTATTGCCTTATTTGTTTATACATAATAATATGTGTTAGTTGTACTTCTGTATGTTTATAGCTTCAGTGTGACCATCTGTGTAACCTCTGACCTGTGAAATGTGCTGTTTTAGATGCTCTATTGATTGTGATTTTGATGGCTCCCATATAGGGTTTATTAGCCACCGTTCTGATGATCGGAGAATGAGCCATAAGGACTCTGGTGGCCGATATTGTGCAGAATTTTCACACACATCACCTGCCATGCCCTAGTTAGCTTTTATACCACAGTAAACAGCTTTAACAGCTTTTTATTTTCTGTTAAAGCTTGAAATTGAGACGGTCTATTTAGCACAGTCTATTTAACGCTCAGCTGGCGAGCTGCAGCGTTCAGTTGATATAACAATACTGTCGGTTAACACAAGCTTTGTTCCTTTTCTGCATTTAAGGTTGACGGGGTTTCAGCTTCCTGCTCCTATAGTCAGCACAGGACCGAGACTCACACTGTGGCTGTTGTCAGACTATGCCGTGAGCGGCCAGGGCTTCAAAGCGGTGTACGAAGGTAAGAATCACGTCTTAATGTTGTTATTTTTTCCCATTTCTTTATATCCTTCATTTCTAGGAACACGTTCAATTCCTCATCCTTTGGCCAAACCGTGCGATTAAGTAAAGTGGACGTTTACGCTCACATTTGTGGCAGAGTCGCCTTTTATCTAGTTTTATAGGCTAATTGTTTTAATATGCATGGGCAATTTAAGGCAGAGAATCCATCCGGCGATTTATTGGGTTCTGTGCTGGCTTCTTGTCATATTTTTTTGATGTGAGAGCTTTATGACCCAGAAAGCAGCAATTATGGGGAGAATGAATCTACGCTAATTATATTAATTATGTAATTGAGGATTATAGACTGATGGCAGGTGAATCAAGGTCTATAGTAACGTAAGTTTGGCTAGATCTGTATGGAACGAGAGATCGGATTAGATTTGGTTTATACAAGTATGATATTTGGTTACATATAAAATGTGTTTTGGAATATTTTTCTTGTCTCATGTAAATGTAGTGCCATGAACTTGTGTTTTTTATGGATATCTTCACTTTGAGTATTTCATTGAATTTTTCAGACCAGTAGTCTGGTGCTTGAGGTGGCCACTGGCCAGCTGAACTGGTGTATTTCTGGTTGCTAAAACGGTTCCAGTTCATAGCTAGATGCCTGGTTTCACTTCAGGTCCCAGACTAATTCAATCGAGCTCCGTAATTATGTGTCAGTGCTTGTCACATGACCCTCTCCTGGGCTGCAGATGCTGTACAGGGGCAGAATTAAAGAGAGATGTATAGAGCTCATGCCTCTGGCCCGACTTTCAGTAAAGGCAGGAAACTAATGAGAAGCCCAAAGCTCTTATCAATAGCCCACGGCTAGAGACTCTGCTGGTTTAGTGATTTCGGTTGCGACTGTCCTTCACAGCCAAGCTTATGAAGTGCATAAGCACATCCAATCAGCAGTTTTTAAATGACAGATGTAATTATTATGTAAAGCTTCACACCTGATATAGTGCCTTCATACTTGACCTGACTTGTTTAGCATGTAAAACCGTAGTTTCTACCAGATTGTGATTTTTCTCACTATGAAAAAAACAAAACCCACTAATTTCAGCATTGCTGTCAGAAGGGGCGGCGCTGAGGGGGAGGATAATGGTTATAATGAAGACTCTGCGTCTTCACCCCGCATCTGGATTCTTCCTTTTATCCTCTCAGAAAAGAAAGCCCCCCGGTGTGATGGTGAAACATTAGGGGCATTATGAGCAGTGCTATCAATTAACGCTCTCAATCAGGCCCGAATGCAACTGCCACTCTCCGTTAAAAGAGCCGGCGGTTTCATGCGCCCTTCTGCTCTGGCTCCGGCGAGAACCCATCTTGAACCAAAGGAAGAGCAATCTAGCGCTGTAATGAAAGTCTGTATGACAGAGAGAAACAATCTCCCTCGCGGCTGGCTGAATAGATGACACCAAATGAGTGAAAACCAGAATGGCATTAGGCCACTTGCGGTTTATTTAATATGTGGGCTTGAAATGATGATTTGAGGATATAAGTTGTTTTTCTTAATGGTCATTAAATTGCAATGAACTCCAGAAGATTGATAAAAGATGTGCTTTGCGCTTTCTGATGTTTGTTAGGCTGTATGGCTCACTGGATAGCAGAAAGTGCAGTTAAAGAACATCTTTGTTCAATTGTATGACCATTATATTTATAACCAGATATTATTAACGAGAATTTAGAGCTGAATTGAAAAGCGATTAATTGAACTACACTGACTACAAACAACAAAGCAGAGTATAAAAGTGATGTGTGAAGTGTGTTAAAATAATTTTGCTATTTAAAGCGTCATATCTGCAGTAATATCACTATGCAAACCTCACCCGGATTCTTACTATTAAAAACACATGAAACCGTTCAAGTATCTCATCTCAGCATGGGTCTGATTGCTTCTCAATTGTACTTTTATGTTTTTATGCATTTTTAATATTACGATTTATATGGCTTACAGAACTAATAGACTTCCAGGAATAGAAACGGTCTGTTTTAATCCGATTAACTGGAACAATGTAAATGAACAAAGGTAAAGTAATGTTGCGATACGGTGTCGACATGAAGGATGAGCTGGGTCCGTTCTTGCTGATTCCAAAAAAGCATAACATGACTGTTTTTTTCTCTGATGTTTGCAAGTTTTGTACCTTTTTTGTACTGCCACAAACCAATGATTCAGGCAACAATTATGAGGGTTTGTGTGTGATATTTAGATTAAACAGCAGAAGATTAAATCAGTTTTAATAAGCGTTGGAACAAACATGGACCATTTAATAAGCACTGCGGCTTACAATGACCATTATTGCAGCTTATGGGGAATAAAGCAGAACGATGAATTTGCAAAGGTAAGCAGCGTTTTGTGTTGAGAGAGGCGTTTTAGGAAGGGATGTGGGGTAAAGCGTTCTAGGTCGCCTCGGCTCTTGGGTCAAAGCCAAGCGACTCCACGTAATTTAATGTTTTGCACGACGCATGGCTAATTAATAGCATTATTGTGAAAGTCACTGTGAATGGAGCACTTAACTAAAACGCGTCACTGTGATGAATGTACTCACTGGTGTGTGCTGCCCGGAGCCTTTGAAAGAACACGGCTGCGCTTTAAATCCTGTAAACACGCACGCACAAACACATTTCACGGTGATATATGCTGAGCACCTGCGCGCACACACAGCGGCACTTACAACACACACGCGCTTCTCATGAAGCTCCATATGTGATCATCATTCAGTCTCGTTTCTCCTCACCTTCCTGACAGGACGGAGATGATATCCAGCATGAGTAGAGTTTAACAGGGGCTTTCATGAAAGAGCAGTTTCAGCAGTCTTCTGACCGACACACACATGTACAGTACATACAACACATGCATCTCCACAGGAAGAAGTGGACTTGTTAAAAAGACCCCCTGCTTTTCTAATCGATATTTTTGCTGAATCAGAGAGAGTGTGGCCGTGCCCTTTGTGACAGAATGCTGTTGCCTGTTGTCCTCTAAAAGCCCACATGTAGCACCGCCGTAACACTCTTAAATGGATTGCTGAGAGCCGTGAGATTAAAGTGTGTTGGGGATTGATAGGAATGCAAGATTTTGATCCTCATATTGAAGTAATCACCTAGACATGTTCTCTTTCTTGACTTAAAATCTTTTTCACACTTGAAATTGTGGACCCAGGGTCATTCCTATCCCTGGGCAAGCTTAATCTTGGGTTATCTTATTTCACAGTTTTCATACTTTACTCTGCATTAATAATTAATCTTGGATATTCAGATTTTGTGATTTTACTCTGTTCATGTGTAAACCTTTGGTTAATATTCTAATTTGCATATTTATGAGATGACTAACATTGATTATGTGCATAATGTCCCTATTTGCATATTAATTAGGTCAAGAACATGATTAAATATGGCTCGTATTGGGCAAACAACATTTTTTTTAATAAAAATGGGGTTTAAAACAATGATAACCTAGGATCTTTGCCTATGTGCAAAGCGGTTAAAGTCACCATGAATTTCTAATGCATTTTTTTTAATCATGTGCTCTTTTAACTTCCTCTCCCCTTTGAACAAAAATCTAATTCCAGAAATGAGATTTTCACTCTGATATATGTCAAAATAGGACAGAAAACACAATCACAACTTTTGTTTTCATGCCATCTTTAAATACACAAACATAATGAGCTCCCATCTCCACCTCATTTTCTGTCCTCCCTCAAGTGACGAAAACACAATAAAATATGTTGTTTGTTATTTTTAGACATTTACCTATCCTGCAGTTTTGCTGTGAATAAACCAGGGTACCGGTGACTGAGCATGTGATGTGGGTGTGATGCTGAGACATTCTGATGTCACTGTTTACAGCATCTTTGTCCCGTGCTTACGTAACCTTATGATGAAAACGGATCTGCAAGCACTTAGGGACTGTGATGCTGTTGCTTCTGAGCCCGTCGTTAAAACTTTTACCCCAGTAATCTAGAAACAGATGTGATTTTTGCACTAGAACAGAGGCTGATCCTCCACCCATCCCTCCTTTTCCATCATCCGCTCAGCTGATTCATGTCCTCTCGCTTCCGTTTGTTTTTGTTTATTTGCATTTAAATGCATTGTTCTGCATGACTGACAGCAAGATAACCACCAACAAATGGCTTTACGCTTGGTTAATTTTGAATTGCCCATATAATAAAACAAAATGTGACGCGCCCCAAAATAACATTTGGGACTTGGATTTTTCTGTTGTTGGTTAAATGCATCAACCGTCCCGTAAGGCTCATGGTTGCAGTTTGGAAAGCGTGGCATCGTTGTTGTTATTGACTTGTGTTACTGATATGTATCCCCAGAGGGTCTTACAGAAACATACTTTCTGCGTTCTGCTAAACCCAGGGTGATTGACAGGGAACATCATTTTCCTTGATATAACAAATTTAAAGGGACATTGATCTTGTTTTGATGAAGAGACAGCTGTGCTCTGTAAAAAATAAATCCTGTTGAATTCATGGGCCTGTATTATTTACAGTAATTTATTAACTCATTTAAAGGGATGGTTCACCCGAAATGGAATTTGATGTTAATTAACTTTTAATGTTTCAATTCACACGCGGGTATTGATTTGGCCTTGTTAGTATATGGTTTTTAATCTCAAAAACTGGTAGCCATTGACTTGCATTGTATGAATCACCAATGACTATGATTTAATCTTAAAATCTAAAGAATAAAGTCACCTACATTTCGCATGGCCTGAGGGTGAGTAACTTAACAGCACATTTTCATTTTTGGGCATGCCATCTAATTGCTTAGCTCTGATTTAATCTTAAAATTGTGCACCGGCAACTTTGCATTCTTTTTCCATTAAATTGACTTGCATTTTTACACTGTAATCCTGTATTTAACACTAATGTGTGTATATATCTGTAGGCAGAAAATCAGATTCTTCCCTAATTGTTGGTACACACATGCGTATGCGAAATAAAATGCTCAAATTTTAGCAACGTCAGATATCAAACCATTTAAAAACATGTTGATCGCACTAAAAACTGAAAAACCGCCCTTTCTTTTCCATCTGTTATTTTAATTGTCCTTCCTTTCCCTCTTGTGTGAATGTGATGGGAGTATTACGCCTTCACTTCATGACAATTTAACGCATGGTTTGCGAATTGCCCGGCTGATTCAATTATCAGCCCTACTTTAATTGTAGTATTTAGCACTTTGCCAATAGGAAAATGTGTGACTAGTAAATACGCAGCATTCAGCAGACCTGGCACTGTGGCAGTTGTACGTCTTGTTGCTGTGACCATTAATTGATTTTTCAGTTAAATGTGAAATTAGAGGAAATGCGGCCTACAGGAAGTGCAGATGTTCCTCTAGCTTGGATACGTATCCTCTAATGTTAGTGTTTTTGGAGCAAAACAGCATTAGAACTTCAGTGGAGGTGATTATCAGGAGTGTCTATTAGGAGACCCAAGCGCTGCATTAGTCTCAGATGTGGGTAATGGCTTCTCTTCGGATAAGAGCACCCGTAACTATTTTGATGGCCAGTGATGTGATTTGTATCTTCTGAAGAGCACGGCGCTCTGATATCCAAAGTGCAAAAATGCCTGCACCCAAATAAACAAAGCACATAATGATATGCTCTACATTTAGGCTCTTTTTACTTTTGGTCCCCATGGCAACACTTTGAAATATCCGAATGCTCGGACATCTTCCATCTCTTGCCATTTCAGTGTAATTTCCTGTTCAAAAATGAACAACTGCGAAGCAGCTTTTGTCCCTGCTTCTCTCATTTAGGTCTTTCTCTCATCTGTTACTTTATTTTCCTAAATTATTGAACTGTTAATGCTATTTAAGTTGTTTTGGTCTAAATTATGTAGAACTCATTAATGAAGTCTGAAAGAGATGCTATGGTTTCTCTTGGATTTTTTTGGATGCACTTATGATAAGACAGATATCAGAGGCTCAGTGGTCTATTGTAGGACCCCACACTTTTAACGGAGGTGTTTGAGCACCTTGAATAAGAAAGATCAAAAGCCAGTAAAGCATGAGAAGAGAGATTATAATTAAAAAACGAGACACACCTCTTTAAATGAAAGTGCTTGCCAAACGAAATCATAAAGACAAAACCTTAGCAATGCTTTGGATACCTTCCCAGCCTCTAAATATTCCCTTTCTACATCGGGCCAACTACTATGAATCCATTTGACATTACAGGTGTGTCTCACTGTGTACTGTGTGTCAGAAAAATATATGCATAACACAAAATATTCATTGCAAGCTTTTAGAAGCAGTAAAAAAGGCTATATAAACGTTAAAATCTGAAGGCTGTGCATAAATGGCTATAGTTGCTTGAGATTACGCTGTATTATAACATGCAGTAATTAGGAGACCTTTGTGGTGAAGTGGTCCTTACTCAGACAGCAAGAATAGATGGCATATATCTTGAATGGCATGAGAAAAAGTTTTTTTTTTTTTTTATCAAACTCATGGCCAAGTTTTGTGTCATACAGTGTGACACTGTACAGCAGACGATTAAACAGATCCCATGTTTGCATTTAGCCCCACCAAAACACTTGAGTGTAAACATAAGCCTCTATAAAAGACGATGTATTATTATTGCTTTTTGAGTTGTTTTTTGTACAGCAATGCGAAGTATTTTTTTTATTTTTGTCATGGTTACATTGATAGAATGGTTGTCATGTGGCATGTTGTGGTCTGTTTGCTATTGTGATAATGTTTTAGTTCAGTTAGGTCAATCAGATCACAGCATGAAATTAAATGTCACAAAACACAATATGGAATGACATTCTTTTGTCACACTTGTATGGTTACATCTATCATCATCATAAAGTATACAAGTTTTGTTTACTGTAAATGTAAGAATCAAATAATTATTTGATTGTTTTAATAACTTATTATTCAGGGATCCACACAATTACAAAAATGTATAATGTCAAATAAAACAGTTATTTATTTATTTTTTTTTCTCCACTTCTAAACTGTTCATAATAATCATATCACTTAAGCGCCTCTTTATACAGATTTTTATTGTTCCTCCCGTGGACTAAAACAGTTGTGACTAGTTGCTGCAGGAATTAATTAATCTGACCAATGTATGAATATAATGCACACACTTTTCACATAAAGACAATAGTATACTTTGTGTATGCGTGGTATTAACATTGATATTGTTGTAAAGACTAAGGAAACAGATGCATTCCGTCTGGACTTAATGTTGTGGGCTGGCTTCATCTTCCCCTCTGTGAATGGTTTTCATCTGATATCCAGCTTAGGGCCTTTGCATCTGTCCGTCACTCAATCTTATAACCTCTCACCTGTAAATAAGTGTCTGCGGTTACACTGCTCACTGCAGCTCACTTCTCTCTAGTATTATTTCAGCCTGAAAATTATAAATTGCTGAAAGAGAGAGAGATCATTTTTTGATGCATAGAATCGAAAACAACATGTAATGGTATGTTATGGATACAATGATTTTAAAAGAACTGTTGACCCCAAAATTGATTTTTTTAAACACCAAATATCATTATTTTATCATCATACTAAAACCTTTATGACCCGTCTCTTTACTGATTTGGAGCTTTATCTACAGTGCTATCTATATATAGTTTTGCATTAAATAAGTTGTAGTATATGCCGGATGGCTAGATTCTGGCAGATGGACATGTGAGCTATAGGTTAGGTACACAATAAAGGCCACTTCTCCAGCCCAACCCAGATCTTCATGCAGAGCTGCGGATGAGGGATGGCATTGTTTTCAGCAGCAGGCGGTCAGCGCCACTGCCCACCTGCTCCGATCCTGCCAGTCTTCTGGATGTTTTTGCAGTATAAACTGGCCTAATGGAGTGTGGAGGCCTGCCGAGGAAAGATATGAGGCCTGGGGCAAGAGACAGACATTAAGGGCCACAGGAAGTGCTCGAAACACTCCTGTTGAGTGACCATATCAAAACCCTGTCCAGTGAATATGATCTGCATTAAAAATGACATTATTAAAAACAAGTTCATGTTCATTTATATACGTTGTAACGTAAACCAGTGGTTCTCAAATGGTGCTGCATTTTCTAAAAAATGAACATTACATCTGAATGAACATTACGTTTTGATAGAGAGAAAACTTGCTACATATTCCTGCATTTTGGTACAGATTAATGTGCGGCTTGGTAAGGAACATAACAGAAATTTGGCACATAATGTGCTAATATGGATATTTTTATGACATAAAACTATGCAAAGTGAAAGAAAATAAAACCTAGACTGTATTAAACACTGGAGTATAAGATTACCAGCAATGAAGATAAAATCTTGATTGAGTTCAATAACCGTTTTGTTTAATTGTGTATTTAATAATGTGGCGATCCAACATAGAATCGATTTTTTTCCCCAAAGTAAAATCTCGATTGAAGCAAAAGCAGTTAAGTTTCCCAGAGGAGAGTTAACCTGGGCAGATTTGCCATTAATCTTTAATGGCCTCCCAATATCCCCTATATACATGCACATGTTTCCTCTGTGGGTGTTCTGATGCACTATGACTGCTGTCACATTATTCAGGTGAATGCTCATACTGATGCCATATAAACGTAAGGAGTTACTTTATGTTTAGCATTATTTCTAACATCAGAAATGCAGGTTGCCTAATGTGGCTTTTTTGTTCATCAAAATATGATTACATTCTATTAGTATGGTTTTCAAGGTGTTGATGGAAGACCTAATTATACCATAGTGAGAAAGCTTTGGGAAAACCATAGTTTTTATAGATATTCTCGCATGACTGACTTAACAGTTGGTTGGTCAGTGGGATTCAATCCATCAGCACCATTAAAAGCCATATACACTCATGTGCCACTGTATTTATTCCCATTTAAAGACCTCACTTTCTTTTGATTCAATTACATTGATTGTGTTACGGCATGTTAAATCCCTGAGGGAATGGCTCGCCGTCTCTCTGTTGTTGTGACTATTGCCCTCTTGTAATCAATATCTTAAACAGATTTGGTACAATAGTTACAACAGTTATTAACTCTTTGTAGTATATTTAGTAGAATCTATATTTTTCTTGGTTTGTATTAGATAATAAGCATGATTAGCATAGAGATCATTTCTGATTGGCAAGCTTTCTAATTGGTTAGAAAAAACCTGAGCAAGTCGCCTGTTTTGCAGTTTAAAGAGCCTCGATCTGTCACAGAGTCAGGTGCGATTTCTCAGGACACCTATTTTAGTGATATCTGTCAGGCTGTAGGAAGATTTCATGCACGGTGTTCCAACAAAACAAGTGTTAAATGCACATGCCAGGATTTCTTGTGGGAGGTGTGTGAGGAGAGCGGTAAGAGAGGCTTTCAATTGATATTTACAGCGATCAAGGTCAGTGAAAAGCAGTTCTTTCTTAGAAAATGTTCATCTTTAAACTAAATGTTTAGCAGGTTTTATGTTTTATTTCTTTTTTAAGTTATTTTTTTAGAATTAAATGTTTATTTTTTACATTTGCAACAATATTGTATTAAAAATCAAATAGTTTTCTATCATGCATTTTCCTGTAAAACTGAATAAGTATTAAATGTTGAACATCATTACATTTACATTTAGGCATTTAGCTGATGCTTTTATCCAAAGCGACTTACAAATATTAGGAGACAATGAAGCAACAATAGTACTAAGAAGTGCTTTCATAAGTTTACAATGTTTTGCAGTGCTAGATAAATACCTGTAGAGGAAAGAAGAGGGTTTTTTTTTATAAATTATGATGTCAGGTGTTCGTGGAAGAGGTGTGTCTTTAGTTGTTTCTTAAAGGAGATGAGGGAAGTGGCAGAACGGATTGCATCAGGGAGATTATTCCACAAGCAGAGAACAGAGAAGAAGAAAGAACGAGAGAGAGATTTAGTGCCCTTCTGTGATGGTACCACCAGTCAACGTTCATTCGTTGAGCGTAGGGTTCTGGATGGGTTGTAGATGTGTAGAAGAGAGTTAAAGTATGAGGGTGAAGAGTTTGTGATGGTTTTAAATGTCAGCATTAATGATTTGAATTTAATGCGGGCAGCCACCGGTAGCCAATGGAGAGAGATGAGGAGAGGTGTGACATGTGCTCTTTTGAGTTCCTGGAAACAAGTCTTGCTGCTGCGTTCTATATCATCTGAAGTGGTTTGATTGCTCGTGCAGGAAGACCAGCCAGAAGAGCATTGCAATAGTCCAGTCTGGAGATTACTAGGGCTTGAACTAGCAGTTGGGCGACATGCTCTGTGAGATATGACCTGATCTTCCTGATGTTGTAACATCATGGCTCCTTTATAATGAAATACAATGATTTGTCAATGGCTGTGTTTTATTCACAATAAAGCACAGGTATAATCGCTTCACCTAACAATATTTTAGGGCTTGTGTGGTAACAGTTTTAAAAAAGCAATAAGGTACTCGAGGCTCTCGTGTTTGCTTATACCATATTTTTCTACAGTTCTTGTGTGTTTAATTATTTTCTTATTATTATTTTTGTTAAGACATCATCAAAACCCAGTCTTGTCAGCCTCATACGTGACTGAATAGAAATTCAGTGGATTAATATGGAGGCCGTGTCATCTTGAATCATTTGCTAAAGCTCATAATTAAAGTGTGCCGCAAGCTCCGCTGTAAGCACTCTGCTTTATTAATGACTGTTGCATTAGATGTTCCTCAAAAAGCAATAGTAATACATCATCTTTTATAAAGGCTTATGTTTACACTCAAGTGTTTTGGTGGGGCTAAATGCAAACATGGGATCGGTTTAATTGTCTCCTCAGAAGTCACAGTTCCTGCAGACATTTAGCGTCAGTTAGAAAGTCAAGACTGCTAGCTCATGGTGTTTCTGACAGTTAATTATTTTTATTTCTTATTACTGGGTCTAGCTAATGAATAGAGTGTAAAGTGTTGAGATCGTTACTTTTTTCACTTCCCTACATACAGTACTGTACATCTTAATAAGATCTGTATCTTGCTCCATTGACGCTATACATACATCTCAATACATTGTGATTTTAGATAGTAAACTTTGTTAGATTACTAGGGGTGCATGTTTGTTTAACCCAAGTGTAAAATAACAAATGCAATTTTTCATACTAATATTCATTATGGCTCTAAAAGTTGAGATCTTAAAATACATAAATGCCTCAACAAAACACACACGCCATCTGCCATACATTAATATTTAGGCCAGTTCTCTGTGGCCTCTTAGGAAGCATTTGCTTGTGTGACTTGAGCTAAAAGCTCTTCTGACAGTTCTCGTTCGCCTGCATTTCTCCGCAGCCTTGTTTGCTGGCTTATTTTTTCTCCGTCCTTGCTGCTTTTTTCTCTAGGTGTTTGTTTTCGGGGTCAGCGGCTGGTGGAGAAGGTTTTGTGTGTGTTAAGTGTTTAATGTTAGAGGAGAGGCAGAAACATTTGCTACTGTTTGAATAGGTTTCTGTCATTTTTAGCTCTTATTTTAAAATAGCAAGGGATTCTGGGATTGCACTACGGGTTGTTTTCAGAGGACAGCAACCGTAGTGAGAAGACAAGTTAAGTGTAGTTGGTCACCAGCATGTATTTGGCTTCTGGTGTTATGGTGTCCACCGGGCATCTTATCTAGCTTAATTCAGAAGACTATAGTAGTAAAAAAGAATATGCTATTGAACTCCAGCTGCTAAATAACCAGCATAAACCACCCTGGAGCGACATAAAAACTGACACAGGTTGAAGCTCAGGGAAGGGAAATAGAGCGAATATGTGCTTGGCAGGCATAAAAAGAAAGAAAAAGGAACTCAGTTTTAGCCTTCAGGGTAACAGCAGCCTTGTTGTGCATTCACAAACATGCCTGCATGGATTCTGCACATGAGGTTGTGTGTGCATGTGTCATCACAGTGGTTCTCACATGTGAAGCAGAGAATGGTTTATTGCTTGCAGGTGTTTTACTCATATTCAGAAAAGGTCCCTGAAGTTTAAAAAAGAAAAACAAATACCCCAAAATATTGTGAAGCTGGCCAGAACTCCTATTACACTTCTGCTTTATGTTATACATTTTTAAAACATATTTTAAAACAACTTTTTAAATCATCTTTTTGCTCAGTTTCGTCCTGCAGACAATTAATCATTTCTGAAATAAAAGAACTTTTCTTTTTATATTATTCCTATCATTCAAAACCATTCTTATATTGCAGGCATCCCAGAAAAGCGATAAACACGCAGTGATGTTTTTAAAGCCAAACTTAACTTTCACTCATGGTTAAATGAACAGCACAAACATGACCATAAGCCATCTGTATCGTCCCGTGCACTGTATTAAATCAAGCAATTCTGTTCCTGAAACCACTTCTTAAACATGGCCCAATAGGCAGACCATTCATTTAAATTATGAGACGGTCTCCTAAAAGTAATGGACAAGTACTATATCAATATGAGTTTACAGCTGGTATTAAACTCATGAGTATTTTGCACCTCACAGGCAGTTATTACAGGTGTTTTTGTCGACCGGCTTGTCTTGCAATCGATAGCGCTCAGGGTCCTTCTTTAGCAAGGTGTAATTCTATTGAGCTTCAGCGAGCTGGGGGCCATATGTGTCTGCGAATCCGTTTTGAAGATTCTTTCTCTGGGGAAGTGTGCTTCGCTGGGTTGAATAGACCACAAGAAGTCATTCTGAAATACTTTAAGAGATACGGTATGACATCCTCTTTTGTGTGCATTCTGAAGAGCATCCTTTCTTGAATTCTCTCTCAATTACTCTACCCAAGAGAACCATTAGGGAAAATTCAATACCTCATGTGCTAGGAAATATGTTTTTTCTTCACAGACCCGAGGTCCAACTGATTATGTGCACTTTGTGCACTCTGTGGGCCGCTGATATTGGTCAATCAGTTTTACAGCTTACAGTATTTCTGCTGGTGGAGATTTTGTTTATTATTTTGATACAGTTGTTAACATAAACAGCAGATGGACCAAGTTTTTATCAAAGGTTTTTATCATACTAATAGCTCATATGTCAATATTGGGTGGTTTAAATACACATATGAAGTCTCTGTCAAAGTTTTCTTACATAATTTTTCATAGTCGGGTAAAGTGATGTTTTCAGAACGATCACATCCGTAACAGTCCATATTTCTTATTAATAGACACATTAAAAATAAAAATATTATATAAAAAAAATATTATATAAAAAAAAACTATTTCATGTTCTTTGAAGAGTCATCTCTTATCTATTACTTGGGTATTGTTGCTTCTGGTTTGTGCATTTTAATTTACAGAAATGCCTCTCAAAACGTGTTCTTTATTGTCACATCCATAGCATATGTATATTTTCCTCATTTTAAATAGAAAATACAGGTATAGACTGATATTTTTCTGATGTCTGGGCTCTAAGAACGAGGCTTTGTAAAAAGCTATTTCACCTGAAATAGCTGTTTACCATTTATATTGCATCATTCAGTTTGTTGATAATAGCTTCATGCGTTGTTTAAGCGTGGTAGTGATGCTGCATGATGCCATTTGCAGATGCGATAAGAGAAAGTTAAGGTGTTTGGTAAAATAACTGATCTGTATAAACCCTCGTCCTTTACCTGGTATTAGTGGATGTGGCCGGATTGACAGAATGTTGGATAGATTTCTCCACAGCGCTGTGTCCCCTCACGCTTTCATTAGCCCCAGTAATAGACTCCTGCCATTCTTCCCAGTCAACCCCAGACAGGTTGCCACGCTCAGCCCATGATCCACTTTGCATTGTCTAACCATGTGTGTCTTGTTTGTTTTTCTTTGTTACAAGTCGAAGGTACAAGTAAACAATCTGTCTAAATCTTGTTGAAGCCCATTCAAGGTACATGTTCGCTCTCACTCAGATATTTTGTTTTGTCTCTTTACAGCTGTTTTCTGTCTGTGACTGTCTAACACTCTGACACACACACATGGCGGTGTATGAGTGGGTTGTGTTCTCATTAGCTCTGGCCGTTTATCAATCTTTTCTATCTCTGTATCACATATCAGGATTAGCTCTGCTGTACGGCAGCTTAGACCCTCTCGCCGTTTTGTCTTGCCTCAGAATCGCTGTTTTTGGCAGATTAGGCTGCTGTTGTCTTTGGATTAGGCGCTTTTGTGCAGTGGCTTGAGAATGGTAACATCCGGTCTCGTGTGCAGTCTTGCAGAACAGAAGTTTATGTTGTGTGCCGTAAAACTTAAAACTTTAAATAAGGAATCTTGCATCTCTGTAGTGATAAAGTACCTTAAAAACACACCAAGGCATCCTGTTAAATAAAAATGAGCATTTTAGATCTGCTTGTTATGACGAAAACAAAGAATGTGGGTTATCTTTTAAAATGGGTGCTGTTTTGTGTTGGTCATATAAAGTACCAGTCAAAAGTTTGGAAACATTTACTCACTGTTGTTTAGATTTTTTCCACATTTTAGAATAGTAGTAAACTCATCAAAACCATGAAATAACACAAATGTAACTGTGGGAATTATGTTTTAAATAAAAGCATCCAAAATAAATGACCGCTGTGAAAATCCTGATCTTGACGTTTTATTATCCAGCTATTTGAGGTCTCAACCTGTGAAGCTTTTTAAACAGCACTGAAGGAATTTCTATCTGTGCTGGACTCTTATTGGTTACTTTTTATTTATTATTTGTTCCAAGTGATCTATTTCAAAAATATTTTTTAAGAAATTAATATGTTGTCACAATTATATTTTTGTCTACAAAAGTAATTTTGTAAAACATTGATATACATGCCTTCAGATTAGAAGATTTTTAAGATCATGAGAAACATTTTTGTCAATTGTGTCTAAACCTTTGACTGGTACTGTATATGTAAACTGTAACTTTAGCTATGAATATGAAGTTTAGGATAAATATATTCTTTTGAAATGATCAATTGTCTTTACATCGGTCTTTATCAAACTGGACATGGTACTGTTTGACTGCTGAACAGATTGCTAGGTGGTGCTGTGTGAATGAATGATGCTGGGTTAGGGAAACATCCTGCTGATCTGTACTAGCAAAGAACTTAAGATCCACAGAAGCTCATGTTGCAGAGGTCTTGGTGTGACAGGGGATTTACTTCCTGCGATTTTCTCTCTGGTCTCAATCCCTGATCCCAGCCTGCACCGGAATCAACCCACCTTACTTATCCAGCAGGAACACAGTCCCGCCAAACATCTACTGACATAGTTTGTGTATTACAAGCTGTTTTCATCCATCTGATATAGTAGAATAGTGATCATGAGATTACAAGGCAAGTGCATGGCGTGTGAGTGGGTGGTATTGCTTTTAGCTGTTATACAATTGAAATAATGTAGTGTTTATATTTCATTTCATACATGTTCAGTTTACTACCTTAAGAAATCCATTTGTTCACTATTTATCATTTATTCAGCAGTCATCAAGTATCATCAGCATCAACTGCGCTATCCACCCACCATTCCCCTTATACATGACAGGGAGAATGAGATGTAAACATGATTAATTGCATTAGAAATGTACCTACCTATTAGATTAATAAACAGCAGAAATCAAAATCCTGCATACCTGTGGAGCGAAATCACATGCATCCCACAGTTGGTCTGCGTCCTGCTGTTGAGCTGTCAGTGGGGATCCTGACAGGCCTGACAGTCTTTCATCCATTTCTGCACATGCTGTCACCATTCCCACCTAATTTTCCAACCTCTCAACAGTGTGGCCATAATGGACTATGTGTATTTACCCGAGTTTATGTATTTTTATTCTATAGGTCTGTCAGCCCCATGTAGGAGTTCATCAAAAATGAAAATTTTGCTATTATTTATTCACCCATTTCAGTCACTGTCAGAGTAATCTGCCCTTTAGTGGATTCACACCACTGACCGCTTTCTCACATCTTTCCTTTTTCCCATTCATGTCCGTATCATAGCATTTACCGCAGGTCAACTAAGGTCACAGATTATCAGCACTCTTCTGTGCATTACGCAGAACTGACGGTAACAAGGTTATTTGTTATAAATCTACCTTTGCTTTAACAGTGATACCTTTGTGAAATAAAGCACTTAAATGCAATTCATCAGCCAACCGAATCGATCCACCTTCATTTTTTCCCAATTCTGCGTGCATGAGAGTGGATTTTGTGGACAGGAAAGAGCGGATTGTTAATTAAGACTCTGTTTAGGTCAAAGAACAAACACGGGGTCAATAGATTGTCTCTTTGCATTTGAAATCACCTTAATTGACTATTTCAGTCAATGCAGGTTGTTCACGTGTGCATTTTTGAATCTCTTCCAAGTGACTCTGTTTAAGTGTCAAAGCAGTGCAGTAAGGTGTTTTTTAACCGTTGGAAACCTTGGAAATCTGGGATTAACTTGCATGTCCTCTAAATAAGAAGAATGACCAATAGAGCACTGAGCAATGGTCTCTTAGGTCAGCATTTGTCCTTATTTCCTTATTGATAATCAATTGCTTTCCACTTCACTGTATACCAGCAAACAGACTGTACTAACCCTGAATACAAATACACGCTGTTGGTCGTTGATTTAAGTAAGCCGCTTTAGGATTAGACTAAATCATTATGGATAAAGCCATCCAATTAAACATTTCTCATAGACTCCCCACCGCATGAGTCACGCCGGCTCCATGCTTTTAGCTGATTTGAATCTGCACGAGAAGTTGTTCATATGAATTCATTTGAATTTGGTTAAAAGGACTATTTTCAGGTATAAAGTCTAGCAGGCGCTTTGAACCAGCTCTACCCGTTTTCCCTTTTTTCTATAAATTAGATGCATTATAAACCATGTCTGAATGCTGGTTATTTGCACAATAGTCCTCTTGATGTTTGTCATCTTTTATTAAATCTGAAGCGGTTATTATTTAGTACATTATGCACAGAGTTTTTATGGTTGATATTTGCTGTGCATTTTCATTTTTTACGTACAGATTTTACGTTGTTTTGCTGTAGCATGTAGCACAATATGTGATGTAATCAGACAACACAGGTTTTATAAACAAAGATTGTTGGATATATGGAACAAGTATGTGCAGTATGTGCGAGTGATGCGGATGATCTATAAGGCATCAGAGCTGAACTGTCAACACAGCTGTTGAATGGATGTTGTGAAAATGATCACAAGCTTTATTTATGAGTTCTGTGTGCTGTGGCTCCAGATGTTACATGATTTACCTCCAGATGTTTACCTGAACATATTCTGAAATTTAAAGGGAAACTTGGATTATGTATTTACAGTGTTAGGGACGATACTTTGAGTAGCTAGCAACTTTGCAAAACAAAAATGATGGCAATTATATTGTCAACTATAAGATGATATTTAGTTTTCCATAATCAATATAATCAAATAAAGCAGGAAAATATAAGTGTAAGTAAATATTTCATAACAAAAATGTTTTGTTATGACCTACAGTAATGAATCTACATTTCCTGAATCTGTGAATCGCTTTTTTGTGCTCATTTACAAGAACCGTTGGGATGTAACGATTCACAAAAATAAATCTTTTCTAATGGTTCATATGAGGGAGGTGACAGTTTAGAGGAACACGTCTAGTTATTACCTCGGTTCATTCAGCTGTAAAGATGCTCAGTACAATGTGACAAAAGATGGCAGGGTAGCATTTTGTCATGAATAACTGTTATTTGCTGAAAAAAGTAGCTAGTTAAAGGTACATTGATGTGAAAGGAGCTGAGAGAGATGCAAACAACATTCTGTACTTATTTACAAATTACATCATGGGACAAAACATAACATGGAATATTATTTAGTCCGTGAGACATTTTGCTTTTTTTATTTCCCTGACACCCTTTGTTATTCTTTCGGGTTTTCAATTAATTATGAGATGGGGGTGCGTGAGATTTCCACCCTCTAAGGCTTAAAAAGCCAGAGGAGTTGATGGACGACAGCAAGCCAGAAGGTCACAGTTGGACACCGGCCTCAGCAGGGAATATTCTCTACACATGTCCTCTTGAGCTGATAGAAAACACTCGGTAAAGTGCAGGAAATCATGCAAACAACATTCTGTACTTATTTACAAATTACATCACGGGACAAAACATAACATGGAATATTATTTAGTCTGTGAGACATTTTGCTTTTTTTATTTCCCTGACACCCTTGTTAAACATTAATTATGAGATGGCCGTCCTGTGAGATTTCCACCCTAAGGCTTAATATCAAAGCCAGAGAGGAGTTCCATGGTTCTCTTTGGACAGTTGACAGAATGTGCTGATGTCACTGGGGTCATTCTCAATAAACAGTCTGCCATACAATAATATTCTCGTCACAGTTGGACACCGCTCTCAGCAGGGATATATCTACACATGTCCTCTTGTTTCCTCTATGGGCTGATATCAACGTGGTTCTCAGTTTTATCTGGTGTAAAGATAGTCTACAATATTCTCTATTGAGGGGTAAAGTTGTTGTGTTTGATGCGCCATGAAAAGCTTTCATTTGTGCTGTAATGATTCTTCTGAAAATGATTGTCAAACAAAACATCTTAAATCAGCTTGAGTTGGTTTAATAATCAGTAGCTTGGTCAGGCTACTCTTCAGCTGGTCTAGCTGGTTTCCTTGTCAGTTTCAGTTCATACTTTCTTACTGAGCAATCCCCATCCAAAAGAATTTCATTACCTTGTTTTTCTTCTATAGACCATGTTCATGGTCTTCCAGCAGGGTTAAAGTTTCCTTGGATGTGATCCCAGTGAGTGTAACGTGTTTTATTTTAGTAATTAAATGTCTCTGGTTCTTTTCAAAGATCATAATGTTAGTCTTATAGGCTTGTCCAGTGATCTCTCTCTCTCTCTCTATTCTCTCTCTCTCTCTCTCTCTCTCTCTCTCTCTCTCTCTCTCTCTCTCTCTCATAGAGCAGACTTTGATTTGTGAGTCGCGGTAGGGTGAGACTCTCCAGTCTTGATATAAATGTTAAACAATGTTGGGCTTAGACAGCAACCCTGTCTCTCTCTCTATCTTGTACGCTTTGTGCAGATTTTTCTGCTCTTTACTTTCGTGTACATTGATTTGATAAGGTCATAGGTTTTACTCTTTCTAAGTTTGTAAAATAGCCCTTAAACCAAATTGAATCAAATGCTTTTTAAAGTCAATAAAGCATGCTCCTTTATCTTGCTTAACATGTTTTTCAATTAAAGTGTGTAATGTGTAGATGTGATCTGATGTGCGGTAATTTGGTAAAATCCTTTTGACTTTGGCTTAGAACTTATGTGTGGTGATGAAGTCAAGGCTCTGAATAATTTTCCTTTTTAAATATGGGTGTTATCTGATCCAGATGTCAGGGAAGTCGACACTCCCACATTAGGGCTATGGATTGAAGTTCCTCTCTCTCTCTCTCTCTGTCTTAAACTCAATACTCAATAAAACTTTCCTCCAAGCATGTTCTACTTTCCTGCTTAACATTCGTCTCCGGCAGACTGGCAGCTTTGTGCAATTTAGGAACTTTAGCAAAGGCTCTGATCTGCTTCCTCGATCCCTGTTAGGCATGGATTGATTTCACAGGGATGCACATGAGAATCTCCCAAATTGCAGGAGTGATTTCTCACAGGACACAGGCAGGAGCGTGTCTGGCGGTTCACGTGTCCAGGGATCCCTGCTAGCAACATCACAACTGGAGCATGTTCATATCCAAACACATTTCCTATTGATGTCTTTAGAGTTTAATTTAATAGATAAGATACAAATCCTGTTTTAAATATTGAAAGAATGTATTCAGCAATATAAAAACGTATCCAAAACTGTAATTAATATGTGACTTAGTTAGTTTGGAGCTACATGGGTGAATATATTGACATATATATTCGACATACAATTTTGCAGTCTTTTGTCATTTGTTAAAATGCAGGTTTGCATAAACTGATGGATGGCATTTAACCAGCATTATTACAAACAAAGCTTTTAAAAAACTATGTCAGTGTGGTTTTAAATAGCTTTAAAGGAAGACAGCGAGGGCTATTCTGTCTGACGAGTGGTGCAAATCTTCCTGCGAGACCAGTTCTTAGAAAGCACACAGACTAATGGAGGTGTGAATGTCTGCACTGCAGGAAACCTCATGGCACGGGGTTCTCCCCGATGTGTGAAAGTGAAACTCGATACACACACATTACTGACTTAAAGATCCCTTTCCTCCACATTCTACACACTCAACCCACAGCATCCAGGTGGACATATGCCTGTTGCCATGGCAACATAATGAGCAATAGGAAAGATCTGACTCTTGAGGATGTTGCTATGGAAAGCAAGCGCACATTATTTGCTCATGTGCTCCATTTATCACAGCATATCAACAATTAAATCAGGTAATTCCGAATCAGTTAAACATCTGAGATCTGTGTTTTTTAGCCACCCGCTCTCCATCCTGATGGTGTATAGAAGCTTGCAGGTATATGAAAATCTTTTAATAATGCGTCAGCCATGGCAGGCCAAAGTGGTTTATATTTTTCTCAGCAGTCAGGCTCTTTAGATTGAGAGTGACATGACGCCTACAGATTAAACCTGCTGGCCCTCGGTGTGCTTGAGAAGCAAGAGTAAACGAAGAAAAAGATGGGAATAAAAACTTGCTCTGCCTTTGCCATGTTTTCGTAGTGTTTGCGACCTTGTTTACAAAAAGAAAAATGTATCTAAACATTTATAAAAGCCCCTTTTTAGAACGTCATCCTGTTTACTGTGTGTGTGTGTGTGTGTGTTTTCATTTTATCTCCACCCCCTCTAAAATCTGCAGTTAGTTCATGTGTCAATACCCTTAGCATCTGTGATTTATCTTTATGTTTGATTGATATGTCGGATCTTTCACATAGAGATGCCCTTAGAGAAATCCCTCAATAACAGTCATTCATGATTTATTTATTTCATGTGTTAGTGTTCTTTAATGAAGGATATGCTGATCATCATCTCAACATGTTTTTCCCCACGGCTTGACCGAATGCTTGTAAAATACAATAGCCTTTATTAGAATCTGATACGAATACTGAATCTTATTCTCAAGGGACTGTATGTGAATTTAAACATTTTTCAAAAGGGCAATTCGGATCTGTAAGGGTAATATGTTTTAGTGAGAAAAAAAAGACTTTGTGTTTCCTTTAAAGGTTGTTACACTAAATGTGTTCTTCCGTAGTAACTGGCTCCCACACGCACAAGAGAGATGTGTAATTCACTTTTGTATGACTCTTATACAAACAAACACATGCAATGTGGTTTATTGGTTTAAAATTGAGTTAAACTTGCACTTGCAAGACAATTTCCTCTGTAAGTACTTCTTAACCTTTTTTGCTTAGGTATCCACACAGCTCCGTCAGGAAACCTAAAGTACCCATTCATTGATTCAAAACTAAATGTATGTTCCTTATTGAATTACTGAATTATCATTAATATGATTAAAAAAAAACTTTTCCTCTACAGGTACTTATCTAGCACTGCAAAACATTGTAAACTTAGAAAAGCACTTCTTAGTACTATTGTTTGATGTGTCGCTTCATTGTCTCCTAATATTTGTAAGTCACTTTGGGTAAAAGCGTCAGCTAAATGTAAATGTAAATGATTAATTGTGGCTATTATGATAATTTATCTCTAAGGATGCCCTAGAATACCCCCGAATACTTATCCCTATTGTTATTTTCTTTTTGTGACTTTCTAACTTTCTGGCCTCAATTTCTTGAGATTCTTGTTCCACATGGATTCCCAACAGATTACACATTCTTAATGTTTGGGGTCTATCGGAGTGCTCGTTATATTTTCATGAGCTCTAGTTTGTCTGTGTTTGTCTGTGTTTGGTGCCCTTGTAGTTTCACATGAGGGTAAAACTAGATTTGCTTTTTTTATTTGTTTCAAACAGTTATTGCCATCATCTTTGCACAACCATCATCTTTGCACAACCTGCTTGTGAGCGCTTTTGATCTTCGCGTGTGATTAGGAGCCGACTATACAAGCAATTAATTGGCTTTGAAATCCTGCTGTTTGTGGCACATCTTTGTTTAGCTTGAAGATAATAAATAATTAAATAAACACAGACAAAATCTAGAAACAAAGGAAGTGCTTCTAGGCATTTATTTTGTGCATTAATTGTGTATTTATTAAACTGATGTCCATTTTACCTCTGTCTTATGCCTACAGTATTTCTGCTTTTCTGCTGACATAAGGAAGTAAGCTATAAACTAGATCCTGATAAAACACAAGACTACAAGCATGTGACTCAGGATACTAAGAGAAAAATATATATTGAAGCTGGAATATTGTTTATATAATCCCTTTGTGTCAGGTTTCTATGTGACAACCGTAGGAAAAAATAGGCTGAAACCTCTTAAATATCTCAATTTTTCTAGACAATAGTGTGAAGAAATTGAGAGCATTAAAAGATGTTTTACATAATTTTTCTGTCTGAGAAACAGACTAGAAAATTATGATACTTAAAAAGCTGAAATTTTATGTCAACTACTGCAAGTATGGCTTTAATAACACATAATGAGGGATTATGTAAATTAGGTCTCCAAGAGGAAATGTTTCAAATGTCTTAAAAAGTCTGTTGTGAGATAAAGAGTATTGATTAAGTTTTGTAATTGTTCAAGCCTTACATTACAAAAAAATCAGTGCTACCAAGTCATATATTTTTTTCTTGGTTTTATAAACCAAAAAGTCTGATCCCTGTAGGTTTATCCTCAAAAAAGGGAAGGTAAACTGTTTTTAAAAAGTTCCAGTGTCTGCTTCTATTTATACAGCCGACTGAGCAAAATTGCTGTCGATGGTTAATTTCAACAGTGGATTTTCTCTGGGGCATAAACAGAAATACACATTATTTCTTTGACAAAATGTGCTTCTTAGTGTCTTTAAAGCTTTTCCAAGATAAAATAAAACTTTTCTGGGCCTCTTATAAAGAAATCTATTTTAACATAAACTTTCTGTCATACAGTTAAGCCAAAAATGTGCTTCAGTTTGCTGCTTTGTCTCATGCAGTACATGCGACGTAAATGTACCATCGGCAAGAGAAAAAATGAAGCATATTCTAATCTTTAGTTTGATTATGTGTAATAGCTAATATTTGTCAAATCAGAGACAGAAGCTACATTACATAAGTCATTTACATCTAGGATGGTATAAATAAATAATAGGATCATTAAAATTATACTATTCCATTAAGATTGAGATTTGAAATATTAGAGGTATATGCATTTCCTGGAAATCAAACCCGTGACCTTGGGATTGCTAGCACCACGCTCTACTAGAAAGCTGTTAAAGCCAGTAAATCATCTACTGACTAAGTACCTGAAAGGTATAAAAGACTAGGGACAAATTAATGTTCCGTTTTATTTCATGCACATCTAAGCCGACTCCTTTTAGGTGGAACTCTGTCCATGTGTGTCATATTGGAAAACTGCTAATACTCTTCACCCATATAGAAAGGAATTGTGGGATTTGCAAGAGATTGCATGTTTTGCCTGTTGTGTGTAGGGGGTGATGAGTGTTTGCCGCAGTTGTCTGGTAATTGTGCACACGCAGAGGCATTGATTGAATCGTTGCTCAACAAAGCAGAAACTGCTTATTGAGCTAATGTGGTAGTGTGTTAAAATCAATTCAGCAATGTCACTTTTAAAGTATAGACTATGGAAAGTGGTGGGCGTGTCAAGGGGGGTACGTGAGAGAGCTTTCGTGTAGTTTTTACGTGTACGTGTGGCCTTCATAACCTTATCTGTGCTGTACACGCTAGTTAATTTGCAACGACAGACAGCGCTGTCTGCAAAAAATGTACTTCTATGTATGTTATCATTTGTGACCTGTTAGCGTTGTTGTTCTCTTGACTGTCACAAATCACATCTTTCCCATATGTTGTTGCTTTGGTTGTTTTGTGCTGCCATGACAAATCAATCCTTTTGTGCAATTTTTTCAGGTATATTGCTTATGAGTCATGAACACTCATTTACACACATCTCATTTGCTTCACCACGTAGCCATAGTCTCTCTCTCTCTCTCTCTCTCTCTCTCTCTCTCTCTCTCTCTCTCTCTCTCTCTCTCTCTCTCTCTCTCTCTCTCTCTCTCTCTCTCTCTCTCTCTCTCTCTCTCTCTCTCTCTCTCTCCTCTCTCTCTCTCTCTCTCTCTCTCTCTGGTTATGTGCAAATAGGAGGGGTGGGAATGCAGACGTTACAGATGAGAAGCATCTCTTGCCATTTCAGCACAGGATATAGCGACCCTTAAAATGGTTAAAGCAGTCAGACTGCAAGGGTGGCACACTGAGTTATAGACTTGAAGATGACAAATGCAGCGGGGCCATAGGGGAGAACAGGATATGAGAGAACATCCAGGGTCTGTGCAGAATACTCAACATGCTGCAAGGCCACATTGAGAATTTATATTTAAGACAGAGAAAGAGATGAACTGTCACGACACACAAGGTCATTTTTGATTTATGTATATGCAGAATCAGATGAACAATGAGAACAGATATTTCTTAGTTTTTGTTCTGGTGGTCGATCAGCCGGTGATTCTAGCTGTCACAACAGCATTGCGGCAACATTCTCTACAGTTGTCTGTTCTCCACTAAGAGCTCAATCCTCTTCCATTTACATAGAGTTTGATTATTTATGAAGCCTAGTACAAACTAGTAAAGCTAGTACAAAGCACATAACATACAAGAATAAGAACTGTAATGATTTAAAAAATATATATTCAAAACACTCAAATTGATTTATTGAATCAGGATGTAAAGAGACTTTTCAAACAGCTTGACAAAAAATGTTTTTCATAAACAGTCTAGCTTTAATAAATTAAAAATCTTTTTTTGTTTAAATAACATATTCTGTTGTTCAATTTCTTACAATTTGATCAAGTTCCTTTTCTTGTAATTTCAGTTCAAATTTTAGTTCCAGCATCCTGTGGGATTTGATTCAGTTTAAGCTCATAAATTGTGGGATGTTAATTCTCAAATTCTGATTTTGCCCACCTCTGTGGTTAAGGGACCACTCGACTCAATTCTCATTAAAATCTAACATTGCTCTATAATCTCAGTGGTAATTAATACATGTGTGTTTAACAAATGTCCTTCTCTGATATGCTCTCACATGTGGACTGATGAAACGACTCTCCTTGTCATTGCTGATGTAATCAGCAGTTAGCCAGTCTGTCTTTCTCCTAGCTGTCTCTCATTTCACCATATTGCTTAAACCAGAGACACATTTCCCAATGCAGTGTTTATTTTGCTTAATAGGTTATTGCCATAGGGAAAGCTTACAATATATTTCAGTATGAGTTCTCCAGCACCTTGTGGCTAAGATTGGGTGCCCACAAGCAAATAACATTAGTGTGACTTTTTCAAAACGTGTGCAAAACAACATGTTAAACATGGCAGTAAAGAGCTTTAATATATATATATAAATATAAAGAGCTTCTGCTGGTGCTAAAATGATAACAAAATGCATTATAAAATAGATTTGCCCCAAAATCTGAATGGTTTTCTCACCTACATAATATTATCTCTAACAGTTCTACAGTTTAAAACATGTTCTCACTTTCTTTTTTGTCCTGTCATTTTTTTTTTTTCGCCGCAGCCCTTCCGAGCTACACCTGTGGAAATCCAGGCCAGCTGCTCAATGGCATGCAGCAAGGCTCCACTTTCAACATCGGGGACAAGATCCGCTACAGCTGCAACCAGGGATATATGCTGGAGGGCCACACGGTGCTGTCCTGCCTGGCCACCTCCTCCGGCACGGCCGCCTGGGACTTCCCCCTGCCGTACTGCAGAGGTAAGCCGGGATCGGTCCGGAGCAATCGGGTCTCGTAATAAACCTTCAAGGTTGCATAGTGTGTTCATCAAAGATGACAGACATCCCAGTGTTTAATAGCAGGCTGGCTGCACAGTTCTTGTTTTTCTGGATGAGACCCGATAGAGAGCCCTGAGGTGATACCTGCCGAGGTGTGAAAGCCTTAGAGATGTTTCAAGTGAGACAGCAGTGTCACGTGCTAGCATGCCTAGCTGTTGCCTGAGGGACAGGGATATCTGAATGCTTTCTGTCATAATACACTGAACCCATGCTGACAGTGTGAGGCTGAATATTAACACCACTGACGTTACATGTGTATACCCACAAGCCCAGTTAAAGCACAGGCTCATAAACATGCATTAATGGTACATGTATGATGTGGCTGTTGCATATTCATAACAGCACCCAACACGTGTACGCATTATGTCTCCCAGTTATTAAAACAATGAAAAGCACTCTGTAGAAAGTAACATGTATGATGTATTTGACACATATGCATAAGCAGTTCACAGAAGCTGTGGTCTCCAAGATCTCATGTGAGTGTGATCTCATAGGCCAGTATGAACCAGGACCATCTGTGCCCGGGCTGGGGGACAGGAAGCCCACGTAAGGACACACATGCTCAGACACACAATGCCAGAAGAAGACCCCCTTCTGCCAGTGCTGAAGCCCCAATATCCCATACTGGTGTCCTTCCTCGCCTTTCTCATTTTCTTTCTTCTTTTGTTTTTTTAATGGATAGTTCACTCAAAAATGAAAAATCTCTGATAATTTACTCATCGTCATGTCATCCCAGATGTTTTCTTTTATTCGGCCAAACATAAAAATATATACTTTTATAAAACATTATGAAAAAAATAATATAAACATTTTTAAAAATGATAAAAAAATCATTACTTCATGTGCATACTGTAAGTTCCAACCTGGAATGAAATAACAGGTGTGCTTGAGAAACGACTAAAAGTTTATTTAATGAGACCATTAAAAGCACTTAATTCAAGTATGGCAACACGTTGGTAATTTAAAATCGCATTGGTTCTTAAAGGTCTCATGAAATATCATATGACATTAATGACTGGTTCCAAGACAAGTGAGAACCAATGACATTTAAAGATATCAATCTCCATGTTGAAATTTAGTGGTTGTTTTGGTTTCATGTATTTTGAGTAAAAGAAGTTTAAAATATTAAACACACTACCACACACTATAGGTTTCACTTCTGAAGACATTTGTTAATTCATCCTTTGGATTATGTTGTGATAAATGTATCGTATGTGCTTTTAGAAAAAGTTTATATATATAAACTATATATATAAGTTTATATATATCAACTGATATAAATTGGATGGCATGTAGGGGCAGTAATTAATAACAATAGTTTTATTTTTGAGTAAACTATTTTTTTAAGCATGTTTCTCCCTGACATGTTCTTGTACCAGGTGTTCAGCGTGACAAATCCACCTTGCTCTTATCTGCGCTCTTCTCTCACCTGAGCTGTTTACTTCATATATTTAACCAGTGGAACATTTGTGTAAGACATTACCGTAAACACACTGTACATATGCTATTCTTGCATGTGAGTTAGGCAAAGGGATTTTACAAGTTGTATGTTTTCAAGAACGAAACAGCAGGGCTAACAAGTCAGCAAAATACATTGTAAAGCTAATACATAAGCCATAAAATAATCCATAAATACATCAGAGCGGTTTTGTGGTTGTCATGACAATCACCATGTTCTCTATGAGCAGTACAGTGCAGTGAGTTTGTGCATCACATGTCCAGTCACCATTAAAGCCTTAAAATAGCTACAGCTCTTTTTTCTACCATCCTCCATCTATTTCCATGTTTATTCAGATTAATTAACCATGTGACCGGCAACAAACTGAGTCCTGCTCTGTTACAACTCGAGCTGTCTGGATCCACACTCTCCTCTTGACCGACTCTTTCTGAGTAACAGTGAGAATTATTCAGTCTTCTGCATTCAAAATGTCAAAATGGCGGGCTTCCGGGTGCCATCCCCTGCTATGGCACGCTGAACAAGATGGCTTTACCATAAGAGAAGACAAAAGAAACTCATACCAAGTCAAAAAGGATTGGATTTGAGCTTTTCTAAAACCGTTCCCTTTTTCTTTCCTCTTAGCTGTTCTTCTGCACCAGAGCTGCTCTCTCAGGTCTCACAGTGCTGCTGCACTCCTCTCTCTGCTGTTACCATGGCAGCCGTGGAGCTGGAGGAAGCGCGGTATGAAGAGACATGAAACGCAGGCAGACCAGCTTTTGTAGGGGCTTAGATCTTTATGCATCACACACCATCCATTTATCCCAGCCCGTTGAACAAGTCACTTTGAAATAAAAAGTAAAAATAAAAAACTGATTGATTTTAACTCAAATTGTGTTACATGCTAAATAAGTAAATGAGATAGGCTTACAATGTAGTGCTGTGGTAATACTCAAAATCTGAGGGTGTCAGATGGTAGTACATCGATAAAATCGTAAAGTCCCTAAACAATTACCATAATAATCTGCTCTATTAACCTTATGTATTAACTTGCAATTAGTTTACTTTTTATGAATTTTATTTATTTGGTTACACTTTACAATAGGTTTGTATTTGTTAACATTCAGTAAATGCATTAGCTAATATGAACTATCAATGAGCAATGTAGATTTTCAACATTTATTAATCTTTGTTAATGTTAGTTAATGCCAGTACAGTTGTTCATGTTACCTCACTTTTGATTTAAAAAAAATATTAGTAAAGGCTGAAATTAACATGAACTAAGATTAATAAATGCCGTGGATGTATTGTTCATTGTTAGTTCATAATGCATTAGCTGATGTCAACAAATACAAGCATTTTGTTAAGTGTTACCATTTATTTTGTGTGGATAATTTCATCCTTCAAGTGTGCTATTTTACTTTCTTCATACTTCAAAACTACATGTTGATATTTGTTTCGAGCTGTCATGCCAATGGCAAAGCAGCTGTGATGCAAACATCCAAAAATATAATCTGACTTGAAACATTATTCTGTTGCTGCCCCACTAGAACTAATTTTCCTTCAATACATTTATATTTTAAGACATTGATTAGAAATGATATTTACATGTATTTGTATATTTTTCTGCCATAGTTTTCAGATTATAGCAGGTCAGACATGAAGTCACAAAGTCTCCATAAGATCAAACTGAGAGGTAGAGGAGAAGCCAGTGATCGGCGTGTTCTCCTGAAGTGTGAAGGAAACTCTCGCCCGGAATACCAATGACCGCGTCCCCCCGAACCCTCCCTCCCTCCACCCCCCATATCCCTCTGTTCCAGAGCTCTCAGAAATTTCTCCTCACATATGCTCTGTGTCTCTCTGGGGAATTGTAAGAGTGACAGATCCCACCAAAGACTGACAGAGCCCGGGTCCTCCGCGCCGTTCTTCTCTCACAGAAAAGAAATCATGCGATTAGCCAGTCACCGCTAATGAATCCCATGCCGGTCTGTCAGACAGGAACTCATCACCCGGCAGTGACAAGGCAGCTCTTTCACCTGTGCGAGGCATACATACATACTCCACGTTCGCTCTGACATCTGATTGTTTATTTGGTTGGAGAGAGAGAATTTTGCCGACTTGGATGGTGTGATGACTCACTTTTTATTTCATGTTGTTTCTGCTTTCTCTTAAACACACACACACACTCAGACGCCCCCTAAACAAATCTCCCATCACTCTTTCCTCCCTCCCCGTCTCCCCTCAACCCTTCTTCTACCCCAGAGACACTTCTAGTTATCATTATGAGTCACTCGCTCACTCACACTGAGATTCTTTACTCTTTTACTTGCCCGAAAGGCAACACATCTACTTGGCATGCGCTCATAATTCACAATCCTCTTTTTGCTATCAAGCCAGAGTGCAGGGATGTATTTGCATGCCACATTTATACGTTTGATGAAAGACCTGTTCGGCTTTCTTATGCATATGGGTGCGCGTGCATGTGTCTCGGGATCTTGACTGAAACGCATATTGAATTCGAGGTGATCAAAGCTTGACTCGACACCAGAGCTCAAAGACCTCATTTACACCTGATGTTAACATCCCTTTCACTCCATTTGATAACAACTGCACAGCTAAATACAGGTGTAAATGGTTCAAAATTTGAGATGCATGTTACTTCCAGGTGTAAATGGAGCCAAATACAGTATTTCAATGCAGAGACAGTCTGGTTGTCTTATAATAAATTTAATTCCTCTTTTGCATGTTGTTGTGGAGACACTGCCTCTTTAGGTGCTGTTGAGGATTGGACTTTTTAAAAAGGAGGTCAGGTGTCCAACTTTCTCCATGTCAGAAAGTTTTGATTTCTTGCTTTTCTCAGGGGAGGGACACACATCGAGACGTGAGGGGGAAGTCAGCGGGTATGTTGCTTTATCTTCAACCTCAGATGGTTTGGCTCTTTTTCTCACCTCACGGACTCGCTGTCAGGCAGTAAGACTGAGCATTAAGGCTGGAGAGAGAGAGGACAAGAAATATAGAGAGATTGCGTTTAAATCACTGAGGGTTTTTTTGGAAAGCCAGGGGGCTCAATTAGTCCAGCAGCCTTTAAATGCCTGTTTGTTGTATAATTGTCTCCTTAAGAAACGTGCAAGTGCAAATAATTTTAGATTTATCTCTTTTAATTACACTCATGTTACACCGTGTTACATCACAAGACACTCCGTTTCATTGCTGGGAACCTCGAGACCACCGTGGTCATGGTGTCATGGAGTTCTATCAAATGCAATCCAATGCCGGCAATTTCTACCTTTTACATTTTGTATTACAGTACATGCCTCTACTGAAAGATCTTGGGATGATTCCTATGAGCATTTCAAGTGAAATATAGAATAATTTATTGGAATTTGGTTCCGAGAAGATGTTGATTCATGGCTGTTGGGATTTGCTTTTATTCAGACACGGACGTCAGTGAGGTCAGGCACTTTTGTTCAGCTATGGGACCAAGTTGACATTCTGTATTTCAATTTATCCCAAAGGTGTTCAATGAGGTCACACAGGCCAGTATACCATTTCTTTATGGGTGTTTTTTGCACAGGGGCATTATCAATATGACACATGACCCTTTTTTATGTTTGTCTATGTGTATCTGAATATTTATTCCCATATAATGCCGAAATAGCCAAGCTCATTTAGTAGAAGAGGGTGATAACATATTTTTGGCCATGTAGCGTATTTCTGTAAGAAAACTGATTTAATCCAAGTCATATCTCTGTGTGTGACCTTTTTACAGCGGATGATGGCTGTGGCGGCACATTGCGGGGTCAAAGCGGCGTCATCAACAGTCCAAACTACCCGCAGGAGTACAACAACAACGCTGACTGCACCTGGACCGTGCTAGCCGAGCCTGGCGACACCATCGCCTTGGTTTTTTCTGACTTTCAGCTGGAAGAGGACTATGATGTTCTGGAAATAACCGGCACGGAGGGATCCTCTCAGTGGTGAGACACTTAAACACTTACGAGTCTTCACCTAAGAATACTGCTCACGATGCACACTGTATAAGGCAGTAAGCGAGCTTGTTGTAGTGCTGTGTTGTTGTGGCAGTGATTAGGTGTTTTTGGTGAAAAAGAGAGAGAGCAAGAGAGAGAGTGCGAGAGAGAGCGAGAGAGAGCGAGAGAGCGAGAGCGAGAGAGAGAGAGAGAGTGAGAGCGAGAGAGAGAGCGAGAGAGCGAGGAGAGAGAGCGAGAGAGAGCGAGAGCGAGAGAGCGAGAGGCGAGAGAGCGAGAGAGAGCGAGAGAGCGAGAGCGAGAGCGAGAGAGAGAGAGAGCGAGAGAGAGAGAGAGAGAGAGAGAGAGAGAGAGAGAGAGAGAGAGAGCGCCAGGAGAACACAGCAGTCATGAAACATTTCAGCACTTGTTCAATGGAACAGAACCAAATCACAGATTGATTCAATTATTTAGCACATAATGCGCACAGGGCTTGGACCAAAAAGAGAAGATAAAAATGTTGCAGTCCATTGCAAACCTTGTCTAGGGAGCACCAGAGTGCTACATTTATGGCCCTGTGCCTCCTCTTAGCCCCGCGTTTACACAATATCCTATTTACAGTCATTTAGATGCCAAATACTGCAGGTTTTATTACTGGGTCTGTTTGTCTGAAGCATCCCGATTAGCAACGTTGACTTATTTCTGAGACTATCTGCTTACAAACATTCATTATTACTGGGTTTCTGACATTAGTGGTGCAGAAATGAAACGCTTTCTGCTTGTTTATGTGTTCTTTGGATGACTTCCTGTATTTGTTCAGCACTTCACACTTTAACACAATGACCTAACCATGTGTAATACTATGAAGAGTCAAGCAATAAATCTTCACAGTGTAAATTTGACTTTTTGTCCTTACAGGCCGTGACTTTCAGCAGTGTTTTGTGGCAAGATGTTTTGTTGTTTGGTTGCTATTTTTATCAGTGTTGCACACAACGGTGAAATCTCATAGGCTCAAACATAGTTGTACAATAACATTTCGCTTTCATACCTGCATGCTTTCTGACAACCTTAATTAGCAATGACAACCCTGTTGTGTGTTATGGGGGAAAAAACTTTTTAAAAGTGACAACTGCAGTAAATAAATGCTTAGTTTTTTTCTGGACTGTCATAAAAAGCTATGGTCATTAGTGTACTAAACTGTCGCTTGTCATCCATAATGGATTTGAAATTGAGTTTTTGGTAGTTAATTGCACCAAAATTTAAAGAAAGTTTTCATTACAAGAAAAATCTGTACCTTCAGAAACATTTAGAACAATGAGTCAGCTATGTTGGCATGCATATTAATAACTTATCAGAAGAAATTTTACTGTGGTGTGAAGAACCTCTTTAGCCCTATATGTATGAGATGGGGTGTGACACGTGGACGCTAGCCAGTTTTTCACAGGGCTCACAGGAGTACATGGACTGCTGAGAGAAGATTTCTCTCTTGCCTTTTCTCTGTCCCTTTTCAACCCCATGCAGCCACCATGAATGAGGTCACTGCTAAACCCTTAATTAAACAGGCAATTAACCGAGAGAGAGAGAGAGAGAGAGAGAGAGAGAGAGAGAGAGAGAGAGAGAGAGAGAGAGAGAGAGAGAGAGAGAGAGAGAGAGAGAGAGAGAGAGAGAGAGAGAGAGAGAGAGAGAGAGAGAGAGAGAGAGAGAGAGAGAGAGAGAGAGAGAGAGAGAGAGAGAGAGAGTGTGTTGGTGTCGTTTGACCTTGGCATGTTCTGGAAACCTTAGGGAAAGCAAGTGAAGCAGGAATGACCCGGCATCACATCGTTGAACTTCATAGGCAATTAGACCACTGTCAGGAAGAGCCAATCACAGTCCAGCATTAGATTGAATGCCGGGATAGTTTAGTTTAGGCAGAGTGATAAGAGATTGTGGGAGTTTTCTTCTGACAGAAACATTAGTGTAATAGTGGTTTTCTACTAGTAATATTCAATGCCATTTTATTTGTGTGTTTAGTGTTTTAAGGAACGGAGAAGATGGCACCCTTGAAGGCTTTATTTTTGGATTCAGATTCAAGATGAAGGATTATATCTGAGATTCTTAATTTATGTTTAACCTCATAACTGTAACTGCAAATATTCGGCATACACATTGAAATGATTTTTAAATTTGGGTATTGTTAAAAACAACATTTTTATATCTTTCCATCAGTATATAGTTTATCATAACTAAATAAAAATTTAACTTTTTATTGTTTTATTATTTTTACTACTTTTTATTTAAGTAAATATTGAAATAACCCAAGTGTTTCTCCTGTGGAGTACTATTTTGTTTTACTTTTTAAATGGATATTTACATAATTATTTTTAATTAAACCTATTTATGGCCATATTTTAGACATTCTCTAGTGCTTAACTTCTCTAGTGCTTAAAATATTAACATCACCAGCATAAAAAGGTGAAGATGCAGTTGTATCACCAATTAAATACACTAAAACTGCTGAAAACATCCTCTTGCAGTTAAATGTGTAGAGCAAGATTCAGCACTTTTCTTAGCATTAAGACAAAATGCGCATCCAACTTGGATATAACAGCATATTATATCTGAGATGTGTATCTAAAATGGGCCTTTTACACAATTGCTTTCCAAAGCACAGATGTCTAGAGAATAGTTTTAAAGCTAAATTACTTTTATCTTTACTCTTCGTCTTAAACGCAGAGAATAATAACAGTTACAGGGTCAGTAATAATGAGACTGCCTAAACAGTAAGCTAGTAAAATGCGTTGTTAATTCTAAAATACTAATTTGCCACCTTTAGCAGTCTAAATTGTATAGCTTATTTGTGTTAGAAATGAGTGAAATTAACGAAACGTTGCAGACCGATAGGGTGGTCTACAGGTGTGGATGTAAGGAGGTAAAGATCAAATTGCTTTAGGCCAATAGGGGTCTCGCAAATGACGTGCTCAGCGGCGTAGACAAATAGTTATGCAACTGGATGGAGGGGAAGTCAAAGGAGATGCAAAAATCGATATGCAAGTGATCGGTGAGAAAAACAATGCTGCTACTTTTCATGACCTGTTTCTATCACCCCGAGTGTTTGATTGGCAGGAGAC
The DNA here is from genome assembly GCA_019155185.1 of Beaufortia kweichowensis. Classification (NCBI taxonomy): domain Eukaryota; kingdom Metazoa; phylum Chordata; class Actinopteri; order Cypriniformes; family Gastromyzontidae; genus Beaufortia; species Beaufortia kweichowensis. The sequence continues at coordinate 5,244,225 of CM032809.1, forward strand.
GTGTCTGGGCGCTGTGCAGGGGCCAGCAAACAACACTGGACACTCAGTCAACCGCCTGCGTATATTGAGTAGTGCAGCAGGGTTACCCATGAATCACTCCAAGAAGGCCCTCAATCGCTCTTATCTCTTTTAGCAGCGCTCCACTGAGCGGCAGTAGCACTAATATACCAACATGTGTGCAGGATCTTCTGTGATGAACACCACTATAAGTAGATTCTTATGATGAATTTACCCATTCAGAGTTAATCTGTTTATAGTTCCAATTAAGTCTGTGGGTAGGTGGTCTTGTTTGGATCTATTTTTTATTGCCAGGGCTTTAAGTTTTGGCACGAGGCTGTTCTCACATACTGTACATTTTCCTCATATTAAATACACCAGAGACCCCGTTCTTTGTTTTGCAGATCTAAGGCAGTCAATCCTCTGAATAACCTCTCCCTGATCTCCTGTTACTCAGCAGGGCAGACAGCAGAGAACAGCCTGGTATGCCTTGGGCACGTAAACCTTGCCATAAGGATGGTTTGTTATTTATGCATCTAAACAATGCTTTATTTTCACGCTCATCACAGTCTCCACAGAGACCCACTGATGTTCAGTAACTGCTTGCTTTATTGATGACTTTTTCTGGCTTGAAAGAGACTGGTATTTATAGACGGCACTGGATTTTTGGATGGATCCGTGTAGCATTAAACACTGTTATGCAGCCTTTTTATAAATGCTCTTTTTAAATCGTTGATTATCTGAAAACCTGTTTACACCTAGGATTAACATGGATTTTGGCTGGTAAATAGCATTAAATGCAGGTGTTAACAGGGTCCATTTTCTAATTTGATTGTTTACACCGTATTTAGAAGCGTTTTGTGATGTAAACTAATGTGTCCTGATGCATTAAAGCAGAAAAAAGCAGTACAGCAGTAAAATACCAAGCTAATCAAACAGGAAAATTGAACTGTTTTAAGATGTGGCAATTTTGTATGAATTCGTACAGTCTTCCAAATTGTGTTTTTTTAAACCCAGTAGCACTTGTTTCAATCTGTATGTTCATGGCAGGCTGTTCCAGTCTTGAGTTCTCATTGACTTAATCTGAATCTGTCATTCTCTGATGTTGGCTGCCAGTCACAAGAGCCTGTGTGCGTTCTGCAGTAAAGTTCTGTTCATTTAGGTGCAGACTGAGAGAACCGTGCTGCACATTTTGGCTGGTAACTTCACAGGCTTAAGTAATTGCCCACTTGCTTTCCCGTCTCTCTCTTTAGATTACAGTCTGGATTCGCCCGACTGACAGAGGATTTGTCATCCTATTGCAACACTGTTTTTTGTGTTATTTAAGAATGACATTTTTTCATATAAGCGGTACTTGAAAGTGAGAATTCAACCCCGATGAATATGGGAGTCGGTCTCTCTTTCTGTCTGTCTATCTGTATGTAACTACATTATTTTTCAGTATTTTGGCTGTTTCTGTAAAACATGACATCTGCTGAAGTCTGAAGTTCTTTTTTATTTTATTTCTTTCGTTGGCCAGGACAGAAGGACGATGTCGCGTTTTGCATGGAAATCTGAGGGAGTGTTGCAAATGTACAATTTCTCCACTGAATGTGTTTCTTACTCCACACTATTATTTCTCTTTCTGCATGTGTTATCCTTCACCTCTTCGCTGTTTGTTTCTAATTCAAGACAAAAAGGAATTTTCTTTTTCTAAAGGGAAAATCAGAGACGTGCAGATTTGTTCTCTATGCAAATCATCTGTCACTGAATTTCTTATTTTCTGACAGAGCAGAAAAAAATCTGCTTTATGACTAAATGCATAAGGTATATGCAGTTTGTAGCCAGAGTTTGCTGTACCAATCCCTAATTGTAAATAAATAGCTTGTTATTATATTTGGTAATAAGTGTCATGTTGGCTTTTTAAGTGAGAAATGGCAATGTTTATATTATCTCAAATACACTTAAACCCACACTGGTATGGGTGTCATGTATTTGTGGTTCCTGCAGGAAGTAGCAATGCTGATGGGAGCATTATCATTATGGTTTCTGGTTGTATTGCAAGCCGTTTCTTATAAGACTAACCAACGACATCGCGCTGGGCAGCTTGACATTGCCGGTTCGATTATACCTTGAGATGCGTGTACGCCGGTCTGCATGTAAAGCGTATCCTTCCGTTTCTCACAGAACTCCGAAAACAAAGTACACACGTATGCTCTCCATGAATAATACACAAGACATATGTTATGGGGGAGTATGTGCTAAGCATGCAGGCTCAGATCAGTTTCAAACATATGACTTCAAGACCACACTTTTCTATGCCACTTCACACCCGTGGAATCAGAACCCGCTATAGTTTTTATGATCAAATCCACACGGATCTTTCTAGGCTTCCTATAAATGCTTTGGAGGGGCAGAACTTCCAACCGAGCTCTTCATGTCTCCGCGTGCTCTGCTGAAACAGCAGAATTAGACTGAAACTATGTTTTGGCTTCCCATCAAGGATGGTGTGAAATCAATAGCTGTCTATTTAGTCAGCGCGAAGCACTTAACAAAATCCTCTTTTGCGAGTCATGTTTTATTTAGGCATGTGTTGGCCTCATGTCTCTATTTCATCAATCAAAACTGCATGGATGACCACATCTTAGCTGGTGTCTGGAAGTTTCAAGCTGTCTGTACAGATCCATTAAGCAGGTAGAAGTAACTTTCTGCCTAGCGGGTGTCACGGTGAAATGAGTGAAGTAGACAGGAGCGGGTGAGAACAAGACTTTAACTATTCACAGCGAACACATATATATCATTTACAGTAAATCAATAAAATAAGGATAGTGTAGGCACATTTCATTTAATGCGGGTGCACAGCTGCACATTATTATAATAAACTGCTAATGTTCCACATGACCGTACTTTGACCCTAGATTGTTCTTCCTCAGGTCAGATCACAGATTGGCATGTCACAACCTGAATCAGCATTTTTCCCAGGATTGTGCTAATGCTTGTAACAGAAAGGCAGGATGTCCGCTGGGGTACATCTGCGTCTGTAAATGAAGTGAGATTTGCGGTAGGGAGCCTATAAATACTCCCTGTGGGATGAGGGACTGTGAGACCATTGATTCTGGTCCAGTGTACTCTAAATCTACCCTCGCTCCGTGCTTGCTCTGTAACAGGCCCACATTGATAAAAACAGCATGGAGATGGACTGAAGCCATAGCTGGCTAATGTAAGTGTTTGTGTAAGCATGTTCACTGCTGTCTGACTTTGTCAAGTTGTAATGAGGTAATGGATTAGTTAAGACCTTTTTCCTTACAGAGTACAACTGTCATTTTTAGCTTTATAGCTCAGCTGGAATTGGCTTAATTGTTGAATAACACAGGTAATCTTGGCAAAATAAATTGTACCTATCTTTAGGTCTCTCTCTCTCTCTCTCTCTCTCTCTCTCTCTCTCTCTCTCTCTCTCTCTCTCTCTCTCTCTCCTCTCTCTCTCCTCTCTCTCTCTCTCTCCCTCTCTCTCTCTCTCTCTCTCTCTCTCTCTCTCTCTCTCTCTCTCTCTCTCTCTCTCTCTCTCTCTCTCCCTCTCTCTCTCTCTCTCTCTCTCTCTCTCTCTCTCTCTCTCTCTCTCTCTCTCTCTCTCTCTCTCTATCTCTCACTCTCACTCTCATATTGTTATTGTACAGTTTCCATTTTCAGTTACACTGGACATAATTCCATTCACTGGATCAATTTATTTGACTTGTTTTCACTTGGGCTACTTGATGTAGAAATTTGTTCCTTCAGAATAACCTGATTAATGAAATAATCATCACCCAAGCTCTAAAGCTGTGTTCAATATCTGCAATATCAACAGTATCCACATAACACTTTATGGATATTGCCAACAATAATGGTGATCAATGAGGTGTATATTAATGGAAAATAATGATCGCCTGGAAGTCTGGACAGCAGTTGATTCTGGTTAAGATGTACTTTTCATGTGGCACATAGACAATGTAACACAACAGATGAAAAAGGGCTTTTCTAATGTATGTTGAAAGTTTGGGTTCTTGTTTTAGCATTGTGGATTTTCTTGTGTTGAGAGTTTATTTTATGAAATATTGATCAGGGCGGGAGAGACACTCTTATTTTACAGCCTACTTTAATGAAAGTGCTCTGCGTTTCTTTAGAGTTTTATTCCGTGAAGCACAATTATTCTTCGCACACCATATCCCATCACTAATCTTCACACCGCACACACACAGAGGCATTAACATGATTAATTCATTTTCAGCCAAATAAGATGGCTATTTGCATAATAACACTCAAGAAACATTGTGCGGTGTGAAGGGGTTTACCAGTGCTTCACACACTTTAGATTTATGAAAGCAGAGGTTTAAAGGAAATACTGTATAGCACATTCATACGACTTTATTGTGAGTTTTCTGTAGCCATATGGTAGTTTTTTGATAAACTAAAACTTGCCATATAACGTTTTCATTTTGACACAATCAGTATGTTCCTCACACAAAGCTATTGTATGGCTTCAGAAGATTTAAAATGATGTATTTTGTGTTTTATAATGCCTTTTGATGATACAGATGTACTCTAGTGTGAATGTGACATACTGCACTTTGAGACACTACTGTACCTGTCATTGCTATAGTCCTTCTTCTAAGTTAAAGTCATATAACAGTGCAGTCCAGCGTACTTCGTGTTTATAGGTTTGATTTCAGATAGACTCCGTTTTGTCCTGTGGCATGCTTCAGTACCTGTGTGTATCAGCATGTCTGCGTGTCATTGAGTTCCATCGGTCACACCTTGACATCCTCATTCAGAGAGCAGTGTTCCCTTCGAGTCAGCAAGCCACGCTGCACTGACTGCTCTTAAAATGGCTGACTCATTCTAAACCACATTATATCTTGATTCTGACCTGCACTTCTTATCAAGGTGTGGATTTTGAAATGATGTAACATACTAATACGTCTATATTGATCTAGAAATGTAAGCTGTGAAATAATGACTGGATACTGTACACCATACACAGGCATGGGGTTGTTGCGTGAAAACCTTGGTCATAATTTGCTCATAGTGTGTTTTACATCAATTTTAGCATGTTGTAAGAAAAGTGATGGCAATGCAAATGTTGTTTTGTGCATTTTGGAGGTTATATAGGAAGGGAAAGCAACTTGTATGCTTGTTCCAAATGAAAGTGAAGTAAATAATTTATTCCCGAAGGGTCCTTCCATTTCAACTACAGTCGTCTAGAAACGTTGTTCACTTTAAGAAAGTAAATTTTCTCATTTTTGCTTGACTCATTTTTGTTTATGCTCATGATCTTACGTGTACTCATAATTCATTAATGAAACCTTGAGCTCATTTATTCTAATTAATTTAAAATATCAGATAATATCTTAATAAACACCTCATTTGCTCTCATGCGCCCAAGCACTATCAAGCACTACTTTATTTTATCTTTGCTTGCTTTTTCCAAACAGCACACAGATAACCGGTTTTGAACTTTAATAAATTTGACCCAGAGACACTGAGGCAGCATTTGCAAGCAGTTTATTTCTCTCGTACAGTCACAGCAAAATTCAAGCTATAGTTATTATCAAGTGAACATTCAGATGTAAGTGAGGTGACAGTGATGTATAGCCTCATGTAGAACGTTACAGACGCACACATGAGCCAGTAATGCCCTTCGCTCTTCAGAGTACTCACTTCAAGTGCTCTGCCCTTCAAAGTGCATAGGGCGTAGTGACACTCACATATAAAATGAAATGTGCACAATTTATCTTTTTTGAGCTGGTTTTCAGCAAACCACCCTATTCAGCTTATGTTTCCTCAGCAGATCTGCATCAGTTTTTATTTATTGATGTGTGTTCTCCTCCTGTCTCACCTTACCTTATGCCGTCAGTTTGATGGAAACGCCCCACATGCCAGCAGAAATATGACAGCTGGAATGACATGTTTTTATGCTTCAGAGAATAAACCAAAAAAAGGGAATAAAGGAAACAAAGACTTGGGTTATATAATAAGTAGGCCGCTTAATGATATTGGATGCACAGTTTTTTTAAAGACTATGAATACAAATATCAAGACCTTTATTTTTGTAAGGTGTCATTTTTATTGCAGTGTAGTGGGAGTGATGATTCGAAGGATTTAATCATTTCTGTGAAAGGAATAGCTCAAACAAAATTAAAAATTATGTCATAAATTTCTTAATCTCATTTTGCTCCAGATTTTGCTTTGATTTTAATGTAGTGTTGAAAAATATACTGGCCACTTTTTTTCCATACAATGAAAGTGAATGAGTCTGACATCCATATTGATATTGATGCATTCATACTAATAATGTTTACTGGTGTTACTGTATATTTCAACTGTTTTTAAGCGACACCTTGAATGAAGCTGCACCGTAAGATTAGCAATTATACAGTCTGCTAATACTAAGGGGGAATGGAATAAGAAAAGGAGATTTAGGACTGTTTCATTAAGGTTTAAGCGATTTAATCTGTGGATTTTGTGTGTGTAGATAAAGAAGAGAGAGATCTGGGTGGTGTGAAACATTCAGTTTTGGGGAAGTTTTGCTAGGTTTTCTTTTACCTCTAGTTATATGTCAGCTGGGTATTGATCGGCATGTTGGGTGATCCATCTTAATCCAATCCACAGGTTTTAGAGGAGGGTCTTGTGCGCTCTGTTATCTGACGGGGTCATTGTGGAGATAGGAGGAAGAATAATAAACACACTACTGCTCAAAACTTTAGGGTCACCGAATTTTTTTCCCCATGTTTTAGAATATTGTTCAACTAATCAAAAATGTGAAATGATCCCATATAGCCACCAGTCATCTATATTTAAAAACTCAATAGTTTTGTAAATAAAGAAATAAAATATGTTGGCACAGTTATATTTCTGTCTACACTAATTAAAACATTTTTTAATATTTACATGTTTACTAAAAATCTTGAAGTCATAAGAAAAATTTCTGCATTTCATTTCAATCATCCTAATCCTTTGACTGGTAGTGTATACATGTGTGTCTATATTGTCTAAGAGAATAATATATTAAATAGAAATTCCCCATCATGTTTGTTTTGGGTGTTTTCCCTCCTTCTGTTAATAGGAGTTGGACTCCCACATGAGTTTTAATTAGATGAGGTGATTAGGAATTTGTGAGATAGGAAAATTAAAAATAGGATTAACAGGGTTTTAGACTCCGGGAGACAAAATGGAGTGAGAGACATGTGCTATCTGCTGCACATCGGTAGTCTGATTTGGCCATTATTAGCTTCCTGTTCACAGCGGGCGGCACAGGATTACAACACAATACCCGTCCAATGAGCTAAAGGTAAATAACAAGTGAAGCTGGATAGAGTCCAGCCCTGGTAGATCGAATCAATGCTACATTATCTTTTTATCGTATCTGGTTGTCTTTGGCATGTCACAGACATGTGAAGCCATGCTGATGTTGAATGCAAGCTTCATTGTGGATGTTACACATACAGTACAAGTCACTGACCTGTAGAAAGATAACATGCATATGAGAAAGAAAACCGGTATTCTGTTGCCACTCTTCCTTTTAGAGATGGATTGCTGTATTGCATGTTTGTGTACAAAGTGTTTGATGAATGTGCAGTATGTGTGTGTGGAAAATGATGTGAACAGGCTCTCTCTCTCTAAACCAGACTAATGTCTATTAGGGATTAGATATCAAGGTTAAATTCACACAGAATATTGTTTACATTATGTAGAAATCAGAAAAATGACTTTAGCTGAGTTTTCACAGACTGGGTCACAAATCGTTGGCCAGTATGAAGAGAACTCTTGTACTGAATGCTGTCAGCATGCTGACATTGTGTATGTCCAAATTAATTTAATAAAACATCTTATTTGCTGTGCTGACTGTTTGCAAAAGGAAAAATACTTACTGTGATACTGTATCTACTAGCCATATTCTTATATTCCATATATGGTAACAAATAATAAAGCATCTCAGGTATCACAAAGTTTAATATTAGGCTTGAATACTTAAAAAAATAGTTTCAGGTTTTTTTTTGAACTAGTGCAAAAAGTACTTATTTATACTTATTTATAAAATTATGTTTTCTCATCCCGTTACCTCAGAATTTATTTTAGTTACATATTTTTTTGAAGGTAATAAAACTAAGGTTTTTCGGAGACACGCTATAAATAGCAAGTCTATAAATGTAGATGATAAATGGCTGCTGGTGCAGTATTATTCTGGCTCTTTTACAGAGCGAGAGGATAGCCAGGCCTGGGGCCAAAAAGCCAAAAAGTCTCATGTTCACCTTTCAACCTTCAATATTCATCCTCCTTTTTATGTCCATGCCTGCCACCTCTGCCCCCCCAAACTCCTTGTTTTTATCTGAACACCACAATAAATTCCCATTAAAATGCCACATTGATAGTTCTGCTGTTTGGAGTTGTCCACTTTTCCGCTCGCTGCATCCGTGATATGTGGGTAATTTGGCACACCGTTGCTGCTGTACCGATGACCTGCAGACTCATGGATGTCAAGCTGAAACTTGTAAATGCTAAACTGTGTAATGGCAGCTCCTGGGCAGGAAATGGCCTTTTAACTGGACTTGTCCTCACCTTTTATCCAAATCCCAGCATCCTAAACTCAACCCAAGCCCCTGCTGACTGCGGTGACCCATAAAGCCGATTATAGTAGCCCTTTTCAATGGGCTTTTACTTCAAAGGAACGGGAGAGCGGGAAAGCGAGAGATAGGGGTGAGAACAGACATATTAGTTACAGGGATAGGGTGGTGGGTTAACCCTTTGCTAAAATACAGTTCAACAAAAAATATCTTAGACAAACTATGAATGGCATACTTGGAGTAATTCTAAACATTAAAAAATAAATGAATGGGACAAAACATTTTATCATACAATGTGCACAGTGTAATTAGGCCTTTAGGTTAAGAAAGTAATTGGAAAAGCAGTTTCAAAGTCACATATAACTCTTAAACACCCATCCCTATCCTTAGCCCCAGTATTTCATGTGAGAAAGCAGGAGATGATGACACCATTTGTGCCTCCTTTCTGGAAACCTTTGATCTGTAATCCGTTCTCACCTACAGTAGCCGGTGAAATAAATCCAGTGGATGGGAAGAGGAAGATAATGCTGGGCTACTGTATTGCTCATTGCCTTATTTAAGCTTCATTTAAACTTTTTCCTTTTTTTTAATGTGAGAGGGTTGGCAGAGAATTTAACCTTTTGAAATGGTCAATCTTTTTCTTGTGGGAATCACACATACTGATAAAATATACAGTACCAGTCAAACGTTTAGACACAACTGACAGAAATGTTTCTCATGATCTTAAATATCATTTAATGTTAAGCTGCTTATTTCAATGTACTTTTGCAGCCAAAAATATAATTGTGCCCGAATATATTAATTTAATAAATTTCTTTATGAAACTTACATGTTATTTAAAAAAAAATTTTTTGAAATGGATTACGTGGATTAAATAATGAATAAAAAGCAGCCAATAAGAGACCAGCATAGATTTGATGCGGTATAAAAAGCTTTCCAGTTTGAGACCTCAAGAAGCTGAAGGATAAAATGCTAAGAGTATGATTTTGCCAATTCCAAACAAAGGGTGAATACTTTTGAAAATGCTAAAACATCATTTATTTTTGATGCTGTAAGTCACAACATAATTCACTGTTGTGTTATTTAATGGTTGTGAAGAGTATTCTAAAATGTGGGAAAACAATTTAAACAACAGTAAGTGTTTCCGAACTTTTGACTGGTACTGTATAACTTGTAAAACTGTATAAATGTGCCGCCAAAGGCATGTATAAATATGAAAATGTAAAATGCAAACACAGATGAAGTTACTGTATCTTCATATGAAAGAGCAACAGCTCCCTCCTCCTCCTGCATGACTGTTATTCATTGCATTCAATGAAACAAAGATGTCATCATGTTTATTAGAGCTATTCTGTCAGACTCGGGCAAGAGTCACTCGCCAGCAGTATATGGAGCTTGTAGGCGGAGTGTCACTAAGTGTCTCAGCCCGAAGTGACAGATGACATAATGTTTGTGTCATGCGCTTGTGCAGTCACATCACTGAAACGCTCCATACTAACATAACTGATTAATACACGGCTGACCCACAAGCGAAAAACCGTAAGGTCATGACACACTGGCAGCTTTCTATGACTATTCGTTGTGACAAGCTCACCCAGTGTTTTTTTTTTACATTTGTATGGCACACTACATTCACTGACACACACACTTTGCTAATGTCTTCTTACTTTAGAATAGAAAAGTCTCTATTAAGCGTGTACATGACCACATGACCAGAGCTAATTGGTTTGCACAATTCAATGCAGCTATAAAATGTCATCATTAACTTATTACAGGTACAGTACAGTCACTTGTGTTTAAGAGCACAATGGTTGTGATGATGAGAGTAAAAAGCTTCATCTTATACCATGTTCAGTATTTCTCTTTTCATGGCCAATTACCTACAGCATAAACATGTCCTTCAGTGTTGTGTTTAAATAAAACTAGATCTTTATCTAAAACATCTTTCTTGACGTATTAAATCATGCCAAATTCCAAGAAAAATCTATTATTAATTCATTTAGGGACCCTGTGCAGAAACCGTGTAGCTTGTTAACCCTGACAAATCCATATTCAGAGCTAGCTAGCCACCTCCGGTATCTTCTGGTAGCTGTGCCGTACCATCATACCAGCTGGTTCTGTCTCCATCTACCACATTGAAAGGCCAGAGCTTGTTATAGTGGCACCATTGAATGCATGAAATCTGGAGGGGCTGGAAATATCCATCATTAACTGTGATGGGTGGATGTGGGAGTACAAACAGTGAGCTGATGAGCTCCAGAGGGATGGCTTCTCTTAACCATTAGTCATGCATGGAGAGCTCCATTGCTTTTTAGGGGTTTTTTGGTCTCGTCGGTCTCTGATTAAAGACGTACGCCATAGATCAGTGCACATTTTATGTGGAAGCATCCTTAGTTTTTTTTTACACACACATACACATTTTTTTCGCCTTTTTTGGAGTTGCAATTATGCATTGCCAAAAGGATCTATGCCAGCCATCCTTCTTTTTTTTTGGTGGCCCAGCTGTGCAATCCATGTCTTTTGTTACCGCTTTCAGCGTGACTTCCGGTTGAAAACTAGATCATAACAGGTTAAAAATTTCAGCAAAAATACTAATTTTGGGGACTGTTAGTTCGCCTCTTTCCGCCTCCTGTTTTACTGTAGTTTGCAGTCTTTCCCGAGGCAACACAATTAATGAGGAAACATTCAAAACAATAGCGCTGTTTTCTAATTAACTAGCATTCATTTTCATATTGCAGCAGTTTTCACTGGAACAGTTCACTGGAGTCAGTAAGCCAATAAATAGGTCAAATGAGTGGGAGATTGGAGTCATTCAGCTTGCAGTGCGACAAAAGTAAAATCTTACTTTAAAAATCTTTAAATAGTTTGCACAGTCATTCTAGTTTCATGATAACACTATATTCAACAGCATTATGTGTCTCACCAAAGGCTTTTCTTTCCCATTATGAAGCACCCCAAAGGTTCCTGTCTACATATCCAACACTTTAGTTTAATAGAGGGCCAGTTACAATGATGAGCATTAAATCAGTCACTTATTCAGCACTTGCAGCTGTCGCCCCGAAAATGCTTTAGATTTTGACGTACGGTGTAGTACAGTGAGATTTATGTCAGTGAGCGGTTTCCTTTTTTGTGAATAGCAACTTCATTTTTTCACACTGGAAACATCTTATTAAAGATATAAGTGTAAAGCTGTAAATGGTGTTTCATTATGGCTGAAGCCGGTGGTGAAGGATGCTGCTCAAGTGACATCATCAGGGATGTTCAGTGTTTGTTGTCAGCATGCACATGTCTTTGACTGCCTATGATGTCAGTTCATTTGTGCAGTTCTGTGGTAGGTTAAAACAAGTAAATTAATTCAGCTTTGCATTCGATTCCATTTCGACTTTTCTTTTTTTATTACATGTACTGTCATTTAGAAAGCTACATTGTATTCAGTTAATATTGACTTGGTTATCTGTGAAGCTTGCTTCTAGATCATTAGACAGGAAATGAAAGTGTATACTGCTGCTTGCTATACCATTGACAGACTGGGTAGTATGTTGGTGGGGTTTGTGTCGCCTTTGGACACAGCTTAAATGTGAGAAGATGGCTACCCACAGGCGTGATGGGTTCACAGATAGTTGTTTTAATGCTCAATCTGTGTTTGCAGACGCTATATGTGGCAACAGGAAGTTTTTATGGTGTTGTGAAGAGAGGGACTATCTGTGGGTGGAGTCTTAAAGATGACAAGCGATCAGCACATTTTAAGTTTAGAAAAAAGTCCTGAGGGAACACTTTAAACTGCTAATCTTACCACAATCTGCAGCGCTGTCTGGTATAAAGATAATGACTATATTTTGTGCTACTGCTGTTTCACACTGGAGTTTTACCTCAGGATGAAGGTTTCTAATATTATCATGAATGTAACAAAAAATAAAAATACATTTTAGATTTTTTGACACAACTGTGGGATATCATTTGCAATAGTTAAACTGTCAAACTTAAAGCCATTGTGAAGGACCATATTCATATAACTGTTCAGATTAATTAAACTGAATTTTATCAACCTTAATGTGACTAATTAAATATTCAACCTGTTTAACAGAATCATTTTCATACGTGTCATACATTTTTTTATTATGATTATGTAAATAACCTTTTATATTTATCTTACGTTCTTGAGGACATGATATCTGTTTACCTGTTATAGGTAAAGTTCCCATATTCCAGTTTGCATAAAACAATAAGGCAGATCTTTATATTACTTGTTCTTGCTTATTAAAATGAAGATTCACGGTGCAGATGTATTTTAATTCACTCGCCTGCATTGAAGTATTGCTGTCTAAAACACTGAGCAATTATTTTACATGACATTGACAATGAAATATGGTGTTTGCATACATATTCAGTACTTGTGTTGCAAAACCTTGCATGGCAGATGAAAAACAATTGCCCTTGCAGGGGCGCAAATGCATCGCAATTGGCTTCTGCCTGTGACTCATTAAAGTACGTACGGAATTTCCCAGATAAGAACACACATAATTAAGAAGTCATTATTCAGTTTGTGAATCTGAAGGACGATTGTGAAAATGAAGATTAAAGAGCATTTTAAAGAGGTTACAAATGCAATGAAAAACAAGTGCAAACAAGAGGCTTTTGAGGGAAATCAGCATTCACTGTCAGGAGCTAGCACAGCAAAGACGGCAAAGGCGTAAAGCAAGACAGGATAGTGGTACATAAGAAGGTCCAAGTGATCGAAAACAACTTCAGTGTTGTTCGGGAAGATTTTGTCAGATGGGACTAGCTATATTTATTTTATAGGAGACTGGGGTTAGTTGTCACATAGCAAGTGTTAATAGCAAGTGTTTGTGATGTCGAATGAGACCCTGGTTCTGTAAAACTAATTTTTCTTGTTGTAATGTGATTGTTTATAATATAGCTTTAGTGATCCCATTGGAGAGGTGAGTTTTCCCATCTCTGACCAAAAGCACTGTTTAGTGCCTTTTTTAATTGCATTGCATTGCATTGAAGAACACAGGAATCATTTCTGAATCATTTCAACCAGATAGAGATTTTGATTATTTTTTAGCTCCGTTGACCACCTTAAATACCTACATTAGGGCAGTTCAGCTCCGGTCCTGGAGGGCCACGGTCCTGCAGAGTTTAGTTCCAACCCTAATCAAACGCCTAAACAAGCTAATTAAAATCTAACTAAACTTTGCAGGTCTTTGGCCTTTAGGAGCACAATTCAATAACCCTGACCTTCACACAGATTACAAAACTTAACTATAGGAACTGCAGTTTAATATATGATTTACTTTGCATTGTATGTATGATAATATGGCATTAACAATGTTAGATCTATTGCTCTTGACTGTAAAGAAAATTTATATAAACCATCTGCTAATTAAGATATTTGTTACACATTGTGCATTTTCAAATGACATTTACCATGGTGGAAAATGAATCATCATGTTTATCTATAGCGCTTATGTAAGTATGTGTGTATATTTTTTCAAGAACGTCTTGTGCTGACACATGTGGATCATTCCTCCAACACAGAAATATGACAAACAAAATTACATTCGTAATGTTTTTGAGACCTGATGTTTCTCACAAATATTCCACAAAACAACTTCTTTGTACATGCATGCATGCATACAGAGATATTAATGCCCACTAAATGTTCTCAGTTCACCTGTCATTGGCCAGTATAACAACATGTTTTTTTACCTGATCACGGTACACACAGCCCTTGTTTTCCTCCTGTAGCTCTCTGTGGACGTTAGGTTATGTGCTGCCGTGTGCACCTGCTGTGTCTCAGCTGGATGCATATTGCTCTTGATTTAAAATAGTGTTGGTGTTTGGTGCTTGTCCTGCTTTAGGCCAAATGTTCATTTTACATTACAGGTGATGTTTTCACTTACAAACAGTACACTTGATTCGGCACAGTCAGCAGGGGCAGTTCTAGGGCCAGTGAATATTATGATGATCCTTCTTTAAAATATTGGAATATATTACACTTGATATAAATGGCACCTGGTGGAAATAACATTTATTATGAAGTAAATATTTACATATTACTTAAACTATAACGAACAAGGTTCCATCAATCTTTGTCATGCCCATAAATCACGGTTTTACAATTTTTTAATAGTGGTAACAACTCGAGTTTTTTTCCGTTTTGATCCATTCTAAGTTTACAAAAATGTGACCTTGCCTAAGACAACCAGGATAAAATTTTATTATTAATATATTTAGCATCAAAGTTTGATATCAAAGTTTTAGTCATTAATTTTACCCTTATTTTAGTCTTTGACATGACCTTACTCAGTCAATATTAAAGATATTTTTACATAAAGTTCTTTACATTATGCAGGATGATTTTATATAGAAAACAGAAAATGCCAATGTCTTAATGTAGCATGTTATCCCTTTGAAGTTTTCAGAATGTCTGGATAGAATAGGCCATCTGGATAGGCAAACTTTGTCACCCATCACATTGACTCAAATGACACAACTCCCAGGTCTTTTCTCTGTTTCTTCGCTGTCTCTTTCATTCCTCTGTGTGCTCTTTTCACATTTTTCATTCGTTTCTCTCGCACTAGATCCATACGGCCCTGGTGATTGATCACTTTAATATGTATCACAGTTGATTTGCTTCAGCCCATTCTGACTTTCCTCAGAGTGTGAGATGTAACAAAAAATATAAATCAGTGAAGCCCAATGTAGACAATAAACATGAAGGAGGAGAGGAAGGCCGTGATTTATCATGTATGCACACCAAAGAATAATCTCTGGACAAAATCCAATCAGGAAGAAACCCGGGGAAGAGAGATTATGATCTGCTATGCCTTTGCTCACTTATAGACACTGCTGTATGTGTACCAGTCCATTTTCTCAACCTTCCTCCTGATGGAAGAGGGAAATAGATGATAGCATGGGATAAGCATGCTATTGAAAAAAATTGGTTTAACTTTTTCTGTTAAAATACAGCTTATCTTGCAACACCCATAAAATGAATCGTTTTTTTGGCTTTCCATTCATGTTTGTAAGTAAAGGTCATCTGTATGCTAGTATACAAACTTTACTATACAAAAAACTTTTGTGATGATCACCCAAAAACCTTGTTAAATCTGATGCTTTTCCTCAAATCTGTGACATTGTTGAACTCTTATATTTCATCAATCTGACAAGACTGATAAGTATGTGCATAATTTATATTATTAGTTATATAAGTTTTGCTTGTGACTAGTAAGATTATTCTCATCTGCTACTAACAGTCATAAAACCGTCCAATCAGAATTCAGCTGGCTATTTTTGTTTCTGTTTAGCACTCCTAATATTGCACGAATGACACAGTTCACCTTTAAACTCTCTTGTTAAAACCAATGTAATGCATCTTGCGTTTTGACAGTAAAGATCTAGCATAATTTACATTCATAAATCCGAACATTTCCTCAGACCTCTGACTCGCTGAAAGCAATGAGGGCAGATGCTAATCAGTTCATATTTCTGTGCTGGATGTATGCTAATATGCAAGATTCCCTCTTTAGGTCTGATGAGTATCATGATTGATGCATGATCAACATCTTGCTGTTGCGATACGCATCATAACCATTGGCTGGCACAGAGATGCATTATGCATGCACATACTGTAATGATGAAACGCTATTTTTCCAGGGGAACGTCCTGAATCCAGTCGAGATACACCTTTAAAGAGTAGTTTTTTGGTCTACTGAGTATGCCACAAGACAGGTGACATGTACAGGAAGTTGATATATAGATGCACGGTGCATTAGCATTGTCTGGACAAGCCTTTCTTCCTGTAAACAGCAGGTTAACGTCTCTCCATTCCTCTTGTTTTTATTTGGCTTACTCTGACAACTCAGTCTCAGGTTTACTGTTGACATTTGCGTGGCGGCTTCCTCGTTTATCATCTGGGCCTGCGGGCCGGGAGCTTCGGGTAAACTCTCATAAAGCCGGTCTGTTCGGCTGCTTCTCAGCTGATAGCTGTATCAAACTCCCCCAACCCCCACAATCCATGCTTTCGAATCCATCTTCATAAAGCCGGAGAATCGCAGAGAAGCGACAGAGCAGAATCGCTTACTCTAATACGTAACGTGCTAAACATTGAAATTATGACTCATAAACACCATAAATGTCAATCTTCAGGTGGGCAGAATGCAATTCGGCAAGCTTTTGTGTGGCAACTCATTTTAGTTCACAACAATTCCCCTCAATTTGAGGCGCAGGTGCAGACTTTGTGTGTGTTTGCTGTTTTCCTGTAGTGTTGGTTGTCTCTCGTCCCTCAGCACAGATCGAGGGAATGCTGTGAGAGAGATGTCCCCACTGTGTGAGTCTAAAAGACACTTAAAGA
The DNA here is from genome assembly GCA_019155185.1 of Beaufortia kweichowensis. NCBI lineage: Eukaryota > Metazoa > Chordata > Actinopteri > Cypriniformes > Gastromyzontidae > Beaufortia > Beaufortia kweichowensis. The sequence goes on from CM032809.1 coordinate 5,261,157, forward strand.
GTAAAGATCAGTAAGCAGTGTCTGTAGAAGAGGATGCACTGCACTGTCAGTGGCCTTTTTATTATAGCAGTAAGCAAATGCATGTCAGTGTTTTAGAGAGAACTCGGGTAGTGTTATACTGCCTACTGTTAGCACTGCGTTTGGTAGTTAAATAGTAGTTTTCGAAAGTACAGGAAAAATAATGTTTGATAGTCTTTTATTTAATCTACAATCATCTGTGTAATTCCAAGCAAAGTTTTTTCACCTTACTGATAGCTCAGATGTCAATTTTTGGTGGTTTAAATACTCATGTGAGGTCTCTCTTAAAGTTTTTAAAGCATTTTTAAATTTAGGTTCAAAGTATAATTTTTCATGGTCAGGTAAGGTGCTGTCCATATTCCTTATAAAATTAAATCTTTTACTTATTTTACGTTGTTTAAAGAGTCATCTCTTCTCCATTTTATGGGTGCTATTCACAGAAATCCTACACAGTATGTGTAGGTTTTTGTCACATCCATAACACATGTATATTTACAGTTTTTAAAATAGATACTAGTGCATAGACTCTATCAACATGGCTATAGTAAAATCTAAACAGATGGTGTGTATATTGTTAATATATAAATTCTGTAAGACTTTATATTTCCAGTTTTGAATGGCCCTGTGCTTTACTGAGTCTCCTGTGGTAGAATTTGTCTGGTCTGCACAAATCCTGAACCCCACTGAGCTCTATAGCCCAAAATCTCCGCCTGTCCCCACTAATGCAAATCCCTGAATCTAGTGGAAATCCTTCCCAGAAAAATGAAAATCGAAAGTCCCTATTTAAAAGCCACAATTAATTCAATTAAATGTTTAATAAGCCAACCTATGCAGTATAGCAGAGACAGGCCTACAGTAGCTTCGTGTCTTGTCATATATTTTCTTAATCCAGATGTCAAATACAGTGTTACTGCCTTGTTTACTTTCTGCCTTAAGTATCATAACTTCACAGAGTCACAGATGGGTCTGCAGGCCGGTCTTTTGAGATAAGCCAGGTTTAATGTGTGGTTATGGCCTTCAGTAAGCTCGAGTATAGCTGGGTCAGCGTTTGCATACTGTATATTGTGAGGTGAAATAGTAAATGGATATTAAAATCTGAAGTCACCTCCACTGTTGGAAAAGCAACACACAAACAAAAGGTTTAGTAAAAGGTGAAAGTGAATCATTAGATTAATTTAAAAGCAATGTAAGAATGAATGTCTCCTCCATAACAGAAAAACAAATCTACTGTCTGTATGAATGTGTTTCGGAGGGTGCCCAAGCAGATTAAATTTTACCATTTACACGAGCATGAAATATGAACGCTCTTGCATAACGTTATACATTTCAATTTTCTCCAATCTCACTCTTATTCATCCTCGGTGACTGTGAGCCGTGTGCCATGCTGACATTGTCAAATGCTTTGCCATCGGCTGTACAGGTACAATCCGTTAAACATGGAGAGTTTATATCAGGCAAAGCAGAGTGGATATTAGGACGATAGTGTGGCCTGTGGGAAAAGTATTGATGGAGTAATACAACTTTTTCCTACCAACCTAGCAAGCTGTTAATCTAGAATCTAAAGCCTTTATTTGATCAATTGTTCTGTATTCATCATATGTTTCACATTTTTTGTAGATTCTGAGTGCATGGTTGTGAAGGATAAAGCAGATTATCTGTCATACTTGCAGGGATCATTCAGTATCGCTCAACCACACTGATCCAAATCTGTTCTTTAATGCTGAAAGTTTACTTAACTATACTGTGTGTCTGGATACAAGCCTATTTACAATGTTCTGTTGAATCATTTAATGAATTATGCCGTAACATTAACATTTGAATTGTTAACACCTATATATATATATATATATATATATATTAATAGATCATTTACGGTTATTTTAAATAATCTGTGAAGAGCCTACTTACACTAAAAAATAGTATCTAGATGTTATTGGTTCTGTTTCTGTACTATTTCTGTTCGTGCAGCAGCTAGTTTACTGGATTACAAAGAGTTAATGCATTAGACATGCGTGTTGCTTACTTGCTTTGTACTATTGCGAACATGCTTATCATGGCAGTTGGGTATTTCTCTCATCTCAAGCTGAAATGTTGTCAGAGTTTGTGTATTTGCATTGCTAGTTGACCTCAAGATCTTGAGCCATTATAGGGTTCTTCACACGAGGTCATGCTGATAATAATGCACTGAAGACTTCTTCATTTGGTTCCTATATGCAACTTGTCTAGTTAGCCAGCAGCACATAACAAGGCAAAGCCTCGCTGAATGCAAAATGTTATAATGCTGTTCATCTTGATCTGTTTTGCATGAAAACCAGTTGAATTTTGATGCCTGTGATTCAATCCGTCACTGCAAATAGAATGAGGCTCGCTTGGAGAACTATCAGTCAAACAGAAGCGCACAGCACATTCATTTTCACATTATGAATGGCTAAAGTGTCTAAAGGCAAAACTCTAGACAGCAGATAGATTAAATCAAGAGCAAAAGACGCATGCAGATGTGAGTAATAAATAGAAAATATTTCAATTACATGTCATCTGCCTGGTTTCGACTGATTGATTGATTGCGGCTTATACAACATCTTCTTCTAGATCTTAATATTTATGATGTGCTGGATGTAAAAGGCACATCAGTTACCACCGTACAATATGATTGGCTAGTGACAGTCATCACAGGAAGTAAAGGGCAAAGTTGAGCCACAAAGTTATATTAAAAAGTTAAACTCCATACTATAATGAGCAACAGAGATGCATTATATACCGATGCCATGGTGATATATAGTGTATTTTATGAATAAGCTGTGCCATTAACTTTGAATAATTGTGTTTGAGTATGTATGTATATATAAAACAGATTAATATTCCCTCACACACCCAGCCACCCACACACACATAACTGAACACACAACCCTATCGAAGCAGCACAATTTTGATTCCTTTATCTATGGTAAAATAGCAATGGATCCTTTTTATGGTCCTCTTTTATGGATCCTCTGGGAAGGCTCAATTACACAGCTGCATCCACGAGTGACCTTGGAAACTAATTTGTTTTTCTCCACTTAACTATGAAACCGGGGGAAAAACGATTACGGTGGGGTAGATAAAGACATACTTGTTATTCTTTATTGTTTTGTAATCTTTTATTATTAAAATGATTTTAACATGGCTTAACAAAGGTGAATGCAGACATAAGAGAAGGTCATTGTAGTTATTGTAGTGATTGTGGAGGGAGAGAGAGAGATTAACAATGCTTTATGTTGGTCCTTTCATCTTCAGGTTATTGCATGGAAGTGGCATGCTTATTTGTGTTTTTAATTGAATTATTTTTAAATATTGTTTGGGTTAAGTTGATAGTTTATGATTCAATAGTTTGCTCTGACTTTGCTGTTACATAATGGTCTCTGATAATTAAGAGAATTAGATTTTGGCAATAAAATACGTGCTGTGCAGAACGCACAGGCATAACTGTTTTGATTGTAAGTACCACTATTGTTTCTAAACAATATAAAATACATAATATATCAATATAAATGTCTGTCTACAGTATATTTAATTCTAAGAGAAAAATTTTGCAATGGCACTTACTATCAATAAAACATGCCTTTCCAATGTCCTATCTTACAAAAGCAAGGATAGAGTACATTAAATAAGTGTTAGCTCTTACAGAGCTCAATAATAAGGTTGGAGAGATGTTACATCCATACAAAGATTAGTGAAAAGAGATCCTAAGATACAACCGGGTTCTTTTGGAGTAATTGAAATGGACTCTGTCTTGTTCTCAAGCTTGCCAACATCTGACTCTTAATTCAATGATATGGATTTTTCTGTGGTCATTGCCAGTGATGGTATCTTAAAAGCAAATGTGCAAAAATGCACCTAAATATTTGAAAAGACAAAATATTAATGCACCAAATATTAGCTCGTTACCCAACCTAGCCAATATATCAGTTTATGATGTGTGTGTAATGTTAATAAATTATGCATACTTGTGACCTCCTCTATTCACCCCAAGTTTTACGAACAGAACAAGGTCAGATATTAACCATAGGATGAAAAAAGATTCGGGGGGGGGGATGAGGCCAAGGCTGCTTCATCCAGAGGGCAATTTCTTTTAATCAGGGTGTATATTGTATTTTCTGCAAAAAGAAAGAAAGTGAGGTGTGGAAAAGAATGAAAGAGAGAAAATCCTCCTCAAGATTTAACAAGACTGTGTTGTGGAGCCAAAGGGCAGCTCATGAATAATGGATGGAGGTGCAATGGAAATCAGTTCCTCTCAGACTCCTCCCCCTGCTGCTCTGGGCCTCTGCCCATCTTTTCTCCTCCATCGTATATGATTTCCTTTGTTTGCCTAATTTAAATATGACACCATGATATTGTTCACATCATATCTTTTCCTTCGTTTCTTTTCCTTTTAATATTCATATCAGAGAGAGAGGAGGTAAAATGAGATCAGGACACAGACACATGCTGGGCATGTGTGAGGCATGTCACAAGCATGTTAGACTAAGCCTCAGTCACAGACTGCCCGCAGTCTGTTTAATCATTATGTAATGCATATTGCTAACAAAACTGGCAAGCACTTTTTTACTAAACTAATGTTTTTAGCATTCTGCTTGAGAAGGTCTTTAAGGAGTATCAGGTCAATTTTTTGGATGAGCCACTGCAATTGAAAAGGTTTTACAAGTTTAAATCAGTGAAAGCTTTGTTTTGAGGCACGGAAACTAGATATTTCACTTTGTAATGTGTGGGGAATACTTAATTGCACAAACCAACACTTTATTTTATTGTGGTATGTATAAATAAATAGATAGATGTGGCTGGTCGCTTTGTAATAGTCAATCTTTGTCTGTCTAAGTGAAAGATTTTGGCCAGAAAAAGTTACTGAACTACTGAAGCTACTGAACCATTGCTGCACCACTCAGATACTACTCCAAAGAAACTGAAAACAAACTTTAAAAATATAATTTTTTCTTCTATTATTTTCTTCTTCTTCTGACCTTTAATCTTTCCTTTAGGGCCATGAATGTGATTGGAGACTAGTAAACTCACCAGGAGAGTTGAGAGAGACACTAAGTGAATCTAATGGTGGTCCATGGGCAGCAGGATTAGAACATGTGAAGGTCAAAGCTCTTGCTCATGCCTCTTTCTCTATGCTTTCCAGAGCTCTAATTCCCAGTTCTGGACTCAGTGGTTGGGAGTCGGATTTGTTTTGTCACTTCACAGGGAAGATCGGAGACTCCCGTACCCACCTCTTTCTCTTATGATTCACAGTCATTAAAATACTGGAACTTTGGAGCTTTAAAGTCACCCTGACCCATGCTCAGCCGCGGGGCCTGAGTAGAATATAAAGCAACCGGGTGATTGATCTGCTTAAGTATCTGCAATTAAGCCGCCAGTGTGTGTGAGACAGGCTCCGTGCAACGCTACAGATCCAAAAATCAACCTCTGCCACTGCAGTCTGCAATCAAACTCCAATAGAGAGCAGAGAGATCAAGCATATAGAAGAACTTAAAGGAACAGTTCTGAAAAATAGTTTAGTTTACTTAACATCACCTTTATTAAACTTTAACCTGATAACTGTCACTGCAGTTCAGTAATGAAAATTTGTCAAATATTTACTCTCGAGTCTTATACTTTTCCATCAATATGTAGTTTTGTCATGATTAAATTAAAATTCAACTGTACAATATTAAAGTAAATAAGGGAAATAACCTAGGTTTTCCTCCTGAGAAACGGTGAGTGTTAACAGGTTAAGCAAGTTTTTACTTTCAAACAGCCAGAAGAAGGTTAAATGATGGCCAGTAAATTGCTAGATAACTATTTCTTGATACTCTCAGTACAATTTCCGCCCTTCTGTTTGGCAAGGGAAAAGAGAATTATCTCCGTTAGGCCATTTGGCTTGTCACCTTGAAACAGTTGACTTTGGACCCCCTTTTTTTGGTTTGCTGCACTTGACCCAAAGTTCCAAACCTTCGATGACCTACCTACCATTTTGGCCATGTAATAGCACTGAGACTCAGACCAATTAACCTCTTTGGTGATATTTATTTGGATAGTTATAAACTCTGTTTGGATGTCTGTGAGACCAAGGAGTACAGCGGGTCTGTGCCCTTGACTTCTCTTCTCCGATGTTAGAGAATTTTTCGATTAATCTAGGAAGTTCATTGAATGGGGATCAAGAACTCATTTATAGCTGTACTCTTGAGGCACATCCGACAAAAATCTAATACCAAGAATGAAGGTGAAAAGAGGATATTGAACTTGCAATGATACCCTTAAAGAATGTTCCATCAATCCGTGCGATCAGCCTCTTTGACTTTCACTCCTCTTTGCCTGGTGCAAATTGTTTCTTTTGAAAAGAAAAAGAAATAAAGGAGTGAGACTGTGTGATGCCGGGGTCACGAGGCTCTTTTCAACCTGCTCTAATAGCATATTTATGAGCGCTCTAATCTATAATGACATTTTCTATACTATCCCCATTTTGTTACTTACATGATCCTGATCCAATTCCTGGCATAATCACTACCCGTTAATGGGGGTGACTTGTGCCTAAATTGCTTTTTAACTCAAATGGACATCTCAGTTGGTGCATTGTGGGATGAATGTGTGAAGGAGAGAATGTGAGTGATTATTTTAAAAAGGTTATGGGTCTGTGAGAGTGTGTGTTTTGTGTGCTTGACTGTCAACACAATCTCTGTTTTCTCTTCTTACAAACCATATCCAGTGTTTTGTTTATGCACCAATACTCTTAGTGTGCTAATGTCAACTAGTAAAACACTACTGTACACAAAATCTGATTATGCTATACTTGCTTTGAGCAATATATCTTTCACTTAGAAAGGTTGTCTGTCAGCATGCTTTAAGTTACTGCCTGTCCTGATACTATAATGCATCCATTCTCCAGGTATTTGTCAGCAACACGCAGAGTACAAATTAGATCACTGAACTTGTATAAGTACCTGTAAGATGATTGAAGTCTGTTTGTCTTCCTGTGAGATTACTGAATCTGTATTAGTACTTTTGAGATCACTGAATGTATGTGTTTATGTAAAATCGATCAATCTATATAAGTTCCTGTGAGATCACAGAGTCCGTATGAGTTCCTTTGAGATTACAAAGTATGTATGAGTACCTGAGAGATTACAGAGTCGGCATAAATTGTTGTGAGATCACAGAGTCTGAATGAGTACCTGTGAGAATACTGAGTCTGTATCAGTTCTTATAAGATCAATGATTTTATATGAGTGTCTATGAGATCACAGAGTCTTTATGAGTTCCTGTGAGTTTACTGAGTCTGAATGAGTACCCGTGAGATCACAGAGTCTGAATGAGTACCCGTGAGATCACAGAGTCTGAATGAGTACCCGTGAGATCACAGAGTCTGCATGAGTTCATGTGAGATCACAGAGTCTGTATGAGTTCATGTGAGATCACAGAGTCTGAATGAGTTCTTATAAGATCACTGATTTTAGATGAGTGCCTGTAAAATCACAGAGTCTGTATGAGTTCCTGCGAGATCACTGAGTCTTTATGATTACCTGTGAAATTGCTAAATATGTCCAAGTGAGATCATTGAATCTGTTTGTAATAAAGGTCATTACTATAAATGTCCACTGTCAATCAAAGTTTTGACGAAAGCTTACATGTTATTAATATGATCTCATGTCATAGCGAAAAGGTCATTTAATGAATATGTTTACAGAATGTGTAGTTTTAGTCAGTTGTTTTCATACCGTCATGTTTTCACTTGCTTTTGACCTTCCTCTCCGTCCCCTTTTACATCCACAATTTTTTACCAGTTGACTTGTCTGACTTGCAACTTTTCAAGTGTTATTTACTGTCTGTGTTTTTCTCTGCTCTGGCATCTGCAGTGAGGCTTTACTATATGAGCCTTATGTTTGTTCTCATATAATCTGGCTAGATTTAAAAAGCAAATCATTTTGACATGTTTTCCACAGCTTTGCTTTAATTGGACATAATTATGAAATGATGCTTGTCATCTCAGTGGAGAGAACACCTTCTGTTAAAGTTCAGCCAAAACACTAATTTTAGGGGATGCTTATGAAGAGTGTTTTCATCATTTGCACAAAGCCTTTTCAGCTGTAACTTTGCACAAATTCAAAGCAGAAGTGAGGTGAATTATAGATGATGTAAATGACGCAAATCTATCCCAATGAGTGGAAAAAAGCGACATATAAGCATTCACCTGTGAGATTGAAACACTGACAACAGGACAACAATAAATGAAATCTTCACCAAGACTCACTTAATCTGTCTAGTGGTTTCAATAATCGTTAATCAAGTCTAACGTCATGTGACAAGTTGTCAGAACTCAACGTCACTTCTATTATTCCAGCAGCCATCAAAGCAAAGAGGACTCTAAAATGAAAATAATAATAAATAAATAATGTTCATGAATGGATGAAAACTAATTTCAGGACTTGTGGGTCATTGATTTTGTGGAAAGTATTAATCTTGTTCTCACCATCTTGAAGGCCATCAGTTACTCTGAGAATTGTTGTAACTGTACACATTGGTGCAAAGTTTAACAACGGTGCACAAAGTTTGATGTTTGACTTCTCACACAATTGCAGATGTGTAAACCATCATCGTCCTGCTCTTTGATGAATTTCCCTAAGTTTACCTGTAGTAATGAACAGACCCAGGAGAAAAGATGTTCTGTCACTCTTCTGTCTGTTTCCCATGAGAGCGCTGGGCCTGTTTCAGATAATGAGCCCCAACTGTGCTAATGTGTGATCAAATAGGACTATGGGATTCCCTGCTGCTTTAGCATCACTGCATTATGACAGACACTGGTGCATCAGAAACGCTGTGGTACACTTTTATCTTCATGATTACACCCTTGGGCTTCAAGCTTCAACACCACAACAGGTTTCTTTCCCTGACATTCAGTGGTTTTTGTTTATTCTGTTAACTTTGTGTGAGAACTCATTTTCCGCGAATTAGATTCACAGTTTTTCCTTGACCACCATTATTGTTTTAGTGGAGATTGCAGCGTCAGTACTTTTACATACTTTTTGTTTTCTTGTAAGATGTGTAAGATTGAGTGGTGCTGTGATGGGACAGTAATCTTATTTCACTGCTGAATAGACATTTAGACATTTTTGCTGTAGGCTTCCCATTTTGTTTATCTGCATAGGTGTCCTTAAACAGTGTGAACTATCTGGACCAAATGTGTACATGAAAATAGTGTACCACACATTTAAAAGAACACATTTAAAACTCTTTTGTGTATCAGACACGATTAGTTGGGCTCTTGTTCAGTTCAGTACATTTCATTTAAATTCAATTCATGTTTTTTTTTCATTGTTGCAAAGCAGCTTTACAGTAAATAGATATTAATACATATAATATTGAATTTTTTTGCAATATCATTTATTGCATTCATGCTGCTATTAGGCAAGTTTGCATATAACATTTTCCATAAGATCTTTATTAGCAATATTAATATCAAAATATATTTTAGATTATATATATATATATATATATACTATATTAACTGTAGGAAAATAATTGCCTAAAAGATCGATGTGATCGGTTTCTAAAAGATGACTAAATTGATGAACATCAATCAAATTTGAACATTTTCAAGAAACACATTAGAAATACCATTTCATCCAAAGATATGATACGAGACTGTGTATAAAAACACTTGTACACAAGTGCATATGCGTAACATGCCTCACTTTCTAATCTGTCATGCTGTTTTATAGCAGTTTTATAGAAAATGCCGCAGGCCTAAGTGTCTGCTGTCCCTCACAACCTCAGAAAATGAGTAAGATGTTATGACACAAGCAACAGACGCACATGTTGCATCATTTAAATGTTGGTTTGTGTAAAGGAAAAAGTACTAATGATAGTGACTCAGGCTTTGATGGACTTCGCTGTGCCGAAAGGCAAAGTCAGTCTGACCTGGAGAAGTTTAAAAATACTTCATTGCATCAGATGTGCAAAAAGTAGCAAACGTGGGTTGAGCTCTTTTAAACTATTCATACCTCTCTCTCGCTCTCGCTCTCTCTCTCACTCTCTCTCTCGCTCTCTCTCTCTCTCTCTCTCTCTCTCTCTCTCTCTCTCTCTCTCTCTCGCTCTCTCTCTCTCTCTCTCTCTCTCTCTCTCTCTCTCTCTCTCTCTCTCTCTCTCTCTCTCTCTCTCTCTCTCTCTCTCTCTCTCCCTCTCTCTCCTCTTTCTTTGTGTTACTAGGGCTTGTTGGGCTAAATCTGACATTTGTTAAATACTGCACGAATGAGCTTAAGTTTCTTTGTCACACAACTTTCTGTTTTCTTTTCAGCTTATGTGATTAACACTCACTACAATATGAAAGCGTCTTACTGTGTCTGTATTATCTTAACACTCATTAACACTAATTCTGACAATCCCAAAACCTGAGCAAGGCCACATTTAAGCACATTGTAGGCATATTTGACATGAAGAATACATGTTAATATTATATATGCCAATCTTTAATAATAACTCTGCATGCGAGCTTCATTTTCATTCATGTAAGAGTTCAAAGACCATGTTATTACTGACGTACATGTCTGAATACAATGACTGAGTTTAAGACATGAAAATTGTTTATAATTGAGTAAGAAATCTTGTACACAAGTAGAAAATTACACATGCTAATTACTTCCGTGCGGTTTGTGTACTTGGTTTGTTTATGTGGGTTGGTTTATATTCACAGTTTTAAATCGCTTTCACTCCATGTGGTTGTCAAATGTTCCTGTAGTGTTTTTCTTCTCCGCTGTAGGGTAAACACACTGCACTCCATGCATTTTGTGACTCTGCTTTCGTTCTGCATCGTAGGTTCACTGGTCCGAATCTGCCATCGCCCATCATCAGCAGCAAGAACTGGCTGAGGCTTCACTTCACGTCTGACGGAAACCACAAGCTGAGAGGCTTCAGTGCTCAGTACCAAGGTAAGAGACACGTCGCTGCTGCCCTTACTTGTGTAAGTCCATGCAACAAGAAAGAGAAACAGCTCAGGGGTCTCGGCTGTCAAAGGTGTGTGGAAAAAAGCAAAAGAGGGAGAGATTGAAAGGGTCGAGATAGAGAAAGCCAAAGACTAGACAAATTGAGACTTGAGACTGAGATTGTAAGGTTCTGCTGAAAAGGATGTTCTGCCCTTTTACCCTTGTTTGTTTATATGCTTTTCATCATTATAATTACAGTTTTTTAATAGATATTGGTTAAATAAAATGTTAAGTTTAAATAAGTTTGGCTAGTTTGACGATGACATCACTTCTAACTTTTTTGTTAAAGCGAGGCCACATTTTTGTTTAAGCACTTAAAGTAGTTTTTCTGTGTATTTTTGCGTGGACAGTGTATGAAAGATGTCATGACAACAAAGCTGACAGATTAAATGTAACTGTACATAAATAATAAGATAAAGATATATGACACAAACTTGTCTCTTATTAGCGCTTGTTATCTTTTTGCTTTGTAGCAATAAAAATGTGTGTTTTATCCTTCATGCATGACCTTGTTAATTGACAACTTTCAGCAACTTGAATTTATTTTATACAGTTATCAACTTGGTCCCAAATCGTACAATAAACCCAGAACATTTCTTTAAATGTCATGATTATCCCCAACTCGTATACACAAACCAACCGTCTGTGCTCTCATCACTATCTCAAGTTCAAAGGTCACCACTCGAAGGAGATGAGCAGAGGAGCAGGATTAGTCAGCTCAGCGACGGGAAACAAAGACAGAATCTGCAGGAATTTCACCTCCTTCATAAGCAGATCAGAGCGATGGGACGGGATTACAGGGCAATAGTTTGATAAATAAATACTTTAAAGATATCAGGGAAAGAGAGAGGAGAGCTAAGCCCTTAATTAGATTTTACACTGACCTCCCTGATCTTCATCTTTCCAGTGCTGAGTAAATTGCTTGAGAATGAGAACGTCCAATGAGCAGATACATAACAAGCCTTTTAGATCCCTCTTGTTCCTTCTTACTCTCTGGAGAAGATCAAGTATGAAGAGAGAAAGAGAGATAGTGTAAAACTGTTTGAGAGAGAGAGAGAGAGAGAGAGAGAGAGAGAGAGAGAGAGAGAGAGAGAGAGAGAGAGAGAGAGAGAGAGAGACTCAAATAGTGTTACAATTTTATTGTCTCAAATGTTGTCCAAATGTTTTAACAGTATTCATTCAGTATTCATTCATTTTCTGAATCTCTTCAGTGCCAAATGCACCACAAGCACATGCTTCAGGTTTAAATAGGTGGAAAATATAGTTTAATCATTGTAATAGATTTAAAAACATAGGCTTGCCAGTGTTTGCCAGAACAGCCACAGGTGCATTTATGTTCTATGAAGCTTTAAGACAACAAAAATGTAACAGAAATAATTGTTTTGCCAAAAATTGTGTGCGTGTACGAGTGTATGCAGCAATATTACTCTGTCACTTTATCTACAAACATGCAGGGCTTTGTTCAGGTACAATGGCTTTTTGCACAAGACTGACAGCTTCTTTGATAGACTGTAATTGTAATTACATTGTGGCTTATGATTTGTAATGCCTAGTGTGCATCTGGCCTATGATTATGCTTTTCCTTGTCCTTTCTGGTCTTAAATAAACACATTCTGATTCTTTTGACTTACAGTGAAGAAGATGACAGAACTGAAGTCCAGAGGGGTGAAGATGCTGCCCAGTAAAGACAACCATAGCAAGATATCAGTCTGTAAGTTACAGTTTTTGTACTGTACATTACAATAGACAGGTAGGGCATGTTTTTAAATCATAAGTGAATATTCTTAGGTGTTCAAAATATTTTGGTGGGTATGAACAAAATCTTGTCATATTGTAGCTACTGTATATTGCATTATTATTGTTGAATTCAACAAATACAGATTTAATATTAAGTAATATGGAAGTTATGGCTATTTTTGGATGATTCATTCTCAAGTGAAAAGTACTTCTCATCTAATAGATGTATCTATTTATTTGGAAGTTAATGAATAATGAATGGTAAGGCATCAGTAAAAACCCCAAAAAACAGTAAAACTGGTTTGATATTTCAAATGTAAATTCTAATGGCATGAGCCACAATCAAAGCTGTTATAAAACAACCGAATGAATGTGATGTCCTTCATTCTACACTGTCCACTTGTGAATCTATACTCTGGGTTGACCTTAAAATACCTGATTTAAAGCATGAAGTCTTTGTGAGTTTAGTACAAATCCTATTTTCAAATTGCAAATCAATTTCTATGAATAAATGAAAGAAACAGCGCACCTTCAGTGTTTCCTGATGGCTAACATGAAACACAGCCTTGACCCCTAACATTATCTCTATTCAACGCTGTGTCAATTGAAGACAAATAGAGCTATTTTTCTCCCTAAGGCCAGAGGGAAGGGGAAATAAGTTACTGTTTTCATTGTTGGCAAACAGGGAAAGAAAAGACTTCTCGAGGGTAATTGCACCACGTGCTGAGACTCTTCTCCTGCCTGAGTTCTTCTGTTATGCCGTGAAACCGCCTGTATTTACATTTCTATTACCTCGGCATCATTGTGAGAAAATGTCAGCCTGTCTATGTGAGCATGTGCCCATTGAAGGTGTCATCAAGGATCCTGGTACCGTCGCCATGGTGGCCAGCATCTCCAAGGCAGCGCTGACAAGCCTGGCCTTTTGTACCGCATCAATATGCATGAAAGCCGGCACCCAGGCGTGTCTTGGCCAATCAACACGTGTCACTTCAAGTTTTCCTGTTGCTGTCCTCTCAGGTTCTTCCAGCCACCTATTGCAGAAAGCGAGGCTGCGGGCGACCTGCTTGACCCAGCGTGTCATTTCCACTTCCTGACTCCAGCTTGTCTATTGTAGTTTTATGCCAGGGGAGATTTTTTATGCGCGTGTAATGATGTCTCAAAATATCACAGTATTCTTGGGAGAACCGATTGATTTTTTTGTTCATTAAATAAACCTCCTGGGCAAGATGTGATGATAGTAAAGCTGATGATAAATCAGTGTGGACAAAGATCAGCATAAACAGCTTTATTGATTATACAGTTTTGTGAATGTTTCTGTTTGATGTATGCCGTAGTTGCCGAACCGAATGTTGCTATCCACCTAATGTATATCATCTATTTTAAAATCACTTTAATGGCTCATCTATTCACATGTAATGTATTTGTGGTGAGGGTTTCCTTTATACAGTAACTAAATACACACTAAAAACAAGATATATCAATCTAGCTTTAGTTTTTATTTGTTTTATTATTTAATTGGTTTGTTTTGATGTATTTTATTGTATGGTTTATGTCTAAAAAATACAATTCTTATGAAGTAAACCACATTATGAAATAGACATTGCATGTCATGTAATGTGTAGTGTAGTTTATAATAAAAAGTGTTAAAATATGTATAATTTTTTTGTCCATGCTGGACTCTTACTGGCTGCTTTTTATTCATTATTAGGCCAATTAATCCATTTAAAAAAAAATTCTTTAAATACAATTTTCAAGTCAATAAGTTGTTTTTGTGTCTAAACATTTGACTGGTACTGTAGGGAATTGTTGACTTATGTGGTTTTGGTTATATGCAGGACTATTCAACCGTGCAGTTCAGTTCCAACCCTCATAAAAATCATCTAAACAAGCTAATCAAAGCTTTCAGGATTCCTCAAAAGTAACAGGGTTAGAGACTGAACACTGGCCCTGACCCTGTTTACATGCATTTATAAAACAGTCTTGTTCAAAACAAAAATACTGTTCCATGAATACATCAACAGGTTTTGTTCTCTTTTCTTTTGCAGTATCACAGATGGGGGTGGCGCAAGGACACAACATGTGTCCAGACCCAGGAATCCCGGAGAGGGGCAAAAGAAAAGGCTCAGATTTCAGGTGAGAAATGAGTTTATGGATTACTTATTAACATAGTCCACCGAGAGAACACAGAGGAGAGAGAGAAGTGCAGTTAATTTAGTGTAGTTGTAATGCCAGGATGATGAATAGCAGGAGATGCCAGAGTTGGGCACCTGTTTAATTTCTCATTGGCCTTTTAATTCTCAGGGCTCAGGGAGGATATTTGATCAGCATAAACATGGGCTGTGGTCTCCCAAAGGTCACATGGAGAGGGGAATGAGTGCAAAGGAAAGAAAGGAAAGGGAGTAACCAAATGGAAAGAAAAAAATGGAGGTTTATTCGTATACGCTATTGCAAAAAAAGGAACGGTGTGGAACTTATAAGGATGAAAATGAAGTGCTAATGTTTGCCATTGCATAGTGAGGGATTAAGAGCTTGCTTCTGTGAGGGTGTCAATATTTAAAAACAAAAATTATCATTTTATTGAATACCGTCAGAATGGAATATTTTAAAGTGAGTATTTATCAAATCTATTTGCTAAAACTTGCTGATGTTTGTGGTTTGGAGATGATGCCAGTAGCTTTTGTTAGTTAAAGGGATATTTCTGAAGACTTCAGAAAGACACAGGAAAAGACACAGGAAAAACATATAAAATATTTATAAATTAAAACATGCTCTCAAATGTTTTGTCCATGCACATTTAATAATTAAGTAAACAGTGTAAAATCGATCTAATTATAAAAAAAATATTACTTTGATCTTTAAAAATTGTAAGTTAACAGTAGTAGTATTATCTCCAAATAATGCGATGTGCAGTAGGAGTAGTTGCAACCCAGGTAAGAAACCCAGTAAAACATGAACAATCATTTATGATACAAAAAGAAAAAAACGATAAAGGAGATACAGAATGAAACATAGATTCAGACCTATTTAATTAAAGGGAAACAGAGCTACAGCAGTGTCATTTCCAGGCACAGTGCTACAAGAGAGAGGTCTGTTGTGCAGGTTGGGCCGTCACCGCCCCCCTACGAGGTGAATGGCAGCGCCCATGAGGATTCTAACACGGACAAATGAGGACAATCTGTTTTACGCTTTACTAGCTCTCAGGGCAATCGCAGCGGGAAAGTGAAAGACAATCGAAACTTTTTACTGGGATGTTCTTAGCTCTGGCTACCTGAGAGCCCCTTCATCAGCTGCTGAGTGATGGAAGCTGCATTGCATTAGATTTGGAATCAAACATCAGAGTTTCTTAAGGGCTGTCCATTACCCTGCCCTGCTCCCGGCTGGAGAGTGAGCGTATTTATGCTGACGTGGTGTGTGATTTAGGTGTGAACAAATGCCTGCTAGTGTACAAACATGAACACTGCTGTGAGAAGAGCTTGAGAAATCTGACATCAGCACTTGCACAGTTGCCAAAGAATTTAGAGGAATATAGTGGTTAGGAGAGAAATCAAAAGGGAACTACAGTTAAAAGGAAATCTTTTACTAAACTATTACTAAATATTTTGTTTATGCATTTGAGGGACACTTCTGTAATTCAATCAGTCTATGCATTCCCTGGAAATGAACCCATGGTCTTTGGTGTTGCTAGTGCCATTCTTTACTGTATGAGCTACAGGAATGCTTTATTGAACTATGTATTGATTTCCCCGCATAGGCTAATTTTCAGTCTTCTCTTTCAGACGAGGCGCTACAGTTCACTTTTCTTGTGATGAAGGATACGAGCTTCAGGGCTCCAAAAGCATCACCTGCCTGCGAGTTACGGACAGTTACGTGGGCTGGAGTGATGACCGGCCAATCTGCAGAGGTATGAAGCAGCTGCCACATAAATAAATGCAAATGCCACGTTCATTAATATGGTACATTAATAAGGCACAATTTTAGGATTTTTTTTTTTTTGGGGGATATCTAAGCATCTTATCCGTCAAATGGGTCTGATTAATGTCTTGAGAATAGAAGAAGAAAACGTTAAAGGATGAGAGAGAGAGAAAAATCAGAGAATGACAACAGATCACTACAGCTGATGTCCTAAAGGGGAAAGAGATGGTATCGCTCAGCCCGTAATCTTCTTATTTAGCCTCGCCAGGCTCCGATTAATTACTTTATTGAGCTTTACTTAATATCTGACTTTGATTGGCTAGGACAGCCCCTAGGACAGCTGCTACAGCTGTCACATCCAGAGAGAGATGCTGCCCACAATAACACCACCCTTGTCCTAAACTTCAGGTCTGACGTTTAGTTCTCTGGTACAAATCTCATGAATGCTAACTAAATGACGGCTTGGTTTTGTAGGTCATTTAGTTTCATTGTAAGAGCATTCAGATCATTAATGATCTAGAGTAGTTTTTTCAGTTTACCAGTACTCTCAAAAACACCCACACACACACAGAGTTGCCTATACCTGCTGTCTTCCCCTTCATATCGATTAATTTCTCCCGTGCTGCTCGGCCAGCTGTGCTCTATTAGCCTTTCATTAGAGTTACATATCCCTTCCTCAGCACCATCGATGGCCTCTGCCACTGCGGACCCCTCAGGCCTGACAATCTTGGGAAGAAAGTTAGTTGGGCAGCTTTTTGATAGATTGCACCAGTTGCTTTCGGTTTTTGATTATTTAACGATCAGTTTTTGGCGAGTTGCTGTGAGCTCGTGGAAAGAGGGAAAATAGACCTGGAATTGGGAAACTGTCTGACTCACCGGACGGACCGAGTTCCCTTATCAGCACCATTACTCATGTGTAAAGGGTTGATATTTGGCTATTGTTCCCTTGGATCTTTTTCTTCATCACTTGCACCTTTTCACCACTAATGTGAAGAATGATTATTTGTCTTGTTTCATTGATTCAACGTAATAAATGCCAGGCTATTATTCAGAAATGTACCGTTTTAATTGCTCGCAATGGAGAAATTGCAATCACTGCCATTAAACACACAAATACAAGGAATAATAGTTTGTCCTTGAGGTTTTCTCTCTCTCTCTCTCTCTCTCTCTCTCTCTCTCTCTCTCTCTCTCTCTCTCTCTCTCTCTCTCTCTCTCTCTCTCTCTCTCTCTCTTCAAGGATTTGCACGACTTAAAAGAAGTTCTATGATATAGTATATTGCACAAGAAAGCTGTAAACTACATTTATGTCTCTTTTTATTTGATATTCGGAATAAAACAAGAGGCTTCGAACCTTAACAGACCAAGCCAACTTGAAGTGCACCACAAATCACGAGTGATGAGATGTGTTTGTGGAAAATGAAGTCAGCATTTATAAAAGCTCTTTAATGATGGTCATTTAGATTCAGTCGTCTACAGTAACTCTTCTGAAGTGATTCCATAGTGTTTTCAAAAATCAAAGCAAACCCCCCCAATGTTTAATTCTCTCATTTTGGTTGTCCATAGGGTATCTTAACATCTCCGGCTCTGAAATATGCTTGGAGAAGTGGACGGTATTAGAACTCCTGGCTTAAGTCTCTCTCTGAATCCAATTGAGCCCAAATAAGATTAAGTTCAGTAGTTGGAGTGATGAGAGTGATTATCTTATTGCAGAAATGCCCCAATAACCTCAATGCATCTGGTTGGTTTCTCACTTAAGTCCTTGCTAAGGATATAACTGTATCTTCTGTTATTAGCATGATAGTTGTGTGGTAAGCATGCTGCATTTTTGTGGGTATCTCATTGAGAATAATAACTATTGCCCCAATACATATGACTAACAACAATGTATTCATGTTCCCAAAATTGCCAAATCCAGAATTTTACTGCAGAAACGGCACGTTATATTGAAGGTGAAACCCAGGGTCACCTGGCCTTGATGTTAATTAACTTTTCAAAGATTTTTGTTCTTTAATGTCAGCCTACCTCCAGTGTTTAAGGAAAAGTTTGTGAGTGTGTGTGTGTGTCTGTGGAGAGGTTGGCCCTAAGGAGCTCACCTCAGACATAGCTCATTAAGAGCTGCAGCTGGTCCCAGACCCGCAGAAACATTCATTTACTGCAAACACACCGACTGCGCCCTCCCTTCTCATTAGACATAGAGCGCTTTCATTCTAGGAGGTATTTAAAGTCCTCCTGGAGGCCAAGAGTGTCACAAAAGACTAACTCAAAGAAAAGTCACAGAAAAGTCAAGCCATTACTAAAGTCCTTGAAAATTCTGCTCACATGATGGTCCAGTCAAAACCAAAAACCTGAGATAGATTCTTTCTCTTAACTTTAACAATAATTAAGTGTGAAATATTGACCGCATCCAGGGGCTAAGCTTTATACGTGTCCTTTTTTTAAGCGCTGAATGTTTTGGTGCTTTTCGTTGGTCTGTGAGCCTATAAGCCAATCACAGCGTTTGACAGGTCAGGCTTTGTTAAGTCCTGTCTGGGTTTGTTTTTTTACACTTCCAAGCCTGAGTTTAATGGGCCATTGAACTATATGTCATTATAAAGCAAAAAGAGTTAATCATACTGTACTGTATGTACTGTACTGATACTGTGATTGCATACTGTACTCTGCATAATCTTGTTGTTGTTAAATGTAGTATTTCATTAAATTAAAAATGTATATATTTCTTTTCTTTCAGCTCCTATGTGTGGGGGACAGCTCCGTGGCCCAAGTGGCGTTATCACCTCTCCCAACTTCCCGGTACAATATGACAACAATGCAAACTGCACTTGGATCATCACAGCCTCTGACCCTTCCAAGGTGAAATACTTCAAAGATTCATAAAACATACAAATGATTCATATATGAGCTCAGAGTACATGCTGCCTAAAACTAAAATAGGTTCTACTATTTTTAGTATTGATTAACATATACGTTGATGTATCCAACCTTCTCTCAACTCATCAACTATCTTGGATTGATTTTTTCACTGAACATTATGGGTTTGGCTCCTTCTTGAAATGACGTATTTGATGCTGTCTTAGAATTGATCTAAAATGCTGTATTTTAAGAAACAGCATAACTAAGATGCCTTTTAATGTTTTGTTGGATTGGGATTATGTGTATGATGCCATGTTTGGAACAGAGCAATTGAGAGTTCTGTTACAGAAGAACATGAGAGAAATGAAGGAGAGCAAAGAGAGGAAACTACATCAAGTAATATACCACGAGGGTGACAAAACTGTGGCACACTATGTCATGACTTCAAGGCCATTTTCCTGATCGCTTGCCAGATGTTCATTATCTAGGTTCAAATAAATGGTTTTACAAATCTCTCCCCTCATCCCCATGATTCAGTAAAGAGGGGAAGGCGTGAGATTGAGGGAACCGGGTGGGGCGACTCTATCAACATTCCCTTCTTTCATCCTGTGTGTAAAGAACAGGTTTGGCTGGAGAGGAGGGGAACAGATGAAGATGGAACATTGCTGTTTTTGCCTGTATAATAACATTCTATTTTTGTTCTGACACAATAGCACCCGGGAAAGACATGAGGTCAGCTCTGATTCTGTGGCAGAACCAGGGTTGTATAAAATGTACCTGACAATGAGCTTTTTATTTCACTGCAGCTGGTTTGGTGCCCAAACCAAAGACTCTCCCTGTGCGGAGAGACCCCAGCAGCTGTTAAAGTCTTTACCATCACAGCTAGATATAACTTGATATCATTTAGCATTTGTCGATGCATGCTGAATATTAAAAAGAGATGTAATTTTGTTTTGTGATAAAAGACTTTAAATTGCAGAGATAGCTTTTTAAACATCTGGGCCACATTTACAACTGCTAGCTCAACCAATGGCATGAGTTTAGGGTGGGGCTACATGTGCTTAGCTGTTTAGCTGGATATCAGTTAGTTAGTAGGTATTAACATATTGACCCTGCCTGTAAAAAAGTCATTGTTTGTAATTAACTGTTTTCTACATAAAATCATCTTGCATAATATGAAAATATAACATTGATATATTTTATATTGACTGAGTTGAAATCATAGTGATATTTATAGGTGAAATCAAACTTTGATCCTTGTTATCTCATCATTTTATTTAGAGACTCCAGCCTGGTTTTCACAGACAGGGTCACACATGTCATGGGCAAGATATTCTAGAAAACCTGTCTGGAAACAATCATTTTATCTATTTTGTTTTATTGCAAATGACACAGAATTTATATGCATTTTCTGTATGTACTTTACTTGGATGATAATATGTGGTTTAAACCCACTCTGAAAATCTCAATGGATACATTTCACTTTTATATATAAAGAAAAGCCAAGAAACTGTTATGACATTTGGTAAACAATGTGACATGCCCAGCCAACCGAAACAAAGTAAAGAAGAAAATACAACTAAACAAAATAAAACTTGTGAAAGTTCAAGCAGCCCATGAACCCGATCTGTGATGCCTCAGTGACACATTCCCCAGAGCTACAGTTAAAGATGCTCTCGCCATCCACAGATCCTTTCTATTTATGTCATCCTTGGTGCGTAATGACGGGTGCTGGAAAATGGTTGAGCTTGTAACTATAGAAAGAGACAAAAGCAGAGAACTCTGCAGGGAAAGCAGCAGGGCTGAATCCCCTGCTCATAGACAAACATTAGCTCTGAGTCTAGACGCTGGGTTTCTGTCTTAGATGAAGGGATCCCCTGAAGGCATAATAACAGCAAATGAGTTGTTCATGAGAAGACATGGCTGATTGCTTTTGTTGTGCTTCTCATTTTTAATTATCAGTCCCTCTTTTGTTTCCACGCTTTCTTCATTTAGAGGACTGGTATTATCAGCTACTTCACTTCTGCGGGGACTTCCATTCTGACAAAAACCAACAGCTCCTTCAACAAGTCCCACTAGCTGTTAGGTTGTGTTTGAGCATTATCATTCTCAGCTGCGAGTCTTTTGTCTGAGAGACTCACTTTTTGTGTTCCTGTAGCTCAATTGTTGCTTGCGATGGAAAGCTTATAGGTTTGATTATGCAATAAATGTAGGTTTTTAATCAGATATGATTTTGTTAAATAATGTACTTTTTATACAGTAGCACATTTGAAAAAAAGGATAAAAGTCATTGCTTAAGATACAAAATATCAAATCATGTTTACTTGGAAAGAAAAACAGTACAAGCACAATTTTCAGGCAATACAAGCAAAAAGGTATTTGTAAAGCTAAACTGACGTTATATATACACCATAAAAATGTATTTTTTTCCTGAATAAAAATGTTGTTTCTATGCAAGCATGCCACCTATTATAATATGCAGTTATCTATCAGTGATATATAAGCATGACCACATGTGGCAACTGTATATTTTTCACATTTGTTTGTGCTGTCCTTTTATGGGGAAATATATCAAATTTAAAGTCACAATCATGTTTCATGCCCTGTACCGACTCAACAGGACCGGCCTTTTGCATCATAATCCCTCAATCCACAGAGCTGTCAATCATGATCACACACTGCTGCCCTAATGCAAGAGGATGTGGTGAGACTCACCCGTGGTGGGCAGCACAACCTCTGTAGAGAAAAGAAGGAACTGGAGGTGGTAAAAGACAATGAAATTCTGTTCACTGTTGGTTTGACCTAGACTGTTTCCACTCCAGCCCTGGCACTGTTTGTTGCACAGTGTGTTTACCATAAGACAGAATGCAATTTGCATTTATATAAGCTTTTTCATTAGGAGTTGGTCTCCAAGCACTCCAAAAACATTAAGAATTTGGTGGAAATGTGGCAGCCAATTTGAAATGGGAGACTAGATGGCACATTTGTTTTTTTTATGCTTACTGTCTTTTACACTGTTCCTGTTTTTGCTTGTCAGGTATAAGGATAAGCAAAGCAAGCTTTCATATTTAGTTGTTATTTTTCACCTTTCTCATTTTGTATAAAAATCTCCATACTTTTTTGCATTTCACCTTGGAGAATGGGAAATGGGAATGATGCTCTTTTGGCTCTCCAGAATAAATTCTCAAAGCTGTACCATACTATGGACATCCTGTGAAAAGCTTTTAAAATTGAAGTCGACTGGTTTACTGCTTTCAGCTTTTCGGTTAACCGAGGTCCTTCCTGTGTGCAGGTAATCAAGCTGACGTTTGAAGAGTTTGAGCTGGAGCGCGGCTACGACACTCTTACCGTAGGAGACGGAGCGGTAATCGGCGATCAACGGACAGTCTTTCATGTGTGAGTACTTTTGTTTCCGTTTCGCTTTCTTCTCCATCCTCTCTCAATCTCTCCCAAACTTTCTTCCCTGCGTGCAGAACCCCCGCCCCATCATCTTCTTTCATCTCCCAGCGTCCCGTCTTCCTCCAGCCCTTCGTTTTCTCTCCTCCTCCGCTACTTTTTCCTTTCGCCCTTTTTCATTTCATCTCGTTTCATCAGCCCGCCGAGCAGAAGTGTAACGCAGAAATACCCAGAGCTGTATTGTCAATCACCATGAGTTTCAATGTTAGGCCAAGATCACTGCTCCCGCTGAAAGCGCATCACATATTGACGCCCTGTAATGCGGTTTTCCGCACCAGATGCTCCGGAAACGTTGCTGAGTGTGTTGTTATTAATTGCGCTGAAATTTATGGTCTTCATAAAGTTTTATCGATGCCATTTTATGTGCGCTCTCTGGCAGGGCCACACAGGAGCTGGTGTTCCTTTTGATTGGCCCGGTGTCCCTGGGAGCTTTCACTGTGGTTATTCAGAGTCCCCCGATGGTCTAATGTGTTTAATTAGCGGCTCTCGTAAGCCCGTCCGGACCGGTTTTGTGAATCCCCGCAGGCTAGTGCTGGGAGAATCAGGGACTCCCAGTTTTCCCCGAGAGCTGAAGATTGCGGAGCGGTACGGACATAAAAATGATGTATTGGCATTTTTAATAATAAGGGTCTTTTCTGTTTTTAAGGTTGTCTGGAACTACGACACCAGATCTGGTGGTCAGCACCAGCCATCAGATGTGGCTTAACTTCAAAACGGACGACACCAGCGGCTCTCTGGGATTTAAGGTTTCTTATGAAGGTGAGAATGATTATAGTGATTAAGATTGATGGATCCAGGCAGTGGTAATCTTGTCAGGAAACTGAAACTGCAACAAATCAATTTAACTTTGTTCAGTTCAGTTTCACTTTAATGAATATAGTTGAATTATTTCTTAAAATCAAGTTGACATTATGCACATTATCTAATTATTTAGTATTTATATTTCTAGTGTATTATTTTAGTCATTTATTTATTATTTTATTTTAATAATTTTATGAAAAATGTAATACTTTTAAATGTTTTAAATTTAATGTACAAAAATTATTTAGTTTAAATATTTTTAATAATAAAAAATAAACATTGACCAATTTAATTCAAGAGTAATGAAAGGACTCATACAATAGCTTGTATCAAATATGAAAAAATCTAATAGAATAAAAAAAACATACAATACCTGCAGATCAACTATTTTTCTCCTGCTTTTGAGAGATGTCATTATACTTCACATTAGTTAATTATCATGTCAATGAGTATTCTCACTCGAAGCCTCTGACCCTGATGATGTCACTGTGCACTCATGATCCTTCACTGTAATAACAAATTATCCTGTTTTGTTATCTCGCTTTATGTTTACAACACAACAGCCACTTATCTCATACTGAATCATATGTATGGACTTTCAAAGCCTTTCAGTGCCTGTTTACACTCTATCAAATTGATTACATATAATATCAGGGTGAAGCATGTATATTGTAATGAGCTCATCACTTTTCTGTATCTCATGCCAACCACTCACATTAATGGAATACACATTAAGATTTACACTTCCCCTGACAGATCTTGTACCATATGTTTTGTTCTGAGCAAATTTCCTAATTTCCTAGTGCTCATGGTGGCTTCCTGCTATTTGATGTACTCTTGGGGGATCTGTTAAGAGAACAAGCACAGCATGTTTTTTTATTTCTTCTTCATTTTCTATTTCTCGCTTCACCATTATACCTTCTGCACACGTGGCGCGGGTCATCAAAGCAGACTGTGAGCGTTTAACCTTGCTGGAATGAGGGCCTTGGGACCAGGAGGATATCATGCAGGAGTGACTGCTAATTTTCTGTTTTCCCAATGTGTATCTCTATGTCTGGTGAAAAGAGAAGAACAGCATTGTTTTTATTTCAGGTCTCTGTCAGGTTACCTCCACAAGGGGGGTTGGGGGGCAGATTTCAAACCAATATTTGCTGTCAAATCCACAAGAAGCCTGGAGTTTTTATGCTTCTTTTTGAGCAGGGAAAACATTAAACGAAGCTAGAGCAATGTTCATACTGAGCATGATTAAAACAATGAGAGACACTTAATGAAGTTGAAGATTCTCTTTGAACGTCTGCCTCCCTGCCTGTGGGACAAGTATCAACCCGCAATTACTGCATCTCAAATTTCTGTATTTCAGAGCGTAATAGCTCAGGATGTTCAGTGTTTGGTGGAGACCCTTGCTGTTTTTTTTAGCTAGATCTCTGCAGTAACATAGCAGCAAACTCACTTTAATGTTCATATTAAGATGTTATTAAAGAATATCTGATTCTTCATTTAACAAACTAGTGGTAGGTAGTGGGCAATGCATTAATTTTCTACTTGTTTACCATAAAATTACTAACTTTAAGTTGTAGCATGCAGTACATTTCCATCTTTTTATTTGATTTACTAATACAGTTTAAAGTTAACTGATGCAGTCAATTGGGAAAAATGGTCGTATTGAATATGCCCAAGGATTGTTGGAGTGGTTGTAGTATTTATAAGCAAGATTATGCGTTACAATGTTGCGTAATTACTTTCATGAGTAACCAAACACTAAAAAGCAGATGACAAATTTCCTTTTTGCTTTTAAGTAAGCGGGCATGCCAGCGGCGTTTCCTCCTCAGCTCATCACCAGAGAATTAAGATGTTTAAAAGTTCCACATGACTATCACTTTAAATTCCTTTCCTCTCACTCATTCTTGTTTTCTACACATTTTCTGCAGATATATTTTATAAGTGGAGCCCCTACGGGAAGATAAACTGAAATATTGTCAATATGAATGTTTGAATGCTGTTAGTGTATAATTCTCATCCTGAGAACGTCTAATTTAAGCTTATTTTGCTGATGGTGAGATTAGAATGATTGTGCATCTTGTTGTGCATGTAGACATTTATCTTTATTACAGAATCTCAGTGTGGTTCTCAGTGTGTTTTGAGAATTTGATAGTTGCCAGATAAATAAATGCTGTAGCCCGCTGGTGACCCCAGGTGCATGCTGGGAGGAGGCAGAGATTTCTGCATGTTGTGTGAGGATAAATGGAGTTATTGCGCTCATGCCTTCCTGCATTATTAGTAATCCTTCATTAGGAAGTCAATGACTTCCATCTGTGTTCTGGGAGTTAAAAAAAGGAAAGTGACAGATGAATAAATCATTGGAAAATTGCAATGGGTAAATAACAAATGCCACCCCTTAAAGTCCACATGCCAGCTCTTAGAGAGAATGTGTTTGTCACCAGGCAGCTGATACAAAGTGCTTGCTGGGATACTTAGGAATCATGCATATACAGTAAACACTCCCACGGGGATAACTTTGCTGCGTAACATTTGTCAAATAAGGAGACAAGGCCAGATAGAGAGCATGTGCACGATACTCGATTGTTTAAGCTCAGTGTATAATTGGCTTTTTCAAGACACGGGCAAGAGATTCAAGGTCAGGTGGAAACTGTCACACGTTCTGCTACACATGCAAGCTTTTCTAAAGGCTGTGCTTGAAATGTTGTCTTATTATTAGGATAGGAGATGTCATGGCCAAATAGGCAAGTTTGATAACATTATTTTCTTTCAGTGTGATTTATTTTGTTTAATGATGGAGTTTTTAGCACTTGTGCCTGTAAGTCATTAAATCTCCTCCCTCTCTCTCTCTCTCTCTCTCTTTGTTGTGGCTTGTTTCGCATCGGCCTTGTGCTTCTAAATGAGCCCTGACATTCTGAGACAGGTGACGCTATAAGGCAACAGAGGGAAAAAGGAGGAGTCTTCTGAGATTTTTTAGAACAGCAGTGAGAGCGGTTTGGGTGAATATTCTTTGCTGACAGAGAAAAAGACAAAACAACAGAGTTTAGTATGATGTGAATTGCACCAAAATGTACTATTAGGAAAAAAATAATGAACCCCAACCGTAAACCTAACTGGTAGTCACTGCAGATCATGTTAAAACATATAAATGAGATATTTAAAGGAATTGGCCACCTCATAAAATATTGATGAATTGCCTAATGATGATTGTGCTGGAAACTGAAAAAACCCCACAAACCTTAAATTTTGGAAAACAAACATTTGTTTTATTTAAAACAATTTATTTAATTTGTCTCACTCAGACACGGAAGTCTTGATCCCTCTGTGTAACCTGTATGCGATATTTATACATCGACTTAATGTAAGGCACCAGTTACGACAAAACAATTATGAAAGTTCATTCCCGTTGTATATTCTCATGCTTATTTTTTCTTGTTTGTTTCTTTAAGAAATTGACCAGGGTGGATGCGGAGACCCAGGAATCCCAGCCTACGGCAAGAGAGAAGGCTCAGGCTTCCGACATGGTGACAAGCTGTATTTCGAGTGCCTTCCGGCCTTTGAGCTGGTCGGAAAAAAGAACATTACCTGCCAGAAAAATAATCAGTGGTCAGCCAAGAAGCCAAGCTGTGTGTGTAAGTGACAGACCTCACCCAAAATGCAATACATTTCATTCCCACCTCATCACACCTGGGAGGCTGATGCACCATTATTACTGTCTGGGCACGTCAAGAAGTGAATCTAATGGCTGCGTCTATTGTACAGTGTGTCCCTGCTTCCCGTTATTTGCTCCTTAAATCATTTACTATAACTCAAGTTAAAGCCAATGTGAACGGGTCATTACAGTCATCGTTTTAGTTATCAAGTTAGTTACTGAAGAAACTGAACTGAAGAAATCTCATGTTTGTTAGCATTAGCAAAACTTGTTTTGACATTATTATCATTTCTCTGTTATTTGGAGTCATGTATACTATCAGTTTCCCTGGGCCTGTCTTCATTTATCATTATAATGGCAGCCATCCTATTACATCAATGGCAATATAGTTGACTTACAACTTTGCATTCTGCTTCTTTATGACATTATTATTGGCTCAGACAGCAAAGTCGTTCATACGAGGTGGAACCGTAACAATTTGTCTTCAGTCCACCACCGAGCTCATTTCCATCCTCCCTGTGGCTATTTAGTGACGCTTATTGGCCTCTCAGCTTTGTCCCAAATCTTAAAAATGAGTTAATGCCTGTCTATGGATAATCCCAGCAGATAAACACCCTCTTTCTTTGCTGTATCTTCAGTCTCATTATCTTCTGCAGTGGGCAAGAGCACAACACGTATACACGCTCACATGTTGGAAGATAACACAATAACAAAAAGGTATTAAAGGTTTAAATGGAGCTTAACAATTGACTGCACTAAGCCCATCTTATGCTTAATAGTAGCAGCAATGAGAAAAGGATATTCTATTGTTTTATCTACACTCATATAAAGCAATTATACTTTTTATTACTGTTATTTATGTCTAGTTCAGGATTTTGTTTTAAACTGCTTTTCTGTTGTGTAATTCCTTCTGTATGCCATTTAAAGCTCAGCTTTTCTTCTTGACACAACTCAAAAGTGAAGTGTGTTTGAGTAGAAATTGTAAAAAATGAAGGGCTTTTTCAGTCCGACAGATCTGACTCACTTCATCGGATGAGTCAGTTTTGATGATGTCAGGCTACTTTAACAAAAAACTAAAGTTTTATAG
Organism: Beaufortia kweichowensis; assembly: GCA_019155185.1. Classification (NCBI taxonomy): domain Eukaryota; kingdom Metazoa; phylum Chordata; class Actinopteri; order Cypriniformes; family Gastromyzontidae; genus Beaufortia; species Beaufortia kweichowensis. Next base: position 5,289,658 of record CM032809.1, read on the forward strand.
CATCGCACATCCAGAGCGCTTACAATTTTCAGGGAAATTAACCCACAAATGGCTTACTTATAGTTGTCTCTGCACATTAAGTTAAGACGGGGAGAGATATTTTACCATTAAATTGCACACATCACCTTTAAGGAAACTGACTTCTGCTGTTATGTAGGGCAGAGATCCTAGAAACAAAAAATGGGAGCCAATTTCAGCCTGGATATTCAAAATAAAGTGAACATTTTGTAAAACTGGTTTCTGAAGGTCTTAAGGGTCTTATGTCTGAAGACTCTGCTGCCAGAACTCTTTGTACAATCAGCAAGATGTAATTTCTTCCTTTCTCCTTCTCTTCTATTTTGAGCAATTACAGAAACCCTCCGTTTGCATTGTGATTTGAGACAAACGCTGCCGTTTCATTCTGAAAGTTTGCCCTATAATAACCATGATATACAAAGCCTCCCATGTCTAACTATTGCTTGTTTATATCTTTGCTACTTTTCACAGTTTCATGTTTCTTCAACTTCACAACCCCGTCTGGAGTCTTGCTGTCTCCAAACTACCCCCAGGAGTACGGCAACAACATGCACTGCGTGTGGCTGATCATCGCTAAACCGGAGAGCCGCATTAACCTGGCCTTTAATGACCTCAGCATGGAGAAGCAATTTGACTTTCTGTCCATTAAAGACGGAGGCAAGGCAGAGTCGCCCATTCTGGGCACCTTTTCGGGGGACGTGCTGCCGTCACCCATCACTACCAGCGGGCACGTGGCCCGGCTTGAGTTTCTGACCGATCACACGTACACAGACCGTGGCTTCAACATCACCTTTACAAGTACGTTTCAACATCTCAACTGTTTTTACTTTTGTGGTAACAATGTGTGATGTGTTGTGGTTATATGGGGTATAACAGACTGTTTTTGAGACAGTCGAAGTCCCCAGTTGTAGAATGTTTGTTTTAAGATGTATAATAGATGACAGATAACATTTTGTCAGTGGTATGAACAGCTGCATCTACTTGTTTCTAAGCTACTAGAAGTTGTTTTGTTGAGATTATGAAAAGTTTTCTGTTTACTTTCTAGAGTATATTAGTATATTTTGCACAAATATTCAAACTTACTGTATTGACAATGAAACTCATTGATCACTTTCATAACATATGACAGCAGAGGTGATGTGAACAGGACTAATATCTAAAACAAAATTCTTTCTTGTTCTTCCCCAATTACATTTATAATGAAATTAAGAAGGAGTTCATTGAAGCTGTCGTGAGGTAATCACACATGGTACTAGTGTGCTATTTTTCAAAAAGTGGGAGGAACGTTCTTGTTCAACATTCTTGTTAATTAAAGAGATTACAAACTCCATCAAAGTGCTCAATGACATATAAACTAGAAATGATGGATGAGATGCACGATATTTGGATTTCACAAACAAGTGCATGATGTTGAAGTTAAATGCAGGATGTAGCAAGAAATGTGTCTGTATATATTCAGGTCTACATTAGTGTTGCTTCAAGGTATAGATTTACTCCGTTTTGTGTATTACCTGGAAGTCGAACCCATGACCTTGCCATCGCTAGCGGCATGCTCTACTAGTCGAGCTAGAGGAGCAAGCAGATTTGCTGGAGAGATTTTGTCTGCTGGTAATGCATCATCTTCTCTGAAGTCCTATCGATGGGCACCGAGTGGCTCCAAGCTTTCCACCCAACTAAGCAACTTTGGAAGGCACATAAATCAATATTTTGCTCTAACTAAAATGAATTAGAGTCGTTATTCTGCTGAAACGATGTGGCACAAAGTTTACAGTTCAATGGTCATATTGAGGGCTTTTTTAATTCATGTTAGGCCTGTACAAGGTTTTGTATTTTTTTTTTTCATTTGCAAAAGTGAAAGCTCTTACAGCGTTCCTCAGTGCTTTAAAACAGATTGCTGTCAAGTAGCTGTAAGTCTAACAAGATTTTATCTAAAGTTTTTCAATTAATGTGCTGCATTGAATAAAATGTTCTCATTTTATTTTACGTGCAGCATTTCGGCACAACGAGTGTCCTGATCCTGGAGTTCCAGTGAATGGGAAACGTTTCGGTGAAAGTCTGCAGCTTGGCAGCTCCATCTCTTTTCTGTGTGAGGAGGGGTTTGTGAAGACACATGGCTCTCAAACCATCTCCTGCATCCTTAAAGATGGAAATGTTGTGTGGGACAACGCTGTGCCACGTTGTGAAGGTTTGTACTTTCTCTAGTAAATAAATACATTGAGCTTACTGTTACAAATGTATGTAATGTTAGTTATATAAATTGTATTTAGCTTGTACTGTCATTACTGAAGGGCTGCAGCTAATGACTGTATCAGCAGTCTATGACAGTTGACTATAAATCCACTAACTGGGGAAAAAGTTTATTCCCTGATTTCTTTGTTGTCTTTGGTATTTTACAATTTAAAATGAAAAAAAAAAGTTTTTTTCTATTTCCCTTTTTGATTTAATTTATTTAGAGATATGAATACATAAACAAGACTTACAATTAGACTGGAATGTCTCTTGAGACTTTACCTCCTGAATGTGCTCAAGACTTTCAATCATCACCAAAAATTAGCAAAGTAAAAACAAGATCCTTGATTCAGACTCTGCTGTTTTTGTTGCAGTAATTGTACAGATGCTCAAGTTTTCCTGCACAATCAGCGCTATACCAATCTGATGAAATATTCCAGAAATCCATATTCATCTCTCAGATTGTTTGAACTCTTAATGTCTTATGCCAAACAAAGTATCTTGACATTGCATGTCCTCCCATTTAATGAAATGCACTGCTGTTTTCTATTGGAACTCCAAAATATTTCACGTGGTTTATTGAACTGTGCCTTTTATAGATGTCCTTCAGTGCACACAATCAAGAGATGAGATCATCCACCAGCCGTTTCTCATGCTCTTGTGCTTCTGCATGTTACATACGAAGAAAATCTCTGGCTTTACCATTTCATTAACTTACCCGTCGCCTTAGTCACACTACATTGTTTTTCAGTTGAGTTACTGTTATTTTTTTACCTGTTTTATTTAGTTTTATTATGCCAGTGTCTATCAAATAGTATAGTGAAGATGGGAAAAAGGAATGGGGAAGAGAAGGGAGTGAAATAAGGGTTGAGAGCATGTGCTTTATCATAGTGTCATGGTTATGATCTCATCTGTTTAGTCAAATCCATCTGAATATTGATATGCTCAGAGTGGTTAAACCGACAGTAAATTCATCTCAGATGGTGACTGAAAGATGGCAAGTAGTGACTCTGCAATGGCAAATCTGTGTAGCCCCACCCACATGCAGTGACATCAGAATTAAGAAAATATGGCTCTGCTTTATTCATGTGGCAATATAACTCTAAACATGTTGTTGTGTTCCTCTCCTGTTCTCCAGCGCCCTGTGGTGGAAACCTGAAAGCTCCGAGCGGTATCATTCTGTCCCCGGGCTGGCCTGAGCTTTATAAGGAGGCTCTCAATTGTGAGTGGATCATCGAAGCCCCACCAGGATATCCTATTAAGATTATCTTCGACAAGTGAGTACACAACTTTCTCCTGCACAAGCATCCTGTTTTCATTTACTTTTATCTTTTATTTATATTATCGTTGTTGTCATTTCATAAATGGTCCGCACTGCAGCTGTTCAGTGTAGTGAATGAGACGATTCGGTCATTCATTTTCCCACAGGGCTTCTTCAACATACCAGAAATTTAGTCAGAATCCATATAGCATGAAATTGTTGTAAAATTTATTTGTCCCATTCCCATGATGCTTTCCGTAAAACATAGATATGACAAACAATTGTTGCTCTTTGATTTTATGTAACATCAATAAAACACGTCGTTTTGCTCCGTTTAGCTGGCTTTTCTCTAAAATGGCTCATTTTATTCATAAAGTTTGAATCGCAGGCACAATGACGCTAGACAGATTGATTTAGTCATATCCATCTATCCACTGTAACCGCTGTGCGTTCAATGAAGCGCTCGTTCCACTGGCCCCGCCTCCTCTCACTTTCTCCGGGCCCACAGTCGCATGGGTGCTCGAGGGTCTCCTTCATCCACGCCATGCCTGTATGTGTGTTCTCACCATTGTTATTTATTCATCTGAAGAAAAGTTTCAAAGGCTCCGTCTACAGAAAGCAGCAGGGTTTTCTGCAGAAAACTCAAACAAAACGAGTTCTGAGCAGGCTGAGCTTTCACTTTGAATGATGTAGTGTCCGTACGCTAGCTGTAAATATGTGATATCCTGGAGGAACAGAAATGCATGGGACTGTGATGAATCTGTGTACTCACACCTTCTTGTGAAGCTGCCATGCTGATGCATGACACTGTTTTTGACCCACAGATTCAGGACGGAGGTTAACTACGACGTTCTTGAGGTACGGGACGGACGCTATCCATCCTCGCCTCTGATCGGCAGTTATCAGGGAACACAAGTTCCGCAGTTCCTCATCAGTACATCCAACTTCCTGTATATGCTCTTCACAACCGACAAGAGCCACTCCGACATCGGCTTCCGCATTCGATACGAGAGTATGTTTACATTGAATTAAATATTTATTGTTTTTGCATTAAAAAGTCATTATTGGTGGTACAGACGTGAATGATGCCTTATTAAAGATGGATGATAAAGTGGATGAAAAAACTCTTAATCTTAAGGAGGAATTGGAGCCGTAAATAATGACCAGGTTATCGTAAAGATGTAGGAATAGGCTCTTTTGACCAAGAAATAAATCAATAAATAATCAATGTATAGCATTTACCTATGGCATTTATTAATCTTAGTTAGCAAATGTACATGCTGTATCTGTTAACAATAGTTAATACACAGTAAACTAACATGAATAAATTATCGCAATGAACAATTGTGTGAGTATTAACCAACATTAACACAGATTAATAAATGCTTTAAAAATGTATTATTCATTGCTAGTTCATGTTAGTTTATCCATTTTCTAATGTTAATGATTGAGACCTTATTGTAAAGTGTTAATATAACCCTTTGACATCCACTCACGCAAACATCCCGACCTAAGTTTTATATTCAGTATTACGGTTTCAGTTTTTTCAGTTTTGAATTCAATTTGAAGAGTGCAGATATAAGGAAGCATAATTTATTTTAAATGTATCCTACAATGGTGTTTTGTAGAATTTAGTAAAAAAAAAGTGTGCTAGATAGACAAAAGCTGATATTATCTCTCCTCCAACGCATTTCATGGCTACAATTACAAAGATCTGATAGCTCAGATACCTGGGCTTACATGCAGCTCTTTGAATGAAAGCAGCTATGAAGGCATCATTATAAATAATAACCACATGCTCTATTACCATACAGTGATTTTAATCAAGTACTGTAATTATGATGTAATAGGATGGTGATTATGTTTTGTGATGATTTCAGTGGTGTGCAAACGCATGACACGTGTAATATTTAAATGCACACACACGTACATACATACGTGAAACCGAATAAGCTCACAGCAGTGTACTGAAAGAATGGCTTTTATTTCGGCGTGACTCATGTTTGTAACCTTTTCTTCCTGTTTCTCTATAAATCTCAGTTTGTCTTAAATTATTAAGCGCATTAACTCAAGCAGAAAGTGCTATGGAAGACTTGTTGTTGTTTGGCTCTGCGAAAATAGCTCTGATTGGAATAAGCTTTATATACCATAGAAGTGAATTTATGGGATATTGTAAAAGGTTAATCCCTGCCATATGAATCTTCTCCCAATGTGATTAACACTTTGCATGTGTATATTAAAATCAACCTTTTGTATATTGATCGTTTTTGCTTTTCTCCTCAAGCTCTGCAGCTGCAGTCGGACCACTGCGTTGATCCTGGAATCCCAGTCAACGGTCAGCGTCACGGCAATGATTTCTACGTGGGAGCTTTGGTGACGTTCAGCTGCGAGGCAGGATACACCCTTAGTGACAGTGAACCCCTCGAATGTGAACCCAACTTCCAGTGGAGTCGTCCCCTCCCCAGCTGCGATGGTACGGTCCTCCCGAACTTCTGAAATGGTTACTGCTGTAGAAAAGGACACATTAGAGACAGGTCATTTATTCAAGCGACGTAATCGCTCCCAGACAGGAGGGGCCTTTACGGATTGTGCTACCCTTTCCGCTCTCTTCCTTTAGTCCTCCGGGCTTTTATATTTAAGGCCGTTATTGATTTTTCCCCTTGGGTAATGATAGGAATAATTTGCCTCCGTATGTCCTTCGGAAAGGAACTTCCTGTAAAGTTTGGTTTAGTAGGTTGTGAAAGCCGAAGCACTCAGTGTTTCAACAAAACAGCTCTTATCTTTCTCTCTTCTGTCCTTTAGCACTTTGTGGAGGGTTTATTCAGGGTAACAGTGGCACAATTCTTTCCCCTGGCTTTCCTGACTTCTACCCCCACAACCTCAATTGTACCTGGATGATTGAGACTTCACATGGTAAAGGTGAGATAACAGTAGCTATTTGTTTCTTTCTCTGCTCACTTGGACTGTAGGCCATGTACACACTTTCTAAAATGATTTAAATCAGCTTAACCGCATAATTGTCACAGTACTGTCCAAACTACATTTTTTTATTTTTAGATATTAGATAATTATAATAGGTATTTTATAAATTACATTAACATTTTTTATTATTTTGTGTTTATTAATATTTATGTTTATTGTTTATTCTTACGTCTTAGACTTTTCCATTAATAAGTAGTTTGTCATGATTAGATTAGAAATCAACTATGAAATATTATGAAATAAGTTTTCCTCCCAATGAACAACACCAGTTAACCGGTTTAATGTTCATTTCAGTTGTGTACAAAATATAAGTTCATTTCAAATGTGTTTATTATTGTTATTTCATTGTGTTGAAACATGAATACTGTTTGCTAAAAACACTTTCTTGAACACAGCTGCTGAGTTTGAGTTGTTTATGTTTGCACATCTGCTTTTGTTTTTGCTTTAATGTAAATTTAGAAGCAGTTTTTTTTATTTGCAAAACACAAAGAATAACACTAAATTTAAGTAAGTTAACTTCATATCTATAAGTAGAACTGTATATTTCATTTGGTTTTCTAAGTCAGAAACTCAATTAAAGTAAAGTAAGCACATTTGTTTTACAGTGTTGGCTTCACCATAATCTTTTTTACTTTTTTTGGTGTTGGTTTATTATTGTGGTTTAAACTATGTCAGATTATCCTCACAATGTGGTTGGTCACTTTGCATGTCAGTCATACGGTTACCTACGTTTGCGGTCTTGGTCAGAATAAGCAGCAATGAAGACTTTGGCCAGAAGTTCTGCAAGATCTGAAATCTTAAACAGTTGAAAAGTCTTCAGCTTTATCTTTCTCTCTCTCGATCTCTGCAGGTGTCCAGTTTACCTTTCACACCTTTCACTTAGAGAGCCCACACGATCACCTCTTAATCACAGAAAATGGTAGTTTCTCTCAGCCGCTGTGGAGGCTGACCGGATCCACATTGCCTCCTCCTCTCAGCGCCGGTCTTTTTGGCAACTACACAGCTCAAATCCGGTTCCTCTCAGACTTCTCTGTGTCCTACGAGGGCTTCAACATCACCTTCTCAGGTACACAGACCTGGGCAGCTCTGTGATTAAACTGCATGAAGCCTAACCATTCCACCCATTTCAATGTGATCTTCTTCTCTTTCTCTCAGAATATGACCTGGAGCCCTGCGACGATCCCGGCGTCCCCACCTTTAGCACTCGCAAGGGGCTGCAGTTTGGCGTGGGGGACGCTCTCATCTTCTCCTGTTTTCCGGGGTATCGTCTGGAGGGTCCGGCGAGGGTGGTGTGTCTAGGGGGGCGTCGGCGGGTGTGGAGTTCCCCTCTGCCAAGGTGTGTTGGTAGGTGGTCACATGCTTTTCATTTTGCTTTGTTGACAAATTATAGACTAGGTCTCACTTAGACACGCACACATTCGTTTCTCGGTGAGCTGAAACTTCATATCTCAAAGTAAATGGATACAGCAGCTCTATTCGGAGGTGAGGTGTATGTTTCACATTACTGCTGGCTGCCAGACAGAAAGGATGAAGTTGTGACTCACCATCTGAAGAAACAGATCACTGGCACCAAATTCTGTAATGAATAATAAAACTGCTTAATCAGCATTAATATAATGGCACATTTCAGTATATAAATACACAATCTCAGAGGCCAGACCCAATTTATTTAGTTCTGGAATAGCCTGCATTGCTAAATTTAGAGTGTAATTTTTTTGCATTATGATTTTGACGTTCCGGTTGAGGCAAGTAATTGGGTGTTATGTATTTTTTGCAGCAATATATGGCTCATTCTAGCTTCGCGTTTATTTACAACACTTGTAAAACTAGGTCAGCCCATTTCTAGACACACACTACAAGGCTGTATTTATTTCTTCCTGTGCTGTATTTAAACTAAAGAAATAACATATAGTTCACTTTACTTAGTTTTATTCCCGCTCTTTAGGAAACATATTCCTTAGTATCTTTTTTATGATTGTTACATTTAATTTGCATAATTTTTAAGCAGAATTACATGCAAAAATGGACTCGTATTCATTGAAAAACACCACATCACTAGCATTAGTATAGAGCATGTGAGTTTGTGGTTGTTTGTATTGAGATCAGGGGTAATTCGTCATTTAATTTCTTTTCTCTCTTGCACACAGCTGAATGTGGGTCATCTGTAACTGGGAAACAAGGAGTCTTGCTGTCTCCAAACTACCCTGGGTACTACGGTAACAATCATGAATGCATCTACTCAATCCAAACACAGCCCGGGAAAGGGATCCAGCTTCGAGCACGTGATTTCCATCTGGAGGAAGATGACATCCTCAGGGTATGTGTGATTTTGTGACTTTTTTATAATTGTAATGTAATTATATAAGTTTTTACATCTCAAGATCTCAAGAAACTGGTTGATAATATCCGTATGTGTAATTCTTCATTGACTGTATGTATCTGTTTCAGGTGTATGACGGTATCAGTAACAGTGCCCGCTTGCTGGGCACCTTCACAGGTGCAGAGATGATGGATGTCACTCTCAACAGCACGTCCAGCACCATGTGGTTGGAGTTCATTAGTAACAGTGACAACACCAGCAAAGGTTTTGAGATGCACTTTACCAGTAAGTAAACAAGCTATTTTGGTATTGTATCTTTAAGACTTCTGTGCCCTTTATAAATAAAAAACAAGAGTAGAAACACTTGAAGGACACAATGTTTTTGTTTTGCAGGTTTTGAATTGGTGAAGTGTGAGGACCCAGGTGTGCCACAGTTTGGTTTTAAACAAGAGGACAAGGGTCACTTTGCAGGCAGCACAGTCTCATATAGCTGTGACCCCGGCTACACTTTAAAGGGCCCGGAGGTCTTGACTTGTCTCAGAGGGGAGAGGAGAGCATGGGACAACCCCCTCCCGCTGTGTGTGGGTAAGACATGGCTGGCTATGTATTTATATTTACCCTGCTTGCCTCAGGAGAATACATTACAGCACTTTAATAAATAATAACAAAAATAATTACAACAATATAATATAATAATAATAATAATAATTATTATTATTATTATTATGTACTTACTTATTTTTCATTTTATTTATTCATTATTCTAATACTTTAAAGAAGATACAAAATAAGAATAAATATAGGTTTTGAGTTCTAGTTGCCCCGTACGTCCTATACACCCATTTGTGTTTTTCATAGTTTTCTAAATGTGTTTATATAAAAAATTGGAGCACAGCAGGCAGAAAAATTATAGTGTTTACTTGATGCATGATCAAAAAATAAGATGAGGAAATTTTCTCATCACTTTCTCTAACTGTGTAAGTATTTAATAGCCAACTTTAAATCTGCCACATGAACTTCTGTGATACACTCTGAGAAATTGCTTCATGAATATGAACAAATGAACATGAAACACTAAAGCAAAAAGTTTAATTCAGCCTCTTGCTTTTTCTGCATGTGTTTGCATCTTGCACTGCCATTATACTGTATCGCCCCATCACATGAGCCTGTATGGAGACCTTTAGGAAAAACTGAACAGCCTTTCCATAAAGGAGAAATGGAACTGTAGAGGCATGAGCAAATATTTTTCATCAGTCACAACAGGAGACTAACTAGTACTGTAAGAAACAGAGGGTGGACAGTGAGAAATGAGAAGGAGAGAGAGCGAGAGAGAGCGAGAGAGAGCGAGAGAGAGCGAGAGAGAGCGAGAGAGAGAGCGAGAGAGAGAGAGAGAGCGAGAGAGAGAGAGAGAGCAAGAAATGTGGTTATATGACTTACGGAGCAGGTCGACTCAGGAGTTGAAGAAGATGGGTTTGTTTCATGGTGATTTATGGCCCAGCTGTCCTCTGTGGGAACATTCGTCAGATCGAAATTCATTTGAAAAAAACTTTGGGAGAAAGAATGAGAGACAGTTAGAAGAAAAAAAAATAACTTGGGATATATAAATGTCAAGTTTTGGGGTATGTAAATAAAAAAACTTCTAATAAAAGTAATCTCAGCTGTGCAGTTTGATGTGCTTTCATTCTTGGTTTTCTTTCCCATCTGTACAGTATATAGTTTCTTTAAGCTTTTGATGTAAGAGCCAATGTTGTGAAACACTACAAAAAAGTTTTACTTTCTTCCGTTAAAATGTCTTAACATACTTAGATCAAGGTACACTAGTTAAAAGTAAAAAAGTTAAGTTAAAAGTTAAAAACAAGTGTAAATTGATAAGATTTAGGTTAGGATATATTTATTGATTTGGTATTTATTTATTTTAGGCATAAACCTTACCAAATTGATTGTGTTACATTTATGCTTAAAACAGTAAAGAAACTGTTTGCCTATGGGGTGAGAAAAATTAACTTATATGTCAAAACGTTTCCTGTTTCATGTTTTTCTGTGCTGTAATGACAGAGATGATGGAGAGAATGTCTGTATATGTGAGTTTATCCTTCAGGATGTACCTGTCAGTTATAGGTAACTGCAATTTGAAAACATCTGCTGAATAATTTACACTTTAACACTTTTAAGCAACAGGCATTAGGGGTATTGGCTTCAGTTTAACATCTGGTGTATCCTAAAGCCTTAGTCAGACAATTTACATTTACTGATTCATTTTTTTCTTTAATGGGTTTAAAGTAAGAAATATAGTCTTATTTAGTAGATCAGCTCTTTTCTTGAAAAAAGTAAAGACATCAGCTTGATCTTGAGGACAGGAGATTCTGATATCTGTATTCCACGATCGAACTGTCTTGTGCTTCAGTTCTTATCAGAAGTGTGTACATGAGTGTATAGTGTGTAAGGGAGCACACATTTGACCTCGGAGGCGATGATGTGGATGGCAGGGACTGGATATAAGACCCTCACGGTTTCCTGATCCGTGAAACTGGAGCTGTCACGCACACTGGACCTGACTTGCTGACAAACAAGTGATTTGTTCTTCACCGCTCGCCACCAGCATCACCACCACTGTCCCAGTGCAAGATGGATAGCTATGTCTGGGGCAGGAGATATTACCAACACTATCAGTGATATTAGCCAAAGGAAATATGCCCTCCCTGGGGAAGGCTCAATCCCAGAGGTGATATACGGCTACATTATTCTGCTCATCACTCATAAAGCTCTGCTCCGTGCTGAATGTATTCTTTTAAAGTGGAAAGTTATACTTGCCCCTGCCACCTGATGATGCATCACTCCACAGCACATCGTGTACCATCCCTTCTGGATACGGACTCACAAAAGCCGGTCTCACAGAAGCCAACATTTCTTTTGAATGTTTTTTTTTTGGGGGGGGTGTTTTAAAGGACTGTTGTCCTGTTATTATCCTAAAAATCTTTCTTTTTTTTATAAAGATATTGGAGATGTTGCAGCAGTTCATATATCTTTAGGCTGTTTCCCTTTACTGTCACTGAATAATAGTGTCTTTCTTTTTCATTTTTCTTCTAGCTGAATGCGGAGGAATGATTAAAGACGAGCTCACGGGACGGATTCTGTCTCCCGGTTACCCGGCGCCCTACGAGCACAACCTGCACTGTGTCTGGACCATTGAGGCGGCACTTGGAAGCACCATCGGGTCTGTATCTACTTTTCCATTACCTCCCTTGCCACCATCTGTCTCCTCATCTTTCCATTCTGTTTTGGATGTCTTCATCTACTTCTGTTCATAACCTTTATGCATATCCTCTTCGACCTTGAATTTTAGGCCATTTATGCTTCCTGACATAATGTAAGATCTAGGAACATCATAATGGATTTATTCCATTAAAGCAAAACCATTTGTGTCCACAGCACTTGATGAAGTGCACGATTTTTCATGTGAAAAATTTATTTTATATGTATATTGTAGTTATTCAATTTTACTTTTAATTTGTTTAATTTAATTATATTCATAAATAGCTCATTATTAATATTAATAATTTTGAATGAAATTTGTATATTTTTCACTTTGTTAATTTTAGTTATTTTTAACTTTAGTATATTTTGTTATTGCTGTAAATAATTGTATATATTGCTGTATAGGTTTATTGTATTAAGTTTAATTTTTTAGTTATTTAGTTTTTATTTATTTGTTTAGGTTTTATTTATTTACAGTTATTCATCTTTATCTTCATTTTGAATTTTAGTTGAATGTAACTCAAGAAATACTTAGGCCAATATTAGATTATAATTAAGAGGAATGTTTTAACCTGTTAACTGTCACCATTCCTCAGGAGGAACACCTATGTTATTTCCCTATCCACTTTAACATTTCATAGTTAAATGAGTCTAATCATGAACTATAAATTGATGGAAATGTATATGACTCAAGATAAAATAATGTCATAACAACAAACAAAACTTTTTAAATGTTAATGTTACTGTAATTTATAAAAATACCTCAAATGAAATTTTTTTTAGAAGACTTAAAAATGTTATACATCTAAAAATATAAATAATGTAATTTTATGTGCTGTGACAGTTATCCGGTTAAAAGTGTTAGATTTAGTTTAAGTAATCTATAATTTACTAAATCTTGGTTCCTACCTGGAAATTCAAGGTTGAAGAAGATATGGATGGAGGCAGAATATTAATATCTAAAAGTGCTATGTATTTATACATCTAAAATGGCTCATTTTACATTCATCTTATCCGGTATCCCATCATGCATGCTGTCTTAAGCTGTGAAGATATATTTATTAACTCTCCCTCAGCCGCAAGTGATGATTGGCTCGCAGGCCAAGCACTAGCTCAATTCATGCCAGTGTTGTTCATCGTGCTGTTTAAGTCAGCAGGACTCAAAGAAGCTAGGAGGACATTAGCACTTTGGCAGTCCTACAGCATGACCTCTTCCCTTCCCCAGCAAATCGCTCCCTTTCACACTAATGAATGAACATGCCCCCTTGTTAATTGCCCTTCGTTTCGCCAGCGTAATTTTGCATGAAATCTTCTGCCGAGCTCTGCCTAATTGGTCCAGTCTTTAATTGTGGTGTTTATCAGATACTTCCTCCATCATTCATCTGGACATTTTAAGAGCTCCCAAACGTTGCTCTCCTGCTGTATTAAAGTGATTCAGAATTGACATTTGATGTGGTGTTGCATCGCTAAAGGCTTTGTTAGGTGATTACAAAGATTTGTAAAGCTCCATCACATTTCCTGTGTATATGATGTTCTTTGTGACTGTAAATAGTGGGAAATTAGAAATAAGTTCGATTAAATCAATAGGATGATGATAAACAGACGAATGAGATAGTACTCCAAGCACTCATGGGCTAGGAAGACAAAGTTAAGAGACACATGACATAATGGAGGTAATTTATCCATTATATTTGATCTAAACGTGTTATTTATTCAGTCTGATAAATTTAATGCTGAAAGCTTGTATTTAGTAATGACACATTTTGAGCGAAATGCATGTATGCAACCTAATAATGTGACTGTATTGGGTACAAAATAGCTTTAATGATTATTTTATATATATAGTATGCGTTGGAAAACTGATGGTGATATGCTGTAGTGACATATGCTTAATTGAAGCAATAAGCCACAAGAAACCATGAGTCATTTTAACAGGGGTAAGGGGCATAAAGCAGACCGTCTAAAAAAGAAAAATTGTCATGTCTAAAAAACTTTTTCTGCAATTTCATGCCAACTTTTAGACCTGAAACTTGATTTCCTCCATAGATGTGATTTGGAAATGTAAAATGTTTTCTGTGTCATCATGTCTCTCCCATATACTGTACCTGGTCAAAAAGAGCAAAACGTGACTTTTGAATTGTGATTATTCATGTAGGACCAAGCTTTTTTGGTTCTTTTGTTTTATTTTTTTAAGATTTACAGTGCAGTGTAGAGAGGACAGGAAGCGAAGTGGGAAAGAGATGGGGTTGAGAGAGTGCCATGGGTCGATCTCGAACGCCAATCCAGCCGAAGCGCAACTGAGCTATATAATGTAACACATGATCTCAAGTAGAAAAACACCAGCAATAGTTACATGATAAAAATATGCTCAACAAATGTTACATTTATTAATGTTAATCATCAAAATTAACAGCTGCAGCACAGCATGAAGAGGCAAGTAGTGTTCACCTTTGAGGTGTTAATGCTATTAGTGAAAATCATGTTCCTCTTCTCCTTTCTTCTGATGAATCCAGGTAGTTATTTCTGAAATATCTCATCTGTCAATGCAAACAGCTGTTACACTGCTTTTGTGTGTGATATGTTTATTAAATTTACATAATGTAATATTCACCTTTGTGTAACTGTAAGAGCATGTAGGTGTAGAATGTGTCTATATTTACCTTCTTCACGTGTAGGTGTACATGCATGTGTGTTAATAAGTTTGCGAAATCCCCTTCCGCAGGCTCACGGTAATTAAAAGCTTGGGCACCTTCCAGTCTCAGACCTAGTTCCCCACTGTAAGGTATGCACATACATTTCTTTGATCTCATCTCGAGCAATCAATTATTCAGGATCGTTTGCAATGCATTAGAACTGGGACGATGTCTCACACAAGGTCTCTGTAATGGCAGCAATGAGAATTTGTTACAAAATACAGGATCCAGAAAGACTGAAGTAAGCTTGGGGTGGTTTGAATCATAGACGACAACTGTCCTGTCCTGGTGGACACACTTTATCCGAAGGGGCTGATAAGGAGATCTGAGTTCGGAGACATTAAAGGACGCGTAAGGGTGGTCTTGGATGAGTCTGTGATGTGTTGAGAAGCCGAGGGGGGTGAGACACACTTGGGGGTTTCTAAAGGTGTGGGCGATATTTCATTGTTCTTTCATCACACGCACTTTTTTACATCTGATATGCCTTTGTTTGACAAAGGTGATAATTACTTTCAGCAGACACTTCACACACACATAGACAGATACACTGCCTAGGCCCGAATGTTCTCAGCCACATGGGATTAGACGTCGGTTAAGCCTGCTGTTCCAGAGCCGGTTTTGCGAACTCAAGACGCAGCTCAAAGGATCGTACTGTCACGCTCAAAGCTAGAAAAGAAATCGTAGGAATTACCGGATCCGGTGGACCCCGCTTCCCTTTTTTCCTATTCTGCTGGTTTATCAACCCTCCCTTTTTTTTCTTCAAAGCATCCGAGACATACGTCAACCCTCATCTCTCCTGGTTCCCTTCCAGTGTCGTGACTTCTTCAGATTTGCTCTCTTTTCATCTTTTCCCTCTTGTTATAGTTTTGTCTCCTCACTCACATTTGCTTTCCTCAGCACCGTCTGTTCTTATATATGCAATTGCACAGAATGTACCGGGTCTGATTGACTGATTCATGCCGGTCTGCTGTAAAGACCAGTATTTCCAGTGATCTTCAGTAAAGGAGTTTCTGTCCCCTTTGGATTATTTGAAAGATTTTGTGAAGAACCAATTAGTCTAGTTTTAAAGGCTAGTTTATAACGGCTTAAACTTTTAATCGTGTCATTTACATTTTTTCTCATTTTTAAAGTGTTGAAATGTTACATTTGGCAGAATTTTTCAATTTTGGCTTGTACCCATCTACACTATTTTATTACTTTTTTGTACTTTTCTTTACCCATAATTATATTTCATTTGCAGTTTAAAGTTTTTTTTTTTCTATGCTTTTCCCAATGCGGTCATTATCATTACAGCTAGCAACTGAGTTTTTTCCTAAAGACATTTTGAATCGGTGATTATGGAAATAAGAAGTAACCGTATAGCACAAATCTGCCAGGGTACCATCTGCTACAGTTTAAAGATCAGAAATATAATTATAAGATTTTTACATTATTGGATACTTTGTGGCTAATATTTGTTCTAAAACAATTATTTTAATTTTATTTGATTAAATTCAAAATTAATTGACAGATATATTTAATTGATGGATGAATCACTCATGGGCATATATTGTGTTTGGTTTCAGTCAAGCTAGTCAACTAGCATCACTAGCTAATATTTTTCAGTAAACACCTTGGCTAGTCCACCGTATAGACCAACAATAACCAGCAAAAACAAACTTGAACCAGCTTGGAAATTACTAATAGGTTAAGTTGGACACAGACCAGATCTGATCAGATGAAGTGTGTTTTATCAGCCGATGGGATGGGCAGACAGAAAGAGGCAATATCCCAGAACAGGCTGAGGTTGATCAATCAAATAATGAGGCTAATTTTTAATGGGCTGTGAAATTGTGCTGTCTCACTCGCAGTATCTCCTTGGTCATTTCTCTCAATATACAAACTGTCAAAGTTTGAAGCTTACAGATTGTCTAAAAGGTTAATGTACCCCGAAATTCAATGTTGCTAAATTGGGGAGATGTGCACACGTGCACACAGAATAATCACCTGGAGGGTTCATCTGTTGGGTGTATTCTGCAGTGTGGTGGACGGCTGACAGAGCTGAAGGGTAGAGATTGGGGGTAGAATGTGCTGTGCAGTTGTTTTTAGGGTGGTCAGGAGCTCACGTCTGCTGAATCAGATAAAAACTCTGCTTCTTACACATATCCAATCTGTCTACACAGCACATAACAGAAGATAACTAATCATTAATGCAGGGCGTAGTTCCTCACACTTTTTTTTACTTCTAAAACTTCTAATAATCTAAAACTTGTATGTTTGTATAAATATAAATGAAATTGTTTTGTTTTAGAAGTATAGTCTGTTTAATTTATGTTTTACTTGCACACACATACACAATTTATTATTTACACTATTTATGTATTATATATTTATTTAGTTTTTACCAAAATCTCTTCTTCGGTCTAAACAACCTTCAACCAAATGGCCATCATTCTGGATATTGGAGATATCCAATATGGAATGGAAACAGTTAAAACTATATTTTGCAGGTTAATAAGTACCAGTGTTTTCTTTAAGAAATGTAAACCTGTTCAAATTCTGTTCTCAGGTCATTTCTGAACACTATCTAAAAACACTGCCTAGTCATTTAAACCCTTGTTTACAAAAATGTTTTTCTCATTTACATACATAACATCAGATTCTTCATCGTTTGCTTAACAACAAAACAGGAATAAGTTATATGAAATCTTTTCAACTGTATAATTTGCTAACCCTGAAAGCTTTCAAGGGCTCTTATCATGGAAATTTCCACAAACACCTGCAAATTCTGCAAACAGTATTAACAACCCTTGGATATTCATCTTGCACTCAAGCAGATTAAACTCTGCCATCTTATTTATGCAGATATCTTGTGTTATATCTCTCTTATGTTTATTAAGTTTTTTATTATTTTTATTTGTAATTAACCTCCTTCATGACAGATTGACCTTGTACAGTAAATGTTAAACATATAAATAATAAATAAATGAATACACAGACATGCATTCAGAAACCACATATCGCTTCCCGCCTGCCAAGTCATTGCAGCAGGAAGACGGGCGAGACTCCCAGGGTAACAGGGCTGTTTGCTGTTTAGTATTCGCATGGCACAGCTCGCCTCTCTTTCTCGCTCTCTCTTTGGCACTTTCTTTGACATCTGATTGAACCGCTTTGTTTTCTTAAAGACACAGGCAACCGTTTTTACCTCTTATACCCTGTTCAAAACCAAGACTTGTTGACACAAGAACAAGCAAAGTTAACAAAATTAACAAACAAATTTGTTCATTAAAAAAATGAATTTAGTACGTCAGTATTAATGTTTATGATTATGATTTTTTCTTCAGAATTGACCTCAGCATTTTACATGACTTCAGGGAACCAATCCCACATCTCAGGGTTTAGTCTTTTATCGTCCCCCCTGCCTGCTCCTTTGTACAGTATTGAACATGCAGATCTGACAGACTGTAACCACCCGCTCTACTGCCAGCAACCCCTCCAATCCACCCACACACCAACCCTAACAAGCCATCAGCCAGGATTACATGAAAGAGTTACAGTGCGATAAAGAGAGAAACAGCAAAGAACAGACGAAAGTAAAGAAAGCATTTCAATAAATAAAAAATGAACATAAGGATTAGCTAACAGTGGCAGCGTATGGATAAGCTGTGCCGTGTGACGTTTGTTCAAGCAAGACCGACAGAGGACATCATACATTTTCTTCTTGATATCACGAGCCTCACTTCCTTTTGAAGCCTGTGGAATTGATGTTGATCAGTCAAGTATGCAAAACCAGCCCCCTGTAATATCATTATTATCATTATTATCACAATTTAAGCTTGTTATGCCGTTTACCGTTGTTGGCTTTGGTTTGCTCACTAGGGGTTTGTAAGGCACAGTTCTTTGTGAAGCTGCTTTGGAACAATATGTGTTGTGAAAGCGTTAAACAAACAAGTTCAATGAAAATAATCTCATCTTACCCTAAATAGTTTCTTGGAAGTGTCTCCAAACTATTTGCCAGAAATGTTTTTTATATACATTTCAGTCAGCGCATTTATCTCAGAGACTCCATTAGCCTAAAGCAGTTACTGGACTTGTATGACCATGATGACATCACACTGCTGTTAATGTCACAGAGCATGCTTCTCCTGCTTACTGTAGCATTGTATGGTGAGGCATGCTAATCTTCGGCTTGCCCCATTTACACATTCTGTTTTGCATGCAGCACCTTGAAGGCAAAGAGGAAGCAGCGTGGCATTATTGCGCATTTGGAACGGTTGCGTCATTGTGTACCTGCTTACCCATGAGAGACAGACGCGTCTTGCATAGATTAGCGGTTAATCATTAGCATGACACAGATCTGTCCTGTTGGTGGTAGCATTTGAACGCAGTGTATGTTTCAAGCATTTTAAGTCCTTATTAAATTTTAAGGACTTTGGGTTGCTGTATGGTTGGAGCGAGTCTGAATAATTGGATGCCTTGTCAGATTTGTAAAACACTCTGGCTTTAGGCTGATTAATCTTGTTTAAACCTCTGGATTGAATAATGTTTTTCTTTATTTATCTGTCTCTGTCTTTTCTCTAAATGCAGAGCATTTTTTATTGCATGAGCTTCTATAAGTTACTGTTGGCTACATCTCTTTCATCTCACACCCAGACTGTGCACAGAGTGAATTACCTGTAGCTTCCACTGTTCACTGTATATTATGTGTTTATGTGTGTATTATGTGTGTGTGCACGACTTTCATAGAATAGATGGATTTGTTGAATTCTAAAACCCACACGATATTAAATTGAAGCTGGGATTTAGAAATACCTCCCACACATATCTGGAGGGTAAGAGAGAGAGAGAGAGAGAGAGAGAGAGAGAGAGAGAGAAAGAGAAAAGAAAAAGGTAGAAACAGAGATGTGGAATGGAGAACAAGGGAAATCTCGGCTAATTCATTTACGTGAATTACAGTAAGCCAAAACCTTTTTTGCTACTGGTATGTGTGTGTTGTCATGGCAACAATTCAGCGAACAGTACAGGCATAAATGCTTGGTCTAGTTCACATGTATAGCCAAAGAGATTGTATTTGTAATTGTCATCCCCAAAGCAGTATTTTGTAGATGTGGGATTGCATATTCAATTAAACAATTACACCTTTTTGTTTTGTCTTTGACTTTTAATGCAGTCAGACATAACCAGAGTCATAGGTGATGTTTGTTTTCAAAAGATAAGTATCAGCTTGGCTTTTGAGACATCTCATTCTCCCTGTATGTCATGCATGTCCTAAACACCTGTGAACCGTGAGCAATGAGACCAAATGTTACACATAATCTCTTGTCCTTGCTCACTTAGCATAGATCTGCAGTACTCTACATAAACTCTCTCTCTCTCTCTCTCTCTCTCTCTCTCTCTCTCTCTCTCTCTCTCTCTCTCTCTCTCTCTCTCTCTCTCTCTCTCTCTCTCTCTCTCTCTCTCTCTCTCTCTCTCTCTCTCTCTCTCTCTCTCCCCCCATCTCTTTCTCTCTCCCCCATCTCTTTCTTTGTCTGTGGGTAGAGAGTAGATACTAGATATATGTATCGAGATATGTGTGCAGGTTAATAAAGAACGAAACAAAGTCTGTGTTAATGAGTTTTGTGTTTATGTACTGGAGAGTCAGACAGCTCTCAAGTGTTCAGAGCATTTGCTTCATTTTCTTTAAAAGCATTTTAAAAAATAGGCTCCTGCCATAATTTACATAATATCCTTAATATCCTTTCAGATTGCTATCTTTAGATGACCTAACCCTTACAGATTGTTTTTGTAATCACAAATGGGTTTATCTTGACATTATTTGGTTGCTCTTTAATAGTCTACATTGTTCTAAAGCAAGACATGTTTTAACCGGGTGCTTTTCTAATTATGTACTTTTGTAGTAGTTCGGTTGTTTAATCCTTTGATAATTGTTGAAGGCTACATGTCATTGTGTTTACATCTTTTGGGTGCTTTACTTACTTACCGTAGGACCTTGCTTATAGTGCAAACACATTTTCTACCGTGCTAAGATTTGGGTGTTTGGAATATTGTCATATTTGGGGTGCATTTATTTTACGTTACATTAAAAAAAGCTTCACAAATTTTATTGTTAGATGATAGATATGAAATCAGTCAAGCTTTCAACAAAATTGTTTTGCACTATAGCTAAACCCTTTTTGTGTGACAGTCTACCCATTTATTTTGTTAGCTTATGTTGGCTGAGTTTGTACTTTGTGAAGATTGCTTTGAATAAGGTGATAAAAATCAATTTTGAACTCAGCTCATTGTGATTCATGAGGAAGTCAAAAATTGATCAAACCACAAAGACACAGAAAGCCCCAAATTTATCTTCACACAGAACCATGTTATTTTTTAGAATTACCAGAGCACAAATACTGAATTCAAATCTGTAACAATCAAAAAATAATTTAACAGTCCCACAGTTTGTGGATTCAAACTTACATGTGTAACAAAGATGTTTTTGCTGCTGGCCGTCATGTCATTAAAGTTTGATGAGCTTTGATGAAAATTTAATTTCATCATGCAAAGACTCCAGATGACTTTACTGTTGTTAAACATCCTATATGGGTTTTTTAAATATGTTGATAAGGCCATTATTCAGTAATAATGCAGAATAGTTGTGTATGCATGAGGGTGTGTGTGTGTGAGTTTGTCACCACCACCATACATCAATAAAGTAATTCAATTCTGGCATTTAGGGTGACAGAAAACAAGCTCATTTCCTTCAGCCTGGAAATGGCACGTCTCATTCTTGATATTGCTGTGGAAGTCCTTATTCAATTAAAGTTTCCTAAAGGTTAACATCTTAAATTGTTTGGGTGTTCCACATCATAATTAAAAGAGATATTTTAAATTTTTCTTTGTATTTATCAGCTGTAATAGAAATATTGCTGTCAGTCTATTAATTTTCACTTACTCTCTTTATCATTCTTTTTTTATTCTTATGACTCTCATTTTCTTTTTCTCTATTTCTCTATTTTAAGTGCTAATTTGTTGCTTTTCTTATTCCCTTCCCTCAGTGTTATATACTGTAGATATTGTTTCTAATCTCTGTAATCTGTTATCATGTTTGTGTGTAATCCCACAGGCTGCATTTCCTGGTCTTCCATACAGAGGAAGTGCATGATGTTTTACGGATCTGGGATGGTCCTCAGGACGGGGGCGTGTTGCTCAGAGAGCTGAGCGGCTCTACACTTCCTCCAGATCTTCAAAGCACCTTTAACTCTGTCAGTCTACAGTTTACCACCGACTTCTTCACCAGCAAGCAGGGTTTTGCTCTGCAGTTCTCAGGTTTGTGTTTTCACACACTGTTTCTTCGCTTGGTGTGTGATAAAAGTTGTGAACAATGGTGGACTGCAGCCATCAAATTGTGTAACACATTTGAAGTAGTGTGAGAACAGGTTTGCAAGAAATAAGTTTGGATGGTAGTGGGTAGACCTAATTTTCCATGTTTACAAGATTCTACCAAAGCCTTAAACCTGCCAAAGTCTTAGTTATGCACTCCTAGCACTGCATGTTTTGGATGTTTTTCATATGCATATGTAAAACACATATTTCAGCTCATAAATCCGGTCGAAATCCAGTGTATAGTATATATTTTCTGAATTATGAGGTGATTGTATGATACTGTATGTGATTTTGTACAAGCTATAAGTGAAAAGTTCAGTGCTAAATTCCTGTTTACGAGTTAAAAAGGTAAAGATCCACCAATCAAACGAGACATCAGTCTTGCTATAGAGGATAAGAGAATTGCCAGTGATCAGCTTCTGTCATGCATTAAACAATGTAAAATCATCTTCCATACAATCTCAGCACATCCCAGCAGATGCACCATGATCCATTGACAATATCTGGGGGTTTCTATGCTTTTACATCCTGTAACCAGGGTAACCATCCTATCCTCCATCCATCACAGTGCACAGTGTCCTGATGTCCTGCATGAACGCTTTGAACATCTGAAAGAAAAGAAAGAAATAATATACAATTAAACATCAACAATATGGTATTTCTGTTGAAAAGCCCGACATTAAACCTAAAAAGCAACCCATTCATAGCTTTTCTTTTTAAGATGTATTCCTTGTAAATAAATGAGTGTTTGTAGAAGTATACAGATGTCATTTTAGCTACTTTGTATTCGTGTATTCGTACGGTCAGTGGTTTTTACTTACTCTATACTGGATGTTTGTTTGTCCCTAGTTTCTACTGCCACTTCCTGTAATGATCCTGGCATTCCTACTAATGGCACCCGGATTGGAGACAGCAGAGAGCCGGGCGATCACGTGTTGTTTCTGTGTGATCCAGGTTACGTCCTACAAGGAGCGACCAAGATCACATGCACCGAGATCAACAACCGTTTCTTCTGGCAGCCTGATCCACCCACTTGTTCTGGTATGAGCAGAATTGTGACCAGCGCTTTCCTCCGCAAATACTTCTCTAGTGCTGTATGCATTGATTTTTGTGCAGCCATTATACTCTGGCCCATTAGCGGAGGAGGTACTTAACATTTGTGATGAATGACTTTCAATGCAGGTTTCATCCTCGCCTTATGTTATGATTATGGCTCATTAGTTTATTCACAAAAAGAAAGGGCCATGTAATCTGTAAATCTCAGTAGTTACGGATTAAAGATTTCATTAAAGACGTTACAAAAACATTAAATGTGATACTGGAGAAAACAAATCAATAAGAAAAGTGTGGCAGGAAACATGACAAAAAGATAAATTGTGTATGTGTTTTTTCATAGAATACACACTGTGAATAAACAAACACAAGAAACCATTTCTCTTCATGCTACACTCAAAAATTCTAAGGTTGCAATTCACTACATGCTTAAATGCTTTTCACTTTCCTGTGTTCAAAGTCTAGTTTTTGGCTCTGATGCTTCTGCAATTTCCACTTGTCTGCACTTTTCTCCTGATTTACATTTTAATACGCACAGTGCATAAGAAAATCATGCTGAGGGCACATAAAAGCATTCATCACACAGTATTATTCACAACATAAGATAACAATGGACTTAATGTATTATTAGGAGCATATGTAATACAACAAACTGCTTGAGCAGCAAACACAGCACACTTTTAATGATTTAATCACGCTACCCTCCAGAAGCAGAGGATGTTTTTGTGGACATTTGGGACTGAAGGGTTTGGCTTTCTTTTTCCTTTGATGTTATCAGCCACAATTATGATGGTGTAATCGGGCTGCTTTGTTATAATAAAACCTCAATTTGAGTTTGTGTAAATGTTTAACTGAATCACCGGCAAAACCCGGGAGATGTTGTAGACCATGTAAATAAACAGGCAGCATAAAGGTCATACTCTTTTGTGTGGAAGTGATGCATTTCCTAATCATTAAAATATATGTTGATTTTGTAACAACACAAAATTATAAGATCTATTCATGGTTTATGCATGATGAAATCTAGATAAGAGGCTATTTTAAAACTACAAATAGCATTTCCTTTAGTGCTTCTCATTTGTAGTCTTATTACCTTCTGGTTGCAGCTCCATGTGGAGGGAATCTGACTGGTCCCAGTGGTCTGATCCTCTCACCTGAATATCCAGAGCCGTACCCTCATGGCAGAGAATGTGACTGGACTGTTTCAGTAACTCCTGACCACATCATATCGCTCAACTTCAATCAGTAAGACGCCTTACTAAGACTTGTAGCACATGCCACGGGTGTTCCCAGTCATCTATGTGTCGTTTTCCGTTGATTAGCAAATAGAAGTGAGAATATTACACGTAGACTGTGAATACAGATATATGCAGAACAACAATGTCTCTTTAAAAATGAATTCAAACATGGTCCATTAAACATAAAAGCCATTGCGTTGCATATTGTTGTGTATATTCATTTCACTCCAGTCTATCCAATTGGGTATTATTATACAATCATTTCACTCCAGGTAAATGTGTTCATGTGTGCTGTTGATATAAATATAAGCAATCAATTAAAATTCACGCTGTTTAATACAGTGAGTTAATGTTTCCACTATGTATAACAGCTCCCCAGCTTTAGATTTGAATATCTGCATACATAATACAGCACACACTGTATTATGTGTGGTTTGCTTTGCATTTGCATAGCTTTTGAAATGATTTTTAATGAGTTCAGTGCAAGCAGGGGGTCGACATGGCATTGCCCAAGTGTTATCAAGGACGAAGGTGGATATTGGGTTGAGCACATTTATTTCCTGGATAACCATGTACTGTATGTTTTCTCCCTCCAGCTTTAGCCTAGAGCCAAGTTACGACTTTCTTCACGTCTATGATGGGCCTGATTCTCTGAGCCCACTGTTGGGCAGCTTTTACGGCACAGATGTCCCCGAGCGCATCGAGAGCAGCTCCAACACTCTCTTTCTGGCTTTCCGAAGTGACGCCTCACTCAGCAGCAATGGATTCGTCCTTCAGTACACAGGTATTTTGCCCCTTTTGGTGGAAGGAATATGGTGCATAATTTTTTTTTGTTGTGTTTTAAGGGTAGTTTTGACTCTGTGAATGTGCTGCAAAAAGTACTTGATTGTTTCCGACTGTGTGTCAAATTAACTGAGCTCAAAAAGGAATATCAGGATGACACTTTGTCCTTTGCTTTTGTGTTTTTGAAGCTTGCTGTATTTACGCTCCACATCATATCCCCATATTTGTGCTTTATAATTATCGACCCAATGGCACTTTTCACAGTTGTCCAAGAAAAATTATGAAATGAAAAGCCAGAGTGTGCTCCCTAAAACTGGCGTTTGATCAATGTTTTGCAAATGAGAACAAATGAAAGTTTTCCGTCCCGGCATGCGCCCCGCTGACCTCATTTTGTTTGATAACACTTTGACAGGCCTGTCTGATCTGACGTAGCTTTTGTGGGTAATCCAGTTTGTGCTTTGTTCTTCAATGGTATCATCTCGCTCAGAAAGGCAGAAATTTTAAGTACATTGGTGCATTTGTTTTTGGTTTGCAATTTATTGCTTTTATAGGGGATGAGGTTTTGCATATCCTCTAAACACAAGAATTCTGCTATGAGTACAGTTTTCACTACAGTGATGGCAGTGAAGTATGGAAAAGGTTTTCACTTGTATTTTTTTTAAAGTTTTGTGTACAGACATTGTCAAAACAATCCCAGTCCACACAGATCCACAAAAAATGACTAAAAACACTGTATTATGCATACTAACTTATGATCATTGCGAGCACGTAATGGTCAGAAAGAGAGAGAGCAAGAGAGAGAGAGAGAGAGAGAGAGAGAGAGAGAGAGAGAGAGAGAGAGAGAGAGAGAGAGAGAGAGAGAGAGAGAGAGAGAGAGAGAGAGAGAGGGCGAGAGAGAGGGCGAGAGAGACAGCGCTCTTTAGCTTCCCCTCTGATGAGCTCTGTGAAATGAGGAGCAGTATTCTCTCAATCTGGTGTAGCAGATGGACACAGTGTGTGGCACTTCAAAAGCTCCAGTTCCAGACCCCAGACTCTTCAAGAAAATCATAAATATACAAGAAGCTTATTTACATTTGCGTAACCCTTATAGCAACGTGGCCATAGCCACCCTGGCACTGGCTCATGACGGTTGGCCTGCATGTGCCCAGTTGTTGGAACAAACTTTAAGCGCTGTCAACCTCTTTACAGGCCAATCAGCTTCTCCCAGACTCCCGACCGCGTCTGATTGGCCTCCGAGGTGCAATATGTGGGCCAAGGATCTGCACGGTTGACCGACGGTTAAATAAACACCGCAAGCACACATATACACTCCATTGCTCGTCCTAAGTATTCCCTGCCAGCTCAAACATTTGTCATGTCCAAATGCACAAACACAAACTTACCAGCGCACATACAGAGTCTCCATATGTAAACTACTGAGCTACACCTTAAAATCTGGCTCTGGTCCATTCTTAATTACTTCATCTCCACACACATCTTGTCAGATCAGTAAGCAGACAGGTGTGAGAAGAATAAAGTGAGTTATATATCGGCCCCCGAAAAAGATTGCAGACCTGTTTGGACACACTGTTTGGCCATGAAGGGCAAAGGCATGGCTCATCAGCAAGAATATTGTGGCATGGCCACAACAACACCAAGAACTGCTCACAGACTGTAACCGTGTGAGTTTTTCATCTCCGTTTTTGCTGCGCGATGCGGATGTGCAGAAACAGTGATTGATTTCTAATTTTGGCCAAAGGATGTGCCGTACACATGTCCTGCCGGGTGACGGACTGTTTTGTGTAGTCAGCAGACTTGATCTAGCCCGGTGTCATCTGTAATCTGTCCTGTGTAGGGCGGTTGTGCTTCACTGGGCATGTAGGTTGCCGTAGCATATGTTTGTGTTGGGAATTGGTGGATGTATTTGTAGGTGCTCATAGAGCCTCTGTCTTTATTCATTCATGTTTGTCTCATAGGAGTCTGTTATGATTCAGTTGAGAAATAATAAACATGCATTTTCCTGAATAGCTTTTTACAGTATTCCAATTAGGAGTACATTGGAGTACTTGAAGTCTGGAACAATTTAACTCTTTAAAAATTAAAGAGATACTGAAAAACACATAATTTATATCTCTAAGATGTCTATTAAAATATCTATTATAATATGATATTTTAGGAATATGGGCAATTCCATACAAATGTCAAATTTGACCATGACAAAATAAAAAAAACATATTGATAGTTTAGATAGTCAATAGTTGAAAGTTCAAAGTCAAAGTTTTTAAAGCATTTTTTGATTTTTTTTTTTCAGAAACACTTCCAGTCCAAATTCCACATAAACAGTACAAAATACACATAAATGGACACATGAAAATAAAAAACAGTCTTTGAAGTGTCATCTCTTCTTCATTTGGGTGTTATTGCTTCTGGTTTGTTTGTATGTGTGCACACAAAAATGTGTACTTTTTTTTGTCACATCCATAACACACGTATATTTTCAGTTTTCAACTTTTGCATAGACTGATATTTTTCTGATGTCTGGACTCTATCAACAGGGGTTTAATAAAATATAAACAGATGGTTTGATGTTTTGACTGAATATGTCACGTCCATAACACTGGAATTGCCTATATTGTTTGAAACTAAAATGATGGAGTTTAAAAGACAATTTATTTTTTTAATCATACAAGGAAACATAATTTTACCACAGTTAAAATATCCCCTATGTACGGCTGTTGGTTTTTCCCAACCTGCACAATCCATAAATGTCTTTCTGTACACCACTCACGGCAGTCTTTTTCATTTTTCATAAACAGAGAATCCCAGAGAGTCATGTTTTGAGCCGGGTCTGGTGCGTAACGGAACCCGCGTCGGCACCGAGCTAAAGCTGGGATCCACAGTCACCTATTACTGCGACAACGGCTACACTCTGGAGGGAGACGCCACTCTCACCTGCATCATGGGGGGAGACGGCAAGCCTGGCTGGAACAAACCAAAGCCTGTCTGCATAGGTAAAATCTGCAAATAACCAAAATAAACACCCAACTTTTACCTGTATGTCCACATCTGTCTCTGTCCCCTCGAAAATAACAAGAAGTGCAAGTTTGCAGCCTAACCTTGAGGAATGCTTTGAACACACTGCAATTTCACATTGGCAAACACAAGGGATCTGTAACGCGACAGTTCAGGAATCAAAGAAGAAAAGTAATTTAGGATCAGCAGAATGAGAAAAGAACAGAGGAGATGGAGGACAGAAAACGAGTCTTTAATGCTTGTGTCTCTCTTACTCAGCTCCATGCGGTGGTCAGTATTCTGGGTTAGAGGGGGTGGTGCTCTCCCCTGGTTACCCTGGAAACTACAGCAGCGGGAGGACCTGCCTTTACTCCGTTATTGTGCCCAAAGACTATGGTAAAACACACTTCTGTGCACACACAAACTCAAAACTCTAGTAGCTTTATTCCCAGAGATGTCTGTAGGAATTACTAACCTATCCATTCTTGTCCATTTGTATCTTAAAACTTAGTAAAAGGTTGTTACTATGAATATTATGTATCGTATCAGACCGTGTCTATCATATGTTTACATCCTAAAAATCCCTGTAGTATTTTGCTTTCTGGGTTTTATGAGCCTTTAGCTACTGGAGGACCTTTAAATATCACCTTTTATGATCCTAGCAGCTTCTACTTCACCCTGTATGTTTGATCCATAAAACATGGAGGTCATTTGGCCAATTTGGGGGTTCCTACCAAGTCTGAATTAGCAGGCGCAAACAGGCTCGTATTTCTCCGGGTCAAGGCAAATGTTGTGGAAGCAGAGATAATTAAGGCACAAATATTCATGGCACAGAGTAATGGCTTTGAACAGCTGGGAGATCGAGAGCGTAACAACACAGGGTATCGTTTTATGGCCCTCATTTGGAGATTTACTCTATGAAGCACTAGGCTGTGTATAGAGAGAGAAAACAGGTGCTTCACGGGTCTGATTGGGCTCTGTGTTTTACTGTTGAATTAACATTTACAGTCATGCTCTCAGTTGCATATGTCATTCTCACATAATTATTTCTCTCTTTGTTTCTCCGCAGTGGTGTTTAGCCAGTTCGCTTTCTTCCAGACGGCGCTGAATGATATCGTGGAGGTGTACGACGGCCCTACCCAGCATGCACGGGTTTTGAGCTCTCTCTCTGGGGCGCACACAGGTCAGCAAACCTCTTGGAGAAGTATTACTTTGACAATTGCAGTCTATAGCGGTATCAAGAGATGTATGCTAAAGAGACTGTTTTTAGACTGAATGGTCAATAGAAAGTCAACCCGCAATTTGGAGTCTGAAGTTTTAGTTTGAGGTGGGTAGCCTAGCATTAGTAAATGAAATTGCAAAAATAATAAGAGTTTTCAAAACCGGTTCTTTTGATCTGCCATTGGTCAACATCCCCAGTCTTTTGTCATTGGTTGAGAAGTATTTTAACAGATCACCCACGTCATCTAAATCCTTAAACTTGCCTCAGTCTTGTGTTTATGTTATTTATGTAATGATGTTCTGCTGCAGAATATACAATAACACTCAGATGATGTACTCAGAGAATAAAACACAGTTTCATTTAACAAGCTTGATGACTCTTGGAGTCTAATTAACAGAGTTCAATAAAGCGGGATCTGCTTAATTGACACTTTTCCTTAAGCACAAGAAACAACAACATACTAGCTGAATTGAAATCGGTATAGATTTTGACATGGTTAACAGGTTAACAGGGTGTTATTTCGCTTCTGATGTTCCCATGACAACACAGTGTACATTTTTATTTCTTTTTTTCAAGTCAGACACCTGCATTTCCTTGAAACCCAAGGAAAGCAAGCTGCTCGGAGCACATATACTATCTCAGATGCGGTTTTTAACTTTACTTGTCAGCGTGAAATCAACGCGCCGGGGGCCGGTGGAAATAATGCACACTTTGAAGCGTGAATAGTAAGCGGGGAACAGGCAGGATTGGGACAAACGGCATATTTTCTCTTATCTTTCCCGGCTATGGAGAGAGAAAAGGAAAACAGGTTGTGCCGTATGTCACAGCTTGTATAAGTGCAGGTGTCAGTTTTGATGGATGTTTTTCAACATTCTTGATAGAAAATACAGCACAGGGAGTAAAATCATCTGCACAAGTGAGTGTCGAGTTTCGGGTAAAGTTGTCCTCTGTGAATTTAGTGTTGGAGACTTATTTTAAAGAATAGAAATGTGTTCTAGTCTCTTATGGTACATGTCCATTGGTGCAGGGAGCTGAGCTGTGCATTTTCAATTGGTTTTCTACAGGAGCTGAGCGAAGGGCTTGTGCAAGAGATTGTGGGATTGACAGCAGAGCTGTAGCCAAAAGTTTAAAAAAGTGTTAAAATAAGTGTTAAAAAGCTGAGAAATGTTTAACTTTATGTAAGAAATGCACATAATGTAACAACTTTTCCAAATTTGCAGATGTCAGTGATCGAGTTTTTTGATGAACTGTTTCTTTAACAAGTTTTTATATTTAATTAATATGTTAAATGCAGTTTGCACGCTTTCACTAGGCTGCTGTTGATTTTATTCAAATCAAAACTGTATGAATACCATTAAAATTTTAAAGCAACTTTTGCATTTTTTTAAACTGTAATCAACCATATATGATGATTTCATTGAACATTTGTTGAAAGTTATCAAAGATCTTACTAAAGACAGCCACACAGCAGTGTGTTTTATAGACCTGTGGTGTTTCAGACGGTATTGACCGTGTTTCCAGGGGATTCGCATGTTCAACAGTTTTCGAGCTGTTTCGCACCTGTGTTAGGAATAATATGACCATTGGAACCAACAGCAGGTGTGAATAAATCAGCGACCAGGGTTTCCCTTCACCTCTGCCTTGACGGGATTATTAGCTGTCACTCCGTCGGCCGCCCACGGAGGCTTGGTCTAATAACATCCCAGCATGCCACAGGCATGAGCAGGCGCGTTGGTTGATCCCAACATGAGCGAGAGTGTTGTGCAGTTTCATCTTCTCTGACCGCTGCAGGAATTTGTCAACACTGAACCTGCTCTCTCCAAACCCCTGTGGAGCTCAGCTGAGCCCCAGGGAACTGTGGGTAGACTCAAAGCATCAGCCCCCACACCGCGGCACAGAAAGCATCTACACTAAATAATGAGCCATGCAGAGGAGACATAGCTGTGTGATTATAAATAGAATTGGGCTTTGGAGACATGCAGCATTTGCTGGGAAAAATAAAAAATGATGAATGCACGTTCAGTGCTTTTCAAGCCAATTCAGGTGCCTGGATTACAGTGGTGGATCCAGATCAAAGCAGTTTTCGGCATCTCTCTCAAGTTAACACTCTCAAGATGGGGAATGGTGAAGTGCAAATTGTGTTCAGCTTTTTTTGGCAGTGTTTGTGTTGTTACCTCATTTGCATAATACCTTCAGCGAGTCGGGCGATACTACAATGCACCGCATGCACGTAAATGACGCTATTACTGTGCGCGCTTTAACAGTTCTGGTGTGATCTCTTTAACACCTTACCTGTGCTTTCAGGTGAATCATTGCCGCTAGCCACTTCCAACCAGATCCTTATCCGCTTCTCCTCCAAGGGTCAGTCGAGCTCCAGAGGTTTCCACCTTGTCTACCAGGGTAAGCTGATTTTTAAAGTTGCACCGAGTCATTTTTGCTTTTAGCTCAATCATTTACATTTATTCTGTATTAGGGTTATGAATTATTTAAACAACATACAAGATTTCAAACAATTATTGAAGCACATGCTGTGAATGTGCCGTACCTCTTTGGCAGCCAATGGGGACTTTAAAAGTCTGATAATGTCCTGCATCTGTCTCTATAATAGATCTACTTGGATTTTAGGAGGTAAAGCGGCATTATTGTAATATCCTGCCTCTTGTGAACTCATGTGCCGCCTAGTTCCCTGCCGTGCCCTTAATGGAAAAGTACAGCACCTTATAAAAGTATTAAAGCAATGTGCTTCTGGGGCATCCCAACCATCTCTGACACACTGTACCTACTATGACTCAAAGTCTCACTAACATCTAGTCGGCGTGTATAATGCATTTCTCACCTCTTTAGAGATGCTGAAGGCCATCACTGTAACATCCTGGAGCTCCATTGTGTTCTAATTCATCTAACAATGATGACCTCATTTTCTCTGATTTCATACAGCTGTCCCAAGGACCAGCGCGACCCAGTGCAGCTCGGTACCAGAACCGAGGCACGGTAGACGCACGGGGAACAACTTTGCGGTGGGGGCCGTGGTGAGTTTCGAGTGCAGTGCAGGATATGTCCTGGAGGGACCCAGTGCCATCGAGTGTCTGACTGTACCCAACGCTCTGGCCCAGTGGAACGGAAGCATGCCTAGCTGCATCGGTGAGAACCACATTTCATCCTTATTTAGAATCGTCATTCCAACATAAGCAATGCTTAGTGCATTATTTCTGTGTTAGATGTTGATTAGGTTGATCTATTGATGCTGTACATTTTATTAAATATGCTGTCATACTTTTTTCTTAGTTTCTTTTCACCAAAAAGGATGAACCGTTTTGCTTGACAATTTAAACATGTGATGTCTCAGGTTTTGAGCAGTATTAATATAAATACAGTAATCTAGTTTTAATGTTAGCAGCATAATATGCAGTAGGTTGCAGTGCACATATGTGGTTTGACACAAATCATAATTTTGTTTGCATATGGCCTGTTTACAGTCACTGTTTACATCCACGACATGCATTTTGATGAAGAAGGTCATTAAACCCCTGACACACATTTGCCTCATGGCAAGACATGAGCAATCTTTACAGATCATGCATGCAAATATGTATGTGTGCCTGTCAGTTAAAGGTATAGTTCAACAAAAAAAACCCTGTGATTATTTATTCACCGTCATGTCATTTAAATCCTGTATATGACTTTTTCTTCTGTGGAACATGAAAGAAGATATTTTGAGAAATATGTCCACAATGGGGGCCAATGTTGTTTTTTCTTTTGTGAAGCAGAAAGGTTTGAAATGACATATGGGTGTATAAATCATGAAAGATTGTTTATTTTTGGCTGAACTATCCCTTTAAAACAGCACTAGGGTACCATGTTGAACG
Source organism: Beaufortia kweichowensis (assembly GCA_019155185.1). NCBI lineage: Eukaryota > Metazoa > Chordata > Actinopteri > Cypriniformes > Gastromyzontidae > Beaufortia > Beaufortia kweichowensis. Next base: position 5,322,910 of record CM032809.1, read on the forward strand.
ATGAATTCCTTCTTGATATTACTGCTACTGCAGAAAAATAGTACCAATACATATTTTGATATCAACTAATTAACCAAAGTGCCTTTACATTTGACATCCCTAGTTACTTTCCTTTCCAACCTGCATCAAATTCACATCACAGCTCTGGTGGCTTTCCCTGCAGTGAAACATAGCCAACAAACTCAAGCCTTCTCCTGAGAGGAAGCTGTCGCCAGCACGCTCTCCTTCTGCTTAACAAGCTCCGGTAGACAGCTGTGGGCCAGCAGTCACGGCCTCCAGCACGTCACACACACACGAACACACACATGTGGCAGATGTCTCCGCGGGGTCTCTGCGTTTTGGGTTGTGCACGCTCAGGTGTCCGTGGCTCATGTGCAGCTGCTTACCTGTGCAGCTACCAGATGTTTGACCACAGGAGCTTCAAGGGACACGATGGTGTCCTGGAAGATTGTAAATACTCTCGAGTACCTCAGGGGGGTTGTGTGCGGTTGTGTACGTGAGGTTTGTCTTCCTGCTTGGCCTTTCATCCTTTTCTCCTGTTTTCTGCACCATAGTGCCATGTGGAGGGAATCTAACCCAGCGTATAGGAACTATTCTGTCACCTGGCTACCCCGAGCCCTACCTGAACAGCCTGAGCTGCGTGTGGAAGATCACAGTACCTGAGGGAATGGGAATACAGGTACAGTCTACGCCAGTAACAATAAACTAACTTTCATCCTCTTTACTGCTGTACCGTTATGAATACAAAGTATCTCCGTACGGGTTTCTTTCTGGGTTTGTAAGATGTTCTGTGACTGTAGTGAGAGGGTGGGGTGTTTGACAGGTTTGCAATACTTCAGTTTTTCATTTCAGTGCAGATCATAAACATTTTGGAAATCTCCCAATTTTGAGCAATATCTATACAGCAATCTCTTTCTTCAGTCATACTTCATAACTTTATCTTGGCAGCTCTTTGCACTCGATCACAGTACGTCGGCACTCGTTTGCAAAAGTGGCTTGTTACTGTAAAACTACACTAGATTAAAAGTGGTTGTGCTACTGTCACACTACAAAAACCTAGATTCAAGACAGTCACATCGCTACTTTAGGAAGTTCAGAGCGGTTGTATTGTAGCAATGTGTCTTAGATGAAAAGAGACTAGATGAGCAGTCTCTGTTTTTTAGTAGCATCTTCATCCGCCGCTCCGGATTTGCCTCACGCTGTCGGATACAAGTGTAATCAAATATAGCTCTGAATCATGGGAGGAGTTCAGGGCCGCTTGCTTAATTGCCTTTAAACCAATTCATAAACGTTCCACCGTAGGAGAATTGGAACCATGCAGAAATGATTACAGGATCACGCAAAGTAAGACAGACTGATATTAAAAGCTGGTGGTGTGAAAGGAAAGAGATTTTGATTTTGAGAGAGATTCATTTATGATTGATTGTGCATTTATATGTACTCTGTTGTCTGTAAGACATCCACAATGCATTTGCAATTATAATGCGGGTAATTTTGTTTATTATTATTATTATTATTATTATTATTATTATTATTCCATATTATTATTATATTATTATTATTATTATTATTATTATTATTATTATTATTATTATTATTATTATTATTATTATTATTATTATTATTATTATTGTTATTATTATTATTATTATTATTTAATGCACTTTTTATTTGGGTTTCATACAATTGGACCAGATTTCATGATTTCTTGGAGGATCAATTGAAAAACAAAATACAATAAATAAATAATGGTGTTGCTGAATAATGTAGTTAAGTCTGTTATTTGTTATCTGAACACAGCGTCTATCCTTAAGTTGAAACAAAAGCATTGAAGATGAGCTCTCTTAACTGATAGTAAAGAACGGACTGGTGTTTTGTGTCAGGTAGACTTCTCATGACAGTCTGGATATAGAGCTAATACCTCTCCCTCTTACCAAATTTCCAATCCACTGTGTGAAGCAAGCACAAATAAATGTGCCATTTGACGGCAAGGCAATCAGATGTGACAATCTTACAGTGATAGCCACAGTCATGCCACTGTGACCAGACAATTTCTAGGCTTGTTTGGCTCGGGCAAAAATAAACGTCTACCAAATATTTACTGGGCTTCGCATTGGATAATGAAAGGCATAAACAGCGAATTTGGATTTGAAGATGCTATTTTTTAAACTGACAGTTGACTGAAGTTATGTAGCATAGCATCTAAAGCATTTTAATACATCTTTGTCTGGCATATTTTTGTAACTTTAAGACTGTGCACTAAATGAAAAGTGTATTGTGCCTGATCAAGTCCCTTAAGTATAATCCACTGATGTGTCTGTTCTTTTCATTTCCTCAGATCCAGGTGATTAGCTTTGTGACTGAGCAGAACTGGGACTCTCTTGAGGTGTTTGATGGGGGTGACAACACCGACACCATGCTGGGAAGCTTCTCAGGTGGGCTGAACTCGGTTCACTACATAACCACACACCACTACAGTATTGTGTTTTTAAAAATTTGTGGTATTTTTTGTTATGAATACATGTATTTTTTAAGATTATAGATCATGTGGATGATTTTTATTTTTACATTGGGAGTCTGCTGTTGTGTTGCATTATGGGAAACAGAAGCTACTCGCACAGAGGGGGTTCTGAACTGTCTTTGTTTCGGCACAAAGATCAAGCAAAAATGTCACAAATGCTTTAGAAAGAGATGAATGAGTAATAAATCTTTAATAAATAATAGGGTGCAGTACAAAGATAAATGAGCCAATCAGATTCATGCTTACTGAAAGATTGGTGATGTTATTTGTGACACATGCAGAATTTCATTTTGCTGTCTTGGGTTTTGACGAATGAATGGTTGTGGGTAAACAACAGAATATATATTTTACTGTTTTTTCCTCAACTTGTAAATAGTGTAATACTATAAAATGCACTTCAAATTCACAGACATATTAATACATACACACAGACAAGATAAATATTATTTTGAAATGATTGTTTTGTGTTGTAAAGTTATGAAACAAAAATGTCTATATGCAGTGCCATAAATATTATAAATTGCCTGTCACAATAAACCACATCTGTTTAAGAAGTTTTGGAAAATGAAGTGCAATTTCAATCATGTGCTGGATCCACTACACAAGTCACAATATGGTAAAAGCTCTTTTTATCTGCAGGTACGACAGTGCCAGCCCTGCTTAACAGCACCTCCAACCAGCTCTACCTGCACTTCTTCTCAGACATCAGCGTCTCTGCAGCAGGTTTCCGTCTGGAGTACAAGAGTAAGACATCTGTTGCACGGCCCGTGCATCTGTGCTGCATGCACATCTCTTAAAAACTCACCTGGCTTTTTCAATTCAGTTGAATTAACCTGTTTATTTGTCTTGTTGTGTTTCTCTCTCACAGCTGTGTCTCTCACTAGCTGTCCCGAACCTGTCGTACCCATGAATGCCTACAAAGTGGGTGATAGGCTACAGATGAACAACGTGGTGTCCTTCCAGTGTGATCCGGGTTATACTCTGCAGGTGAGAGAGAGCTTGCCAAGAGTTTTGCAGCTTGATTTGCTGTGGTGGATTTCTCTCAAAAGCTGAAAAAAACTAGCTGAAACATCTTAAGCCAGCGTTTTGCTCTTCCAGCCTGGCAGAGCTGGTGTTCACACTAATAGTGTCCAAAACTTAGACTGAGACATCAGGTTGACAGTGATATTTGGAGAGGTAAATATCTAGTTCATGATGGTCAAGGACTTACCCAATTCCCACTGGCCACCAAGACCCTTCTACAGCAACACAAAGCTCTTTGTTGTCAGTTTGTGTTTATTAGGACAGAGAATGGACAGTGTATATACAGAATAAATAAAGAAAAGAGTGAAAAACAAACAACATTTTCTATGTTTTATGTTTGCAGGGAGTCTCCCATATCACCTGCATGCCCGGGCCTGTGCGCCGCTGGAACTATCCACCTCCTCTCTGCATTGGTAAAAACATTTGTCATCTTTTATTCATTTATTTATTTTCAAAATCCTTTCAATGCAATTTTAAGAGCTCAGATCTACCTTATAGTCCCAAATGGTACAGGGCCATTTGGTGACTGTTTACAATGGATTTATAGTATCTGAACCACTTTAAAATGTCAGCTGGTTAAAAGGAATTGCAAAATTGCTTATAAAAGTAAAGCTTGTTTTTGGAACAAATGTTTAGCATTTTTTCAAATGCCACTTCCTTCAATATTTTGTTTTTCAATGCAATAACATTTAAAAATATGAACATGCTTTTCGTAAGGGTCCGAATACTTTTTGTGCAACTGTGATGCATTCCTGTCATAAACTTTAAAAACATCACATGGTTTCTGAGAAAGACACTACTAATGATGATGACCTATCACATTTTTATTGGTTTTATCTCCTGCTGCTCTGAGTGGAGCTCTTGTGATGATTCATGGCTTGAACGTTCATCAGCAGTTTCCTGATTCCTGCTGCGTTTTCATTGACATGAGCACTTTTTAACCCTCCCCTCTATATATCTCCATTCAGCAAAAGGGGCTTTGTTGGGCTTCTCTGCACATCCACGGACTCTCATTGAATCCAACGTCGGGGCTTTAATCAGAGCGATATTTGAATCAATCAGTAGTTTAGACTCGAAGCCTTGAGAGAAGGAGAGGAAAGAGTGTATTTTCACTGATATAAGAAGATTGAAGGCTACAGAGGTACTCGAGTGGCCTTTGATAGCATTGGGAAGTGATTTGGCCTTTTTGATAAATGAAAGATGTGTTCCCCTATGATGTCACAGGAAAGCTAATGTATTAAATTTTTTTCCTTAGCACAAAGGTTTTAGGGACCAGTGCGTCTTCTATGCAGTTATTGTAGAGTGAACTTAAAGATATTCCCACTTTTGACAATATAAATATTGATGCTGCGTTACTTCTTTTTTGCCTTTTCTAAATTAAAGTGTAGTATTTGGTATGCACTTGAGCTACAGTAGCATAGATTCTGAATTTGTAGAAAACTCGATGATCCATGTCATTCCTGAAAAATCTGAAATGTCCTAGCATGAGCTTGAGTCATTATAGTTAACCTATAAGTAGTCTTTAATAGGAATGTTTTAACTTTCTCCAAATCCATTATTCAAATAACTTATAACTTTCAAATAACAGATTTTAGACCACAAACTATATTTAACAACAATAAAAAGCTTTTTAAAAAAAAGATAAGTTCATTTGCAGGGAAGTGACAACCATTTTCACGTTCAGTGATTCATGATATGTATATCTCACCAATCAAATATAGCCTTAAAGCTGTTTGAATTGTCCTTTAGAGGTCTTAAATCTTAAGAACAGCAGGTCTGGTTTATGTCACAGTTTCTCCTACAAACAATTATATCTAATATTTTCCCACCATTTTCTTTCCCGACAGCTCAGTGTGGGGGAATCAGAGAGGAGATGGAAGGCACCATCCTCAGCCCTGGTTTCCCAGGAAACTACCCTAGCAACAGTGACTGCACCTGGAGGGTTTACTTGCCGGTCGGTTATGGTAAGGACACAGCAAAATGAACAGGCGTTCTTTAGAAAGATTTTCCTGGAAACTGCCAGTGAGTTTAAGATCAACTGCTGGTTGTAGTAAACATGCTATTTTACTGCTCTGCCACAGACAGACCAATTGTAGAAAAATATGTATGATTGCCATATCTGATGTTATCTTGACATATCTTGACATTATTGAACCATATCCTGTTTTCATCCAAACAGGTGCTCATGTGCAATTCCTCAACTTTTCCACCGAAGCCAACCATGATTTCCTGGAAATCAGGAATGGACCTTTTGACACCAGCACTGTGATCGGCAGATTCAGTGGACAGGATTTACCACCATCTCTTTTAACCACCTCACACGAGACCACAATATATTTCCACAGTGATCACTCACAGAATAAACCTGGCTTTAGGTTTGATTATCAGGGTAAGGAAACAAAAAATAAAAACTTAAGCACATCAGTCTCCAAACCAAATAAGTTTATGTTTTATTATTGTTTCAATTTTATTATTTTTTGCAGGTTTATTTTCTTAAATTTAATCTGAATTCTAATGCATTGCCAAAACAATCAGTCAGGATAATGGGTGCACACGAAATAACTGTGGCTCTGTAAATCTGTGCATAAAATCCATCAGCTATGAAATGCTGCTGATGCTGTTATTTCCTTACAATCTAATGCAAAATAGGACTCCAATGAGTGAATTCAAAATTCAACGTGTGTTTTTATCTTTAAAGACGGATGCATGAAAGCTATTTGAACTTGTGCTGTGATGCAATGAAAGTTGCAGAATTGAAATGACTTGTGAAATTATTATTTACATAATTATATGTACATTAGCATATAAATCAAGCATTATATCCAGCAGTGCATCATTTTGCAAAGCTTGCATGACTTTGTCACAAAAGATACTCTGATCCACAGAAATCAATTCCTTTAGTATTCTAGAAGCTTCACCATAATTCCTTTTTGTGTTTATGAGATTTTAATTATAAATTAGCAAAACATGTCTGTTAATAGCAATCATAACTAATGAAAAGAAAAGGCAAATGCATTTTTTGTTTATTTCTGAAACCTTTATTTTCCCCAAATGTCTTAATAAGATTAAAGATGACAGACCAATAGAGGAACCGAGCGAAAACTTGACAACAAAAAGTTGTGATATAAATGTCTATGGTGTGGTATTTTCATTGCCTACAATAAACATTGATAACTTGCATACATTGCCATGAAGTTTAGTCCACCAGCATTGAAAAAGGCAACTATTACTGCAAACTGATCCATTTTCAGAAAAAAATATTTCATTATGATCTTTCTTTTTTAAGTCCTAATGCTTTGTGGCAGTCATTTTGTATATGTACTGTATATGTTAAGGTTAAGTTGTAGGTTGAATTGATGCTCAGTACTCAGATCTTAAATCAATCTTTACTTTTCATTAGGCACAGCATCTTCCAGGTGGCTCGAAAAATTAATCATACATTTTTCCCACCTCCCCCTTGCAGTGAATCAAACTGTCTCTCCTTTTTCCCCAGCCTATGAACTTCAGGAGTGTCCAGACCCTGAACCCTTTCGTAATGGTGTGGTAGTGGGGGCGGGTTATAATGTTGGCCAGTCCATCTCCTTTGAATGCTATCCTGGGTATCAGCTGATGGGCCATTCCATTCTCACCTGTCAACATGGAACTACCCGCAACTGGGATTATCCGTTTCCTCGCTGTGAAGGTACGACCCACTTCATTTACTCCTCCGTGTCAGTAAACATCTGGTGCGCTTATTTGCACAGTGGGTTCAGAGAGTTTAATTTAGCAAACCGCTTGGTCTCAAGTATTGTAAATACATAACGTGTACGCCATTGTAAGGATACAGCGAGCGTGATTTAATACAATAAAAAAACTAAGTTTGTGTCGCTGTAACATTCTGTTCCCGTCATCACTCTAGTCCTGTTTGTGGAGACAGGTAGGGCAACAGCACATAAATGCTAATTCAGTCCCTTTATTATAAATCATCCCCACAGACTCAAGGTTTCCTCCCCACTGTCCCCCGTCTCCCAAAGGGGATGATGGGAAGGGAAAGCAGATCGTTCTCATTCATACACCTCCTCCTTGACCCACATTCCCATGCTCGTATTGATTGATTGAATGAGTTAATTATGCAGATGGCCGTGCTCACAGGGGATGCTGAATGCTCGCGTGGGAATAAAGACGCTCTGGGGAGTTTCTCAAGCGACTGTCAGAGCATTCGCAGCTTCTCTGCCTTATTCAGGCATTGGTGTTTTGCCCAGGTAGATCTACGAATAGAAACACGCATTATTCAGTTACAATAATCCACACAAGGATGGGAAAAACTTAGTGCCAACCTGAGTCTTGTTAAAACACTCTTGCAGTGTGGGTAATTGAATTTGTGGTAATCGAGGACTGTGGTGTGGCGAAGTGAAACGAGCAAGAATAGATATGAGAGCACGCTGTGTAATGTGCATGCTGTCAAATTGAAAATTGAAAGATGCGACTCTTTTGTTCAGGGAAACTTATTTTGCTGTTAGACCATGGCACCTTTGAAAGTCTCGTCCCTGCGTTTGAGTACAGCAGTGCCGTATTCATTGACTTTAGTGGCCACTTAACATGTAAATTACATTTGTGGTGGCTTGTAAAGTCACAGCTGAGGCTGTTCTGTAAGGGTGTGTTAAGTTTCTTTTTAACCTTGAGACTTAAGAACTGTCTCTGCACATATTGAGTATAAACATGAAAACTATCCACTATCCAAACTACAATTTTTACATTTTAGATATTTTAATTTTTTTATATCATTAATCATTATTTAACAAAAACATTAAAATGTTATTTGTTTATATTTATTGTTATAAAAATTTGTCAAATCGTTACTCTTGAGTCTTAGACCCTTCTATTAATATATTAGTTTTTAAAAATAAAATAGTAAAGTAAATAGTGAAATAAGTCTTCTACATGTGAAACGGGACAGTTAAAAGGTTAAAATAAAAGGTTTTTCTTTGCAGTCTCTCTGGAGTAAAATTACTTTCTAAAATTAAGTAATTTTCATTTATTTAGCTTAGCTTAAACACACAATTATAAACAGGAACAGTTTCTATTCATAATAGTGAACTTTTAAACTATGACCAAGTGATGAAAAAGAAACATTATATGCATACCTATGCATACTGCATACTACAAGCATACTTTCTGCATTTCCAAAGAGAAAATGTAGGTGTCTGGACTGCAGTAGTGTAAATATGTTGTACATTTCCATCAAGCACAGTGTGCCAGATGACTGTCCTTTATAACCCACTGTATCACCCAGATCTGACCTGCACCATGCAAATTGCTTTCGGCACTGATTTTGCGGTCACATTTCTGCACTTACCCGATTAACATAATTCCATAATTGAATCAGGCGCTAAAACAATGCACACGGCGCATGCAAATGCACACGCTATCAGTAGACTCAAGTGAATTCCCTTCCAGGGCTTTTCATTTGTCTTTGTCTCACTGACACACTTGCTCCAGTTACCACCATCGCTATCACCCGCACGTGCTGCCAATAACAGTTTGCACCCAGAGTTCTGTCATGTGCATAGATCGCCTCTCCCGGCGCGTTAGATCGATTCTCTCCTCTTTTTTCCCACCAGCCAAGTCGCCCTGTTCTTCGTCTACCGCTTCTACTCAACTTAGTTCACCGCAGCCTTATATCCTCCCATCTGCACTCACCACTCAACTTTTTTGACCAATCGATAGTGTCACCATGCATTTCTGCTTGATAGCGTGGTGTGTTTTTTTTAATCAATGCCCTGATCGATACTTCATTTAGCAGGTAAGGTGGCGAGAGATGGCTCACACGGCATTAGGGATTAACATAGGCAGCCCTCTCAAGATTCCGGCGGAGAGGAAATACGGAAGATGGAAAAAGCCCAGGACGAATTGTAGAAAGATAGATAGGGTGTGAACGAGATGGGAAGGGATGTGGGGATGGAAAGACCTTGACAGTCAGTGCTATTACGACTGTCCTCGTGTATGCGTACAAGTCGGGGCATATCTTTTTTTGCCAACCGAGTCGTATTGATTATTTCCCTTTTGACTCGGGGAAGCAGCAGCAGCATGGGATCAGCGGAAACGGGAAGGGGATTTGATTTCATATATCTGGGGCTCATTTAAATCATTGGAAACAGGGACACATCTATATAAATGCAAAGCATCGGCTGCAAAGGGGATTTCTAAGATGAAGTTGGACAAGGAAAGTGAAGAGATGTTGTAGAACCCAGCGGGACTTTTCACCCGTGTCGCTCTGCCCCCATCCAAATTCCCAGTTTCTTTTGGAAAGTTTTCATGTTTTGCTTTGTTTTTTGTTTTGAAGTTCCCTGTGGAGGTAACATAACATCAGACAATGGCACTATCTTCTCCCCTGGTTACCCGGAGGATTACCCCACTTCTGCGGACTGCAGCTGGCTGATCACGGTGGCGCCTGGTTTTGGTATTCGGCTTAATTTCACTCTTCTGAAAGTCCACGGCCCTCAAGACTTCATCACAGTATGGTGAGTAATCTAAATTTTTTATACTGCAGTCATTATCCAATCAGATCAGTCTGTTTCAGATCTGCTTGTCACCTCTCCCTTTTATTCTTTTGTTTGGGAAAGAACACATTTATAACAGGCTCAGACTGGTGTTTAATTAATGAAAATCATCTGAGGCTTGCATGGACAGTTAGGACACAAAGCCGTAAAAAAATTACACACGGCCTACTAGTAGCATACTACTTCTCTGTTTTTAAACATTTCTTGAGATAGTGCTGTTTAAAAAAGTGCTTGTCTAACTTCTGCAATGTTATATACATCTCATAATCTTTCATTAAATTATATCATAAAAAATCAACTAATATTATTACTACTGATCCACTGGTTTGCAAGCAAAAGCTTCATGAAGACAGTTCGGCCTCAGTTCAGTGAGCCAACACTCCCATTAGCCAGCCAGATGCTTTTATGAATGCACATGACAGAACATAATCTGTAGACAAGCACAAACAGATGGTTTTGAAGCTGAATGGTCATGGTTAAAACTGGGATCTGGTAGTTGGCAAATTGTTCCCTCCCAAAGGCAGGACTTGAAAGATGGGGTAAGCTCTTAGGGCATCAGTTTGACCATCTTCTGAACAGTCTGAATTAAGCTTCAGAAACCATAAAGCAGTCCCTCAGTGAGGATGATAGCATTTCCTCGAATTAAAGAGGTAATCAGTATAGTTAGTGTCTTCTCTCGAGTAACCAATGTGGGTACAATCAGAACTAATATGCATTTTTAGGCATATAGTTTTCTCATGTCAATTTGGGTATGTGATGTTTGTGTGTTTATATTAATCTCTAAAATAAATGGTCTTTTCTTTAAAAGGGATGGACCTCAGGAAACAGTCAGAAAACTGGGTGTGTTTACTGAGGGGGAACCCAACAACCCACCCAGCAGCACCTCTAACCAAGTTTTGATACGTTTCCGGAGCAACTCTGAGAAAGGTGGACTTTTCAAAATAAACTACCAAGGTAACTGATCAATCATTTTTCAATTAGTTCACCCATCAAGTCATCCATATACCCCAAAACAACCAGAAAAACTCTAAAGTAATTCAGAAATTGATTGCAACCTTAGTCTACATTTTACACACAAACATATCTCACTTAACTATTACCTGAACAAATTTTAAGACCTGTTTCCTCGTACCAGTTGTTAGGAAAGGTGTACAAAGAGAGCAGACCAACATACTAACATATTTTACTGTCTGTCTGTTTCTCCTACAGCCTATAGACTTCAGTTTTGCTTGCCACCTCCCATCATCCCAAATGCAGAAATTCTGATGGCCAGCAAGGAATTTAAAATCGGTGAGTTTGGATTGGTTTTTACACGCAAACACATACTGTTTTGCACGTCAGCTCATGTGTGTTAGCATTTGTGAAGTGGCCGGGCCCAATGTATGTGGAACATTTTGAGCAGCGACACAGACTGCCAGTTCATTTTCAGGCTTGAGCGCCTCTCATTAATAATGTTCCCAGAATAGCAGAAGCAGCCACACACCCACCTCCACATACACGCATACACTCCTCAAGAACTCACTTTGAGGAAAGAAAAAAACATTTCAAAGCTGGAGCCACCAATCCCATAATGCCGTGCTGATATGCTGACTCATTGCCAGGATTGTGAGTCCCTGTCGGGTGTAGTGCTTTGAAATGTTGTGTTTTTCCTGCATTGCAGTCAAGAAATTAACATTTTATTTTTTTGAAGCTGCAATGCATTGCTTTTAGGGTTAAAAAATAAATAAAAAATAAGTTTAGAGCAAGCGCATATAAACTCTTAAGCTTGCATTAAGATACAGTTTCACAGGAAATGTCAATGTATGTCATCTGACTTGATTTCATTGTACTATTTAATGTTTCAAACATGATGTCCACAGAAATGCTGATATAGAGGCGAAAGTTACGTATTGCATCTTTAATAATAGTGTTGGTTTTAAATAGTGAACTATCTGTGACCTTGCTGCTTCTCTAATAATGACTCACTACCAGCACTGACATGTTTTTTATTTCAAAATTCTGTTTAATATGGAAATAATATGTCTAATATGGAAAAAACGATGAATTCCTTAGTATTAATTGTTCCAAATAGCTCCCATAACACATGCATACTCACAGCCACTAACCTAGAGCTTTATAAAAGCATGCAAATCTCTGTAAGAAAAGGATCTTTGCAAGCCTGTGTTCCAATATTTTAGGGAAGTTAAACGGTGCATTATAAAACCGCTGACTGAATGTAAGCAAAATAATAAACCCTTGGCTCGCCTTGCCTGCAGTGAGCTATTTCCAAAGCTCTGAATCATGTGGTTGTAGTTTTTTGTTGTTGTTTTCACTAAACTGAGTCACAGGACGTCTAAATGTTTTCTGTGATCTCAGGTAGTAGCTGATTGGTGTTATGAATGTAAACCATGCTCTTAATTACACTGCAATGCAGCGCCGCACGCTAGGTCTCTCTCGTCTTCTCTCTTTCTCCCTCTTTTCCCTTTATCGTCACTGCCTGCCATAAGACAGTGAGACAGTGAGAGGACGTGGCCTTCATCAAGTTGTGAACAATACAACAGCAGGAACAGCCAGATGTTGCTTCTGTTGTTCTGAGATCCTCAGAAATCCCAAGTTCTCCATAATATTTCAGAAGGTGTCATGTGTATCTGAAAGGCAGTTGATGAAGTCGTGATGAATATGTGTTCATCCTTCTTCCGTTTCTCCTCTCACAATGTCTCCGCAGGTGACATTGTGCGATACAGGTGTTTGCCGGGATATCATCTGAATGGGAACAGCATACAAACCTGTCGTTTGGGGACGCACCTTGAGTTTGAGGGACCTCCACCTTCATGTGATAGTAAGATACTCTTTTGTCTTCTAGAAGATGCTCTCTGGTCACCAGCATACACGTCATGAGATACTGGTATGATAAGAAAGACAATGTACATCCTCATCTGCTTAGTTTTTCCGTTATTATGCTGGTCCATAGCAGTAAACCAGCATAATCCAGGCTTGGTCAGCATGAAGGATATCTTTCCTCTAATTAATGACACGTTTCATCACCTCATACTGTTTGAAAAACATGGAATATTTGTACTTGTAAAACGCATTTATTATCATTAAAAATATAGATATACATTGCCTCACACCTGTGCGTAAATATCATCTTGACGTCTGATACACGTTTATTGTGATTTTACAGTGTGTCAGCTATCCATTAGCTTTTTATAGTCAGCCGCTACCTATTTTTATATTTATCTGCTTTTTCAAAAGACTAATCCTGTGGTTTATATACCATCAAATCCCCCCCCCCACTGTCTTTCTATTCATGATGCTACTATTGATCATGCTGGTTGAATCTGCTATATATGAAGCTTCATTATTGCCATTGCCTTAAATGTGGCGATGAAGTACTTTAGCATCTGTCATCCAAACCCCATGAGTGAACTAAACGCTCATCTACCTTTCCTCCAGCTGCTTTTATGGGATTTGATACAGCGTTTCCCATAAACTGCCTCAGTTCTTCCTCATTATGTTTGTGTCTTTAGTCTCAGTGCAGTAAAATTATCTCTGAGCTGTTTATATTAGTTCTCCTGGTTTAGCTCTGACTAAAATGCCCTTTTTAGCTGCTTCTGGTATGTAGATATTTAAAAATACCTAAACTATCATTTTCTGTGTTTGGACTTGTTTATCTTGCAATGGCAAATGGTAATTTGACCGTCTACTGACAGCATTTTGCAGGGAGCAGTGTACACTGTAAATACCTTTAGTGGGAATTGACAGTATCTTCCTGTTTACAATTTAACATATTTTCAGTTTGTTTTGTGGTGGTTTGTCTTCATAGTGAACAGAACCAAGACAGAACTGTAATGTAGTGATGTTGTGCTGTGTAATCACAATAATATATTTATACACATTAGCTGTAATAGTGTAAATACTGTGATGGTGCTTAGGTTCACAACATGCATTTACATTTATGCATTTGGCAGATGCTTTTATCCAAAGTGACTTGCGCATTCAGTCTATACATCAGATTAGTATGTGTGTTCCCTAGGAATCAAACCCACAACGAATGTTGATATCTGTGTAGGTTTTAAGTTCAAACACTGAGCTCACCACCGAAGTGTTTTTGTTCATAGTATTATTTTATGAGTTATACACAATCACAATAAATGCAGTGGAACAAGGATACATAATTATACAAATTATAACATAGAAATACATTACCAGTCAAATAAAAAGTAAAATGTGGAAAAAATCGAAACAACAGTGAGTAGTGTTAACAATGTACAACAAAGTACGACCCAATCCACATTCACTTCAATGTCAAAAGAAATGACTGGTAAATCTTACAAAATCCTGGTATATGTTTATAGTACAGCTGTTTGCTAGAACGTAATAAGACTGTACTACAAAAAAATCAATAATAAAATAAATAACATTCTGCATAGGCACGTGTCGGCGAGAAGCATGAGGCCGGGTGTTAGAGAAAGTGTAAAGAGGGAGGCAGTGTAATTTCATTTTTTATAGTATAGCAGGCCCAAACATGTACCTCCTCAACCTTCATGCTGGAGTGCTCCCTCTGAACCAGTGTAATTCATCCTAACATTAATTAAGTGTCGGCAGCTAATTGCTCCGGCTATATGAAAAGAGCCCCTTATACCGAGGGCCAACATGGCCAGCTGACACCCGCTCCATTTGGTCGGGGTGCTGCCTCTGGCTGTCAGTCAGATTAAGTATGCCTGCCTCGCCAGCGAGAGAAAGACGGGGGCCGGTGGAATGAGAGACAGGTGGATAGCGAAGAGAAAGTACTAAAGTAACATTTACTGTACATTGAGATTACATCTCTGTCTGGCTTCCTACATAGACAGCTGCCTTCTAAGGTTTATTCATGATTTATTCGTGGCTGTTTTGGAGTGATCTTCATTGGCGGCAGCTCTGTGCTCCTCACTGGGGACTCGTCTCGTCTCGCTTTTTATTAGAGTTTGATGGACGCATGTTTCAAAGATTTATTAAAATAGAACACTTTTATTATAACAAACACTTTTTGTTGTTGTATTGAATAAAGTGCAAGTATATTTATAGTTGACGTTACTCTTGCTTTATACACTACAGTATCTTGGCTATCAGAGGAACTTAATAGTGTAGAGCTCATAAAGTAGCAGTAAAAAAAACAAATCAGGGTGGATTCCTGAAGAACCCCAGCAAGATGGGGTAAAAAAGCAGGCAGAGGAAAAAACAGATAGAGGGGGAAAGAGAAAAGAAAGGACAGTGATGGATAAAGCGCAAGCTCATTGAGATGCAGAGGATATCCAGGCTGCAGGTGCACCCAGCTATTAAATCACAGCTCTCTCTCTCTCTCTCTCTCTCTCTCTCTCTCTCTCTCTCTCTCTCTCCTCTCTCTCTCTCTCTCCCTCTCCCTCTCTCTCTCTCTCTCTCTCTCTCTCTCTCTCTCTCTCTCTCTCTCTCTCTCTCTCTCCTCTCTCTCTCTCTCTCTCTCTCTCTCTCTCTCTCTCTCTCTCTCTCTCTCTCTCTCTCTCTCTCTCTCTCTCTCTCTCTCTCTCTCTCTCCTCTCTCTCTCTCTCTCTCTCTCTCTCTCCTCTCTCTCTCTCTCTCTCTCTCTCTCTCTCTCTCTCTCTCTCTCTCTCTCTCTCTCTCTCCCCCTCTTTCTAGCTGACATCTGATATGTCACATACTCTTGTTAAATCCATCACACCATGTCTTGCCTTCCATCAAACATCTCTTCTTAGTTTAGTTTTTGCCTAATACAGGAATTACCATTCTGCACTTCCTGTGTCTTCTGCAGACATAATCAGACATCCTGATTATCATGATGGCCCAGTGCCAGTCTCCTCCAAAGAAACGCTGTGCTCAACATTTAGAGTGAGTGAGGGTGTGGCTTATCAGGAAATGGTTGATTTTTAGTTAAAGGAACACTTCACTGAAACTGCCTCTGAAAACTTGATGCATAAAGTGCATTTAATAAATCTGTTATGCTCTTTATTGTGTTTGTATCGTTTTGGAGCTTAACAGACAAGGTCACTTTGAACAACTGTTGTACGTTGTTTATAAAATTCCATCCTTTTGATAGGTTTTTCTCTGAATGTCAGAGCATAAGTAAGCTGTCTAACTGTTGGCAAGCAGAGAGGCAGAACCATTTAAAAACAATTATCCTAAATCTCCCCATTCATTCTTACATAAATCCCTCCCTCCCTTTTTTCTGATTGTTTCGCTCTCTCGTTTGGTCTTAATGTCTCTCACCCAGAGAGTGAGAGGGAGGAAATATACCTGGGAAGTGCATTGCATCTGAATTACACGCCATTATGCAAATCAAGGATGGAAAGTCTCAGATGTCTTTAAGCATATACACACTCTTTACAAGCCTTTTTTTTAACACTTAGTTAAACTGTTTATACATAAATAAAATACACTTATGTCACTATAGTGACAAGAATTGCTCAAAGCAATTTCCCCCCTGACATTTATGTATTATTTTATATTTGATAATACTTTATTTAACTTTATTAGGTTTCTATTCATGTACGCATGTAAAATATTAATGTGCTCATATAATTTGCATTGCATAGATGTCATAGATATGCATTATAGATGGTCACTTGCATGCATGTGGATGTGTGTTTTGTATCTGTGCACACAGCTCCACACTAATGTAGTAAAATAGCTCTTTTTATACTAGTCTTTAATCTTCTGAATTATAACAAATAGTAAGTACTTCTACACAATGTTTTGCTTCTTTCAAAGTCTTTTTCCTTTAGATGGCCAATGCTAATGTAAGATGTGTTTGAGGGAGTGTGTGTTAAGCTTGCATCATGTAGGAAAGTTACTCAAAGCAAATCAAATAGTCATATATATATATATATATATATATATATATACATACAGTATATAGTAAAGCTTTTTGTCAATTGTGCACATTTTAATTTTCCATTGTTCACAGAAAATAAGATCTTCTGTGTGGTCAACAATAACCAAGGAGGGGCGGATCTTAGCAAAGGGTCAGTTTTGTAAAAGCTGTGTGTTGAAAACAAAAGACAAACCTCAATGGCTTACACTGACAGTTTGCTGCAAGTATGACATTTATCCTTTTCCTTGACGGCAGGAAATGAATCCTGTACGATGACATTTTGAATGCATATTCTTGTGGGGTTTTTTGCAATTCATTGCGGCACATAAGAATTGTCACCGAAGGGTGACATTTTAAGTTGAAAATCCCTTTTTAGATGCCAACCCTTTCTCGTACAGTAGATAATCTTCAACTGTCATTGTTAGAGAGGCATTTTGACATGCCTTTTTCTCTTCTATCAGGATCTGCCTCCAAAACTGTTGTTTACATTCAACCAATGACAGTCCATTTCAAAGTGGATTAGGGGATAAGGGCGACCTGAGGGAGTTAATTTTTCTTTGCAGCTAGATCTAAAGGCCTTGGATGATGGGGATTTTGCCTGGAGATTTGGGATAGAGGGTCATGCTCTTTTTCATTTCGTTTGGGCAGAATGGAATTTTACAGTACTATGAGCTTTTCACAGATCTCGACGGTACAGCGAGCGACACAGCCGTGCCCGTCTGGCGCACAGGGTTCATTTTATATTTCGCAATATACCTTGATTTAAACATAAATATACTGACAATGTAAATCTAAATAATGCAGCAAAGACCTATAACTGTTACAATTTATTAAGGGGTGATCGCAAAATGGTTGTCATATCTATCAGCTGGCTGTTTTACGATCCATCTTTGTTTGTGTTACAGGTTAACAGCCAGCTTTCAAACAGCTGAACGTACAGGAAAATAAAGATATGTTACACCCACGGGCACGCTTTAAAAGAATGTTATTTGTGAGTTTAACATCAAGATGTACAGGTGTAGGTTACTGAGAGTATATTTTTTTTACCTGAATGCATTACGCTTTATGCAGTGATGATAGAGTCAATCGGGCATTGATATGCATCCGTGGTAATGTTTGTCCTCCAATGAAACGGCTTTCACATTTTATGTCACCGTTGACCAATTAAAGTGCCAAATTAAGAGGCCAATTACCAGACATCAAATATAGAAACAAACCTGTTTACGCTGATTTTACAGTGTTTTATCATACTGATTCCTCTTTTTTGCCAGGCCACATCCACCAATATTGAAATAAACAAAAGTGGTGCTCTGTAAAAACAAACTGCAATACTTTTCTGAGCTCTCCATTGTAAAAATCTCACAAAGACATCAGCTCAATCATAAAGTATTCAGCAGGGCTTCCAAACATCAGTGCATTTATTTAGCAAGACGAGTAATAGAAAATCCATATTTCATATCCGTAATGTTAGTGTCATAAATATTTGATAATAACAATCCCTCCGCCTGACGCCGGGTTTGCTTCAGACGCTCCGTATGTAGTCGCTCATCCGTGACATCCATGTCATGCCAAAGAAATGGCACCAAATAATAGAATTGTGTCAGAGATGAGGCCTTATCCCTTTATATTGTCATTTGTATTTGGATTCTTACTTTGTATGCAGACAGCTACAGAGGAAATAAGAGACAGGCTTCCGAGATTCTAGCGAAATGTTCGAGACGTGGCGCCTGATAATTCAAGGTAAAAGTGTGGGGAAATGTCACACCGTGCCCCTTAGGAATATCAATGACTCCGAGCGATGATGTCGTGTGGCAGCAGACCGAGAGACGTTAACTTTATGAACCATGTGAGCAGTTGTGATCAATGCTCTCTGTGTCACGACACACTGGCCCAGGGTGTTATCATCGACCCATATATAGACCTTTATCAAAGACGTTCACAGTACATGCGTGTGTGCATACAATAGGTTCTTGATTGCTTCTTGAATACTTGATTCTTTAAAAATTGTTCAGTGATCTATTGACCACGTGTTTCAAAATAGATCTGTCAGTGTTTCTGTAGCTAAATTTTTAGAACATCGTGATAACAGATTTTAAAGAATGCCTTGAATAGAAGCACCTGCCAAATGCATAAATGTAATGTCATTATGTGTGAAATTCTTTCCTTATTTATTGGCCAATATAGTGTAAAACTACAGTTTAAAACGTCAATTTGATGGTTAAGACAGCTGTCTGTAATAACTATACCTGGCTAACATAATCAAAGTATGTATCACAGGAAATCCGTTACGTTCCTCGATTTGTTACTATGCATGGATCTGACTCGTCTTTTCTCCCACAGTTACGTGTCCCATGAATGAGGTGCTTACAGCTTCCACAGGAATAATCCGGAGCCAGTCCCCGGGCAGCAGTCTACCACACTTTGAGTCCTGTTCATGGGTGGTGAAGGTGGATTCAGGTTTCAACATCACTTTTACTGTTGAGCACTTCCAGACCAGCAGACAATTCGATGAGCTTGAGATCTTTGATGGTGAGATCATAATCACACATCTGTATTATCCCATTAAATAGATAGTTCACCCAAAATGAAAAAGTCTGGTATTTATTATTCATCTTTGTGTTGTTTAAAACATGTATGTGAAACACAAAAGAAGATTTTGTATGGTTTGTGTCCATACAATGGAAGTCAATGGGAACCAATTCTTCAAAATAACTTTTTTTGTGTTCTGCAGAAGAAAAAGAAGTCATACAGGTGACATTAGGGTAAATAAATGATAAATACATTTTTATTTTTAGGTTGAACTATCCCTTTAATATGTGTACATGAATAATAATTATTATTATGTTAAATAGTTTTTAATATCATGTATGTGATTCTGTGATCATATGTATCCTGTAAATACATTGCTTTTGTTCTTACTGGGAAACAGTTTGATTGTAAGATGGAATTTGATCAAATCTAGAAATGAAAACAGTAGCAACGCTGTTTCAGACAGATGTTTTTCTTTTCTCCTCTTTCCAACACAATTACTGACATGCACTTCACAGGCCACCTTGATGTATTGAGCAGGAGAGAAAGTTGTAGCGGGGGCCAATAGGGATGACCCCTGCTTTAACTCAATGTAAACCCTTTGTAAAAGGCAAAGGAAATTGCTTTAGCCAGCAGGGGTCTTTTCAGGGCCATTCATTCAGGTCAGCGGCTATTCTGGGGTCAAAGTGATCCCATTTAGACTTAGATTAGGAGCTGGATGACATGTCAACTGGGTCAGATTAGACACATGGAGAGTCATCACATTTTGCCCATCAATACAATGCACCACGATCAGCTAAGAGATACAATTTACAAATAAGACTGAAAGAATTGTGATTAAATTAAGATTATGAAATGAAAAATGTACATTTTTTATAAAAGATTATATTGTAGTTATTGTATTAAAATGATTACAAATAAAGTAAACAGTTTTCTTGATGTTTTCTTAAGACTTAATATAGTTCAAATTCACCAAGTATCATTAACTGGTATCTCGAATGATTATTTGAATCCATCAGCTCCATAAAAACAGCTATGGGTAAGACTTAAATGACAACCGTCGATGCTACACACCCTTGAAAGTGACAAGCGTTTATGCTGGCGCGCATATCTGAGTGTCATCAGGGAGCAGTCTGAGATACTCCCGAGGGGAGCCGGCACGCTCAACGTCGATTATCATTTCAACTCGCATCACGCCACCAAGCAGATTTCGCTTTTCACAACATGCCAAAAGCAGACAGATCTCACCAGATCCCTTCACCTCCCTGCAGCTCAGTCCAGACATTCGCAGTAGCCTTTTTCTGCACACGCAGGCCTCTTTGGGTAGAAACGGAGTTAAGTTGACCTAAAAATGCCGCCGGTGGAGTTTTTGAAAGGAACGTTGTCGTTCGGCATTAACCGCGAGGACCGGAATAGCAGTTGTGACAGAAATGCTTCGCAAATGAGCCGGTGGCTTTACTGCTGCTGGTAAACATGTCAATTCTGAGTTTGGTGGCCAAATGGATTTGAGTTTTTTTAACGTGCCATGATCAGCTGTCTAATAAAGTGGGAAGTAGTGTCAAGTTTATTTAAACTCAATGATGATCTTATTTAGAATATGTAAAGTGTGCATGGACATTTTACATATTCCCCTTTTATGGCGATTATAAGAGATGTTTAATCTTTGCAAATTCTTTGACAACTAGAAAAGAACCTTTGGGAGGGAATTCATACACTGTATAATGAAATTCAAATAGTTCTCTCTGTATGAATTTAATCATGAGAGCTGAATACCTTTAAAGATCACATTAAATATATATGTAATAAAGGTTAAATATGTCTGAGCAATCTATTGAATGTGGGTTTAAACTTTTCTGTCTGTTCTTAAATTCCTTTGGATGTGAGAAACCCCATATGAATGTGTTATATCTTTGTGTGCTGTTGTACCCACAGGTCCATCAAGACAGAGTCCACTGCTTATATCTCTAAGTGGAAACTACTCATCTCCCCTCAGTATCACCAGTTCCTCAAACAGAGTTTATCTGCACTGGTCCTTCGATCACACCTCCAGCCACAAGGGTTTTCGTATCCGCTACTCAGGTGAGGATTCAGATTCATTGTCTAAACACTACATCTCTGGCAGAGAATGTTGAATCACATGTTAATTTTCCCAACCGCTGAGCTGCAACTGAATCTACAATGCTAGGAAATTATCTATTTCAGTTGTGTGTTTGTGGCCTGAATTTGATGGGAATTCATCTGAATTTAAATCTGTTGCTGAATTAACATCTGATTTGCTTGATGTTTAAGTTCAAGTTCAAGTTTGTTTGTATAGCGCTTTAACAATGTAACACTGTTTCAAAGCAGCTTTACAGCAGAATAAACAGATTGACAAGCAGGGAAATATAAAAGCTAATATCTAATATCACTAATATCTAATATCATGTCTAATATATGTTTAGACATTAAGGATACACATTCACAAAAAATTGAAATCAAATTAAAAATATTTTAATTTAAGCTGCGATCTGTAACCGTTAACTCTGATGTCATCTCTGTTTAAAACATAAAACTGCAGGTTACATCACATCAAATGACATCACACTGTCATGATGTCATGCAAAATCAAACCAAACAGTTCAGCTTTTAAATCATGTTTATAAACTTACCATTGACATTTGGGATATGGTTTAAACACTAATCTTTATATACTTGCTCACTATCTGATTTTTGTTTATTTTAAACCAAAAAATTATTATTCTTAAAAAAAAAAGATGCAAAATTGCAAAATGAATGTTGTTTTGTTTCAGTATATGGTGAAACACTCCGCCTGAACTATCGAAACTTTCTCAAGACTTGCCAATGGCATTATTGTAAATTAGTTATAAATATTTAAAAAGTTTCCTTATGCTCCTCATCATTAGCTTCTCTAAACAATGACTAATCACCTTTTCGTCGCACACGCCAGGCTCCTTCTCTCGTCATCAGGTTGTTTTGTTTTCCTCGCATGATGGATTTTTGATATAGGATCGTGTGACAGTCTGGGTTCGCGGTAGCAGCACACCTAGGTTTCCCTGCTCAATATGGTTTCCCTTCTGTAGCGATACCTCAGTGGGACAAAAAACAGATGGCGGGACAGGCTCAACGCTTTGTACTGTTTTCTTTCTCAATCCATCTTTTATCTCCACAGGCTGTTACTTCATCAACTGTAGCGAGTCCCCTCCGCACACACGCATACCGGTTGATGTGTGTGTGTTTTTATTGACCTTTGTACTCTCACTTAACTGTGTGTGGTTTAGTAAATAGCTACCGTTGAGTGAAGAGGTCCTGTTTCTAAATAATAGAAGAAAGTGGTCCAGGTTAAAGGGTGAAGATTGACAATAATATCTTTGACGCTTGAGAAAAGAGAGTTTGTTTTCATTTTGACGTTATTAAATGCAAAGCTTGGTCTCCCGTGTCTCAGTCAGGTAGTAAACATCAGCGTGACTGGTTAATGCAACTCACAAAATGGTTTTAGGGAAAGACTAAGCTTTCTCTTATGATCAGACCTCTGTGACCAACAATCAATAGCAGTCTTTTTAGTCGTTTGGAGGGCAACACCTGCTGTATCACATGAGACCTATAACATACAAACAAAAACTGCCTGCAGCACGCAACGCCATTTAAAACCATCATCAGGGAATTTATTTAAAGTTAAACAATATATGTGAACTTAAAAATGTGTCCGTTATCTAAAATCTGTGCTGTTGGTGCTAATGGATGTGAAACTGGAAACATTTTCTGTGTCAGTGGTCTTTTCATTCGTTTTCAGGAAAAAGCTTTCAATCCTTAAACAAAATGTTTAAAAAAGTAAAAGCTAAGTAAAAATTAGGATTCTTTTCCATCTCTCTACCACCTGACTTCACTTACATTTCTAATTCACCTAATATTAGAAGTGAAATAGTATATTAATCTTTCTAATTATAATGATTAACTTCTATTAATTAAATAGTTCAGGGAGTAATTTGCTCAAGCCCTTCATTACAGAGAGCAAGCCAAACCTGTTTACCTGAATTATTTAAAGATTATATGAACTTGGGAAATTGGTGGGCATATAATGTATAATGTGGTTCTTGTGCTTCATAATGTGACAAATTACATTCCCGACCATTTTCTCCTTTGGTTCTGAACCACCTTTAACATCATCTCTGAATCGCTTTAGCAGTGCTTTTTCCTCATTTAATCTGCACCAGGAACATCCTGTTTAAGATGGGATCTCTTCTGATCTCAGAGATTGTTGCCTCGCTTGGATACAGCAACCATTGTGATCTTATTTATAATGTTTTCTGAGTTTATAATTTTTATGTCCTTCATGGTCTTTTGTGTGTTCCCACTATAAACATAACAGTCGAGTTTGGGAGGGGATATCTTTATATAATGTATAAACATTTCACGTCATGCCTATCATGAGCTAAATCATTGGTAAATGGTTCAGTGTTAGAATATTTTAACTTTATATTTTAAAGACTATATTATGTAATGTTCAATTGCTAATGCACAGAACTATACTACCCATATTTCTGAATTAAGCATTTTGTTGAGAGCCACTCCAAAGACCTCAGCCGTTGTCTCTCATTCATGGGGCATACAGTAAGTAGCTAAAATAAACTGCATTATTTTTATATTTTTTTAATAAACTTTTTACACCTTTTAAATAACTGTAACAAAGATAACAATGTAAACAATTTACGGCATTCGCAGTACTTCATAGGATGTGTAATTTAATACCAAAATCAAAGTATTGGGAACACAGTCTCTTTGTTTTTAAGCTTTGAATTAAAGTTTGTAATGTTGTAATTCTTTTTAGAGAATGATGGTTTGATCATGGCACTTCTTTCCAAACTAAAAAAATACTTTCCAAACTAAGGTCTCTGAAATATTGTGCAGTCACTGTTAAGGATTTATCTTTTTAATCAGCCTTCTGCTCCCGGCTGCATTAATATTGGTTATATCCAGTAAACAGGATGAAAAATTGAAGCGAAATAAAAGATGCTATGGACCAGCAGATTCGCACAAGACTGATGTCTACTCAACATGACTGGTTGTGTTAACATTTGTTTCTTCTACAGCGGCATACTGCAGCACCCCAGACCCTCCCTTGAATGGTTCAACACACAGTCAGTCGGGCACGAAGCTGGGCAGCACCTTGCGATTTAGCTGCGACCGGGGCTTCAACCTTATTGGCCAGACCACCGCCACCTGTACCCGCACCCTGCAGGGCATCCACCAATGGAACGCTCCGGTGCCGCTCTGCCAAGGTGAGTCTAGAAAAATCCAATTAGCTTAAATCTGGAGATTATTTTCTTTCAACCCCTCCTTCGCTCCCCGCTCCCCTCCACCATCTCTGAACTTTTTCTGTGAAGGACCAGAGCCATGGAGGCTAATTCTGTATTCCATCAATGTTTAGCGCTTGGCTGCATCTGTCAGATTGCTCATCACAATAAATGGGTTAGCTAGGAGCCATAGCTGCGAGACTATTGCTAATGTGCTGTCCGAGGGGAGAGCCGCCTTAGAAAGAGGCAGTTATCATCCAGTCAAGCAGGGACCTCCACAGAGTCCAGCGTTTTGCAGTCTCGCAAGCACCGCGTTTCATCAGCTCTCCCTGACTAACAAGGGCATCACCTGTGAGATCGGTGGGTTTTAATTTGACAGGGTCGGTGTGAGATGCCTGAGGACAGGAGACTCTGACCGGTCCCTTTGCTCTATTAGAACACACAGAAAAATCCTTTTAATGGTGGAAGTATAATTCAGTTGACTCGGGGCAAGTGGAAAATTGAGTGGCATGCATATGTATCTATTATACTTTAATCCTTTGAAAGAAGAAGGTGAAATCAGTCATTGTACTAAAGAGGACTGTGAAATTGTTGTGTGGCGTAATGGACATGTAGTGTGCATGCAGTAATGGACATTTTAAAGTGTCACAGTACATTGTGTGTTATATTGTAAATGATGGTGAAAGCATCGTATCTACTCCGTGTATTCTTCAGCCAATGCCCAGATGTAATCTCCGTTGGATTGAGCCCATTGCTCGCTAGCTGCTCTTGTTTACCTTTCCAGAACTGCTGCAAGCACATGTTTGCACAGTCGCACGCTATTTTTGATGTGCGTTCACTGAGTGTTTACCGAGATGCAATGCAAGCAAACATGCTGATCATGACACATCTGGCTCAGTTGTGGGTTTTTTGAAGGGTGGTAGATTTCAGTAAAAACACCCAGTTTCCTTGAGTCAGAATTTACTCTCTTTCTTCCACAGTTGTCTCCTGTGGGATGCCCATTGCTCCAGTAAATGGCACTGTCGTTGGGCAGCACTTTACTCTCGGTTCTAGGGTCACATTTTCTTGTAACCCTGGTTTCCGATTGGCCAATGCTCAGCCGGTGTCAACGGTTTGCCAGGAATCAGGGAGGTGGAGCCAGATGGAGACCCGCCCTCGCTGCGTCCGTAAGTTCATATAATCTTTTTTATTTAAAAGATACCTCAGTTTTAAACCAGTTTTACTACTTATTTGCTGTGCTTGTAAAATGCAGTGTAAGTATTTGTGAATCGTTTTAATTCCTAAAAATTCTGTCTGAGACAAGACTGAAAATGTGGGATTTTTTATTTAAACTTGAAATAGAAAGTTTTAGGACCGTGGTAAATTTTGTACAATAAACTTTCTGAAATTCGTGTGCATTTTTCAATTTAAATTTGTACTCAACTACATTGATAATACATTTAGCAATAAAAACTATGTACTGAAATAGAACGTTTTCACAGTTTTTCACAGTGAATTTTAAATTCCTGTTTATCTGAGCAAAACTTTGAACCCCGCTCATACAGCTGTGACCTGCCCTGACATCGGCCACTCTGCAGTGGAACATGGGAGATGGAGACTTATTTACGGCATGCAGAATAAATATGAGGCCATGATGATGCTGACCTGTGACCCTGGATATTTCTACAAGGGTCAAAGGGTCATCCGCTGCCAGGCTAATGGCACGTGGGATTACCCTGAGCCAAGACCATCCTGTGAAAGTGAGTTTGTCTGTTTCTCTCTTCAGAATATATAGCCTCTGTGAACCGAGTCAGTGTTACTGTCATCTAGAGACACAGATTAGTTGACCAAAGGTTTACATCCTAACTGGCTTCATCCAGGCCTTAATCATTTTTCTTTGTTAATACAATTATTAACATCCATTGCTTGTTGATTACAGCATTTGGCACAACAGCAAAGTTTAAAATTTGATGCAGCATTTTATTTACATTTACATATTTCATATTAACATATTTCACTTTACACTTTATCAGAAATCAGTTTTTTCCCATAATATCAAAACGTCATTTTACTTCTGTATAGATTATTTACTGGACAAAGAAGCAAAAACAATGTTGACTAATTGAAATGTATTATAAATAAATGTATTTCTTATTATTATATTAAATATATTTTTTATGCATTGTTTTTTGCAAGGTATTGAAGCTGCTGACTTAATATTTTGATATAATTCAAAAACGCTGAATATATAGCAAATATCTTAAAATACATAATTTGCTTTACCTGCATACAATGGGGCTATTTAGTTCTGTTCATTTGAATCTAGTCATCTCGTGTGGGGACCTTGGAACCCCTCCGAATGGGAATAAAATAGGAACGTTGACTGTGTACGGCGCTACGGCCATTTTCTCCTGTAATACGGGCTATACTCTGGTGGGCTCTAGAGTAAGAGAGTGTATGTCCAATGGCCTGTGGAGTGGAGCTGATGTCCAATGCCTCGGTGAGTGTATAAACCAAATGAAATCTCTGCATTCACAGCTTGACTCATGTGCTGATAACCAAATCCTTATTTGATTAATAAGTACAATGTGATTTTTCATCAGCTGGACACTGTGGCACACCAGATCCTATTGTGAACGGTCAGATCATTGGAGAGAACTACAACTACAGAGGCAGTGTCGTTTACCAGTGTAATCCTGGATTCAGGCTGATCGGTGTGTCCGTCCGCATCTGCGAGCAGGACCATCGCTGGTCCGGGAAGACTCCTGTCTGTGTCCGTAAGTGACTGTTAAACAGCCACTGTCTGTTATCTGCATATATTGGTAACATAGTCATGTAAATGAGATTAATGTTGCGTTCTGATGTTGTGTAGCTATCACCTGTGGACATCCCGGCACCCCTGCTAATGGCGTGACTCAGGGAATGCAGTTTAACCTCAATGATATTGTGCGGTTTGCCTGCAACCCTGGTTATGTTCTACAGGGTGCCGTCAAGTCTCACTGTCAGCCCAACGGCCAGTGGAGCAACTCTCTGCCCAAGTGTAAAAGTAAGTCCTGCAGCTACAGTACATAATCTTAAGGGCTTTAGTCTTACTTATAGACTCAAAAAACTATCAGCAAGGTTGCATTCTGGAGGTGACGGCCTATGGCAGCCCATCACACGTCAGAGCGCCTGGAAGACGTTTGTTTGCAAAAGCAGGCTGAAAATGTGTTGTCCTTTGTAAATCTAATACTAAATGTATTTGTTTAATTGAGATTTTATAATTACGCTATAAATCTAAGATCCCATACAGACGCCAAAAGAGACGTAATTACCCCAAAATGCAAATACACAGGAGTATCGCTCTGATTGTCCATTAATCTGATATATCACCTAAATTCCAATCTTTAAGGTTTAAAGCATTTTCCTTTCTCTCAAACCTTCCCTCTCTTTACATTATAAATGTGTGTTTACTCTGACTAAGGAAGTTGAAGTGGTCTGATGATATCAGTCACGGTCTCCTCTCCATCATGGCCTATCATTAGCACGGAGCGTGGGAAGAAGCTCGCTTAATGGCACAAAAGGAGCTTGTAAAAAATGCTTCAGCTCTGAGCTGCATCAATAATTCAGTAGGCCTCTGCTCAGCCTTGCTAATCAGCACCAATTTGTGTCTGAGTGAGCCACTTCTAGCTCCAAAATGGCCTCCTAAACCACACAGATAAGTTGGTTAGACTCATATCTGCGGATAATTGAACCACCTCTGATCAAAATTGCCACTGGCCGGCAGGAGCATCAATTTAAGTATTGAATAACAGCCAAGTGCAAATAAACCAATTCTTTCTTTCTCTTTGTCTTTTTAGTCTGTCTAGTTCTTTCTTTCTATATTTATTTATTTTCGTTAAGTATTAAACTTAAGTTTTCGGTTATAAATAAGGTCATTATTGGAAATGGTTTTGGCTGGCTTTGTGAAGAGCTATTAAATGCATTAGCATGCATTACTTGCCTGGAAAGTCTCATTCTGTTGACAAGCGGTCCCTAATAGAGCACTGCTGGCCTTATTCAGCAGAAAAAGGATGATTTAAAGTCCAGTAAAGAAGTCTGCCCTCAGACTCATCTGACTTCATTGTTTTCCCATAAGCACACATCACATGTTACACTAAATAACATAAATAATAATGATTAACAGAACTATAAAAGCTCTCATAGTTCTGATAGATCTAATGCTTTGGCCTGCGAAGATAATTGCAGATAACTTCATGTTGTGCTGTTTACTTTTGCTTTTCTTTCAGTATGTGAATTAATACGAAAGACAGATTTTTGCTTTTGGTTCTCCATCACACAGATCTGTCCTTTTTTTCTCACCTTGTCTGCTTCTATCCATTTCGCCTTTCTCCATCTCTTCTGTCTTTCAGTGTCTCCTTTCTCCCTCTATGAGTATATTTCATGTCCACCGACCAGTCTGTAAGCCAGACACTATATTGTATATTGTCCAGACAGATATTAGCAGAAGTTTACCTTTGTCTAAGTCTTTTTTACATGTATGATGGAGAGCCCATGTTTAACGGGAAATTTACAAAGATAGAATTTTAGGTGCATTTAGCATCTTGAATTGTCAGTGTTTAGTAAAGATGACCCAGGACAGCAGTTCAGTGATATTTCTTCTATGGGTTTAGTTGGTGGCTTGGTTGAGAAAATGGATGGATGTGTTGATTATTCACAACACAGTGTTCTCCTCACATCGTTCAATCATGCATTTCTCAAAAGAGTTTTTGCTCTATTATTCTTCATAAGCTGTTCTCTCTCCCTCTCTTTTTCAGTTGTGAACTGCACTGAACCAGGTCATGTTGAGAATGGTGTCAGACAGGTCCTGCCCAGCGGGCCTCATCGTTACAGTTTCCAGACCACAGTCTCGTATAGCTGTAACCCTGGATACTACCTGCTGGGCACCAGCACACTGAGCTGTCAGGGAGACGGCACGTGGGACCGTTCTCTACCTAAGTGCCTCTGTGAGTCGGGATGTCAAAAGTTCTGCTAAGTCGATACCAAAGTTAAAAAAAACTTAAAGATACTTTCAACGGTATTGGCTTTACCAAGCAGCGACTGATGGATCATTTTTTTCTATTCCATAACCTACTTCTTTAAATTAGTTTACGCTCTTCAAATATTAGATCATTCTGATCTGACATAGTGCATTGTGGGTAAGACTTGAAAATGATGCATTGCTTCATAACCCTTCTTCTGGTTTTCCCTCTGCCGCAGTGGTGCTGTGTGACCGTCCCAGCATGCCTCCATACGCACAGATCTCTGGAGACAGACGCACGGTGGGCTCCGTTATCCGCTTCAGCTGCATCGGCCAGCGTACCGTTGTGGGCAATACCACTCGCATGTGCCAGCTGGACGGCCAGTGGAGCGGCTCGCTGCCACACTGCTCCGGTACGTACTTTAGCCACACACATATAAATCACGCATCACCACCAGCTCTGGGTTTTTTCATTTGAGACGACACCATCTCAGAGGTCTCGTAAGCGTGTGAGATGATGAATCAATGGCTTTGGGATCACAGCCCAGATCAGTAGGCGGTAATACAAGAGCGTCCTGAAGGGCGAGGAGTGTGTCCCTCCATAAACTGCTTTAATCTTCTCATACTGGGCTCTGAGACATAGACTCCCACATGCCTACCAGGTAATGAGCACTATAAACACATCAGTCTTTTGCAGAAGAACATCATCCCTGGCTGTAAAACCACCGACAGCTTAATATCACAATTCATAACATTCATATTTCTCAAAGATTTCTTTCTGCCAGCTGTCAAAAACTGCTTTCAGCTTTTTCATAAAGAACATTGTACAAACCCTGTGGTTAATAACCAGCTTGTCAATGTGAGTTCGTGAAAATGATATATGGTATTAATAGTAGTAATTCTTTAATATTTACCTCAGCCTTCACCAAAAGGCTCAGTGTTAATTCTGTATTTGTGATTGTTTGTTTGTTGAGCATTACCAGGGGATATATGGAGAAATAGAAAGATCATTTGTAAATGCATCAGTGGATCAAAAATAAGAGGATTTGCTAAAGAACGCAGAGAGGCGTCTGCATTATGAGCAGGCAAATTAAGGAAAATGTTCTGTCCCTGGTGCTTTCTTATTCAAAGTAAATTATCACCTAACCCAAGCCGCTGTGATGCTTTTTTCATCTCCTTGCCGGGTCTACCGCAGAGAGTTGTTCAATAAATATGAATGAAATTACTCATCATCTTGTGTAAATCTCGGTTAACCTCTTTAAATAAGATCCTAATGCAATAGAGAGCAAGTTTCAAAGTCCCGCGGGGCGTCTAGATGTTAGTTTTCTAGTCATTCGCTGTCAAAGGATCTAAATTGGACTGGCTTAGAGGGAATTTTGGTGCACGCTGAGAGTAGACATAATAATTTTCAGGTGCTCATATTAGTGTTGCTTCAGATTGGGCCAAAAACCACAGTGTTTCATGCATGTTGCCTGTTTTTTTTTTGGATGGCATAATTGTCACTGGAACTTTTGTTGCTGTTTGTTAGCATTTATTGGAAATGTGTGTGTATGTTTGTTTCAGGGGATTCTGCAGGTATGTGTGGAGACCCCGGTGTCCCCGTGCACGGGATCCGTTTAGGAGAAGAGTTCTCCGCAGGAAGCGACGTGCGATTCAGCTGCGAGCCTGGTTACACTCTGAAGGGCTCCTCTGAACGAACCTGTCTAGCCAACGGGTCCTGGGTGGGCATCCAGCCCGAGTGCCACGGTAAGACAAATGAAACCTGGGTGGCTTTAGAGAACAGGGGTGATTAATCACTGTGCCTCAAGAAGACTGTGCGAATCCAAAAACAGTATGCTAATACCTCAGACAGGGAATTATTTCAGCGCAGTTTGATTCCTCTCGCAAATTCCCCAGTGACTAAACTTTGTGCAGAATAGGTGAGAGAGAGATTTGGAAAGACAGACAAAGATAGAAAGAGGCTGCTGGGTTATTTTCTTCTTTCCTGATTGGTTCCCGTCTGTTCTTTTTCTGTTCTCCGCCTGTAGCTTTGTAGTGGTTTGGTACACCTGGGGTGTACACTTGTTAGAATTTTCAAAAAATTTTCCACATGCTCGGCACAATCCAGTTGAGATGCCAAAATGTTTGCGGCAGCCCCACTGGTCTGCTGGACACCGTGTTTCTGTTTTCTCACTCACATTTTTTTTTCTCTTGTCTTGTAAACTGCATTGTTATTCTGCTCATGTTGGTTTTGTTTAAAGTGTCTGCAAAGTCAGGCTGACAAACCAAAGAAAGGCGTGTCAAAAACCCTGGTTAATTACCCGTGTTGAGATGCCTGCCATTTCTACAAACGTTTTGTTAACAATCACCCTAAACCACATTCCCCTCAGAATCCGTTTTCCCTCACAAATGTGTGGGGCGGTATATTCGACATATGTGTGTGCCTAAGTTTGTGTTTGTGTGTTTTTGTATTGATTTGACCCACGGGCTATTGTTATCCGTGCCATTTTAACAAACTGTGGTGGATTCTCAGAAAATGTTGTCGTTTTTAGAGAACAAATCAATACACGTCTAAGCTCTCGCTCATAAATTTACATCCTAAAGACGCCATAAAAACACACCATGTAGCTGAAAGAGCAGATCAAAAAGACTTTTACATTTACTGTACAGTATGTCATTGTAACAGATTTCCCAGTTTTTGCCTACAGTATAAGATAAATTGAATTTTCTGTGCAAAACCATTAAAACTCGAGATTAAAACAAACCAGAAGTTTGTGTCATGTTAATCTGAGTTACATCAAAATCCTGAATCAAAACAAAGTGATAAACCCTTAGATGTACTGTATAATAACAGGTAATCTGAGCTCAAGATATCTGCTTCCACATTGGCAGGTCTCCAAAGTCCAAACCTTTTGCCCATATTGGTGGCATCCCTGGTTGTGTGTGCCCACCTGTTCTCACCTGGCACACACCCATGAATAAGCTCCATCTGCCCTGTCCTGGGGCACAAGAGTGTCTAATGTATAAGACCTCCTGCAGTAAATGTGTTTATGAACTAACAAATAACTGTCCAGGTTAAAGGAGGGGCTTGTAACGTGATACAGGTTCATCGTTCGTAGCACTGAGCTTGGTTCTGTTAAGATTGAAAATCCACTCTCAGCATATATTACAGTCCTCCACCATATATGACATTTGATATATTTTGTCCTTGTGTTTTTTACAGTGGTCTCCTGCGGCAACCCTGGCACTCCTCGCAATGCCATCATCCAGTTCCATGATGGATTTGTGTTTTCCCGCTCTATCACGTATGCCTGCAGAGAAGGCTACTACTCCACCGGCCTGCTCACCCGTCATTGTACAGTCAATGGCACGTGGACCGGGGACATGCCGGAATGCACAGGTGACCCATCTAAACCACCCATTAGAGATCTCTGAAACCATTTAAATGCTTGTGTCTGCATGCTAAATCGTATCACCCAACAAAACAGGAAAATCAGGACCAAAAATACTGATGACTCATCTTGAACAAATAATTCATAATTCATGTTTGTGACATTAAAAATAAATGTGTCCCACTCAAGCTTCCTGTTTGAATAGGAAATACATCAAGCAAGGAAAGAAAACTCACAGGCTCACAAGCCATTTCACAGGGTCTTTAGGTGGCTTTAGAAAGTCACAGTTTTACTCTCAAGCTTTTTTATAGCGTTACGCTAAATTGCTCTGAATAGCAAAGCTAACCGTGCTCTCGAGGAATCCAGTAGCTTATGATGTTGCGCCTGAATCGGTTTTGTTCGCATGAAGCTTTTCAAAAGTGGGACTTAATAATGAGGGACAGTGTTCTGTATTATCCAGCTCTGGACACAAGCTGATCAGAGAAGTCTGCATAGCGGGCCTGTGTTGGAGAGATAGAGACTAGCCCTGTCTCGCCCTTTTGGCAGTGGCCCGCGTGACTTTCCCTGCTCATAAAAACACAATGCGCACTGTTCAGGCTCTGAGCAAATGGAGGTCACGTGCAGATGTTATGGCTTTGGACACATTGGTGTCTTTGGCACGGAGCAGGTGCTGGTGGCTTCACACTACAGGAACTGACAGGAGGAAAAAGCCTCCCGTAGCTGGTTCCTAGAACAGTTCATTAATTTAAAGGCACCATTTAGAGTGATAAAACATTTAGTTGCTTCTAGTTTATGAGGCTTTTAATATGAAAATGTATCTGTTTCCATTTGTTACCTGCGTCAATTATAAACGGGTCCAAATTATCTCAATATTTTGGCAAACAGCTCAGGCATATGCGTTTATCACATCACAAATGTGTTTCAACCCTTCTTCTGTCCGTCCATTATTCAGTCATAAACTGTGGAGATCCAGGAGTTCCAGCTAACGGCATCAGACTCGGCAGTGATTTCACCTACGGCCACGCCGTCAGCTTCCAGTGTTCACCTGGGTTCACTATGGATGCTGATCGTGCCTCCACACTCATCTGCACCAAGGACCGCACCTGGAACGGCACCAAGCCTCTTTGTAAAGGTTTGAGTCCACCTCTTATTCACCTGCGAAATTAAAATGGACGTTTTGTGGCCTTTAGACCATGTTGAGTCATTTGGGGGCCAGTATTCCTAAAAGTTGACTTTTAGCGGAAAGTTTAGCATAAGAAGAAAATATTGTTGACTCATCTTGCACCACACAAATTGTTGTCCAATCTAATGCTCCTTAATATAAGAATGAACCCACCAGTGAATGATTTCATTGTTCACTGCTGTGATGATGTAAAATAAGGCAATAGTTATGATATTTGTTTTTGTATATTTGTTTAATTTAACATGACCCTTTTCTATCATTTCTTAGCTATTGTGTGTGGAGCTCCACCCAACATTCCTAATGGGCAGGTGGTGGGGTCTGACTTCCAGTGGGGTTCAAGCATTAGCTACACCTGTAATCAAGGTTACCAGCTGTCCCTTCCAACTGTGCTCACCTGCCAGGGCTCAGGAAACTGGAGCGGAGAACGGCCTCAATGCTTTCGTAAGTGTCCGTAAGCTCAAAATAGAATTCAACTTCAGAATCCAAAAAATTATAGCTTAACAGAATATTTCTGCATCGTTCAGCCAGAAACTTTCATCTTTGTTGTTTTGTGTAATAATGTTAATGCATGAAAGTATAGTAGCTATTTTTCTCAATAAAAATCTCTAACAGTCCAAAGTGGATTTTTTATAGAAGCAAAATTAGTTTTCTGCTCTATACCGGACCACATGGGACAGTCTGGGAATAAATGTGGAGATATTGTTGCTGAGGAAATCTTTATACTGAGAACTACAGAATGTCAAATTTCATCATCTGATCTCACTATCAAGTCTATATTTAACTTGTGTATCTAATACAAAGTGGTGAATTAGGTGAATGAGTTGATGATATGATAACAAATTATATGAAAACAACCCTGTTACACTGTGAATTGAATTTATTTTATTGGATTTTTATTGCTATTACGCAGTGGTTTTATTGAGGAAAATTGTGTAATGGATGCTTTAAAAAGCATTAAACATAAAAATGAAAGATTTCATATAGCTTTTACTGTTGTGTTAATTTTGATTTTGTTCTTTGGGTTATTTTGAACTTGACATAAAAATAGCCTTTGATGATGATGATGATGATAAAAATAGTTTAAAATGTCTTTCGTCTGCAGCTGTATTTTGCGGAGATCCGGGGATACCAGCCCAGGGCAAACGAGATGACCGAGGGTTTACCTACCTGTCCTCTGTTTCATATTCATGTTACCCTCCTTTGATTCTGGTTGGCTCTCCTCGGCGATATTGCCAATATGACGGAACCTGGAGCGGAAGCCATCCATCTTGTATAGGTCAGAAACGAACATGTTCGGTTTATATTAAGACTCTGCACTGGATTCAACCATAATGTTAGTGAGGGTAAATTAGCTCTGATTGTATGATTCCTTACAGATCCCAGTCACACCAGCTGTGTAGATCCTGGCACTCCTCTGTTTGGACATCAGAACAACTCTCAAGGCTACCAGGTGAAAATCACATCAACTCAGAGGGATTTTCAATATCTGAAAATGATTTCTTTCCTGCTGGTCATTAATTGACTGTGTTTGTTTCATCAGATTGGCAGTTCGGTGCACTACAGTTGCAGAAAAGGCCACCTTCTGCTCGGGTCCATCTCTCGGACATGTCTACCCAACCTAACCTGGAGCGGCATGCAGCCTGAGTGCATTGGTGAGCAGTGATTTCATAATGTTTGAGTGTGATTTTTCTGTTCCACACTTTTGTTTTCAAGTGCAAAAAACATTTCGATGCAGTCATTTGAGTGAATGCACTCTAAACAACTTAAGATTCTCTCTACTTCTCCTCCAGCCCATCACTGTAATCAGCCTGAGCTGCCCGCACAGGCGGATGTAGGTGCCATAGAGCTTCCATCTCTGGGTTACACGCTCATCTACACCTGTCAGCCTGGTTTCTATCTGGCTGGAGGGTCTGAGCACCGCACCTGCAAGGCTGATGGCAGCTGGACGGGGAAACCTCCGCTGTGTGCTCGTATGTTTGGAATAATTTACCCACACGCATGCTTGAGCTCACAGATCACAACATACTGACTTAAAATGTACTTTAAATGTTTTTATGCACATTTGTGCCACATGTGTGAGTTTGTGTGCAGCCCATCTGTTGCAATAGCACAGAGATAATGATGTACCACATTCCAACTCGTTGTTATTTTCTTCCCAGCAAATGTTGAGGAAATGCTTGTGCACCTGTCTTTGATGATGCTTCACAACATTGTATGTTAAATTATACAAATATCCATTTCTGAGTATGTAGGGAGCAGTGAACACTGAAAAGACATTAGAAGTGTATTTGTGAAAGAGAAGGTGATGTGGGATTGTAAATCTTAAGTGTTGTCTGTTTTTTAACATTGTACTGCAATGTTGGTCAACTTTAGTGCATCTTGTTGTACTTCTACACATTGAATGTGACATAATTGGGTCTGTGGATTGTAATAGGCACTATATAATTCCTGTTGTGAGTAGCCCAGGTTATATGTTTTATTAGTTGAGCTTGTTAAAAGTCCAATTCAATATTTCCTGCCTCCCTTTCTAACGGCCAATATTTCTTTTCATATAGCTGATAACAGACCAAGCGGAAAAACAGTTGGAACTGTACAAGAGCCGCCCAACACAAAACTACCTGGTAAGCTTCACAGTCTAGCATACATTTTAGTGTAAGTGAGGTTAATTGAAATTGCTGTTGAATATATTTGCATCTTCAATTAAATTGTCACTGCTTCTTTCTCTTTCACTCACGCTTTTTTCTGTGCTTTTTTCACAGTGCCAAGTGGAGTGTTCGCTAAGAACTCTCTTTGGAGGGGTTCATACGAATATCTAGGGAAGAAGCAGCCGGCGATGTTAAGCATAACTGCTTTTGAACCATTCAGCAATCGGGTCAACGGCACTCTCATGGACCACAGCGGAGTACAACTCAATCTGGCTGGTGAGTGTTCTTCAATTTTAACCTTAAACACATATTACAAACCACTCATATGTTATGGTTCAACAGCGAGGTAATGCCAATTTCAGGCTGCACTGCACTTTAGTTCACCCAAAAAAGAAAATTCGTCATCATTTACTTAGACTTATGTATTTTTCAAACCTTGTGTGACTTTCTTTTTTTCTATGGAACACAAACAGTTATTTTTAGAGACATTGTTATTTATAGCAGAACATCTAAGTAAATGACTCTGTTTTTATATAATAGTGGTGAACGGTGACCTGTGACTGTGAAGTCATAATTTTCTGAAAACCTTCCCTTTCACTGTATTTCTGAACCTGATAACTGAAATTAAGAAATTATTAAATTAATTAACAGCAGAAATTAAGTATACACATGAAAATGCACTGCCGAACGACATTTTATCACTTTTATATATTAAATATTTTATTAAACATTTTACATCTTTTAAAAAAAATCATTTTAGGTATTTTATAAATTACAGTATTGTTAACATCTTTTAAAATTATTATTTATGTTTATTGTTATGAAAATTTGTCAAATATTTAATGTTGAGTCTTATACCTGTCCATCAATTTTTTGTTTGTCACGATTAGAATAATATTCAACAATGAAATATTAAAGATAATAGGGAAATAACATATGTGTCCATTCTGAGGAACGGTGACAGTTAACAGGTTAAGTATAATTTGGGCTAATGCACATTAAGAGCAACCATACAGGTGATTTTAATTTAGTAAAAGCTGGTCCTTTAACATCTCATTTATGTACCGTATATGAAACATGAACACATGTGTTCTCATCATTCCTCCAGGTACCTATAAGAAGGAAGAGGCCCAGCTGTTGCTGCAGGTGTATCAGATTCGTGGGCCTGTTGAGATCTTCGTTAACAAGTTCAAAATTGACAACTGGGCGCTGGATGGGCATGTATGTGTGTTTCTTGTTTCCTATGATGTTCCCTTAAATTGTCATGTAGCAGGCCCATGTGACAGTACAGATGTAGACCCATTATCCCGTCATTTTCCACCAGAGACCCCCTGCCGTGTTCAACGTGGAAGAAATAATCGCTCTGATGATTCTCCAGATTTTCTGAGTTTTAATGGATTAGGGACAGACACATTGTTTGCTTTGAAGATAACAGGCAATCATAGATCAAATATTTGAACCTTGTAAACACGGAAAAGCGAGTGAACTTAACCAAGGCATCTGATTGGTTGATCCTAACACTTGATTTTAACACCCCTGCTTTTATGATGATGCCATTTTTTCTGCTCTGTCTCAGTTGTAGGCTTTTTATGGTGCAGATTTCTGTACAGTGACTTTAGTGTACATCAGTAATCGCCAGCTGATGTAAGGACTCTTGGCTAGGGCCAGACCTTGAGATGATACGCCTACTGCAAGTCCTCACACACACACACACACACTTGTCACTCTTGGGGATATAGGAGAGCACACACAAAGTTTTCCTTTTAATTAAAACGTCAGTTAAATCATTGCTGGGTAATCAAGGCCAGACGTCTTCTCCCTCCTCCAATGCACTCGGGACAAGCACCTGAGAGAGTGTAATTAAAAGTGTGGGCCATGAGTGTGTGTGTGTGTGTTTGCGGGCATGAGAAATAGAAAGGGAAGGTGAAAGCACTGTGTCTGTGTGTGCATATGTGCACTTTTTATGCCTCTGCAACGAATGGTGAGGTTGGAACGTAAATGTCAAACATAAGTGGTCATTGACGTTGCTGACACATTTATACCTTGCAACGTCTCATTTTTGACATTTTCAAAAAATTACTTATACAGTATGAGATGCTTACTGCTGTGTACCTCTCTCCACAGGTGTCATACATGCCTTCATCTGACTCTTTTGTCTACCAAGGCTTTGTAAGAGGAAAAGGTTTCGGCCAGTTTGGACTTCAGAGGCTGGGTATGTGCACCTGTAGCTTGTCTTATTTATTATTGGTTGCGACAACTCTGTAGAATCATTTTAAGGCTTTTTACACTGTCTAACCCTGAGATAACCTTTATTAATAATGTTAATGTCATACTTGTAACATTTTTAACAGGGAAACTCAATACCAGTTTGTGCTGACACTAAATTGCGTCACCAAAGATGACTTAAAAAAGCATAATTTTCACATTCGCAGTCCTGTTGCAAGATATATTCATTCAAACCGTGTTATTTATCTCATAAATATGCAAACAAGACAAATTGTAAAACATAAATATTCAGGTTAAAAAACTATGAACAGTGTAAGACATAAAACAAGATTTTTAGAATAGCCCATTTATGTCTTGAACATCTAAAGTGACATATATAAGTATTGGTTTTTATTGCAAAATGAAGGAATGATTATTTGACCTAAAGCTTTAGTGAAAATGCCAAGCCTCTGACATTTTTCCAGATATTAGTCATCAATTACCTGTTTTAAAGCGATATCTACTGCCAGTGCCACCCACAATGGCTGTGAGGAATTAGTATTATAATCAAAGTCTTTATATGTGAGAGAGAGAAAAAGAAATAAAGCGAGTGTCAATATCTGGTGAACTGCTTGTGGAGGCCAAATCGTGACCGGTCTGTCAAATCTTGCCGTAATGAAACCGGCACGGCTTCATCTGTAAACGACAGCTGTATAGACTCCTATCACAACATCATCAGACAGATTGAGCAAACAGAAGATTTATTAATACGTGGGACCAAAGCTGGATGAGCACGTGTGTGCACGTGTGCCCATATTCTATCATTTCATGTTGGTTTGATGTGCTGGCTCTATTGAGTTAGTTAATTGAATCTCCTACTTGCCTGCTTGATGCTGTTGGGAAGCTGTTTGGCATTGTCTGATGAACAGGTGCTCTGATACTTCTCTGGTTGTTTAGGACAGAGCTGCAGTCTAAATTAAAAAGTGAATTCAGAGTGACTTCATTTTTGCGCTGCATTGATATCAGTAATTAAAAAGCATTGTTAAGATAATGCCGTTTAACATCTCCCAGTTGAGTTAGACAAAACAGTGGGATGTGATGTTTTCCTATTTCATTTATTAATTTCTTATTTGTTTGCCGGTTTAAAATGAATTTGAACATATGCTTTGACACAAAGGCTTTCACTTGGGCTTATTTAGATCAAGAATTAATCCACTGGAAGAAATCATTTTTGTCATTTCATGTTTAGAAAGGAAAAGGTGGTGTTTTCTGAAGTTATTGCTCAATTAATTCGATATTGCTTGATTATAATTTATTCATGGGTTATTTTACAGAGGGCCTTGATCCAAATGGCGAGAATCCAGGCTATAACTTTGCCTCCAATAGCAGTTCAGTGGCAGCCGCCATTTTAGTGCCTTTTATCGCCATGATCATAGCAGGCTTTGCGCTATATCTCTACAAACACAGGT
Source organism: Beaufortia kweichowensis (assembly GCA_019155185.1). NCBI lineage: Eukaryota > Metazoa > Chordata > Actinopteri > Cypriniformes > Gastromyzontidae > Beaufortia > Beaufortia kweichowensis. Next base: position 5,363,490 of record CM032809.1, read on the forward strand.
AAAGCACACACTTCTTTTTGTGATACTGTTCTACATCTAACTGTACAGCAAATGAAACATTGTTCTTGAGCATATCTGGATGCGTTTCACCTCACTTTCAGAAAAAGGCCCAAAGTTCCCTTCAATGGTTATGCGGGTCACGAGAACACAAACGGAAGGGCGACCTTTGAGAACCCGATGTATGACCGCAACATCCAGCCCACCGACATCATGGCCAATGAGACAGAGTTCACGGTCAGCACAGTGTGTACCGCGGTATAGCGTCCGCTCTTGTCGAAGGTACCTATCTTCACCAAGATAACATTCACTTTTATAATGTTGTAAAAATACACTTCCTAAATCTGAAGTTGTCAGTATGACCTTAGATTTCTGCATCCACATGTAAGATGCTTAATTATGCTTAGTACAAAACACGGTGGTGGCGATGGAAGAAAAAGGTCATTGGTGAGGAAAGATCAAATTTTCCAATGTAATAAGCTAAATGAGGACACGGTCCTCAGAGAAATGGAGAAAATATACTCCATGGTTGTTTAGGAATGATTTAGTGGCATCATTTGCTGTATATTTCAACTATCATTTCCCCAAATGCCTTTTCAGCATAAAGTTCGTTTCTGCTTTGAGTGGGAGGGATACGACCAATGAAATTTTACAAATTTATCATCCTAGTTTTGCCCTCAGACAAAATGAAAAACAAACTGCTGAGGCATGAGGATAAGGATAGAGGAGTATTGAATTTTAATTTATTTATTTGAGCTTTTTTACTCTCTTCCAAGGTTGTTTTTAAAGAGCAGCTAATCTGAGCCACAGACTGTGAACTTAGGCAGGATTGTAATTGGTTTGCTGCTGTATCCCATATATTTAAATCTGTTCTGCTGATGTCAGCCTGAAACTGCTCTTTTGTCATGAGGACAAAACTTTGCTTTTCTAAAGTTTTGATTGATTGTCCAAATTACATTAGAGTTCAGTTGTGCCTGTTGAGTATCTCTCTCTCTCTCTCCTAACTGCTTCTTAATTCCTTCTTCATTGACTTTCTTCTCTTCACAGGCTGGATATAATCACACAACTGATCCCATGGTTACAAATGAGCCACATGGATGGACTAAAGAGGAAGATTTTTTTATTTGTAAACCAATTCCAAATGTGACAAAACGTGATAAACCCTACCAATGATCAAAGCATCAACAGAGAAACACTGAGAGACATCAAAACTTTGGTATGCTATCTCCTCTCTCCTCTCTAAAGGGGAACTTCCTGTATAACTGTGGCACTGCAAAGGGACAATTGTGATGCTCGTAGCTGTCGCTTGCCAAAAAATACGACGGATGTTGTTCGAGAACACGAGGCCCGCCTATACTCCCCGCTGAGATGGAGGAAGGCTTCATGGAGACTTTGGATACGAGCGAGTCTAGAGAAGTGTGTTCTGGAGAGCGAAAGCTTTGTTTTACTTCTGTACTTTGAGTTCTTTCCAGGGAACGCATTTTGGCTTGTTTATCCTCTTCACACATCAAAGCAGCAAAATTGCAAACAAGTGCAGACTTTGTTCACATCGCTCCCGCTATCAATTCCCTGAGAATGTAACTACACCTGAAGGCGCAGTTCTTGAATTGAAGTGGAATGAGATTCTGAGGCTTATTAGAACACGTGGATTCTACTTGTAGCACCTATCTCGGCTCATTCCAGCCTGAAGGAAAGAGTATTCGCCACCCGGTCACGATCCTGGCTGAGATTGGACAGTCAGCGCGACGCTCCAAGTATTCTGTTGGAGGAGGATGTGAAAAGGTGCAGGGAATGCTTCAGAAAAGGCTTCAGGGGCTTTTGTGAAGTTGACTTCATGGCAATTATCTGCTATCATTTCTTTTCTTACATTGACAGAAGAAACAGCCCACAATTGATGGTTGGATTTCCTCAATATTAGCCGAAAGGGCCATCTGAACAGCACTGTGCCCGTTCTCATCTCATTGGTCTTTAAGAGGATGTTCCGAGTTACCTTTGGTTTGTGTGCTGGGGTGTCGTGCGGTTTGTTATCATTTATAGATATTCCTGATGTCAGTGGTTGTCTTTAAAGGAGTTGGATTAAATGATTTTCATATATATAAATGTCTGTAGCTATTCATCAATGTCCACTCCATAGTTAAGTTATAAGCATAAGGGACAACCTTAAAAAGAAACCAAAGCTGGTTATTATTTTACATACATATGCCCCACAAGGTGAACATAAGAAACAGCATGAGATGTTGGAGAGGTGTAGTTAATTTTGATATCTTATCTGTGTAAGAACAGTTGCTATATTCAAACTAATTGGATGCAACATGAAGGGCAAAGATAAGATCAATCAACATTTTGTTGTCAATATTGTTCTTACACTACATTCTGGGTGTTTTATTCAGTCTTACTGAGATTTGTAAGTCATTTATAGTCTATAGGCTATTAACGGTTTTTTGTTTTCAATAAGCAACTCCTCTGCTTTATTTGCCTCACACTAGCTTCTGAAATTGTGACTTCAGTCTGCTTTACCTTTCTTGAGTATAATTGCTTTTACAGGTTTATTACTTTTTAAATCGGTACCTATCGTGGCTGTGTTAATACAACATTACCCAGTGCTCGTTCCAATTCTGAGTTGATAGAAAAGCAAAGATTGTATTTCCCTTGGGATTTTGTGTGCAAGGCATTAGGCAGCACATTATCTTACACCTATTGGAATTCTCTGTCGTCTGACTGTCGTCATTTTTTCATTTCATTTTGAATAGTCTTATCAGCGTGGGTGGCGTCTCTTAAGTGTTTCTCAGATAGCAGACATCATTATGATTATTTTACTGCAGTTTATCTCATATTAGTTTGGTATTGTTTTATGTCTTCGCAAACCGTCAGTAGTACCAGTGGATATGAAGTACATTATATGCTGCCAGTTTTATCATGTTCACTTCAGATTATCAACTAAATTGCTCCTCTATTAAATTCCTATGAAAAGATGCACTTTGCAATGGATAAACATGAGAAACTCAAGGCACAAGGGCTTCAGCGTTACATCTCCTTTACATTGTATTCCATATTTCTATGACATATACAGGCAGTCTGTGTTTCATTCCTTTCTTGCAACAGTGCCTTGGTAACTTACAGAGAGAGTTTTTTTCCATTTTTTATTTCTACTGTTATTATTCCCAAAAAAAACCCACAAAAATGAAGACAAGCACCTCAAAACGTGCAATTAATTTACATTTTCACATGTGAGAATCTGCAGGTTTGGGAACAGGTCAGTCTTATTGGCCTTCATGCACACCATCTGTCTTTACAGTATTTTTACATTAAAAGCTTATGTACTTTTACTTGCTGCATATAAACAAAAAACAGCAACCAAAATCAAAAGCATTTATGTTTTTTACTATGACATGGCAATGCTGACAGTGAATAGGGTGAAGTACCTGACGAGTGCACTTACGTGAGTCAATATATTTTCTCTGTAAGCTTGTCGTCAATGGTCTGATGACTCAGAGAGATTGTTGATGTGCTCTCCTTTTAGTCTCATCCTTGTGTGCCTGGCAACTCTCCATTGCCTTTTATTTATTTCGCCTCAAAATTACACACACTTATATGAAGTCCAGCAATTCTTAGAGTTGATTTACTAAAAAAAGTATATGGCAACTGTTTTCATCAAATGTTTTGTCGGCCTGACATGAAAATGTTCTGTTTTTTAAATAATTGTAAAATGTTGTTAAACCTGTTTGAGTGAATAAGGACTTAAATGATCTTTATTTGTTACCTGTCCTACCTGTGTGTATTTCTTTCATTTATCATGAAGTACAAAATATCTGGATTGCCATGAATGTATTTTCAACCTTAAAAACCTTTTTCTTTTTTTGGTTCTTATAGTATCCATACTAAAATTTAAAATTAGTTCCCTTACAAATGTAATGAAAAAGCATAAGTAATATATATTAACATTTTTGAATGTTTCATTGACAAATTTATGGTTTAAAAATCCTTAGAACCATAGAGAAAATAATTTACAGCAGCATGAACATATCATTTTTGTGAGGAGATGTGAAAGATTCACTTGTCTAGATTCATTCCCTTAATAGTTTTGTCTCATTATGAGAAGAGTCATGTATTTCTCTCCAGTGGTACAAGCCCAGCCTTGAAAGACTTTTAAAGAATTGCTCTGGTGATCCAAAGCTTCAAGGAATACAGTCAGTCTTGTGTTACGTACTTGACCAAAAGGATTTTTGAACAGTGACTTAAAAACATACAAGGACCTTAATGGTGCGGTCTGTTGTTGATACACAGAAAGAACTCTTGCGTCTGAAAGGAGAACTAATGAATAGAAAACTTTTTTGTACAGAGATATATTTTTATGGAAATAAATTTGTAATATAAAAAAGAGAAAGTGTATTGACAGATCTGTAAATGTTTTTCATTATTGTAGTACAAATGCTAGTGGGGATTATAAAATATATATATAAAAAAATAAATATATATATATATATATAAATATATATATATATATATATAAAAAAATAAATATATATATATATATATATATATTTATATATATATATATACAAAGACAAAATAGATACAAAGGTTTTTGTAAATGTAAAAAGGATTGTATATAGAAGTTTACATATTGTAAATATGTAATACCCAACTTGGCTTGTCTGCAATATATAAAATGTATTTTATCTGTCTGTATATGATGCTTTGCATTGTGTTTAAGCCTATTCTACTTTCTTGAATTTGAAACCTATTTTGAAGTTTTTGGAATAAAAATGAAAACATATATTTGACTGGTGTTTTCTGCATTGCGAGGCGAGTATGTAACTTTGTGCAAGATTGAAAAATAATTGGGTTGTCCAACCATCAATAATCTTAAATTTACTGTGACGTTCAAATATTCTTGTTTGATCAATGTACAATTTCAGCTTTCCAAGCCACTATATTGACTGACACTTGTCACTTCACATAACCATCTTGCTTTGCCACTTGATTTGGTTATGAAATGATTTGGGGTTGGCTGTTTTGTCATAAAAATAAAGCAGTTTCTGGATCTTTGAAATGAAACCAAATGTCTTCATGTGAATCAGAGAACAAAGACTAGTTATTTTTATCCAAAGACTGATGGAGATTTGTTGTTGTTGTTCCTGGGCTGGAGAGACAGGTGGGTGTGTATAATAGCCAATCAGTAAATTAATCATTCAGTTGTTGGACTAAAAACACAATGGCTGCATAAAACCCCTAAGAAATACTGCCTTCTTACAGACATATGAGGCACATCCAAAGTCAATGTCTACATATAGATTCCTACTGTACATCTGGTCATTGTAGATCTGGTCCGTAATCTTGGTTAACTTGGATATGTGTGACCTTGTCTATGAATACCAGACTAAAGTCTCAACATCAAATTATAAGATAACAAGACTCAAAGTAAGATTTCATCTATAAATATCATTATGATTTCAAACTTTGACACTCAGTCAATATATTAATATCAAGGCTGTGGAAGGTGGATTTCTGGGAGCTTTTGTAAAGCAGAGCAAGGCGCAGTATTTGTGAAGGACAGGCATATGGGATTGGAAAAATATATCAAATATAGCACACCCCAAAGCCCTCATCCCTCATTCTCAGGTTTGTCAGACTACAGCTGAGTCATAAAATTGTTCTTCCCTAAATGACTCCTAAGTGCTTTTTATAGGAAAAGCTCAGAATGTTTATGAGGTTGTGATGGGTGTTCAGCATGCTGATTATGCCCAAACTGTTGAAACTATATAATGACAACAGTTTATAAAAAATAAATTTGAGAAAATGCAATTTACCTTTATTGTACTCTAAATGGTTGCTGTCTGAAAGGATGTTGCGTCTTTTAATTTCGAAGATTTGATTTTGGTTGTTTGCCAGTGAACTGACTTGATTTAAAACAACTTTGTTCATATAGATGAACAACTGAAGCAAAAAAGAGAATCTCTTTTTGCTTTTTGCTTCTTCATGCATCTCAATTATTGCTTTACAGAAGATGTTCTAAAATCTATTCATTTTTCAATTTCTATAAAATAACTTTTATCTTGTATTAGCAGTGTAAAGGCACACTATTAGTGAAAAAAGACTTGCATGACATAAACAATGTATAATTTCATGAGGATGCAAAATCTGTAAACGCTAATGACGGCTAGTTAACCTTTCACAATATTTACATTAAGAAACTTAAAAAGAGACCAAGACATGGAAACATTTCTTCAGAAGCAACTTCTTTAGAAAATACAAGACGCTGGTAGCGTTTCAGTCTGTGGGAGTGCAGATGGTATTTGATAGTTTATTATTTATTCAGTTCTATCATTAGTGTCATACTGTTTGTGTTCAGTTGTAACTAGATGGAAAAATACTTTCATCAGAACTTTCACAACAAGAGCAACTAGTATGCTTAAAGTTTTGTCAAAGCATGCCTGGGATGTATAATTAAAGGTATAAAGCAGCTTAGATCTCCCAGGGTTGCACATACTTCCCACGCAGCAAAGAGAGATGAAGCTATGCATTCTCAGTGCTAGCAAATTAATACTGCTTTTTTCTGTTTGTATTCAAAGACATACAGTAAGCTACTGTTTATCAAAATGATCTGTGATTAAAATGCATGTCACTACGAAATGAAGACCAATTCCTACACATTACTTTGAATTATCTTTAAGAACCATCCTGCTTCGACGTTCCTCCCTACTTGCTACCACAAACATCTCACTCTGCATCAGACACATGACAGTTGATGGAAAGAACTGAGAGTAAAAATACTGTAGGGTATGTTGAAAGTTGAGATGGAAAGCAATGCCAGTACTTGAACATGTGCCTCATGGGTATCTTGTTATACAGAATAAAGACTGATGTGGAATCCATCTTCTATGTTTTGACAATAGTGTGTTCCTTCAAACTCTCCCTGAGGACTTCAGGTCTTCTATCACATAAAGCGATGATGTCAAACCAACATTTATTCTGCTTATCGAATCACTTTAGAAGATCTATATAGATTGATACTTACTTTTACTTTTACTCCTTGTAAATTTTTGTTTTTGTAAAGTTAAAAATGTTAGTCCCCATTGACTTTTATTGTATGGTCAGAACATCTTATTTTATGTTCCACAGAAAACAAATGTAAGTGTTTTCATATTGGCATAAGTAAATGATGCCATTGCTTTTAATTCCAGGTCATTGCACTTGATTAAAGTTATCTGGGTGCAAACTCCATTCATGCACATGTTAAATAGCAGCTTGAGGAGCACAGGCCTGGCTCAGATCCTGACCCACATAAACCTTACAATGATTACCACCTGTGTGTGTTCCATTTCATTTTTGAAGTGAAAAGCCAAATGGTCAGGTAATGGTGATGGGTTAAACTCTGCTCTTGATTGATTAAACCAGCTACCACACCAGGTCATTATTCACCACTGACCCCTACTGCACTTGGCAGCGATTAGTCCTTTGACTTGAAAGTCCACCATACACAGTACACAATAGAAGGTGCTTCATGATGTCATAGAAGAGCTATTTTTAGCTGTATGGTTCTATAAAGAAGCTTTAAACACTATAGCATCAACTATAATAAACTGTACTATAACTACACAATATTATAGTAGTATAGTATAATAGTATACTATAGTATTCTGTAGTATTAACTATAGCAAATGGGAAACAGTACTATACAGTATTCAATTAATAAGAAGGGTTAGCCTTTGTCACTTTACTTCAAGCAGCAAAAGAACATTTTATACATTGTAGTGTTTTTATAAGGCTTTAAATAGTGGCTTCATATACTGTCTTACCATATATTGAAAAAATATTTACTGATGCACAATGTAATAAAATGCATACAGTACATTATATCTTCATGACATTTAGCTGCACTGTAACTTCTTAACTTTAGGTGAAGAAGTGAACTTGTTATCATATTGTTGCACATATTTTTTCAGTAAGTTTGAGATCAAAATACCCCTAGTATGCATAATATAATATCTAATACAGCTACAGAAAGTATCAGAAGAATTTTGAATGATAATCATTATAATGTTCTTACAGAATATCTTACAATATTCTTGCTTGCCTGTCATCATCAGATCAGACACTGGTACTTCATACTCAGAAAGAGTGTCAACTGAAACGTCCTGCGGGAGTTAAAAAGTCCTGTGGGAGCACAGATTTGTTTACAAATAAATTCTTTCCAAGCTTCATAAAGTTGCTTTTTTTTTCAAAAATGCAAATAGCTAAAGTTTTAAAATGTGGCTCAGGGGTCAAAGAATAGCATTAGAAATGCTGTGCAATTTCAGATAACAGATGTTTCTTTAACAACCGAGCAGATGATATATAAATACTGCATAAACTTCAACTTCCTTACATGTTTAGTTTGTTTAATTTATTTTTTGTGACTTTGTAATAATGTGAGAAATGCCTGTGGAGGTCTGTGTAAGAAACTCTCATTTAGAAAATGCCAGAACAGTCTCTTTGGAACTCTAAATTTACCATATTTTATCACCAGGGAGAAAAGTCATGTATTTTAATTGTATTTTAATATAGCTTTGTGCACAAAACACTTTAATGCAAAGCCTAATTAGATTGTCAAGCTTTACGCTGATCACAGTCTGTACACCACATTTTCATTTCATGAGCTTACATGGAAGTCATCAAAAAGTATAAGATAGAGTTTGTCCAAATCTGTGGATTTTTTATTTGTATTTATGGCTGTATTAATAGCACTTTTTGTAGTCCATTCCGATTTTAATGAATGTTCATGCCAGCTCGTGCGCACCCTTATATAGAGCTATTTAGTGTTGCCAGTTTCCTGTATTTTAAATGTTTTTCATTAAATCATGGTCAGAAAGAGTCCATTTGAGCTGGAACTAGCTGGCTAGACTCAGACTTCCTCCTCTCTAATCATAAAGACGCTCATTCAGACAAGCAATTGATGGACTGGCATGACCACTGATCTGCACCGCTTCTCCATCAAATTAAATATAACCCAGCATGCACCTAAAACGCAGTGTCAAGGCAACCAGCTTGGAACGGCATTAGGTTATGGTCCTCAAACATGTTAACAATTAATGCTTAAATTTGCATTCTCTCTAACTCTTTTTAGATTTATTTGATAACCGTAATGTTTATTGATGTTACTGTAAACTTGATTGTTATTTAACAGTTTTATTTTTAGGGTCCTTTTTACCCTACAGTTGAATTTTTTACAGAAATGTGTTTGCTTTGAAAATATATGAGCAGACATTTGCTTGTCAATTTCACAGGATTTAGCAATGGAGTGTCGTTTAAACGAACAACCTGTCCTTTAAGATACAGTATATCAGCCTCTATTTATAGAATATTTTACAATAATATTATAGAGTAACATCTGCAGTACTTGAACAAATAATTGTAATTATCCTCGAGTAGAAATGAGCTTTGAACAGAGGTCAGACATCTGACTGGTGTCATTCCAGTGTCTTTAAAGAAGAAAGTGCACAAGAGGCTTTGCTTCCACAGATAAATTATGATAAGCACGTAAAATATGCAGTTATGTATGAAGATTAGGTGATGGACCTTTTTAAATTAAATTCAGCTAATCCAAGCTTTCATGCATTAAAATAGATTAATACCTCTGAACTTCCATTTTGTTCTTTTAATATAACAGGATTTCTGTGTAGAGTCCATGTTTGGAGGATTTTAATTCCCTGTAATGTTTACCCCTCAAACGTCACCCTAAAACTTTGTACTTTGTTTCTATCTTCCTAAAAATGGCTACAGTACACAACTGAATTAAAAAAAGATTTTTCTTTTTTAACACCCTTTGTACTGTAAACAGTGCCATGTGTGCAAAATAGATTTTTACCTTTTGATGATCTCTGTATTTTGTGTATTGGCACGTTTCCTTGAAGCAATTTTTTGTTGAACAGATTTTTAAAAGTACAGAAGAAAAAGTTACTGTAAAACTAATATCGCTCTAACTAGGTTTTACAGTTGCCGTATTACCTTGTTTATTTTGAGGAAAATACATTTAGTCTGGAGGAAGGTCTGTGCCCTGTATGACAGAAAGTATAAAATTATATAAAAACAGTTAAGTGAGTTTGTCTCATTAGGATTTAGCTGCTCATATAGTTTCTTCCATTGTAGTCAGTGTTTGGAGATCTTTGATTTGGTTTCAGGGTGAATATTAGCTTTAGCAGGTAATGTAAAAATAGACTTACACTTGCACTTGCATTTCTTGGTTTATGGCATTTATTTACATAATTGGAGCCCCACTTTTGTACTTACATGTATGTTCAATGCTCAATAATCTTTCCCAATTCTGACTCTGTCCTACATAAACTGCCATTTCTTCTCTTTATTGTAAATTAAAACCCTTTACACTCACGAAAGTCACAGATTTCAGACAGCTAACTAACAATAAAAAATATAGGCCTAAAAAACAACTTCATACAATAAAAGCTTGTTTCTATTTTAAGAAGTTCTGTAGTTCAGAAGTAACTCAGCAACTAGTTTCACTTTTTGGCAATAAGGTATTTTTAAGAAGTATTTTTCCCTCAGTCCTCATCACTTGCTCTGAATATTCACAGCTTATTTCTTTTATTGGCCACAGACATTTTAAACTCTGACACTTGTCCCAATTACTGCTTAGCATTTTTGCTGGAGTTAGAGGCGGTTTTATCAACATTCCTTCAGCACAACATGCACGCACGCACGCACACACACACACACACACACAAAAGTGGCAGCAAAGCACTTTGATACACCTCACTGTCTGTGCTCATAAGTTTCCTCAATCCATTGCCCTGTAAAGCATCCAGATGCAGTTTGAAGCATTGAGTGCTGGGGAACTGTGTCGTTATGACCACATTACAGCGAGCACTTTTCTCATTCTGTAGAGTTCAGTCTAAAGGACCACCAGACACAGATGCTTGTCCATTCACAACGGACATCTGAAAGACTCTTTGCAGAGATTTGATAATACCCATCCCTGCTTTGACCACTGACAGATCAGTCTTTATCTTGACACATGCTTCAAACTGAATCTGAAAAGCATAATCCTCTCTCTTTCTCTCTCTCTTCTTAAGAGGGGCGTTCACTGAATGTCTGTAGCACGGATTTGTTTGTTTATTCTGTTTCTTCTTCAGTTTCTGGGTTCAGAAAGGTTTGAATGTGAGAATGGGTCTAAATAGCCCTCTGTTCAGTTTCTCATTGCATCATATTACTGAATTACTTTTTTGTATAGCCTGGTAAGTCTCTCATTGGCGAAGCACAATTGTAGAGAGAGAGAGAGAGATTGGCATATTTATTACATAATTTTTCAATCCGGCACTTAATTTGGATAACAAGTTCGATACATCTCTTAATATATGTCTAGGGAAGAAAAATCAACAAATGATGAAATCTAATGAAATTCTTCCTGTAAGGAACATGTCAGTCATTTAAGCAAATGTAAAACAGCAGCAGCCGTCTCAGATCGATTTCTACTCATCCCAGATGAAGACGCTTTGAAGCTTCTGTTTCACTATAGCAGGTGCAGTTACATTAACAAAGCTTGACACTTGAACCGCTGTCACATGACAGTTCTGAAATCAAAGTTTTTATCCTTTTATTCCTGACAGGAGTGTGTGTGAGGTGAGCAAGCATTTCATTACTAAGTAATGGCTTGGAAGCTCCTCTGATGTTTATTGACATGTTAAATGTTTATTAAATTTATTACAAAAAAAAAGTTTTAATAAATTATATATTTCATAATCTAATTTATTTCATTCTTTGATTTAAATTATTTGAATTCTATCCTTTCATAAATAACCAAAGATTCTGGGCTTTTTGCATTTTCTGTGCTAAAATATTAAGGAAAGTTTGGTGTATTCTGACGACTAAACCTAAACATGAAGAAATGTGTTAAACATGCTCACATTACTACAATTTTATTAAAAGCTAAAGGCATAATTCCCAAATTAGACCCAATATTTATCGAATGAACACAAGGACCGTGTTGGAAAGGAACTTTGCAGATGGTGAATGCAAGCTTTCTGTTGAGCTTTCTGCTGAGCTTTCTGCGAAAATCTGACAAGTAACTGTTTACAATCTGCATCCAATGTCAAAGCGTCTCGCGTGATGCTGTTTGCCGCAGTATTCAGCTGTACAGGATGTCATGTGTCTGTAGCAGTCATAGCAGGAATGATGATTTTCAAAACAACCACAAACAAAAATAAACCCCCTGACGAAGGCTTACGAGAGGAAGAGTTGCTGACTTCTCAAACGACAAAACGCTGATCATGTATAGAGCTTTTTTACCTGTGCATGTGTCTAATCATGCGTAGCGGTGACCCGAGTCACCTCGGCTATAAATTGCCAGCAGCACAGCGAGAGACAAAAGCATTCATCAATGTAATTAAGGTGCTGTGCACACAATGTGTTTAATAGGTGCAGCAGGAAGACGGATCCCTGGCTGCTGACAGATGAACAGCGTGTTCGCGGCCGCAGGGATGCGCGGCGCTCGCGACGCCTGTCAGGAATCTGCATGTGTCGAGAGATTGGCGCAATCTACCGAAGGCTTTCAGGGCTGCAGTGGCAAGGAGGCTTATTATGGGATCATCCAGTCATCATTTCAGCAGTGTGCTGTGGTAATTATAGAGAAACGTGGCTTATTGCCATGGAGAGGAAAAAAATCAAAGCATTGTACTGCCAGTGGCAGGCATGGAGTTCTAATCAGAGAGCGAAAAGTGTCACTGGCACTCAAGTGGTCGTGACTTGAAAATAATTTTACAGATGTCAAACTACAAAAACGCCACCAGCCGTTAACCGCGACATGTCGCACATCACTCTTGCGCATGAATTTGATGGATAAACTGTGATCCAACCACCTTTTACACAAAGCAAAGGTCCTCTAAGCCTTAAGGGTCGCTCCCTTATTTTTTATATATTAGTTATTTTATATTATTAAACATGTGTGCAAAACTACAGTGTGTGTGTGGCGTGACCTTATATCACATTATACCTAATTATGTCGGCTTGAAATTCACCCAAACATGTTTTAACTTGATAACTGTCACTGCACATATTGAGCATACTCATGAAATTGCGAACTGAACTACAATGTTTTACATTTTTATTTTTAAATATTTTTTATTTTGGGTATTTGTTAAAAATTACATGAAAATGTTATGAAAGAAAATGTTATTATTTCTCTATTCAATTTCACATTTCATAATTCTATTCTAATCATGACACTAAATATTGATGGTAAGATCCAAGACTCAAGAATGAATATTTGACAACTGTTCATAACAATAAACATAAACTAAAAAAATACAAAAAATGTTAATTAATGACATTTTTAAAAATGCCTTAAATTAAATAATAAAGCAAAAAAGATCTAGTTCAGATTTTCATGTGTATGCTCAATATGTGCAGTGACGGTTATAAGATAAAAGATATGTAAGTAGTAATATCGATTGTTGATAAGTAAACAAACGGATACTTTAAAAATAAAAGCTGAAAAATAACAACTGAAAGCGTTTGGTATCAGTGCATAATAAACTGTTCACTTTACGCAACACTCGAGTTAAAAACAAACCACTCAAAACACTAATACCTATAAACATGATTCATTGAACCACATTTACAGCTACTGTAAAAACATTGATATACGCTGATGTACATGTTTGCGGTTTATTGCGGCTGCGATTACGACAATGATGACAACATCACGTCGGCCACAAAAAATGTCTTGAGGGCCCTGTGCTGAGCAGTGCTGACTCAGACCATTATTACCTCCTGCGCCCAGCTCCGGAAAGAAATGTCTCATGTAGCAGAAGAGCTTGGTAATCCAGAAACAAATGTAAGGATTGAATGAGAACAATCTGGCCGCACTAATGGAATCTCTTTTTCATCCTGGAGCTATCCTGCTCACAATCTGACACAGTGATTATGTCCATTCTGGATTCTTGGCTCAATTACACCAGTTACCTGTGGAGAGCACACTTGTCTCTGCGCTCTGATTGGTTATCTGGGTTTGTTGACTCTGTGTCAGGTCTGGCAGATGTAGTGGATTAAAGCAGAGAAAGTCATTTGTCAGTTCTGTACTATAACAATGACCCTTCTGGCTGATGGAGAAACTGACCTCACTTGTTTTTATCAGTTGACCTTAACTGAGACTACAGAACTGGCCTCTGATGTCTGGCTGAAGTGTGGAATTATGGGATATGAATTATGTACAGTCAATGGCTCTCATTGATCAACTGATAAATATTACTTTCAGAAAAAGCATTTTCCCATTAACTATTTAAATAATCGAAATAACACAGTCATGTTGAAATTGTGGTTAATATTAGAGGTAATGCAGTAAAATAACTATAATTTTATCACACGTATAAATATGAAATGAAATGCTTGTCGAACCAACAAAACTCCTGTGTTTTCTTTTAATCTGCAGATACAAATAACACTTTAACACTTTAATATTAATGTGATGGATATGCAAATCTGATGGATATGACCTAGGCAGCTCGATTTGCATTGCACATTAACTATCACCTACGATTAATTGCATCACCCTATGACTTGTCTCACCACTAAAAACCTCCAACAGAGGTTTAATTCTTTTGAAATGCAAACTGTGTGCTAGTTATTATGATGGTTCAAGACCCAATACATACTGTGCTATTTAAAATGCTGTCATCAGGTGACGGGTTAAAAGCAAAAGAGAGAGTTTTTGAATGCTGATTCTAAACATGAAGTTCATTTAAACTCTATTATGATGTGAAATTGTGCTCTGACCTACAAAAACCTGTTTGATAACTGTAATCTGGATATATTAGTCACAGGTTCACAAATGTTCTTCCCCTAAACATTTCTTCTTTCTTACTCCTCATGTTCAGTTCAATTAATGAATTTTTTTTTTTTAAAGAGTAAAAAAATACATTGATGGATCAGGTTGAGACTATTTCGAATTTTACAAGAACAAACAAAATTTCAATCTCACATCACTGTGTTTAAACTGCTGCATATGTAATATATACTCAACAAATCAAAACTTGCGAACACAAAATAAAATCTATATAAAATATACTTTGTCATTTATTTTTTGCTTGTTGCAATAGTAAATTGTAAATTGATCCAATCCATGTTCAGTATTACAGTATGTACCATACTATGCATTTAATAAATTTAAGCTTTGTTCATTTTAAACATAAACAAAACAGTGATCTATTTTAACACAAATTGAAATAAGTGAGCAAGTTACAAATATTGGTACTGCAAAAGCCCAATAGTTTGTTAAACTCTGTATTGAACACAAATCCCTAAATATTGATATTTGCCATCTGAAATGACACGGTTATACAAACTTAAATTACATTTTCACATTCTAAGATTTCAAATTGGTGTACACACACTGTATACATGCACACACTTCTCAGTTGTTTATTTTCCTCTTTTTTAATGGATGTTATGTCACGTTTTTGCTGCATGCAGCTTGAAAACAAAGTTTTAAGTGGTCTATTTTTATGATCACACAATGACACACAACTGTTCATTTAAAACATGAAAACTTGTAACTATGCTGAGGAAAATTTGCATTTTTATTGATGCAACCAAACATCTCGAGTCTTGGCAGGTGAGATATAAAGTGTGACACAATATTGCACATGATTACACATACCATGAAGCACATCAAACAACTTGCGTGAAACCGGTGACCCAATCACCTGCTGTGAATTCTGATGATGCTGTTAGTTTGTATAAACAGGAGAGAGGGTATGTTTCTATAAAATCATAGCTTATGGGCTGGGGTTGTAACACAAGATTAACAGCAGCTATGCAAATATTGGAAAAGTAGCTGACGCCCACATCTCATAATCATATGAAGTAAACAAAACTGCCACTGGGTTCATAATCCATGCTGAGAATATTACATGAGGATTATGGTCTCTCTTGGTCTGAAATATTTTCCGGGAGTATTAAAGTCGCAAAACCATAACTTTTTGTGGTTAAAATGAAACGGTAATAGGTTATTTAGTTTTGCAGGGTTTGCCGCTGGAAAACAGCCTGACGTGAATTGTGTTGTTTATTTATCTGGAAAATGTACTCTCATTTAATCTCATTTCATACTTTTTTGCTCTTTCCATCGCACGGAAAGCATTCTTACATACCTTTGGTTTGCATAATCTGAGAATGAAACCTATAAAAGATTAAAGAATCATAGCAAACACAGCAATAAAACTAGCCAGTTACTACTTCTTAGCTGGTTTTAAATGTGACAGACATGTGCGACAAACCGTTTCTCATCATTCGTCAGCAAAAGAATGCTAAAAAAGCATTATTTACACATCTAATATGAATTCGTTTCTTCATTTTGTTGCATTAAGATAGAAACTCTCCCTGTCTATTGTCATGTAAAAAAACGAAAGAAATATGAAACTGAAATGCATGAAACACTTGCAAAGAATGTAAAGACAGCACACTGTAG
The DNA here is from genome assembly GCA_019155185.1 of Beaufortia kweichowensis. NCBI lineage: Eukaryota > Metazoa > Chordata > Actinopteri > Cypriniformes > Gastromyzontidae > Beaufortia > Beaufortia kweichowensis. The sequence goes on from CM032809.1 coordinate 5,379,943, forward strand.
TGTTTCTCAATGTCTTAGCACTGCACATTTGACATGTCTGTAATATTTAATGCTTTAACACATCAGGCCATTAGTAAAACACTCCATAACCCTAACTACAGTAGGTGTGTGAGTGTTGCTCGAATGGAAACAATCTCATTTGCACACAAATCCACATGTCAAGCTTCAAATAGCAGCATGCTGCTCCAGGCCAGAGCCGTTCTTAGCATTCATCATCAGAGTTATTAATACAAAATTCACTGCTGGACTATCTAAAGCTCAGTGGCATGACATCCAAATCACGTTCAACCGGCCAGTGTTCACAATAAGCTGTCCAGTTTGCTGTTGTTCAGCCATAGACCACACAGCCAAAGCAGCTAATGATTCTGGCTGAGATCACTCTCATTATAAGAGCAAAGAGATAGATACGACAGAGATTCATAGGACAGTACATACACAATACCAAATAGACAAGCAACCCAAGAGAAAACGAATAGTCTAAAGTGACACTTTTTTATTTGTGCTAAGGACCCAGTTATAATTAAATCATCATTATTATTATTATTATTATTATTATTATTATTATTATTAAGTAATTATTTCAAAAGCTTCAATAGAATACTGTGTGCTATTGTTGCATAAATGTGAACAATTCCTTATTAATGTGCATTATTTCAATTTCTTATTAATGTGCATTATTTCAATTTCTTATTAATGTGTATTATTTTCAGCAATTGTTTTAATTACTTCACTTCTTCAAAGCCCACCTCCACACACTCACATCCAAAAATATTCAGAAAAAATTGTGGATTTTATTATTTATATCTTTATATATATCTTTATATATATATATATCTTTATATATATCTTTATATATATATATATCTTTATATATATATATATATATATATATCTTTATATATATATATATATATATATATATATATATATATATATATATATATATATATCTTTATATATATATATTTATATATATATATCTTTATATATATATATATATATATATATATATATATATATATATATATATATATATATATATATATATATATATATATATATATATATATATATATATATATATATATATATATATATATATATATATATATATAAAATCCAAAATTTTTCTGAAAATTTATATATATATATAATTCAAATTCAGAGTAATAAAAGAATAATACTATGAAAATAAATATATATATTTTTTTTTTCATAGTATTATTCATTTATTACTCTGAATTTGTTATTTAATAAGATTTCTATTTTCTCAGTGTAGATCAGTTGAGGACAGTGTGTTGTTGGGTGCCAGCTGAGAGTGGGAATATATGCATATTAATCTTGTGGAGTGATGCTTGTGAACAGTTGGCTGCTTCTCTGGCCTCAAGCTGCACTGCACTGTTGCTCTATGAATAATGTGATTCTTAAGATCTGGACAACTTCTGACCCACACTGTAATGACACACACACACACGTTATTGTATCAGTAAAACTTTCCATTGACTGTACTGAATTTATATTTTCACTACCATTAACCCCAAACTTCAAATAGTGTTTTTCTATTTCATCTCATATATACTGATAAAAGCATTTGCCAAATGCATAAATGTATTGTAAATGTAAAAAAGAGATGCTTCACATTATAAAACACAGTAATACAATCTAAGTTGTATGAGCCACAGCTATAGCTGATACAACTCAGCTGAAAACTATTAAACTATATTAAACATAAACTTGTTGTAGTTACAGGATTTACAGTGGACATGTTATCATGCCAGAAATTTTTAATTAACATTTTTTGTATTTTTAAAAATAACATTAATCATTGTTTTCAGTTAATTTTTATTGTTATAAAAATGTGTCAAATATTTATTCTTTCCATTAATACTGTATATAGATTAGAAGAGATTAGAATATATCTATGCAATATTGAAGTGAATAGTTTCACCTATGATAGTTAACACATTAAATCTCTCTCATCATTGTCAATAAAGACGTCTACCACACAACAGTTTGGACAGCAGACTATAGTTTTCTGTCTTTTTTTTTTTCAAATCACAAATACTTTAGTCCAAACAGGCAGAATTTTTTCCTTTCCCGAATTTACCTAATTTGGCCTCAGTCTGTACTGGTAAGACTGAGGTTAATGAAGTGCACAGACACGCAGCACGCCTCATAGAAGTGGTCCAAACAACAGCTGGAGAGTGTCCCTCTGGTGGCCGACTATCCAATGGTGTATCACATTAGTTTGCTTAAAATGGCCGCCAGCCATGGCAGAGTATTAGACAAGCACATCCAACAAGACTTCAGCTCAAGAGACTCTAACCTTTCTGAGCGTGACAGAGTCTGCCAAGTTGTTTGTGAATCAGAGCCTCTGTGGCCTTTGGATATGAATGGCACAAAACACTGAAAAGATGCAGGAAATGCAAAGACTTTGGAGAACGCAGCACATCCCGTTCTCTCTGCCTGCCGGCCATATGGCCAGTGTTATAACAACAAAAGCACCACTAAAGCCCAGTTGTTTTCCTCAATAGGCTAAAGCGGCGTTAATCTGTGAGTCATAATTTCTTCTAAGCGCAAAACGTACTCTGTTGGGACAAGCAGACATTGGATGCGTGGAATTACACACTAAATTGTTTGGATCACATTTGAAGCAATAATATCTTGATAGAGCTGCCTACTGATAGCAATTTAGTAAAAAGAAAAAAGTGAAGAAAAAAAGAAACTTTTAATGTTAGAAAACAGGTCATAACAGGTGATTTAAAATGTAAACTTTCCTCTTTGATAATTCTGGACCTGACAGCTGGTGTCCACACTGGTATTTTCATCCCTTAAACTGCTATGATTAATGAGGATCATTATAAAAAGCACTGCAGAATTTATTTATGTTACCATTCTGCAGCGTTTTGAACATCATTGTGTGTTGAATTTCACAATTCTAAAGTCCTAAAAAAAATCTGTTGCATTTAAAATCACATATTGATGACCTCATTGATTACCCTAACAGTGACCTCACCTTGACCTACCTGACCTGCCAACCCACTATATTACCTCATTGATTATGGCTTCTGACTCATTTTTACTGCCCAACATATTATTTAAATTAGAATATTTAAAATGACTTGAATTTTGACTTTTGCAAAGTCATTCCATGGTGCCTATTTAATCCAGTATGCCGAAAAGCAGCATGCCGACTTGCTTAACCTCTCACACAGAAGGCCAGGAGGTGAATCTTTATCTTGTGTTACTGAATCACACACAGCTCTCTCTGTTGCTCTGATCAGATACCACACTGTTATTTTGCTCCAGAGCATGTTTAAGGACAGCCATTCAAATCCTGTAATACAGATTAAAAGAGATGGATTTCAGGGAATGATTTAAGAATACTGTTGTGCTGCAAAAGTCAATTTCTAGAAGAATTGGCAGATATTGTGTACTGGGCTGATTGATGCTAAATTTACTTTACTGAATATGTTTTGTTTAACAACACTGTGCTTACTCAATGTATAATGCATTATATTTAACAATGTATTATTCCAGGCATTTCATTATGTTTTTATGTAAAATATTACTATAATACGTCTAAATTTCTATTACATGAACATGACATTAAATAGGCCATTCATTTATAAAGGATTATGGTCTCAAATCCCAAATTTAATTACCTATGATTACCTATAATTACCTAGGACCTATGAAATGCAAATGGACTATGAAATGCATATCTGCATGAAGATGTAATGAGATATGACACAGTTTTTCTTCTCAAGGATGAAATTGATCTTTACATGATCATTTAAACTGTATAGCACTAATGTTCAATTAGCCTTGTCCACTTTCAGCTTTTCACACACGTGTGTTTCTAATAGAGAAACATTGATGAAAATCTGTGGAAGAACTATTGATAAACTCGGTGAACCCTACAATGCACTTGCTTTACCTTGATTCACTACGTTACGCCTGTAGTAAGGATTTATAGTTTGGACAGCCCATCGGATTTGGCAGAGAATTGCATGATTACGTCATTAGTTCTTACATGTTTATGTCATGTCCATAAATAAAAAGAATGGTACGGCAGTAGTCTGAAACTGACAGCTTGTAGCCACAACAAATGAGCAACACTGACCGTGGATCAATCAAAATGTCAACCCTCTCGGGAAATCACCAGACACCTTAAACCATGGAAAGTATGCAAGCAAAAAAGCAAAGCGACAGAGTCGGTAATAAAACATGAATCAACACTTGACTTTTCAGATGTGGTGACATCTCTCAGACATCAAAGAGCTCAAAACCAACCAAGAGATGGTTTTTCATAGTCAAAACAACATAGTACCCTTCAACGGCACATATGACATATTATCAGATATGCAACCTGAGATTTTTTTCAATATTCACTAGATGAACACCTACAGTAAATAAATAAAAAACAGTAACTATATGTACACACTACACCTCAAACCAGACATGTTACATACAAGTTTCACAAAAAATAACATTTTAATAAACATTTCAGTCCATAACATTGCCCTTTACAATATACTGTAGCATTACATCTCTTACTTTATAAAATATATAATGGATACAATCAGACCTCAAGCATCACATTTTATTGCTTTACCTCAATCATTATCATCAGGGAAACCAGACACATGCTAGCATGATCAATGTACAGCCACCAACAAAAGCACATAAGAATTGCAAAAGATACAAAATATAAAAGCTTATCAGATAAGTGAATACATGAGCCACTGAATGACCATAAGTTGCTACGGATAAAAGCTTGACAATTAGACTACAACAGGTGAAGCGCAAAGATTTATGCTAAAGGAACAATCAAGCAGATGAAAATAAAATGAATTTAATGTCACTCACCAATCATCACTATCAATACGCACTAATCCGGTTCTTTCTTTGAATTCACATGCTGGGGCGTCTCCTGCTTAGGTCATATCCGGGTTGCATTGGATTTTATTCACCAAAGTCTTCAATTTGCCTCAACAATTAGCCTAAAACTTATTGTGTTTTTTTTTTGTAGACTGTAAGGGGGATTTTATTCAGCACTGTAAGCACAGAAACACTTTGAAGCTTAAGTGTTTGATTTCAGCACTGCTAGCATCATTTAACAGAACAGCAGAAACAGACTTCCTGCTTTCAAACAGGCTTCCAAAACCACCTGCCATTGGTTGAACAAATAGTTAGTCCCTCCCTAAAAGACATGCTATTGGTTGAGACGATGTTAAAGTGTGGGGCTAATATAAGTGATTAAACGATGTTTAAAAAAAATGTATAGCTTCACAGTGTTTATGCTTTTCTAAAAAAATTAGCCAGTGAATAGTTTACATGTGTAGTAATCCTTGCATATAAAACACACAAAAATAAACACTAAAACTAGTGTTTGCTTATCTTTTAGGATAAATTTCTTGCACTAAAAATAAACTGCATTAAAACAGTTTTGCCCATCACCATGCAAAGCAAATGTTAAGCCATTTGTAGGTCATCTTCTCCAAATTAGGCTGTAAACTTCATTTTCAACATAAGCTATGGCTTATTTATAGTCATCTCTATTAAACTGGAATCATGTTAACAAAAAAAATTGCACACTTAACTACATTTACATAAAACGAAATGTTCAGTATTTAATGTAACAAACGAGACTTGGCAAGAGTTTTATTCATTAGAAATTAATTATTTCCTTGGTGACCATAACTAAATGTGTGTTCAGCTCATTACATGAATCTCTGCCTCATCTTTAATTTACCTCCATGCATTGCCATGACCTTTCTGTCTCTAACAAAGACTACATTTTTAATTGTACTAGCATACGTACTGTTGCCTCCCCCACCGTGTATTACTGTAATTGTGACAGACCTATGCACAGACCTGGTGCTTGTAGTGTAATTAGGGTCAGTGAACCTTCAGGATGCATGGACCATTGACCATTACATTGACTTTGACTGCCACCACAAGAAATTAAAGTTAAACAGTTCAGCATTTATAGCCTAGACCCCTCATCTTCATTTCTATTCATGAGACGCTTACGTCAGGAAATACTGTGTTGATATAGGTGTAATGGTTACAAACACTGGATTCATTTTACTGGTGTTTGTGTACGCTCCATTAGCCATGATTCTGTGTTATTAGCACTTTGAATTCTAACTACATACTGTATGAAATTATTCACTCTGTTGCTATTTAGATTTTCATGTTTTAGATTTTGTCATTAATGTAGGCCAATTTATATACAGTAGAGGAGTGTTGTAACACAAAGTAAACACAGATATAACATTCTGACAACCTTTTCATCTACATGTTACTAATCTGTATGTAATATAGCCTTTTCTACACAGTATGTATCTATATGCTATATAAACTTTTCATCTATACGGTATATAATTTTATCTGTCATGGTTGAACCAGTTTGTAAGGATATAATCTTACTTTCCAAAGTAGCTCTACTATAAAAAGTGTATGATAGGCCACAGCTATGTAAGTTACACACATAAATATTGAGTTATAGATATTGAAACAAAATGTACTACAACACTACCCAGTTGTTTTCCTAGGTGCATCTAAAAGTTTTCAAATATTTTCAGGTTTTGACAGAACAGAGCCTGTTCTGTTTCCCCTCATGTTCTATAAGTGAGCTGTGTGCACGAGTTTGGCTGTTGTGCATGAATACGGTGTCTAGCAGTGAACTTGTCCATTCTGACAGCCCATTTCATATTGAACTGAGATAAGACTGGGCTGCTGATAATCCCCCGTCTGCTGGCGGTATCTGGGTGCTACGTCTGCCTACTTATTTGCTTCCATTTTCTAAGACAGGCTGTGTCTTCTCCCATGAGGCAGCAGGGAAGCAGACTTAAGGGTGAGCAGGGACAGTTCTCCTGTGTGTGTGTGTGCGCACATGGGTTATAAAGTTTGTTGTAAATGGACCCTGTTCTGAAGGGAGACTTCAGGCAGTCGGTGAAGGAGCACATTTAAATAACATCTCTAGAGCTTACGTCTATGATGGTTGTTGCTTAGGCTGTTGCTCATGTTTGGTGCACTTTTAGAAAAAATTATATAAAAGCTATTACTGTACCCTATTACTATTACTGTATTACTGTAAAAGCACAACATTGTACCTTAAGAGTGAATATTAGTATCTCAAAGGCACCTCAAAAATACATATCTGTACCTAAATGGTACACACTGTATTAAGACCTTTTTAACGGATACCGTCCCAATGACAGCTCTTTTTAACATGGATCATAATCATGTGAAATTCATCACACACCTGTAATTCATTCAGTTGATAGAAAACAAGATGCAAACTGATGACAACAGTGTAACAGCAAAAGCGGTTCTGATTGGATGTGTAAAGAGATAAGAAGAAAAGTTATAAACACCATAATATAATACAGCTTTCAAATTAAAAGTGCCTTGTGTTAAAGGTCGTAAAATATAAATGCAGTCAAAAATTCATCTAGAGCAAAATGCATTCAAGCTCAGTATGTACTGTATAAGCATGAATAAGTATGTGCTATTCCTGGGAATCAAAGCAATGACATTGGTATTGCTAGCCCCCCTCATAAAACTCATTGTCATCAAATGATGTCAAATGATTTGTACTTCATTTTAAATTAGATTCAATGCTATGCACAGAAAATTATTAAATTATACCTGTCCATTTATTTTCTTTACTGCTTAACCTATGTAAGGGTGATGGAGCCTGTCCTAACATTTTCTGGATTAAAAGCAAGGAAACACCCTGGACAGGTGGCCAGTCCATCACAGTAAATTATATTTAGGACTAAATGACATTTTGGCTTTGCGTTTCCTTTACTTTCATTGGCAATTTGAGTCTTTTACAGACAATGTCATCTGCACTAAAACATCTTATTATCCATAAAAGGCCACTTTGAAAGGTGTTAATTAATTACTCCACCTCCCTCCACCAGAAAAATTAGTTTTAGCATTCAAATGAAATAGACCACATTAGTTCATTATTCTGCTCTTTGCTTTTTTTACTTGTTTTACCTTTATTGTCTGGCTGGAATGGGAGTGATTAAGACAGTATAACTCCCGCAGGCTGGCACACTCATCTTATCTTGCTCATTTTTATTAAAATTTCCCTGATGCTATTTGCATAGTGGGACACCAGGGCCGCTGTGTACGCTTCACTGTGGCGGGGACGGCCATTCGAGGCCAAGGACAGCTGCTAGCCAGTATCAAAACATATGGTCATGGACTTTTACACAAGCTAGAAACTGAACATGGCCAATAACAAGGAAGAACGCATATTGAATTTTTATCAAATATACTGCTATATAAAGCTTTAATTTTCTAGGAAAACTACAGAGGTCAGTTGAATATGTAACAATTCACATGCAATTCATAAAGGCTCTAAAATTGTCAGATTTTAATTGTTTGCTATTTTGGTATTTATTTTCATTGCTTAGTTCCTATTCATTATACTGTATTAATAATGTCCATAAATCAAGCACTAAGGATCATTCCTATAATGTTTTTCTTATATATATATATATATATATCCCATATATATATATATATATATATATATATATATATTTATTCAATGTAACATACAAAAGCAGTTTATAGTATACACAGCTGTTGATAGTTTATTTTATCTGAGGCAAATTTGTGTGGCAATAAAAAATGTTGTATAAACCAATAGTGCCAGTAACTTTCATTTTTACCTGCTGTTGACAGATTCACAGATTCTGGACTATCTTCTTCCTGAATACATTTCATTTTCTGCTTGTCATTTTATATGGCTGCAGATGTCGATCTAGTTTTTTTCTCTTGACTTTGTAGGATATGTGTCTGATGCGACCTGTGGTGAAGATCATGTATTATCCACATTGCTGGATCACTAATTTTTAATGTTCTTTCTTTTGAGATTAACTCAGGCATGTACACATTTGGCAAAACTTGAATTATTTTACCCCATGCCCCTGCATGTAATATGTTGATAAATTGACAAATCAGGTGTGATTGGCTCACATTTAATCACATGGAGAGATGAGATGCCAGGCCGGGCCCGGCTGCTCAGTCTATTAGAGTGAATCTATTCAGGCTAAATCCTATTTCAGCTGTGAAACTGTTCTTGTCAAAACATCTCCATTTTTACTTTGATTTGTTACAACACACAGGCAATGGCTCAGAGATGCAGGAAGAACATGATAATTATAGTGAATTCTGCTTTAAAAATGAAACTAAAAAAAGCTGTAAACAACAAAGCTGCTTTGACAACAAAAGTGCTGCTGTAAAAGAAGTTCAGCTACTGACAATTATTAAAGCAGAATTTAATGATTTTATTTAGACAGATAGCATGTAAACATGATAATGACCAGGCAACAAAATATGAAATATAGCTTTAAATGTGACATTCCATGAAGGTCGAAAGGCATATCATAAAAGTGTCTTGATAAGGAAGGTTGTCCAATGATTTGCATGGGATTATAGTAAAACCCAGTTTAACTTAACCACCTCAGCTCATCCTGTCCAAATAAAGTTTTCAAAGCATGTACCAGTATGAATCAAGGCTATTAGTCTAGACCATCATGTGATGCACATAAAGAACTTATGAGGCTGCTTAATGTATCCTTAGCTTTAAATGAGAAGCCTGTCCATTTGTGAATTATGAAACAGGCCCAGAATCCTGGGGAAATCCTGATTGCACTGCCTCTGATGTGTTTTTAATGTGTTTTTTGATGGCATTAAAATGACTTTGAAACTTAGTAATAAAGGAACTAGTCAATTATATTCTTTTCATTGTCCTCCTGATTCACAACTTGGATATTTTAAAGACATTTTATTTTACAGTTTCAGTTCAATCTCTCTCCTTACGTACAGTTTTAACAGAAAAAGTCTGTGTAATGACACAAGCAGGATAAAGTGAGATGTAAGAGACAGCTATTTAAGACGGAAAAGAAAACCACTGAGTAAGATTGATCTATGGAAGTGCAGAATTGAAGCTCTGGATACCACAGAGATGATAGATTTAGCCGGAATTCAAAAAGTTAAGTATTTTTAAATCATTTCTCCGTTCCCTGTTTAAGAGTTTAACTTTAAACTTTAAGTAGGCTATTTATAAGATGGTTTTCCACAAACGTTTAAAAAACATTTTCCAATCAGCCTAGTATAGCAACATGAGATCAATAAATGAGTTTCATGTTAAACTGATTCTGCAGTTTACTGGCGCTGACTGTCAGGACAGGTTCGGAAATCTGTTTAAAAATCATTTTTGCAATGTTATTTTCTGTCCCAAGTGGACAAATTACACACTTCAATTTAAAACTAGTATTGACCCACTTTAGACACATTAGGAAATGCTGACTGAAAGAATAAATGAAGAAGATATTTTGTAAAAGTTTTCTTTTTTAATAATTATTAGGGCCATTTCACAGGGATTTCGAACACTTTCTCTCTCTCTCTCTCTCTCTTCCACCCAAAACATCAATCAGTGCTTCCATCTAAATCAAGGTTGCTCTGTGTGATTAACACAATTATGATCTTATCTGCCTGCAGTGGCACTTTGAGGCCAAAGCATGATAGCTTAATCACTGGAAAATGTCATTTCTAAGCCTCATCCGAATTATGCATCCTCCCTAAACTCATTTTCTATTCCCATCTCTTGCTCCTTCAAAATTAGCAACATTTGGACGGTGGCAGTAGGGACGGCTTGTAAAATACATAATAAACAACCTTGGATACAAATAACTAAAAGCCCTGTTTGTTATAGATTTTATTCTCATGGCTTTTTTATTAAATCACCATGGCTTACCTAGCATCTGCTGCTTAGATTATCAAGGTCTTTAGATGTCACCAGTCTGTCAGTCACGTTGACAAACAATACAACCAAGGATACGCTGTGAAAGAGATGAACCCTCGCTTCACTATGAATGTTTCACACATGCCTCGAGATATAGTTGGTTTAATGGCACATTTTAGTTGTCCAGTGAAATGCGAGGTCATCTACTCCTAAAAGAATCTATTTATCTCTTCATTTAAAAATATTTTTAACATGCAATGCAATGCAAGCCAGTATCCACATATAATACATTACAATTCTGCTTCACATAGTTTTAATGCATGATTCTTATGAAAGAATGATTTTCATGGTCCTGAAATATGACTTTTATAATAAGCTTTCTGTTGCATGCATGTTGGCGTGTAGTAGAAAGATTCAGAATTAGGCTTCTAACACTGCACACAATCCTTCAACTATGACATTTCGTTGAAGGAATGAGATTTCAAATGGAAGATCAGTCTGCAAGTCATGCAGAAGTTTCAGTCATATCACTGTACATTAATTTAAGCTTTCTGCTTTAATGGAACCTTTACCTTCACATAGTGCTGATAGAACTCACCGTTGCTTTAAATGCAAGCTCATCACTTTAAAAGCAATATTGAGCACACTATCAATTTTATGTCAGCCCTTAAACCATGCAATGCAAATTTTCTCTTTTCTTACTGAATATAAAAGGCTTGCTTAATTTTACAGAATTGTACATTTAGATAAAGGATGGACAACTTGAAAAGTGCTAAGTTGATCAACAAAATGGTATGTTTTGTATGATATGTTCAGCTGGATGTTTATTTTGCTTTTTAAATAGGATATTAGGTTAACCTGATAACTGTTGCTGCACATATGGAACATACACATAAAAATATAGATCTTTTAATTAATAATTGTTTTATATTAGGTATTTAAATCCACATTTCCATTATTCTTTTAGTTTAGTTTTCCTAGAAAGGCTAAAACTCATTTTATGCTCAGCCTTTTGAACATTGCTCTTTTTAATGGCCAGGCCATTATGACTGATCAACGATTGGTTTCATCTTTCTATCAGAGAAAATCAATGACTTCATACATTCTAAAAAATGCAACTTCCTGCAGTCTACCTGTAACATATACAGCTGAGAGCATCTCCAAATGTGTCATTATGACCTTTCAAGTAACCCCTTATAGCAACGTCGAATGATGGAGAGATTAACCAACCATCATCCTTTAAGTCAAAGAATTAGTTTTCTCTAGCCTATATTAAAATCCCTATAGATATCAGTTGGGGTGACAAATGATGAGTTTAATTGTTTTATGGTTGCTGCCATTAAGTCCAGTCTAGTTTTATTGCCAGGAGAATCTATACTTTCAGATCTTGTGAGAAAGCACCTTCAAGGGTGGTCTTGAGCTTTCCCAGTGCAAATCCCTATTATTGGTAAGAGATGTGGAGAAACCAGTTACCAAGATTGGTTCATCTGGTCAAGAAATCCAGACTGTATTATGTTCCTGTGGCTCAGCTGGTAGAGCATTGCAATAACAATTCAAAGGTAATCCCTGGGAACAGACACACATATCGAAAAAAAAGTGTACCTTGAATGTACTATGAGTTGCTTTGAATAAGGGCATCTGTCAAATGCATTGAAATAAAAGAAAATTAAAGTCTGTCTGTTCGATTGTGGTCCATCGTGGTTGTCAGATTATCAGTAAAGAGTCAGCTAGTAAAGAAGATGGGTCTTCGGTAGGTTTGTAGAGGAGAAACTGTGGAGTAACAAAAAGACAATGTAACAAAATGAAACAATGCTGCCGAGACAGCAGAGCTACAGGATCTGTCATAAAACCAGTCTCATCCCTACTGCTATGCAGAGATTAAGCCAGCTATGAAACTTCACCACCCTTTGTTGATATGTTCAGAGAGCAGTGTCAGGAAAAGAAACTAAAGACGGTGAAAGAAATCATATAACAAATACATTTCTAAAAATGGCTGATGGTAGTCATTAAACATGTCTTTCAGCATTTCAACAACTTTTATGCATTCATGTTAGTGGCTCAGCCGTGAGACTTGACTTTGAGTTTACCCTAGTGCATGCATCGAAGTAAGGAAACTGGTCGGGTAAAGTCTTTGGTACTGATTGTGCCTATAGCAAGACTGTGGGTTAAACAATGCAATATCTTCTTTATGACAAAGGAAAAAGTCTTGGTTGGAATGCCTTCTGCAGGGTTGACAAAGAGTCTCAAATCACCTTTAATCTTCGTGCTTTGGGTAAGATATCATCCGAAATACTTGCAGTGTCTATCAAATGTAATATGTATGCTGAAGAGTAGCATATTTATCATACATCTAATCTATTATTAATATCTCATCCTTCTTCTAGGCTGTGTGCTCTGAAAGCTTTTATGATACATGTGAGCCCTCTAGTGTTCCTATATCTGAGACTATCATGTATAAAAAAAAAGATGGTGCTATTTGGGAAAAACTGAACAGGTTGTTAATCCTGAGTTTGCGGTATCTTACATTTTACTTTAGAGACAACAGGTATATATAAAATAGCAGAAAATAAACCCATCGGACAAGTTTTTACATGGGATTCGCACAAAAATCTTCATGTACTGTATATACTTTTACCTGCTATTACAAGAACAGCTGATACAGTATATATGGACTGTACGTCTCTAATGCATCTGAAAAGGATTGTGTTATCACGGTAAATTGTCATTCCACAGACATATTATTTAAATGTTATTTTAGGGATTTTCTCTAAGCCTAAGTGTTTTCTTGCCTCTCCTTTAGAGGCAAATCGGCTTTGACCTACAGTACTCAGCCCTGGCAGAATCGATCTGTGAGCTATTTTAATACCGACTATTCTGTACATTCAGGTACATGCTGTATTATGGCTCCAAATAAATGCTGCATAATGTCTACACATATAGTGCTTATTTGGCACATTTGCCTGTATTACAGTATTTTCTGCATAAAACTCTCCTCAGCTAACGGCACAGATCATTTTGGAAAAAAGTAAACTCTTCAGTGCACCGTTTAGAATAATCACCACTCAGACATTGAGTGTTCATTAAAATTTTACTGATCTTAAATTGGATATACTGCAAGTACCCAACAATTTGCATTTTGTTTTTCCTACACCTTGTGCATCTTTCACCCTGATCCAATTCAGCTGCTTAAAAATAAATCAATCTTAATCAGCAGCAACAACAAAGAAAATCTTCTTGATCTTTTGTGTGATTACTCGCCATTATTGCTGATTTGGTTTCTGAATCTGCAAGTTTCTCTTGTTTTTAACACTTTGAAAGATAAGCTGAGGGTGCTATTTGGTAAGTACGTAATTTAAAACAATTAAGAACAAAGGTAATAGTTTTTATTTATTTGTTTATTCTCAAAGGCCCATTTTTAAAGGTTAGTATGAGGGCACATTAAAAACTGACTTTATTTATTTGTGTGTTTGGTTTTTTTATATTGTTAATTTGGGAGCTCAATGACGATCAATGTGTGTTGTTTTTACCCATCTGTGTAGCTTTGCATCTTTGTATCGATCTGATCGAGGACTCTGGAAAAGGAGATTTAATTCCTTTTAAACGTTAAGACTGTCTGGCTTTTGATTAAGTGCAACAATAATACTGTCCTTTATTCAAGCTAGTATTAGTTTACAAGACAAAGTTCTCATGAAAAAGTAAAACTTTCAATTCAAGACTAAAAAGGAAAATTTCAATTGCTTAATTTGTAACCTTCAAAAATGCAATTAGTCTTCTAGAGATAAAAGTATAAAAATATCTCACCTCCTCCTGTGATCTAATGTTCAGACCTGCAGAGTTTTGTAGATGTGTGTTGAGAGACAGCGATCATTTTACAATGTCTGAGTTGATAAGTTGAATGAGGTGGTAATGGATAGGCAGACCAGTAGGTCACGTCACAAGGGCATCGAGACTTTACACAGGGAAGTGTTACAAGGGTGCGATGTGTCTTCTTGTTGATGACAAATAAATCAATCAGGAGAGACCTTTGCCATAGGTACAGTGTGTGCTGTCTGTCTGTTTCAGCTTTTACCAAAAGCGTTTTGACATTTATACTGAATGTTTGACACTGTACATTGAATGTCACAATGTCTATTATGAGATTACTAATCTGACATTACAAAAATGCAAGAACAATCCACTAATATATGTTAGTATCTTTCCTCAATAGCACAGCTCTTATCAAGCACAAATCCTCAACCCCACTCATTGTATTCTTCTCTAGACTTGATGGCTGATGTATGAGCCACTATTACGCAGTGTAAAATGTAAATCTAGTGATAAGCGCCTCCATCAGATCAGATTCCACACCTCATCGCGGCGAGCGTGCTGCTGGTTTCTCCTTCATTGGCAGAATAATGGGCCATCCGCAAGAGCAAAACTGTCGATTGGGTCCATTAGGGCACCTTTAACGACCGGACTCACAAACCAAAATCTCACTGAAGCAGCACAGTTGAAGTAAGTATCCTTTTGTACTCTGTAACAGCCTTATTTTTTAAGACGTAGGTGTAATTATAAGTTGAAAGATCACAATACACTCAGTGTTTTTAATTATTAAATAAGGCTAAAACGAATTGATATGTCTGAATCTAAAATCAGATTGGATAAGTAGTTAAATGATTAAATGACAGGTGTGATAAATGCCCACACGCTATGTTAATGAAATCTATATTAATTGCAATGTTGCCTGGTAACTGCAAACTCATACAGTTGCAATAATAAACTTTATTACTTTAAATAATTGCTTCAATTATAATTAGAAATTAAATGCAGCTGTTTATGGGCATTACTATCTTTTAATCAACTTTTGTTATGTTGCTGATTAAGCTCATGTATGGTAAAATCACTGTTTCAGGCTTATTGCTTTAATATTTGATAGTCATAGATACAGTAAATATACCCAAGTCCATTATTTTATAGCTGTTAAACTCATTAGAACTTATCCAGCACTTTACTTGATAATTGTCAGAAAACGTTTCTCTTGGTTCTGCTGAAATCGAGGGCATGTTTAGGTGAAATGAAGTCTCAGGAGATCAATAGGAGAGCTGGAGACATAGGGACCTGGCATTCAGTCTGTTGTCTTTGAGTCAGGGACCACAGAACAGATTGCTGGGAATGCTCAGATCTCAGCTCAATCTGCGCAAACTATTATAAACAATTAAATGTGAAAAACAATTTTAAGACTGGAAGAAAGAATTACTGGACTATTGCTTATATAAGATCTGATCGGAAATAGTTTAAAATATTAATTTGCTTATGTAATATTTTATTGTTTTGTGATTTTAATATTCCTGTTAATATCCCTTCTGTTCTTGTCAAAACTGTCTTTACTTGCATTGGTATCCTTATAGTACATTATGTCTACATTCCTTTCATGGTTGATGTAAAAAATGTCAATGCGTGATCTGGTTTTAAATAGTACATTTCCTGAATAGCCGTATCTACGAGAAGAAAGTCACATTAACGATGGGGATGTCTAATTTTGGGACTGATAATTAAATTTGTTTAGCAGTTCCATCCCCCAACAACAATTAAAGATTTAATTACCATCTGCAGAGTGACTCAGGAGCAAGCCTGACCTAGAAACTGAAATTGATGGCTCTGTTAGTTGAAGTAGTTTAAAGACCCGTGTCCTGTTTATCAGCAGTACTTATTTTTCAATGTAAATTTGTTACCTGATAATTGCTTCAGTAGAGTTCATTACAGTTTATATTATACCATGTTGCACATTTTTTTATATATGTACAAGAACATTGAAAGATTGTATAAACAAAACTGTATGTTGACTAATTAAAGAAATAAATCAATTGAGCTGTTTCTTTTATAAAAGAAATCACACTGGCTTATCTGAAAGATCTGTGCTGTAGACATGACTGTATTTTTACATCCTTTTAACATCCTTCGAACACGCAGTTCTTATCTGATCAATAAAACAGCTTAACCAAAGCACATAGATGAGAATTGTCATACCGCAGAAATACGATAAAACTTTTTTGAAAATAATGAGACTGTTGGGGACAAATCTTATTCGCCATTAAACACAGTTAAAACGCTGCAAATCTTCTGCACTTGCTTTCATCAAGAGCTGAGGATTTGAACAAAGTACAAAGCAAAGAGTATATATATATGACAAATGAGAAATATTGATATGTTACACTTTCATAGAGTTGTATAGAAGATATGATTTTAAAGATCAGTTGTTGCACCCAGTGGCAAAAATAAAGAGATCACGGAAAAGATTTGCTAAGAATAAATTGCAGATATTGACAGAATTGTCTTTTTTAATGCTGTCTATTGTTTCACTTGTTGCTCTTATAATGCCACAAACACATCCAAAAGTCTTTGCTGAAACTAAAGCACTGCTTTCATAAATGTTCAGTTTTTATACAAATTTTATAGGGTTCAAAGGCAACATTGCAGCCTTTAAAGCAACGTTTTAGTTCAGCATTTTAATGTTTTAATATTTATACATTTTAATGGAACTGATGGCTCTGAATCAGACAAAACTGAGAGGTTTTGTGGATGCCATCCAACTGCTGCTTTAGTTTGCTGGGATGTTGGATTGCTGTGTCCATTAACAGTTTGTTTGGAAGAATAATTTTTACTTTTTTGTGCTAAGTTGTTGGACCTGTTTTACTTCCAAAACATTGCTCCGAGTGATCTGACAATCTGCTTTTGGATACTGGCCGCATGGACCCCTGGTATGCTGGTTTCAGACATCCGATTTATCAACTAAGTTAACCAGCAAGATTTTCAAACATATGATGTCAAATACTTTTCATGTGTTATGTTTCATGTTTCAAGATGGAATTGCATAAGACAAACTCCGCTGAATACAATCCAATTGTGAACTAATATATCGACACAGAGAAACAACGTTCTGCTGAAGGCCTGTTTGGTGTGAAAACACCCATCCGCCCATAGAGAGCCAAACAACAATTTCTTCAGTTTTCAAAAACACAACAATGATGACTCTAGTTGTGCCAACTTATCTCTTTGACAGTTAATTCATCCAGAAAGATGTGAGAAAGACTAGAAGTTTATTTGTGACCTTGTGAGTCTCATTTATCATCAGCTATAATAATGAATTTCATCAGTACACCTACACATGTGCACTGCACTGTCAACAAACATGAGATGCATGTCATTTCTTTACCTGCCGGTGTCTCACTACATATATATTTTATATTGTTTATACTGGACTGTGCAAAGTCACACCATCTGCTTTGATGGAGTATGAGCCTGGGGAAACATTCTGTTATTATGTAGTTCTGAGTGAATAAATGCCTGCAAAGTATAATAAAACTGTAGAAAAATAAAAAAGGAATAAACAAATGCACCTGTATTAAGATCATTTAACATAAAAAGACTATCCTGCATCGCACTATAGGAATGATATAACCTATTTGATTTGCTTTTTCAAAAGTGGACTGTGTACTTGTAGTTTACTGTGATGCGTTGAAGATAAATGTGAAATAAAATGTAGTTTCCATAAATGAAATGAATGCATGTCCTACTTGTTAAACCATGACTATAAGCTGTAAGTAGGGCATGAACCTGACCTCAGCAAATCAAAAGACAAAACAGCATTTAGCAGTTTTATTCTATGAATTATGCATTCTGCATTAATCTGTACAAAACAGGCACTTCTGTTTTAATCTTTAATCAGCTTTCTGATGTTTATTTGCCAAAAGCAATTTAAAATATTGTGTGATGCCAGATAATTCCATCTATTCATTCACACCAAAGACAGTTTGTGCATTACCATCAGTCAGAATTAGCAATATTTTTTTGTTTAGGCAAAGAAGAAAACAGAACTTTATATATTTTTCTGATGTAATCAAGTATTCTGCATATCTTGAGGCTTTGTGCTGCTGTAGTCAGATAGCAACAACAACGAAGCAAAAATAGCATATGGCATTGAATTGCACATTAACACATTAGAAACACGATTGATTTAACTACTCCATCTGATTAACTATACTGGTAAAAGAAATTACTTCCTGTACATTAAAGAGTTAAATAGACTGTTTGGCAATTGAACATATAGGACCGCCCACAAGATGCAGATCTATACCCAAAGCAATTTACAAGAGCATCTCTATGAATATTCATGATCTTTCAATCAGAACACGTACGGGCACACACATCTTTATGCAAACACTGTTTGATGCATTTATTAAAATTTAATTAATTTTAGTAAACAAATGGTATGATTGCTTTACCTTAATTGCACTATTTCACTCATTGGTCTCAATTCTCGACTTTAATGAGCTGTGAAACCTAAATAGCAAAACTAAGAAACTCGTTCCTTACCCACATCTCTTATAACGCTGCCTTTGAAACATATGCTAACATGGCTGACAGCTCCCGGGTGGAATAAGAGATAAATGGATGGAAATTGGCCAATGTATTTAAATGATTCACTTAGCAATTTAAAAATTCACAGTTTGTTCTCATTAAACATAATATGCTAACATGCTTATATTGTTGTTCCTGATGTTATTCTCCTGTTTTGGTTTGTTTTTCTCCTACAGCTACGGTTAACCAAACAACTGAATGTATCATGCAAATAATGAAGATGAAAGGATGAGCACAGATTTACTCATCATTCATTGTTGTTTGTAGAATAATAAAAGGAACAAATGTGTTCTTGTCTGCATCTGGACTCTTATCTCAATTGTCCTCGCTCATGATAATTATGCATACGGTGATCCTAATAAATAAGTTCAAGTGCTTGTATAACTAACATTGGCCAGTTTGTGGTTATATTTTTATTTAAAAATAAAAGAAGCTTCATAAGATGTCATGCTGAAAAGGGAGGAAACCTTGAGGAAACCATTTTTTGGCATGGCACATATGGCATGGATATCTAAAATCTGATATCAGAAATCTGTTCATATAACACGGGTCATACAATACATTCATTAAGTAAATTATAAAAGTATTTTATATAGTAAAAATTTTTCCACGTCTATCCTATAATGAAGCATCTACCCTAGTCCTGACATACAAATATCAACGACTGTCGTTTCACATTATTCACATTGAAATACAGTGAAACTGTATCACACTGTTACACAAGTATTTGATCACCTTATTTTCCAGTCTGAAATGCACATCATTCCTGCTAATGAACAACAGCTCGACGGAGTGACTCATAGGGTTCCATTTCTCTAATTGGCACACAGAGCAGCATCTTCACGAATTTCCCCAGTACGAGAAAACATTGTTTGAAAACAGAGTTCAAAGAACGAACAGAAAGAAATACAAGAAACAGCTTCTTTCTCTAGATGTAATTGCATCTGGATCTGTCTTTCACCTCCGCCGCTCTGATGACAGATGTGTATTTGCTCCGCCACTCTGTGTCTCACTGTGTTTCCTGTTCACCCCCTCAAGTGGGGTTAGTGGCCCTGCTTTCATTCGACTCTGGCTAGCCGTGAATTATCCCACTACATAGACAGCTGCTGCATTATGCTCCCGTCCAGTGATATCACCACATGGAGTGGAAGCATCTGGGAGAGGTTTAAACAACATGCCATGTTTGGTTAGACTGTTTCTTACTGGTTCCACAGTTTAGGGTGATTATACAAGCTGATGCCAACACAAGTTTGATTTATCCGGTTAAAAATGCACGACATGCATTGTTGTCATGGTTTTAATATCACATTTTCGAGTTGGAGAGAGTTTTCTTCACGTTCAACATGATCAATTTACCATCATATTCGTTTCTCTAAAGCAGGGGTCTTCAACTACTTTACTTTGAGGGCCAGATTATAAAAGTATAAGTTTGACACGGGCCAAATTTTAACCAAAGGTTTATCATACCCTTTATTATAACTTTAAACAAACAGTTTAAACAGTCTGATTGGCTGAGAATAAACGCTTTCGCGCACAGTTCTTAAAGTGGCTTTGCAGTTTAAAATTTTAAGGAAAATGATTGGAGGGCCGCATTTGGCCCGCGGGCCGCCAGTTGACTAGCCCTGCTCTAAAGCATTAGTATGACAATTACTGAAACAATACAGTACTACTTTTAAAACCATTCAATTCTCTAAGCACAACTGTTGAAGACGAAACAGTTAATGAGGTTTGTATGGCCTGATGTCAGCTTTGTATAAAGTATACAATGTGAAATAATAAAAGAAGCCACTCATGTTATAAAGAGCATTTAACATTCATGGATAGCTCTGACATGGTATAAAGAGCAAATCATCTCACCTTTGATTTGAATTGTAAGTAGCGCTTTCATGGAAGATATAGTTGGGTCATTATCTAGAAAGCCTCATTGTCTGATTGCCGTGACATGTAAAAAAGACCATATGGAACAATTCCTTTACAGCCGATGTTCATTATTCGTATTCATGAGAAGATTATAAACATTTGTGTGACACACGCTCATCTTCACTACGAAAGAAATTGAGTTAAGGAGAAAGAAAGATGTTTAGATGCAGGTATTGGCTGAGATGCCTGTGGTAAATGCAGCAATCTCATCACTCCCTGGACAGTTTTATTCTCCTGATAAAATCTCCCTCTCAGACTCGGTGCCTCTGTGGATGTTTATCAGACTTCGTCAAGCAACAACTCCTAGACCGGGTCACTCGCGTCATACTCCTATTGCATGTAATGGAGATTGGACATACATTTTCCACAGGCAGGTCATTACACTATCCAGCTAGCATATGACTTTGACCCATCCCTGCTTCACGTGTGCAGGGGTGAGCGTGTTCCTGCATTTTTACAGTGTCCCATAAATACAGTACCTATAGTCAACTCAGTACAGCAAAGGTGAGAACGACCAAGTTAACTTGATTAAAGCAGAATTTGTGAATCTCAGCTTGTGATGTTGGAGGGAGCAGACATAAAAAGAGATGAAAAACTGAGAATAAGGAACATGAGCGAGTGGGTAAGTGAGAAAGACGGAGGGTCGTGCATCAGTGAGGTGAGAAATTGCTGTCAGCTCATCAGAGGGCTGCAGATGGCTTGGGCTTTACCTTCATCGCCAGCCGGCTGCCATTTGTCTGCACTCGCCGCGTCCTTCAATCCTCGCTTTGCCATGACGCATCACCCCGGCTAAGCTGTTGCTTCGTGCACAGGGTCACAGGAAATGGAAATGATTACATTCATAACCTATCCGGTGCTTATGTCAGATCTAAAGCCGCTGTAAGGTACATCTTGTGCTGAACTGTGTAAATACACAAAACTCCAGTTCTGCAAGATAGCACATCTTACATAATACTGCATATGCATATGTATAGTACCAGTCAAAAGTTTAGACACAATTAACAAAAAAAATCTTAAAAATCCTTATTTCAATGTTTGAAATTACTTTTGTAGACAAAAATATAATTGTGCCAACATATTAATTTCTTTCATTAATAAAATAATTTCTAGACAAAGGGTGACTACTTTTGAAGATGATCAAATATAACACAGTGTTCATTTATTTTGGATGCTTTTGGTCACAACATATTTACAATTGTGTTGTTTTATAGTTTTAATGGAGTTACTACTATACTAATGTGCAATTCCAAACTTGACTGGTACAGTATATGCCTTTCATAATGTGTTGCATGATTACGCTGCTTCTGAGGAAGAGACAATGCCATTGTGCCGCAATTATAATCCTGATTGGATGAAGCCCCGGGAATGCTAGAGGATCCATCCAGTAGCATTAAAAGACAATAAGTGAAATATTACAGTGCTCTGTTGTGGGCTGTGGAAATGCAGAGGTAGGAACAGATGTGTAGGCTGTAATAAAGCTGCTGGTGATTGTGTTTGTGACTTTTATCGGCCCCCATCTGCTAGAGATTTACAAGAAATATCTTTTTTCACAACACGCTCTGGGCTTGACATTCCCGGCGTCGCCCCCCGAGCCTTTCCGCCTTTTATATAGCTCACCTAGAGGCCAAAACTGAACTGTAATTCCTGAAACCATATGTGATGAGATACTCAGTAAATACCCAATAGTGCATGCTCAGCCCGATATCAAACACAAGCTCAGTGGAGGACTCAATTTAGTCATAAACAGCAATGCAGCAATTATTAGTTCAAGTTTAACATTTAACAACTATTAAAAACAGTTACATATTAAGTATAATATATATTATACATTGTATAAATGTTAAGTAAAGCTGCTTGTTTTAAACTTAAAAAAACTTCTGTTTTGATTGTAGGTTTATGTGTTTCGTTTGGCTAAGATCGCTTTTGCTTTTCTTACATATAATTATTTAATTAATCTGTTAACTGTCACCGTTCCCCGGGAGAAACACTTATTTTACTATTTACTTTAATACATTTTGTAGTTGAATTGTAATTCTATCATGATAAACTATATATGGAAAGGTCTAAGACTCAAGTTTAAATATTTGAAAAATACTTGAAAAATAACAAAAATTAAAAAATAAACAAAAAATAATAATAAAAACAAAAAATGAGAAAATAAACAAAAAACAATAAAAACATGTTAATATTATATTATTATTATTATTATTATTATTTATTAATATTATTTACTATTTTATTGTTTATTAGTTATTAAAATTAATTTATTAAAAAAACAAAAGAAAAAATAATAAAAAATTATTTTGGATAGTGCATTTAAAAACATTTTATATCTAAAAATTATCATTTTCATGGGTATATATCTTTAAATAGTCAACATAACAAGAACTTTAACAAAAACTGTATATACATGTAAAAAATAAAACTTTTCTGAAGAAAATGTACAATGCTTATCTGCTTTACTAATGTATGTTAGTCAGCGTGCTTGCCATAAACTCTTTCCTTAATATTTCCTTAAGGAACACTTGCATTAGAGCAGGGCATGAACTCACAGTTACAGCACAGCAGATGTAGGCTTAAAGATCCAATTGTGCCTTTTAAAAAATACACCTAAATTGTGCTTTTGCATAATGTATTGCCTCAGGTAAAAAAAAAGATGGACTAACTCACCAGCAATCTGTGTATTGTGCTTTAAGACTCAGGGATCAGGTAGACACCATTAGCAGTGTATCTCATGCATTCCTGACTTGTATAAAAAGAGATTTTAATTTCACATTTGACCCTTTTGTTTGATGGTGTTGCTCATCTGAATTGAGAGAAAGCCTCATTTTCTCTCTGTCACATCATCTCGTGACATTGCTTTATTGCTATACGAGCAGGACTGTTACCCTTAAGGTGAAAGGAACAGTCGTTTTGCTTGGGGACCATTCAAGTGAGTCAAAAAGGCTCATTTACAACCGTATCCATATTCTGATTTTGAAGATTGCCAGCGGCAAAAGAAAAAAATCGTTGTACTCTTGCTGTCCCCTCTAAGCTCTGTGACGGGATGCTTCGTGATAACGAGATGAGAGGGAATGCAGAAGCAGCACTTCCCACAGAGTGGAAAAGAAATGACGGAGGCTGTGATGGAGAGCATCCCTCACGGTCTTCAGGTCACAGCTTGAACTCTAAAAGCACCCGGTAGATCACAAACTGCCAGGCGAGTGGGGACAGTTTAGGAAAGAGTGGAAAAAGGACAGAGGAAAACAGAGTTCCCCTCATCACAAGCGGCAATCGCGGGGATAGATTAAGAGAGAGCGAGAGGGTTGTTGGTTGAGAGCTCTCCCACCCCATCCCTGCCTGTCACCGTGGTCCTCGGAGATATTGCTTAACTCCCTGGTTTGACGGACGACGTATTGGGGAGCCGTATTGATCAGAACAATGCCACAGCCGACGAGATGGAGGATGGTATCAGGCATGCAATCTCACAGCCCAGCGTGGTGCGGGGAGAGGGCTGGGGCCCATCCATCTCCACACATTACATTCGGCTGCAGGGACATTAAGCTGAGGGATAAAGGCTGTCTGAGGTGCTTAGAGAAACGCCTGGTTATCAAACCATGAGGCAAGTTCAATACAGATTTACACCGCGGTACAGGCGCTGCTCTGCAAGTAAATCCTTAGCATGGAGGTGGAAAACAAGGGCTTGTCTAGCTCTAGAGGAATCTGAGAGGAACCGTATTATGGCACCTGGTCTCCCGAGAAATTGTATAGGGCAGTGGCGATGCACAATCTCCCCCCCAAACAATGCCTTATTTACCTTTCGATAAGCTTCTTAACTATGACTGTCTGCTCTTCCTCTCAGCAGAAAGCAGTTTTGCTCAAGCATCTTACAGCTCAGAGTATTGTAAGGACAGACACTGATCAAAGTTTACAGCCTTAAACATCTTTATGTATCTCAACATCTGCTTTCAAATATTAAGAATATGTTGAGCTTATCTTCTTGTAATAACTTGCTATACAGTATACTTCAATACCACAAGGCACTAATTATTACATGTTTAATGAATTATTTCTCTATTATATTAAGAATTCACAAATAATAAGTTCTTTGCTTTTCAAAGTCTATATCGCTTATTATTACTTTTTCATCGGTTAAGGCATAAGAACACACAGAACAGCATTAAGTACCAGAAGTTTTACTGTACTCTGGATTTTGAAAAAGGAAAATGTGCTACTGGTGCAGCTTTTATCATAAAACCAATTTGGAAAAGTTATCATAGGACATCAGATAGCATTAGAAGAAATATATTGATTAAACTGAGTAAATCTCTTCATCTTTGCAACTTAGCCACACTTGGTGTTTCTAGATTTACTAGTATATGTCCAGCTGTACAGCTGTGACCAAAAGTGGCTCCTTTCCTTTATTTTTAATTTGTATTCATGCCAACTAGACAAGATTAATGGTCCCAACAGTTCCATCCAAAGTGCTTATTGTAATTAAATGAACATCGTCTGAATACATCTTGCCCAGTTGCACTTAGTTGAGCCTGTCCGTCTGTCATTTAATCAGGGACGCACCTTAGGGCCCAATGAAACTCCTCATATATATGAAATTCTCAATTTATTGCCATTTTTTTCTGTTTGAAGACTAGCTGAACACGGATAATTGTACATAGTTAATCATAGACAGATGCTAAATCCGAGTTTAAGCACTATAATAAAGCATGTCTGAAAATGAAAATGCAGCTGACCCTTTACTTCCACAGGGGCTAAAATGATGGAAATAAAGCCCTACAGATAGGATTATGCCGGCCAGAAAGGTGTAATGAAAGCTGTCAGGTTTAACAATTCACTTGCCTCAGGCTTGTTCTGTGTTTTGTATAAAAGCACTATGACCTGTCTCTCAGTTTTTTAATTAGCTTGTGATCACATTAACCTCATCCTCATAGTTACAATTGTTCTTGCTCGTTGCAATTTTCATGCTTTTTGAAAGGGTACAACTCTCCAATTCTCCAACATATTTAGATGAATTAATGGAATAATCTTATAATTGTGTCACAATCCATATAGACTAGCAAACACACCGTGCATAGCAATGTTAGCAAAACAGATTATCTGCTTTAAAGCTGAACCAACCCAAATTAACCTGCATCAACTTTATCCCACTTGTGAAAAATGGTACCGCAGAGAAAGCCATTTCAGCCAGTATGATTGGTCTATTTCTACTGTGTAAATATAAACTCCTCTCCACCAGCCTGAGAAGAATTCTTGATGGGCGCCAGCGATGTCGACCGTCTTTGTATCACACATCTAGTTTCAAACGATGCCAAAAGTGGAACGGAGCCGCCTGCATGCTGTTTGCCCATTTCACGGTAAATTGTGCTAGCGTATGCACGGTGATTCTGAGTGCTGTGTCCCACGGACTCGTACACTCACGTCTCACTGCA
The DNA here is from genome assembly GCA_019155185.1 of Beaufortia kweichowensis. Classification (NCBI taxonomy): domain Eukaryota; kingdom Metazoa; phylum Chordata; class Actinopteri; order Cypriniformes; family Gastromyzontidae; genus Beaufortia; species Beaufortia kweichowensis. The sequence continues at coordinate 5,406,466 of CM032809.1, forward strand.
GCTCCAGAGACCAAGCCAGCAGAAAAACAAAAATATTGTGTAAATATGTGATTTTGCAAACAGGTCTGGTCACACATATAGTGAATGACAAAGCAGTTTTACTTTGGCAGATGCTTCAAAGCACATACAGTATATATTACAGCATATATATACACAATATACTGGCCAATAAATGACACTTAATGCATTACGCTTTTAGATTATTGCAGGGTTTGTTGCAAATACAAGAATTTAAAAACATTTAGACAACATCTGGTCTAGCCGGTGTTTTACTCTGAACAGCTAGAAAGTGACCAAAACCTTTAAAAACAAGCAAACTACATCAGGCCTGACCAGTCTGGCAGACCAGCTAAAACCAGCAAACCGTTTTTTTATCAGCTGTGGTTAGAGTATTTTAGTCTGTGGCTTGATATTTCTCTTGTGACATTAAAAATATTAGATCAGCTAGCACTATCTACTCAATATTAAGAAAGGGCCTATTTCAGGGTTATCTCAGTTTCACTATTGATGTAAATAGACTGCTGAGAGATGCTTGATCTATTTATTAATTTACGAGGTATTCTATACCTCTCTAAATATCACAGTGTTATTTCATTGTTTGTTGCGTTTTATACAAAGCCCAGCAGGGAGGTAAATAATAAAATGTTTATATAGTGACTTGTTCCATTAGTGAGACCGACTGAAAATGGTACAGAGACTCCCTGCGTCTTCCTCCGCCCTCATGCTGTGGTGCACATCCCCTCCCTTCTGCCCCTAACCTAATAAAACTGGCCTTTCACCGGTACCCCAGGCTGCAGGAGACTGATGCTGAATACTGCATGACTGCAAATCATTAGCACAATGAAAAACTTCTGGCAGTTCAGTCAACAACCTCTCATTTGTCTTTTGTTATGGAGGAGGACTGACTATGCAGTTAACATCAGTGGCAGCTGGCCCTACACGCCTCATTAAACAGTACACATTGAATAAAAGAGAAATAAAACAATATACAGTACAATATTGTTTAGCCTGATTACTGTCACTGTACATATTGAGCATACACATGAAAATGAACTATCCGAACAAAAATTTTAGATATTTAACTTTTTTAAATCTTTAGGTATTTTTAAAAATGACATTAAAATGTTATTTTGAAAATTTGTTAAATACTTTTTATTGAGTCTAGACCTTTTCATCAATATACTGGTCATTTTATTAAATAAATAAATAATATTTATTTGTCATAATGAGATTAGAATTCAACTATGAAATATTAAATTGAATAGTGAAATAGCGTTCCTCATGTAAAACAAGTTCAAGTTCAAGTTTATTTGTATAGGGCTTTAACAGTGTAGCACTGTTTCAAAGCAGCTTTTCAGCAGAATAAACATAATGACAAGCAGGGATATATAAAAGCTAATTTAATAACTAATATCTAATATCAGCAGTCTGCTAGTGAGCACTTCAATACGGCGACGGTGGCAAGGAACCCAAACTCCATTAATGAATGTATATTTATATATGGAGAAAAAACCTTGGGAGAACCCAAACTCACTTGGAGGGTCATTTCTCCTCTGACGCATCACAGCTGCAGTCAATAGTTTGATAAAAATTATTTGATTTAAAGTCGTGTACTAAATTTACTAAAGTTTGAAGCCATGTAAGTCTGAGTTTCGAGTTGATCTGGATTATTAGTTGTGATTGAATTTAACAATGTGTTTATATGTATGGTAAACTAAAACAGTGACAGGTAACAGGTTAAAGAAGATACAAAATCTGCTTTAAAAACGGCATGTTCTGCACTGTTGAGTTGTGAGTTCTGTCTCTCAAATCTGATTGGACGAGGGATTGCTGATATATAGCACCATGTGAAAACCAAGCCAAGCAAAGTTTGAGAAAGTCTGGGCAGCAAGAGTTCATGAAGAGAGAGATTCTGCAGAGCAGTTAAATCACACAAGATGAAACGCTCTCAGGCAAGATTGCCAAGTAGTCTGACAGTTTGTGGGAAGAAACTGCTCTTTAATCTGGATATTTTGTCCTGAAGGCTCCGTATGCCTTTTTTGATGGTAGGGGTGTGAACAGAACATTGAATGGGACAGAAGGATTCTTTATACACTTCTCATTAAAGATATCCCTATCTTTATTTCACTATCTGCTGTAAGGTTTTCCTGTCTGAGCTGCTCCCATACCATACAGTGATGCAGCAGTACAAGATAATCTTTATAAATCGGAAGCTGAAGCGGATGGGGATTTGCCAGTAGTCATTTCCAGAAGACAAGTAATCTTATATGCCAACACAAATGTTAATGTTCTGGCAGTAGGGTCATACATCTTAAGCCAGATTAGATCTATTATCTATTATCTATCTGTTAAATAAAATGTATCCCCAGGACAGTCTCTGTGAAGCAAATGTCTCCAAGAAACATTAATACAATATAATAGGACAGAACACACAGTATACCAAATTAAATCCTGCAATCATGGATTTATCTCAAATAAATTGATGAGATTTTATAGTATGCTCATCTATAGTATTCTACAAATCTGCAGCAGATCAAGGAAACACTTTATAGTTCATATTAAATGCATTTACAACCCGTTTAACTTTAAAAATGAGACATAATTCAGCATTCAGAAGCAGGAACATGGAGAGAAAAATATGTAGAACAGGATATTAAGGTAGTTAGTTTAGATATAAGACAGGTAGTTGGAGGGTAAAATATATGGTGTTGTGACATCAGCCAAAGAGGCGAGATAAGTTACTACATTTGAAAAAGATGACATATTTTATTCTTTGGAATAGCATTCATTAATCATGCACATGAATGAAGAAAAATAGGTCAATTCTCATGTGTAAGTGAGCAGACCAACCATCACGCTTAGTCAGGCATTAGACATTTAACAGTTCTTGATGTGCAAAGTAAAATATACATACAGTATTTACATTTATATATTTTTTATACCAGAATTCAAAAGTCTCAAGATCTTTAGATATCTCTGAGACAGGGTAAATCATTCTTGTAGGTATTCTTGTAAGTTTACATGAAAAGCCCCTTCGCATACTCAGTTAAGCTAATTTAGCACAGTTATCGGTCTTGTTAAAATAATGATAAATATGAAATACCTGACTCACTGATATTCAATTGAAACATGGCTTTCCGAATACGTCGTCTTTAGTGTCTGTACATTTTACATCTACAAATCTATAAAATTTGTCAAATTTTTACTCCGATATTGTAAAGAACTGTGGGGTGAAATCCAAGCAAGTCATAGATTTGGATTAAGGAGTAAATGCTATACTATGTCCACTTTAATATGAGAATTTAGTGGTTTATTAGCCAAGGGGAGAACATAATCAACCATTTCTTACCGAATCTAATAACATGGTCCAAAAGCAAATCTATTTTGTTTTAGCCTTGACAGAGGGTCTGCCCAATGTAATTCATGGTAAGGCATGTTCAACCGATATAACCCTCTTCACTGAATGCCATTATAACAGAGGACACTTGTGGTTTGGGGGTTGGTGGGGCATCCATACATGTTATTTCTGCTAAAACAACAATATGGGTAATTGAGCGATTGTGCTTATGGCCTCTCTATTATTTCACTTCTACCTCAGGTGACAGGTGAGATGGGCCGCGTGTTGCCCAGGCCCTGACCCCAGGCTGATTGATGCTGTAATATTTTGTCCTGCATGCATGAATTTTACCTCATGTGAATTTTCACTTTCATTTTAACACTTTTGCTCCTCTCCATCTGCATCCAATTTAATGTTTAGTATGTCACATACTCAATGTTCAGACATTTTGCAGTAGTTTATAGGCACCTTTAACGGTTTGTTTTGGGGTTCTGGTTAAAATATTATTCTATTAACATTATAGTTTCAGACATGGTATCAACCAAGGGTGCATATATTTATTATACATTTTGTCAAACAATAATTAAACTGTCACTGCACACATCGAGCATACATGAAAATACATTATGTTTTACACGTTTTAATTTAATTTTTTAATTTTAGGTACTTTTATAAATATCATTAACATTACCTTTTTTTAGATAGGGTCATACATCCTAAACCAGATTAGATTTATATAATATATTTTTTTAATGCTCTGCGTCTTCTGTGAATCTGTTGAGCCTTTGGATCAATACTGTACTGGGCGACTGACCAGTCTGTGTCATGGCAATAATCTGGTTTTCTGTCATTTGAATTTGGCTAAAACAAGAAGATTAAAAATAAGTGCAAAACAGAAATGGAATGAAACCTTGGAAATGTTTTCTATGATCTTTAAATATCACACACAGTATAATTTTCTAAGGTGTGCTCATTTACAGTGTTAATTGTCTTGCCAGGTGTTATTGTTTCTGGAGCAAAAAAATAATGACAACAACAGCAACAAAAAAACTATTTTTCTTGTTGTCTCTCTCTCTCCAAGGGTTTATATTTAAGGCTCCCAGGGAACAGTGTGCTTTTACCTCAGAACGAAAAGATCAGGCTTTCTTTAGCATATCAAAGCGTTCTGCAGAGAAAGAAATGCTTTCATTATTTCAAACCAGAAGCATGTGACAGAGACAAGCATAAGGACAGAGACAGTTCATGAAAATCTACTAACTTGCTCTGTCATGTAAAAGCTACCTTAAAACAACATTAGTATGTTTGTATGTCACCAAAAAATGTCACCATCATTATTTAAAATCCTGGCAGGGGCAGGTGGAATAAAATACTAAAACGCAAAGTCTTTATTTTGGCAAATTCAATACTCAGTTGTGCTACTTTTATGTCTGGTATTTGAATGCAAAAACCCATCTCTTATCCAGTCACCATCTACATTCCTGTTCGACACTACATGCGCTGAAATTATGCTGCTGAAGTATTCATATAGTCAGTACATGTGTCCAAAATAAAAGGTGCTATCTGTGCGCACAAGTCTCAACAAGATTGTCTTTGATGTTGTATTAGCTATATTCAGTTGTGCTAAATTTCTGCTTTACATTAGGGTGTAATGGAGCTTGAACCTGCACAGTTTTTCAAAAATGTTCTATTCTGTCCTCCATTTTGTTCTGTCTTGTTTACACTCTATTATTGTGCATACTGCACTCTGTCTGAACCTTCTTGAAGAAGCATCAGACTGCTGAGGTTCAGTCATCATTTATTAAGTCAGTAAGTGAGCATGGTGTGTAATTTGAGAATGTGCCCATCCATATCAGTTTCAGCCTTCACTCATAGCTTGAGCAGACAGAGAGAGAGAGAGACTGGAGAGAGAGACAGAGAGACACACACAGAGAGAGAGAGAGAGAGAGAGAGAGAGAGAGAGAGAGAGAGAGACAGAGAGAGAGAGAGAGAGTGAGTGAGTGAGTGAGTGAGTGAGTGAGTGAGTGAGTGAGTGAGAGGTGGGGTAAAGGGTGGACCCATTTACAGCTGCACACATTAATAATATAGATTTGCTCCCTTCACTATGGAAGTGACGTCTTGTCACTGCAGCACACAGATTTCCTTCATTCATATTCTGCAAGATTGTGCCGTCTCCTCACTCAGATCCATGTAGTCTTTCTTTCTTTCTTTCTTACTTAAGACAATGAAGTTGTAAGTCAGTCATGGTCATACTGGTGTGACAAACAGTATAAATGTGCTCTCAAATTTCTTACAATTATATGTGCAACACGCCTCTCACCCTCCACTAGCTCAAGCATTTAGGGATTTAAAATCAACACACAAAATATAATAACGACAATAGCAACTCACTGAGGCAAAAGATATATTAAAGCTGCAGCACAACTGCACAGCCCGTCTTGATCAGGAAATGCTTAAAGCGCAAACCAGCTGCAAAATACCTTTTTGTATTCCATTTGCATATGCCTGCCATATTAATGATTGAAACCGTTCAGATATTGTCAGTCAACTGTCCTCGCAATTGCTGTAAGTGTGTCATTTTCTCCCTGGTAACCAGGTGTTTGTCCCTCGTGAGTGCATTTGCAGAACTGTATCCATCAATTTATATAAAACATGTCACATTATCTTCCACCGCTGGGAATTTATTTCTGGATATGATTTTCTTTGGCAGTAAAATTGGATAACTGGTCTTAACATCAGAAATGCTATATGCTATCTCATATGCCCAAGACACTGTTATATGCTAAGAAAAAAATTAATCAATGTTTTTGAAGATCTATCTTATTCTTATTGATGTTGTTTTTTAGCTGAGGGAGTTTCAGGGGTTTAACTGCAAGTCTGGAAATCAATTTCTTTTTCTAAAGAAGTTTATCATTTGAAGTTCTGATTTGTTACCTTTCTGACCTTTTACTTTTGTAAATTCTTTGTCAATAGTCATTACTTTCGCTACATAAACCTTCACAGCTGCTTATAAGAGGTACAGACTAATATTTACTTATGCACTTAGCAGATCATTTTAATCAATAACAATAACATTCAATAATGCATTTGAGGTATAGATATTTATATGAAATATGATATATATATATATATATATATATATATATATATATATATATATTTATTTAAAAAAATTATTGCCCTTCACTTGACCTACAGCAACCTGCTCTATAACACTTCAAAACAAATATGTAACTTTTTTCAGTAATAGGAATCCCTCTAATGATTTTTTAATTCTGATGAATAGTATAAGATTTTGCTCGCTAACATTGGTAGGGATATTTTTTGTTTTAGCTATCAAACAGCCACATTTTCTTCCAATTGCACTTTATTTCAAAGTCTTATTGTACATGTATGTACTATATCCCTACTGTGTAATTGTGTGCAATTACTAGATAACCTTCCCCTAACCTGTTTTTACTATTGTTTTGTTGGATAAGTAGACTGAAAGTACAGTATAAGTGCACATATACAGTCAAATAAAGTGCAACCCTCTTCCCTTATTTTACCCACATCCCTACAGTTTTTCATCACACGTTTCTAAAAAAGAGAGAGTCAGCACTCCTAAAAGATTCGTTGTGTTATTTCGCTGAGTGCTGAATTGAAAGTCCTGTAATTAAACAAAGGCAGCGCACTGGTGCAGCGATTGCACAGACTGGCAGAGCAACAAGGTGGGCAGACCTCGTGCCAGTAGTTCATTAGATTACTGGGCACATTACTGAGCCTGTCGACCTTAAAAGCTGTGATTTGATCACAGTTTGATGTGGTGGGACTAACTTTAAAAGCACTTTGTTTTCATGCTGTGACTGGCACAAAATACCAGGCTAGCTTGGCATTCAACAAAAGCCAACGAGAAAAGCACAGCGAGCTCATTTAAACATCCTGTAACCTTGTTTTAGAAAATAATTTACATTTTCCGGCATGAAGACGTTCAAGCCGAGCCAGCAAGTATATCAGCCAAGATCCTTCAAGGTATAGTAAAGTGATCTAACCACTTAGAAGATAAAACTAATTGATTCAGATATGGTCTTGAAGTCGTTGGTATTGGCATTCAGGTACTATGGGCTTTTGGGTTCATTTAGCTGTACACCAATATTATCTTGAAACGAGTCCAAAATGAGTCCTGTATCCAAAGATTTTATCAGACATCTTAAAATGACTCACGTTAACTGAAATGAAACACTGAGCTAGGGCTTTTAATGAAGCTTTTGTAATTAGCGTATGCAACAGGTGACAACTAGCTGCATTCTTATCTATTGACAATAGCATTAACATTAAAATGTTCCTAAAATAAACGGAATAAAACATTTGCAGAAAACGTAAGAAATAGTAGTAGGCCATGAGTAGTTTGTTGGAAAATAACTTCAAAGTTTCACAATTAAAACTCTCCCCAGCGTGAAAACACTTACAACACAGACACAAAACCCGCTTAACCCTGTGGTCTATTTAGGGATAAGCAAGTTTACAGAGAGTGATGCTGCGCTGCGGAGAAAGAGTGATGAACAATCATATTCAAGGTCGTGGGCTGACTGGCTGTGCTGAAGTGTCATCTGCCGAGCCCATCACAGTCCACAGAAGCCATTTAAATCTGCTCTTATTGAAGCTGATTTTCCTCATCGGTACACACTCCTCTCTGTAAGCGACAGAGCATCAATCCCACTAAAGGCCTATATTGATAACAGGCTCTGTATTTATCAAGGATACACACACTTGAATTAAAGTCCTTCTGTATTGTCAGTGTCGCCAGGTAGGTATACTGGGACCCGAGTTGAAAAAGAGAGAGCAAAGGAATGCGGTGAAAATGGCTAATGTAGAAAAATGTATAAATAAATAGCCAGGATTCAGTAGATGGCTTATATTTCAGAAACAATAAAAAAGTTCAATGCTGCCATAATTAAAAACCTTGAAACCTATGTCCAGTATATTAATGGAATTGCAAGGATAAGACGTATAAAATTAAAAAATGAACTATAACAGCTTCATGATTATAGCACTGATCAAGCGCCTAGAGAGACTGTTGAAGTTTTGGCACAGGTGCTGAACATCTGTTGAGTCCCCGGCTCTGTTTAATGCTGTTGTTCACTAAAACTTCTGCGGGATCTGAGGTGATACACCCACAACTGCTGTTTACCTGCCTGTAGGTGCCTGTTCACAGACCAGTATTTAGATTATTAACCCCCAGGGGTCGCATTTTTTCCAGATGAGAACTTGAGTCATTTTTGATTGCACATCTTTTAAATCTGTAAGGGGGCTAATTTTTATTTGTGTATACTCACAATAACAACAAAATATTGTGCTTTCGTAAAATTAAGAAAGTAAACAGTGTGCGTCTTCATCCGACTCCAGCATTTTCCTAAAACAAGTCATAAAAAACAAAACGAAACTCAGCAAATTCTTATCATAGAAACGTGAAACATATGTCTAAAGAAAGCTTAAAATGTCGTCCTTTTCAATAAACTCTGTAATGCGATCTCACCCACACGCAGATGGCGCTATTCATACAGTAATCATCACACAAGGCACGTGGAGAGACGGCAACACCCACGAACACGAGAGCTCCAAACCCAAACAAATCATCCAGAATCATGGTCAGATTTACTGATTTTACAGCGAGTTTAGGCGATAATGTGCTTCGGATTTGTTTGTAGAGTGAAGTTAAGTCCACTTTTACATTAAAAAAGATTGCGAATCCGGTGATAAACTGCTTTATTGTGAGAGTAACTGCACCCAGCGAAGTTTATTATACCTGACCAGTAAGTATGCTTTCTTTAATTGTTATCAAACTTTACCATGTAGATGTAACAATAGATTTTGCAGGACTGAATAGCATTTCTATAAACACAACAAAAACTTTACTTTAGTTAAACCATGATTCCTTTTAGTTGACATGTTGTTTTATATATGTACATATTTTCCCATTGGGACTATATTTCCTATATGTTTCATGGCTTGGGATAACACAATATGTATATCTGTTTTTGTAATGAATGGTCATTGTTAGTATTAGTGGTGGATAACAAATAAGACAGCATTTTGCAAGTTATGCATATTGTCTGCTGGTACACAAAATATTCTTAACAATTCTTTACAATTATCTTTTAGGAATGTGGATCTGCATCACTGGATCAGCGTGCTTTACAAAACATGTTCACTTCTTCAGTTGCAGAGAAACTGTTTTGATTGTATACTCATCTTCCATTCAGACCTGTTGGAGTTTGTTTTAACATAAAGGTTTGTCAGCGACAGTACTATGATTGACTTTAAGGTTGACCTGCTTTAAACATACACTTCATTTATCCTGAAGATGCTCCAATCCACCAGAGAAAATGCAATTCTATCATATGTCTCCATCTTCCATTCAGACCTGTTTGAATCCCAAAATGTCTATCTAGATTTTTTTCTCTCTCCTACAAAACATCCCTCTTTGATAGGCCCATTAGGGGTTGGGTCTTAGTCTTCCAGTTGTGACACGTATCAATATTCAAGACCATTGACACTCCCTCACATATGGCCTTTTCACAACTAAAAGTCTCTTACAAAAGTAAAATCAATATATTGTTTTAGATGAGTATATGGGCAGAATGGTTTTTAAGAATCTTTTTGTAGCAAATCCTCTAGTTTACAATATCCAGTAGTCAAAAGTCTTAGTACTGAAATGTATATCAAACTGCCATTTTGATTGTGTATGCTCTACAGTATATAGATTATAAATGCTGGGCAAATCACTGTTGCAGATTTAATCACTGCAGAGTAATAAAATTGCACAAAAAATGTCTTTCTAGCAGTGTTTAACCAAGCACCTCCAAAACTTCATGCTAAAAAAAGAGCACAAGAATGTTTTGATAGTATACAGATGTGGCTGCAATGATATTGTCGGTATAAAATTGCACTTACCCACAGCTGAACATTATGGTTATCACACACACTGAACAACAAAAGCACTACCACACAAACCGGGCATATCTTTACACCAAATATACCAGAAAAAGCAACCAGCGGGGATATTCACAATGACTTATTACATTCAAGAGAGTGAAAAATCATAAGAGAAACATTTGTGTGACTGACCACAATGTTCTTTACATCTCCCTGCCACAACGGTTCTCCAACATGTCGTCTACTAAGATAGCTCAAATCTGTTTTTCTTGAAAACAGTTCTTTGGAGGAGACAGACAGTATATGCTCTCTCACTTTTCATGAATGATTCAGCAGGTACAACCTGGAATAGAGACAGTTCCCCGCTCCCACCCCATCCTGAGGGGGAGTGAAGTTGAAGATGCACTTCTGGAGAGCAGGGGAGGGGCGGAAGGGCTTTGGTGCGCTGCCTTTCCCTGTCAGCCTATATGAGGAAATGAGAGGTGGAAAGATATTGAATTATGAATGATTTTTAGCTCACAGTTCACAGATGAGAGAGTGTTGCTTTAAATCAGCATTCAGGGTGCGTCTCGTGAGTGGAGGAACAGAGACATGAGCCTCCCTCACAATCCACCCCACATAAAAAAATGCCCTGATATACATAAAATCTGCATGTGTAAAACAATAATCCCATCGATACGTGAATAACTGCCCTAAGACTTGTTTAACACTGTGTCAACATCTACGACATGCTGTGTGCATATTTATGTCATGAAGCCATACCAGCGTAATTAACACATTTTCTTGGTTGTAACTGCGTTGTATTTAAGTTTTATTGCCTCTCAGGGACAAAATGTTTTTCATGGCCCATTGATTTGAATTTAGGCCACAGGAGTGGGATATGTCTAAATTTGTCACAGAGTCATCATGGGTAATGGCAGTTTGCTGAGTGAATTAGCATGAAGCTTGGTTACATTTCTTTAAAAATATGTTCAGAAACAAAGGTTATAGGGTTTGTCTACTAAAGGAATCTTGAAATGTACTAGAAAGGAGCCTGGCAAAATGATTTTATCTACTATAAAAAGAGTTCTTACTTAATTCTGCAGAATTTAATGTAAGTCTGTGCATAAATAGCAATCCAAACTATAGAAGGTAAATTTCGGGTTACACTGCAAATTTCACTGTTTTGTGCAGGATTTTATATTCAAATAGCCGTCTAAATATGCTATCAACAAGTCATACACAGACCCGCTTTACATTATTAAGTGGGTCATGCTGGTAATCTGTCCTCACTGGACAGTTTAGTTGGATAGCATCATTTTGTCACACTTTTAAAGCGCCTGGCACGCTTGTCGGAAACAAAAGCATAATTAGAAAGTATATCTGCGTCACTACGAGGAAGGAATACTGCAAAGTGCTTTGGCATGCAACAAGAAATTCTGGCTACCTTTCTCAGTCAAACATCCAGGTACAATGTCGAAATCAGGAGATTCAGATAATATCACTGCAGTAAGAATGAATCAGAGTTATTCACTGGGCCAAATGTGGAACTGTCTTACTTTATGAACTTATCAACAAGCCCGACACTTCACTGTGCCTTCAGTGACCAGCATGCCCACTTTCCACAGTCTGTGAAACCCTCTGAAGTTCCAGCACAGGTGACAGCGTAAGAGAAAACGGAAGACAGCTCACGTCAGGTTACAATGCACTGTTCAAAACCGAAAAGATCCAAGCAGATGGCAGATGCAGACCAGCACCCACTTTCCAAACTTGACAGATGGTCTGGCTCTTTACTAGAGATCTCTGCCTGAAGTCCCCAGCCATAAACCCAGTCCGAGGGATGCAGGACCCTTCAAAGTAATAAGATATATCAATCCGGCTTCCTACTGTTTACAGCTCCTACCTAATTACCAGATCTCACCCACTTCTCACCCTGCGGAAACCTGCGGCCACATGCACTGAGCGCTCCAGCCGTCTGCCACCACCATTACTGGACCTAATGGGAAGTCTGGTCTATCTGGTCCGGGAGAATTATGACTTTGGATCATGATGTTATACTTTGGGAATCAGACATATTACAGCCCAGAATATTGATTATGGGCTTTAGATGAGGACATTCTGAATCCAACTTTTATTGCCAACATTATGCCTATTTAAACGGAATATTGTTTGAGCCAACTTACAAAAATCAAAGGTTTTGGCTTCTTTTAAGTAAAGTAAAGTAGAGGTCCAAGTGTCTGCCTAATATGATGAGGCGTAAAATAGAGATTCATATATTACAATTTGATCAGTCCAGTCTTAGTCTTTTGCTTTACATACATCCTCATCTCACCTAAAACTTGACCTTTTTCCTGTGTAACCAAAAAGTTACCAGCAAAACTGTTTGGTAATAAACTACCAGTCTGGGCATGGAATTGGCCTTATGGCCCATCTTTAGCACCTGTTCTATAAATAGACTAAGAATCCTACACAGCAGCTGAGTTTCCTTAATGTCACATGTCAAGCATTAAACACATCATTAGTAGTGAAGAGGGAGTCTGACAGTCAAATTAAACTCAATTATTTCAGCTATTTCAATACAGAAGGGAACCCTGTTCATAAAGAGACTACTCCATTGCAAAGACATGCATTCAAAGCTGTCAAACTACGCTGCTAATAAGCTAATACCGCCAACAATTGGTAATTAGGCGTCCCAGAGTAAGCAATTAATTATCATTTAACAATGTGGCTTCCCCCGTTATTAGTTGGTAAAAGACAGCTCGCTTGATGTTTTGTTTAATAGTCATAAACTTTACTGGCTCTCAAACATGAAAAGTCAATTACATGTGACTGAGGATGCTTAACACAGGTCCCTGTAGAAGAAGAGGATGATGGAGGGCAAGCAATTCCTCAAAGCATTGAACTGACACGGGCCACATGACTGAAAGGCTGATAATTAAAAATCATCTAGAGACAAAAGACTCAATTTTTCTTTCACTTTCAGACTCTCTTTCACAGTAACCTTGTAAAAGTGTCACAGTGGGACGTTTGAAGCAGTAAACCCCCTCAGCAGGTTACATTTATCTGTTTTATTTTAGGTGATTTTTTTCTTTTTCTTTTTTACAAAAAAACTTTGTGAACTATATTTAATAAATTTCTTACATGTTCTAGAATACATTTTTGTTCTTCAAAATATGGAAAATAATTATAATTATAAAATTAATTATAATTTACATTCCAAATATATACTTGTTTTCTTCAGATAAATACAAATAAATACTTGTATAATAAAATTCTGTTAATAACTTTGAATTTCACTGGTTCTTGCATGTCTCATGACATGCATGCATAGGCAATTACTTTAAGATTACTTTAAGATACCTTGATTTTAATACAAAATTATTAGTTTGTGTTCAAATGGCATAAGAGTGAGTAAATTATGAGAGAATTTTCATTTTTTGGTGAACTAGCCTATTAATTTAACTTTTTAAGTATACTTAAATACTCCTTAAAATGAGAGACACAAGCTTTTTAATATACTAGCAAAATCATTTGATTTTAAAAATCATCCTTTAAAAATGTAAGTTCTTCTAACACATGCAACAATGCAACATGCGATCATGTGATGTCAATAGTTTTTTAATCATAAAACATGATAAAAATAATGCCTCATGGGGGAACCTGAACAACTCAACATGGCCTGGTTTCTCTAATGCTACATCGAAGAGTCTTGCACTGAACGGAAGCTATAAATGGACATTGCAGCACTCCAGTAGTTTCCATATTAGACCAAACAGGCTTATGACTCATTCCCCAATACCCTGCGAGTCACGACGGCTAAGACGTTTTGGCATGTCATATATTGTTCTGAAAGCTACTACTGTAGTAAGAAGTTTGGCAGGATTAAGTTTAGGTGGCTGACAGGTCTAAATATGGGAGACTAGCTCTGATGGGGTTGTCCTACAGGGAAAACCACTTTTTTGGGATAAAAAAAACTTTTTGGAGGATTGGGTACTTTTTAAGCCCACATACATGCACAAAAACAATAGTTTGCTAGGAGGAAATAGTTAATGGCACACTTTTATGGTATATATGTACAGGGTAAATCTAAAAAGAATGTAAAAGAAGAAAATATTAGATGACAGATTTCTAAAGCTCAGCTGTTTACCAAGGCAGCTCTTTAAAGTCAAATTGTGTTTACCTGTAGATTTCTGTTGTGTTTGGTTGTTTTGACATGTTAACAGGACAGCTGATGAACCTGTTTTCTGATATAACGTGGCTTCTTGAATTTTCAGCTGACAGCGCCGGAGAAGGTCAGCAGTCTGCCAGATCACCCCTCTGCTGTCCTCAGTCACTGAGGCAAAGCTAAAGGCCGCCCAAGGCTGGACAGACGTCAAGGCAACCGCTGGAACATGCCACCTGTCACCATCACCTCAAGACAGGAGCATTCCTGAAGTGAATCGCAGAAAAGGAGCCAGATATGAAGATGCGAGAGAATGAACTTAAAACTTTTTCAACTTTTTAAAACTAAATCACTAGATCACCTAACTACCAATTACTACCAATTAACCTGTTAACTGTGAATTCACTTGAGTATTTCATAGTTCAATTCTAACCTAATCATGACAAACTATACATTAATAAAAAGGGATAAAAAAGACTCAGGAATAAATATTTGACTTATATTATATAATATTTGATTGTTATTTGATTGGAAGTTTTATAACAATAAACATGAACAAAAAAATAAATATAAAAGGTAAATGTTATTTTTGAAAATATCAAAAATGTAAAAAGAATATTAAAAAAAAAAGTTTTTTAGTTTTGATAGTGTTTTTTACATGTGTATGCTCAGTATGTGCAGTGATCAGATAAACCTTAATTATCTACAGTTTTATGCAGTCTTTCTTTCTCCATGTGAATATAGTATATGATGAAAATATTTAGCAGGAAAAATCTCATTCAGATCAGATCTAGGTTGCCACCGACGGTCAGGTCAACCTGTCATGAATTAATTGTGGAAAACAGTCTTCCTGTTTACTGTAACAAGGAAACTAATTTTAAAACTCCTGTTGTCTGGTTTTCTCTTGCCGGAGGAGCAGCCCTACAGGCAAGTGTATCAGCAATTCCTTACACAGCATGTACTCAATATTGCAGACTATCAATCTCCAATTCCTTGTAAAATGCCGTAAAGCAAACCAGGAAACAAACTAGTTTTTTAGTATCCGTTTTCCTCCATTAAAATCTTTACATTTATGTAAATAAATACTCAAATCTGTAGAACCAGAAGATTAATGTGAACTAGTGGACTATGTGCACTTCAGTGGCTACGTATATAGAAATCATGAGCTACTTTCTTTCACGGCTGGGATGAGATGCTCGCTGCTCCTGCCTTAAACAACGGTACACACGAGCGATTAGCCACAATAAAATGTAGATTGTTTATTTGTGTAGAGTTTTAATCATGTCAGAAAGGTTTTACTGAACAGCTGCTGGTTTTACAGAAGCATTTGTAATGTATGTATGACAATGAACTGGACGACAAGTGGAGATGTATGGATCTACAGTGACCCCTGATGGCCGGGCGAAGCGGCGAGCAGCGCAGCAATCCTTGACCTACTTAACGCCTCCTTGTGTTTCTTATAAATCTTAAAGAACTGTGTGCAGAACTAATGCAAATAGATCTGACCAGAAAAGAGAAAATTACAGAGTTGACGACTAAAAACAAAACAAATTTATCCATGAAAGATGCACTAGTGACAGTCAAATGATCTTTATTCAGTTCATAAACTGTAGCAGAATAGCGGGTGACATGAAGTGACATGAAAATATAAAATAAAGAGTTAATTTTAGGTCTGCGTATTAAATCTGGCAGGCCTCTTTTCATTAAGATCAGCGCCTGTTTCTGTACAAAATTCAGCATATGTATATCTGATATTAAACTGCACCCGCTGGTTGTTTATCGAAGCCGGAGAATAGTTTCATCTCTCCAAATGTCTCTAAACATTTGCTCAACCCAACAGAATGTATGCTGAGTGTTTTGAGTATTGGTAGAGCAATTAAATGAGGTTTGCTTAATCTATCGAGTTGCTATTTTAGGTCACTGCTTAATCTTCCAAACAACAAAACCAGCCACTCCGACAGTGAAATGCAGGTCAAATTTCTCACAGCCTGTGAAATGAATAAATAAATAAATAAGAAGATAAAATAGCAGTAGCGAGATCATACAGAAAACCCCAAATCTGCAGACAAAGAAATCCCAGCACCATGAGTGGGAGATCTTTATCTTTAAGTTTAAAAGTGTTCTACAATTTTTTGTTTATACTTTTTGTCTTTTTCAAATAGTAATAAACAAACATGAAGATCCACAAAGCTTCTTCTGTTCCAAACGCTACAAAATAGACTTTTTCATCCTTATAATAATGACCCTTCCAGCCAAAAAATTTGTTTTATTAAACCAGCCTATGATAGTTTTCTTGTCTTATCTGGTTTCATCTGGTCTTGATATACTCTGGACAAACTGGTTTTAGCTGGTTTAGGTTTAATGGAGCTGATTTTCCATTTTTTCCACACACAACTTTATCATTCAGAAAATCTCAATGGATCCAACCAAGATTGTTATAGTTTTGGGCCTTTAATTTAGTATTAATTGTTTATTTTGTTTTATTTATTTTAACTGACTTCGTAAGTTTTAGTTTGGCTTCAGTTTTAATTTTTTTTTAATTTTATTTTTCTATTTTATTTTGTTTTATTTTCTATTTTATTTACTTTCTCTTAGAATTTAATTTCCGTTTTAGGCTATATACCCTTGGTTTCAAACAAGGAACCTCTCCTATACAGTCTCAGTCTGTTAATTTCCTCAAGGACCCAGTACTTTTCTGAGCATACCATCACCCTTCTTTTGGCAACAGCTCTTATTTGACTCTTTTAAACTCAAGTAAAACTGCTTTCCTCTGAGAAAATGTATTGCCCAGAATGCACTTTAACTTCAGTAGACTTACAGAGACCAGTCCATAATTTTCTTTTCTGGCATACTCATTACACATGTTACACATTCAATTGGATGTGTGTGTTGAAGTGATGATTACAAAACAAAAATTCAGGCAGTTTTTTTCAATCAACACGTTTAGCTGTCATGTGAGTTCAAAAGAATGTAATTGCTAATAATAAAGTTTCCTTCCTTAACTCCCTCCCTGTTAAAAAGACCGCCAGAAATGTTGTATTTTGGATGTCGGTCAATGTCTGGTCAAACACCCAGCAGAGAAATTCATGCTTGTCTACTGTATGTTGGT
This sequence comes from Beaufortia kweichowensis, assembly GCA_019155185.1. Classification (NCBI taxonomy): domain Eukaryota; kingdom Metazoa; phylum Chordata; class Actinopteri; order Cypriniformes; family Gastromyzontidae; genus Beaufortia; species Beaufortia kweichowensis. Next base: position 5,423,965 of record CM032809.1, read on the forward strand.
CTTTTCATCAAGGTTACTTCTGTATTAATGTAATACTTAGTATCAATATTTTACCAGTCTGTATTATGAAGTCAAAAATTGATTTATTATTTTTGTATTTCACAGTATAGCCACCTTAATATCCCATGACCATGCTATAATGACTTGATATGTTCTGAGATCATGGGGAGGGATGTCGCTGACCTTCACAAACAACCTTACCCTATTGCTTATGTCAAACCCTCTGAGCCATAATTTCGGCCTACAGATGATAAACCTTCTCTGAAACTTTAGAAGGGTCACGACAACATCAAACATAGAGTCGTTGATATAAGCCTCAGCTCACTTTGACAACTTATTTTCTTTGGTATATCCGTCACCCATGTTGATTCCATTAACTGTTGCTGACAGACAGTCTGAGCAGCTGGGAATATATCAGTCTGGTGTCAAGCAATGCAGAGTGACTGGAACCTTAAAGCATTACTTTCTTCCTAAGAGGACCCTGGAGGTCTGATCCGCTCTGAAAAATATACAAGTGAGTGATGACAGTTTCAGTACCAGTGTGAAAGGGAGTATCACACATCAGCTGCTCTTGAAACAGGCCTTCAAGGTAACAATAATTATGAAATGGTTAGGATGTTGTATCAACCATAAGCTTTAGCCTTTGAATGTAAGGATGAAATATTTTGCGATGTGTCCAACCATTATACAGTGCACTATTTAAGGGGACATTTATATTTTTACTCAACTGGCAGATGCTTTTATCCAAAGTGACTTACAGTGCATTCAAACTATAAATTTTTCATGCATGTTCCCTAGGGATCGAACCCAAGACCTTTCGGGCTGCTGACGCAATGCTCTACCACTTGAGCTACTCTTGACACATGGGACTATAAAAGAATACCCAGATAAAATACCTATATTACATTTTTAATACTAGATATGTTTTCTATTTCTACCGCAATTCAGAAATCAGCAATCACAGCTCTCCAATCGCCTCAGCCAATAAGCAGCTACTGTGACCCAGTATGCGGTTGGAAATCTGTCCTCTTTTTTTGAGAGCAGATTATGAAATCAATATTCTTATCCCTCTTGACATTTTTATTAACTTCACATCCTGTATGTCCTCAGATGCGGAGATTCTCGTGCGTAGCAATCACGAGCCGCAAATGTAATAGCAACATAAAATCAAATAAGATCTAAATTTCAATCAGGAAAAAGGCTAAACGACCTTCCGTTTCAAACACATCTTATGCAGCTCAATTTATTGTTCTGAGAGTCACAGAGAGATGCATTGAACCGTATGAGCAATGATAGAGATATACTGTATATGAATGCATTTAGTGCTATAGTGTGATAAGAGGCTGTTGATACTGACAGTTGCATTTTAAGGATCAGATTAAATACAGCAGCAAGATATATAAGACATATATCTTTATTGGAAATGAAGATATATTGGAAATACCATTTTTGGAAAGAAAAGCCGTATTACCAATATATTTACTCTTTAGAATGCTAAATAAATTAATAACTAAATAAATTACTTGTTGAATTTGTATAGTAAATAAATATGTCATTTTGTCTACTTGACCGGGCTGGTCAATTTTTTGAAAGTTGAATGTATATATGAATACATATTCATTATTGATAAGCAGAACCTGCAGTCTGGGATTTCTTGTAGTGATGTAAAGCCACTTGTTTACTATCTGTCACGAACGGTAACTTACAAAGTCACTGTTAAAACAAAATGTAAAATGTGCAGAAGTGTCAGGATTAGGTTATAATGTGACAATGTGACAATATACAGTAATGGGACATAACCAATAAAATGGTGGTGAAAACAAGTAGAGGATGGACATACTGTACATAGCCAAAGATTGACAGAAAAATGAGGTATGGTATGTATTGTTAAGATTGGAAGGCTAATAACTGCTGAATGTTGATCTGAAAAACATACAGAAGAGAGACATCTTCTACATGACTAAAGACTTTCACATTAATTTAAATTCCTTTATTTACTGATTTTTATTAAATGTCTCATGGCCCATCAGGAATTTTGAATAATTGAGTCACTGGGTGCCTACGTTTTCATGCAGCAATAAAGCTGTAAATGAGAGCAAGAATGCTTAAGTCTTGGCTGATGACTAAGCCGAGACAATATCTGCAAAAAGTTTTATTCATTTAATGCTGGGAGAATATTAGAAAAATGTGACCCTGCCTGTGAAAACACAGCTAAAGTCCTTTTTTGTGATTTACTATTTTCTACATCAATCATCCTATTATACTGTAATGTGAAGAACATTCTATGAAAATAGCCTTGATAACTTGATATCATGTAAAAGATCGAGTTCATAGTGATGTTTATAGGTGAAATCAAACTTTAATGCTTGTTATCTCATAGTTAGTTTTTGGGACTTTAGGTCACAATTTTGGGTAACACTTTTGATGGTCCCATTACATTCTGTTGACTATAAAGAATGTTGCATTTTTATGTCAACAATACTCTTATCATTATTACTAGACAGTTAGATAAGGGTAGAAGAATACGTTGACATGTACCTGCAAAGTGACTTATAATGAGTATAATATCTGTTGGAGGACCATCAAAATAAAGTGTTAAAGCAATTAACTAATAAATGAGAGTAGCAGCAACATTATTTATATTTAACAGAATGTCTACAGGGGACCATCAAAATAAAGTGATAACATTTTTCTCAATGGATTTAAACAGGACTACTTTATCTAAATGCACACAGCGGGAGATGTGGAGAACGTTTGGACACAACGGTCTGAATTCTGCAGGTGCAGAATCTGTGTGGGTCTGCTGATAACTTTTAAAACTCTTGATTGGAAACATTAATCTCTATGATTCAGTGTAAGCCAGCATTCCATGTTTTACTGGCAACAAACATTTACTTTGTGGGTTTGGCAGAACGTGTGAAAAGAATATGACATTTTCATCCAACATGAAAAGCTCCCCGGGGTGTTCACTGTTTGCAGAAGGAATCTAGTGCATGTGTGCCTCGCTCAGGGCAAGTTAAGACCATCACAGGGTGCTGTGAAAACAAAGTTCAAAATCACTGTCATCAGGTATTAATATGTAGTGAATGTACACCTGCTTTTCCCTAACCAAGTTTGGATTACTTCAGTGGAAGTTCACACAGTTTCTCAAGGGGTTTTGCCTACTGTTTATAAGAAAGCAATGCATTTCAGGGGGGCGCAGCTAATGTCCTTGAACATATTGCTGCTATGGCTGGTTATTCTCATCTCAAGCTAATGAGCTCTGCAGAAATCACAATTACCGTCACAGTGAATAAATTGATAAATGAATGGGTTGCACTTTGCGGGTGAACTCTTATGTCTGTCATTATATAATAACAGTCAGTGCTGTCTTCCCTGTATGAAACATCTGAATTTCTTCAGAAGTGTTTACACCCATAAACATCCCAGTTACTTGTGCATTAAGCATTGATATGGGAGGGCAAGTAAGAAACAGGTTAATCATCTTTTTTATCCTCAAAAGCCATATTAAAGTGAAACAAAGAATAGTCTTATTTGTTTTTAAATATGACAGATTTTTCTGATATATTACTTCTCGTTTACTTCCCTCTAAGACACCTCGCTCTTTCCCCAGACATCAAGAACAAACTCATCAAGCCACTAATCGTTTCCATTTAATAAATAAGCCTCAGATGGATTGCTGTACTGACTTTTGTTGGCCTGCAGTGATGGACATTTAACTAAATTTGAAGGCCAAATCCCGGCAGGCATTTTACAGCTACATATAAAAGAGACGTAATTATTGTCCAGGGGAAAGACCACAACAGTAAGCAACAATTAATGCTTTAATCAACTACACGTCCAAATCTGAGAAAATTCAGTCTTGAATTCATTGGTTGCTGACCAAATTTGCACACCGGCATCCACCACTAAAGGAAATAAATTACAGTACATCAGGAAAGATCCTCATACATTAATGCAGATAATGTAGATAATGACACCATTTAAAAAACTATATTTCTTAACTAATCAAAAAGCCCCAAAAGCCTTGCTAAGCAAAATAACAATTGCATTCTTTAAAAAATTACTGTAAATTTCTCAATCACTTTGTCATGGACATGAAATAACACATAGAAAAAGTATAACACAGCAGGTAACATAATGAACAGGTCCAGGAGGATATAGCTGTGTCACAACCACCCAATTTAAGTGGTTTTCATTCTAATAATATAAATTGTGGAGCTTTGCCTCTTTGTTAAATCCTTTGGGTTCTATATTTCCCCCATATGGCAGACCTTTTATTGGAACTTTAATAAAGCAAGCCAAAACGACTAAATCATTTCTGTAGATGCAGGGCAGATTGTGTGAAACATGCTATTGGGAATATGTTGAAAAAAGTGATTTGTTTCAGGTAGGTAGGATCCAAAAGTCACTATTTGCACAACTAAAAACATGGACAACTTGGTACAGTAATTGTATCAAAATGTAGTGACACTTTTCAAATACAACTATAGCACATGGAGCATGTCCAAATAAACATAAGAGTCAACCGGTGGCATGGCAGTAACATGGTACTTATTCATACTTTCTTAATGTGTTTGCATTGCCGGTGGCCTAGTAGTGAGCACTTCATATCATGCACTGAAGAATTCACTCATGAGGTCGATTTATACTGGTTTTCTCAAACGAGAAGTTTTGCAAATTTGATATGGCTCAGTGGATTCTAGAGAAGAGTCATTTGCTCGCTCTCTCTGCACAGCTGCTGTATAGTAGCGCAAATTAAAAATGCTCATAGGCATATTCTATCATGCTGCTCCTTACCTAAAATTAGCCGAGGTCAAATACAGTTCCTGTCATCAGCCTATTCCAAGTCAAGCCTTTCCTGACCTCAAAAACCTTTTTACTCCTTATTCTGTGGTTTCCATCCTGAAGTCCTCTAAGCCCATGAGAGACCTTAAGTGTATCTTACGGGACTCTGCAGAGCAGATATTTACAAACATTAACTCTGTTTCATTTGCTTCTGCTCTTTCATCCTCCTCCTGTCTCTCAGTCTTTCATATATGCTTTGTACTCTTAAGTGTCTAAGAACAGGTGATTCATGCCAGAGGCCTTCACAAACACACAATTTTGCCTTTTCTCTATGAAGAGAGAGGCGGTCATGTGAGTGATCTGGCCCATAAGCCAACAACAGACATGACAGAGAGACAGCTGAGGAAGAAATACTTGATGACTTTCAAGTCTACAATCCTTGATAATTGTTTTATTTTTCCATTTTAGAATTTAACCTGATAACTGTCACTGCACATACTGAGACATATCTAATATATATATATATATATATATATTATGTTATATATTTTTTTATTTGAGGTATTTTTTAAAATAACATTAACATATTTTTTTGTATTTGTTTATTGTTATGAAAATTTGTCAAATATTTATTCTTGAGTCCTAGACCTTTTCCATCAATATATAGTTTGCCATCATTAGAAAATTCACTAAATTAATAAATAGTGAAATAACATATCTCGTATATAACATATGTCATACCTACATTTTAAGCAATATAAAGTAATGTTTAATGTCATTTTATGCTATTGATATATTGTACATACCCTCTCACTGCCTCTATCTTTCTCTGACTTCTTTTTCCAAAACTATGTTTTTCACAGTGTATTACATTGACTGCCAAACCCTTTCTCTCCTGACCATCTGCTCAGAAATTTCCATGACAGGATTTAATTTAGAGCTACACAAATTTCATTTTAGTAAACACATTCATCTGTTATAATCTCACATTTTTAAATAAAGCATTTTATGATAAAGTGTCCTTGTGTTACCGCAAGAGTCTCTGAGTTACTGTAAGTGATATACATGTTGAACAGGCTCTATCACAGAATGATAAAGCAGTGTAAGGCATTGAACGGCAGATGATATTATACCCTGGGATTTAAGAAGACCGTTGCTTTGAGAAATACACCAAAACTCTGCATGACTTGCAAATGAGCTCAGACACATCTGTGGAAACCTTTATACGATAGAAAAGCTAAAAAATAAAATCACACACGTTGCTTCTTGAAGTTCTTGTTGAGAGGGCATGTTTGATGGGATGTGTGGGTGTTTATTATAGACATTCAAATGAGTAAAACAGCAAACCCATAAGTGTATTTGGGTAGTGGTAAATTGAGAAGGGATCTATAGGAGGATCGAGTACGGCTCAGGAGCACATGGCATCTAAAGGACAGTGACAGCAATGGGCTGCAATGTGTGTAAAGGTACCTGAAAATGTAATAAATGAAACTAAACTTAACTGAATTCATGCTGAATCATTTCCACCAGCTATCAGATATATCATAAGTCATTTTTTTGCATCTTTTTTGCAATACATAAAATTGCAGGTTACTTTATGTACTTATCTTTTCATGTGTTGAAGTCAAATGACATCAAACTGACATTTGCTGTGAATGTCATACCGACAGCTCAAATGATTACCATTTGTGAATTGGCGTAAGCTTGGAAGCCAGTTTTAAACATTCGCTTGTTTATTTTTAACCAAAAAAGTAATAGATTTCAGCTGTTACAGATTGTCAAATCTGTTATTGAAAACCTAATTGATCTACAATGTATTTCAACCAAATTGGCTTTTGAACTTACTATCTTACATTTCTACAAATGTTTTTACTTTACTCCAACTCATGAGCATAAGCAACTTCTATTTACTTGTAACTTAAATTACAGCAACTTACCACTGACCAAAATGTAATTGTACTCAAAACTTTTAGGCAGCTAACATTTTTTACAGCGTAATCTAAAAAAAGGGAAAACAATGATCACCTCAATGTCTTTGGTGGTTATGGACCACAATTTATTCTTGTTGCCTTGTCTAAGACTCTCAAACGTGAAATAACAGTGTGTCAACAGGGAGTCATTTAAAGTCAATGCCTCCTAAGGGAGCCGTATCAAAATTTATTTGGGGAAAGGATTGGGACCGCATTCAGCAACATTGCCCAGATGAGAAACACCTGTAACGGTCTTATCACCTTTGTTTGTCTCCGAAATTTTTGTATCCTCTGTGGAGTGATAGCAGCAAGAGGAGCACCAATATTGTACAAAGGTCAACAGAGCAGAACAGCATGTGACCCTGAGGACAATGTGCCTTTTGCGTTCCAGTAAAACTGTTTCGGTCCATTTAGGAGAAGTTTAAAAGGCCATGGCAAAACTTCTGAGTGGAGGACAGAAATAGAATGATGTCTCTCCCACCATCTCTCCTCATTAAACTCTCAAGGTCATCGAGATGTGTGCTTGAGCCCCCAAGGGTTGCATCAGTCAGGAAATACATGCAGGAGCGTGAAAGAGCCACAAGGAGAGCAAATGTGAGTCAGGAGGTGTCCAGTGTCCATTGCTGTATCCATGCATCTGCATGTCTGATACCTGCCCAGCTTTTTAAATGTCAGGCCTGAAGGTCTTTGAATAAAACATCGGCCTGCGTGCTCGGGTTCATCTTCACACCCATAGGCCATCTCCTAGTACTGACCTCTATCCTCATAAAGAGTCAAATAGGTGTCATTTCACACCCACATCATCTTCCAAGGGTGCTTTAATAGCCATCTCAAAGCGCCACTTTCTCAACACACGTAGGAACTAGCCATCTGACCCCTGCCAACCTCTGTCATTTATAATACAGTTCATAAATCTAAAATGTTCAGAAAAATATTTTTCACCAACCAGATATATTGTAGAAGGTTATCAGGACATGCATCTGCTTGATGAAGGGCAAATCAGCATGTCTCCAATATAGATGATGTTTTCAGTAACGATAAGCAATGATGGACAACATGGCCAGTGCAGCCAAACCTCATTAGCCGTCTCCAGTCTAAAGCAATAGAGCATGTTAGCGCAGTGTGAGCTCGCTGGTAATCATTGGCCATGGCCCAGCCCCTCTGTACAGCCAACACGTAATGGACACATCAGATGGCATCTGTGTGGAGGCGGGGTGATATGTCACTTTTACACAATAACAAAGAGCTTGTGAAGTAAGGTACTTTTTCAGCCTTTAAACACATGGCTTGAAACTTATAGACTGGGCAAGTTGTCACACTTTTAACCCGAGTAATAACTGTCAGTCTACACAGCATAGAGTACTGGCTACACAAAAATCTATTAAATATGATCACAATTATCGCTCAGAAAAAGGTCTATGAACACATCTAGATGTCACCGCATCACTGTGGGCTAAGTTGTCACAATAAAACCTGCCACAAAACAGTTTTTTAGTTAAATTTAAGTGAAGCAACCCAAACAAAAACAAAAATACCTAACCATTGTTTTGCTCAACAGAAAAAATTACTACATTTTGTGAAACCTTGGGACAGAAAAATATGATAACTTACCCTGAACTGCCAGTTGACACTTATTACATCAAATCATACGCTAATCGTTACTAAGATAAAACCTTTGTTGTAACTCCTACTGTAGCCTTGGTCTCCACCATATCAAATTTTTCAGATGATCTGAATTAATTTCTTAAAAAGATGCACAATGGAATACTTTCATGTGAGGCGGTATTCAATCAACATGACACATTAGCCCAGGTCACTGTAGGTGTTATTATTGCGTCCCATTTTCCCTTCAATTCCTGAGATATTTTAGTTGTTCTAGTTATTCCAGAGTGCTGAACTTCTATAATAAAGATGAAAAAAGCCGCACAGGTTTCTATTCTTCTTAGTTCTCTAAAAAAACATGCAGTTTTGTGCTCTACCCTTAGAAGCGGATGAGTCATGTCTCTGATGCTCTCTCTACTAAAGTTAAAGCATTCTCATTAATGGGAACAATGGCACTTTGAAACTTAACCAAAATATGCATGTGGTGCAGAAAGATCTGTCAAAAGGCAGTCCATAGGCAAATCAATTCAGCTCTGTACACGCCGCCAGTTCTATTTCTAGCTACAGTGAGTGAGTTTGCGTGGGCCAGCTGAGAAACTTTTAATTGATTTTTTAATTTCTCAGAGGTCTTCAAAATTATTATATATGCATCCAACTCTTTTGACATTTTAGTCGCATATAATTTCATTACATTTACTAAAACGAAACATCTTTTTGATGCTTTTATACAATGAGCATCACTGAATCACTCTTTAGGAAGAATGTAATCCCATATTTTCCATAATGGCAGATATTAAACGTATCCTTTTTTTTAAATACATCATGAAGACAAAATTAAAAGTTATAAATGTCAAAGCAGCAATTAGTCCTAATTGGGGCTTGTTGATGAATTCATGATGTGCGTCATGGGGACAAGAGATGCGGACGGAGCTATTTACGGTGGTTAATGAAATAATGGTTATTAAAATTCATTTCTAAATGAATTGTGATCATTGGTTTTCTGCGCTGAAATTATAAATGGCAGCTTCGATGTGAGGCATTGTGAGTACAACATCTGCTGTGGGATACTGGTGTGGTGTACTGTACTGTGCATTTCAATTAGTAAGGGTGCAAGGTCCTCTTCCTTCTCATTTTTCTAGCATAGCACTTGCAAAGTGGTCATGTAGTGAATTTGAAGTTGACAAGCCCAATGCACTGTGCACCTATTCAGTCTTTCAACAAATTGCAAGCTATGGGGATCGTAGCAGCACAACTGTCGAAAAACAACTTTAATTCCATAACAATCTTTCCTCTCTCGCTCTTTCTCTCTCTCTGTGTCTTCCTCACACACCAAAGGGAGCCCGTCAACAAGTAGCCAACGGTCATACTGGCACTTTTAGTTGCTATTAATATGTATGTGTATGAAGTTTTTTGGTAAAAAAAATGAAAGAGGAGTTTAATAAATAATTAAAGCTATTAACTCATGGCCTGCTTTACCCATCAGAATTAAATATTTATTTTGTGCCCTGGGTCAAGACTGTGCCTGGCTTTAATACATTCTGTCATGATTTTTTATGCCCTACCCCAAGTTAGGCATGAGGAGATCGGAGGAGATGCCGCACCTGACGGAGTTGAGGTGCTGCCAGGGTTCCAATTATGCGAGATTTCGGTGGGGCCAATATTTGGAAGAAAGTCTTATGAAGCCTTTCCAGCCAAAGGTGCCACATAAAAACAAATGTTTGTTTTATACACAGTGTTGTCATGTTTACTTATCATCCTTATCATATTTGCATACTTCCCTGGTATACAGAATAACACATCTAAGCATGTGTGCTGCATCTTTTATTTCGCTAAAACAAGTAGGCAATACATTAACCTGATAATTGTCACTGCACATATTGAGCGTACTGTACACATGAAAATTCAAACTACTTTTTTTAATTTTAGACATTTTATTTTAATTTGTCTTTATATTGACCTTTCCATCAATATATAGTTTGTCATGATTAGATTAGAATTCAACAATGAAATATTAAATTGAATAGTGAAATATCTGAAATAAGTGTTCCGACTGTGGAACAGTGACAGTTAACAAGTTAAAATTTTGTCTTAATTTCTATATCACATTTTCTACTTAAATATACCTGCGAATACTGTACTTTTTAGGTTCTGCCTGCTCTTGTGTATCGTCCTCTAGCGTTATATTATCGACATCATACTGCATGTATTATCATACTTTAGCAGTGTGAACAGATTACTGATGATGAGCGATATAGATTTTATCGACTTGCCTTCAGTCTTATAGTGACAGTCATATATTAAAGCTTTGGTTTGGTGCACTTGGAAACAATCCAATTAGACTGAATGTAATTTAGCTGTAATAAAATCTGCTGCAGTCATACATGTTCAAATGTGTGATTCGACATGCATCTCTAATCGTCTTGTCGTTTGAGAGAGAACACTGAGAACAGATTGCATACTGTAAAAATGAAAAGATAATTAAGGCGCCATTTGGGGTACACTGAAAAAAGCCCTCGAGGAACCGTGAGGCATCTTTTATAGATGTCTCAGACAACTTATTCATGTGTGCACAAAAAGAGTCTTTTTGAGGTCCTGCAGGAATTAAGATTATGTTCCTCAGAAAACGAAAAGGGTGCCTAGAGGTTTTCTCTAGTGTGGCTTCAGAGGAACCCCAAATGCAGCCTTGGGAATCTTTCATTTAACAGTATGATTTCTGATCAAATATCTTTTAAACCCGAGAACAAAAGGGGCTAGGACTTAAATAAGGGAGTTTCTGTCCCCTAATTCATTGGCATTACTGCTCTCCAAGCATCCTCTCGAGAAAGCCCCTCCCCTTGACATGACATCATCAGAGTACATATGCTTGGATATGAACAGTGTAGGAGACAGTCGTCTTCTATGTAAATACACTGTTAGAGAGACGTTTGAGGTAAATGAAATGGAATCACGGTATGAAATGGAAGGTTTCAGTTCATTAAGCCGTTTTGCATGACTCAACAAATTAACATCAGCATTTCAACTACGAATAATAATAAAAATGCAATGTTTCTCCACATATGCAGCATAAGACATCAGAGAGGGAAATACCGTGGACTTTGAAGTGCTAATAAATCAGATCAGTCAGCGCTGCATTCTTGACGGATGACTGGGTTCACGAACACAGAGGAGTTCGGGCAACAATGTGTTCTGTGTGTTTCATAGGAATTAACAAGCCTGGTCTGTTGCTCTCCCAGTATTTCTGGCTCTTGTTAGCACACATCATTAATGGATTTAAGGTTTTTTATGAGCCATAAGCAAGTATCACACAACTCATCCCTGTGCCCTTCATTTGTCCATTGGCTAAGGACAACAATATACAGTAATGCTGTCTAACAATAGTGGTTATGATTGATGTGCAAGAAGTTACAGCAGAATAAGCATGAAAAGGAAAGCTGAGTGGAGCCAAAGCCCCTATCGCTGCTGTTATCCAAATATGCAGCTTCTATTTGGTTGTATAATCACAGCAGGGAATGCATCACGTTGCCAGATGACATGGTGTGCCGCTGCTGTGCCTACAGTGCCCCCTGCTGTTAAACATGAAAAAGACTTTTGTCTGCAACATGATTAAAGTGGCACTATTGTACAAGAAACATGTTACATGAACACAAGCGAGATGAAAATCAAACAGAAAGCAAAAGCAGGTTTTATAATCTACATCAAGTAAATTAAATTACATAAAGTCATCCTCTGAGGTCAATGATTTCTTCGCTGAATCATCATGAACTATGTATCCCACATTCTCTAGTTTATATTAGACATTTCTTACTTCTAATGGACAATTTTGTGCAATGTCACTTTTTACTAATGGTTTTCAACATACTGATAGCTCATATGGCAATATTTTTGGTTTAAATTATACCCATGTGAGGGGTCTCTCTATACATTATACATTTTTTTAGATGTAAGCATGATTTTTCATAGTCTGCAAAGTGGCGTTTTAGAATTGATACAACTATAACTGTCCATATTCGTCAAAAATGAGCACATGAAAATTATAATAAAACAACTATTTTATGTTATTTAAAGAGTCATCTCATCTCCATTTGTTCAGTATTATTGCATCTGATTTGTGTATTTCAATTCACAGAAATCCCACAAAGTATGTTCCCTCTCAAAAACGTCCTCTCAATAACTTGTCCATAGACTAAGATCTTTCATGTCTGGATTCTATTAACTTAAGGGCTTTAGTAAAACATAAACAGATGGTTCAATATATTGGTAATAAATACATTCTGTGAGAATTGCCCAGACAATGTTTACAATGAATTAAAACTGAGAATGTCATTACCTTTCCTGAGCTAAGTAAAAGCAATCTATGAGTAATAAATATGTTCCTCTTCTCCATCCCCTGGATTCACAAACACACATCTCTGACTTCACCTGTTTTCCCCGTTTCCATTCAATCCACCGTGTGAAACTTAGACAGAACAAAGATTCACGTGTGGAAACCACAACCCCCCTGCTGAGCTTTCTTCTTTATTGTGTTGCCCAAGGAGATAATAAATTCTCAGAAGTGCTAAAAGGCGCTGCTGGTGCTGAACCCCATGTCAGTAGAGCATCTCATCTGCACACTGATCCAGCTCGGTATTATGATGCCATCAACACTTAATACACGCTTCACGGCAGGGGGGCGGAGCCAGATGTCCAGTGCACTTCTTAAACCTGAATATAATAGAACTCCTCTAACCTTAACCCTCGTATCACCGACAGTAATCTATCACAGCAGCTGCTGGACCCGTAATAAAGCTGTGTTGGTCGTTGCGGTGCACCGAGAAAATCTTCATCGTGCTTCACAACCTGTGCACATTTCCAGCTCTGTGTGATTGGGTAGTTTAGCATAGTTTGCGTCAGTATTTCATGTTGCTTGTGTTAATATGGGCTTTGACCGGTCTAGCTCTTCTTGCTCACTAACCATAGATGAATGAGGTTGCAGACCAGAGCACTAAATCAAGACTGCAGTAGGATGGCTAAGTGCTAAATGTGAACAGAGGTCAGCCGGGCAGAAGAACCAGCCTCTGAGGAGTATTTTATAGTAACAGCAGGAAGTGCCTTTATTGAATGATTAATCAAGCGATTGGCATGGAACGAGGACTAATATAGACCCTCTCAGAAAAACCACGAGGATGGTCAGTCTTCCACAGCACAAACCTGCTGCTTTTGCAATTTTGAAAATGGCAGACTGTGCAGGCAGCGCTGGTTTCTGCATTCATCTGTTTTATTTCTTAGTAATAAATGGAGCCTAGTGACGTCTGTTCTTTTATTAAAAATATATATTCTATAATGAAAGATATGCATGTAAATATACAACTGGTTCAGTGCCCTGTTCACATTTTATTAAACCCTTTACAAGACATCTTAGGAAATTTGCAATGGATGCATGAAAACAATGAAAATTTCGGTCTGGAGCATGAACTCACCATCAAGTAAAAATGTGAACACTGATCAGCTATTCCAGTTCATTGCGTTTTACATTGAAAGGGATTTGCTATACAGGGGATAAAACATTTATGGTGCAATTTGTGCCTGTTTCGCCAGACTAAACAAACAAAATGGAGACAGATTGAATGCCTACAATGGCATGCGGCAAGCTGTCCAATGCTCAAGTTTTCCATAATTGTCATTGATGTCGTGAACTTTGGATAATTTGCCTGTCAGTAAAGTCAACTGACCCATTTATGACAGTCTCTTCCTGCTTTTAAAAATCCACGGGCCGGACCATCATAGTCGTCGCGGTTGCTATCCAGCTCGGCCCTTTCCAGTAGTACCATTTTATACTATTATACCGCACCACATTGGAGTTTCCAGAATAGTAAATCCCATTGAGATTGGATGGCCCACAAGCTTCAAACCACCACCCTGCAGCGACAAAGGGTATGTTATTTCAATATGTGTATGATTGGGTCAATTTGCCCTCACTAAAATGAAAAGGGTCATATCATTAAAAATCACATTTTCCTTGACCTTTAAAATATTTAAGTTGAATAAATTGAATGTGCTATATACAGAAATGCTATATATAGAAATGCATAGACATAAAAATAAACTGCAAAAATGTCTCTATTTTTGTGGTGTCCCAACAATGATGACATCAGCAAATAACTACCCACATTTGTATAGTCTAGTCACAGTGAAACGAGCTCTTTACAGGTCATGTGATTGTAATAAAGTTGGCTCCCATAAAGCAGCCCAGCTCCACTTAAAATGAACCAGCTTTTATAAGGCTACAAATATGCCTGCCGTCCTCATCTCATGCGAGTGAAATGATTTAAAACAAACTTTTAAGTACTATTCATTTATTTCAATGTAAAATTGTAAAATAATGTTTAAAACATTACTTATAGGGCATCTTAGCCATAAGCAGATGGCTGGTCTTCAATTTTCATTTTTAAGATTGGCCAATCTCACATGAAAAGTTTAAAGAAAGAGTGAATACTGATGTGACACCAGATGAAGTATTTTTGGTGCATAAAACTATGATGACAAATGAACTTTGGGGAATTTGTTATTTAAAACCTTAAAAATATATTTAAAAAATGTAATTTGTATAAATAATTTATCTTAAATCAGAATGCCGTTATTTTTTAGTCCAAGTGATCCTGAACTGCTTTGCCATTTAATGGGTCACCTCTACTTTCTCAGTTGCTATGGAAACCCTTGAAATTGCAACATTATGTCTTGGGTGATAAAGGCACATTGGAAAATTGTTTTTTATTCAAGGAAGTCAGAGCATCAAAAAGTGTGAATTATATAGAGTGTCAGACACGATACCTCCAGTGGCCATCTGCGCACACTTGCAGCTGCATTGGTCATTGTCTTGATCCTTAGTGCTAAACATAGTGCCGGAGCGAGCGAGACTACTGGTGCGACCTGCTGTACCACTAAAACCCCTTACGTGGATACTGGGAAGAAATAGGACAATGATGCGAGTTAAAAAATATTTCATCATTCAGATTGGCACTGAATATGCAGGAATGCAAATACTGAAGTATCAACATTACTTACACAGCTAAAAAAAAAAAACATATTATCAACATTGCTATTAACCAGTAACAGTCTTAAACCTTGTGAATGAAAAGGTCCACAGCATTTATAAAAGCAATACGTTTTATAAATCCTTTGTTTGCCATTTATTTTGTGCATCCAGGGTAATCTCAGACACGCAACCTGTTTCAGACAAATTACCATAAATAAAAGGTTTGCTATAAGTTACATTGTTGCGTGTTGTTTTCTTTTTGCATAATCAGTTTAAGCTGTCCACATCTATTATATCAGCAGTAATTGGACCAGCTGCGAGCCTGTATCAGATGTTCCTAAGAGATTTCTCTTTCTCCTTTTTTATTTCACAAAGCTCTCCGACTTCCTAATGTGCATTCCAAGATATTCAACCTCCATTATACACAATCCATTGCTGATGCTGTCTTACCAGGAAGGATTGCAAATGCACATTGCCAGAGAAAGGACCACACAGCTAGAGACTGCAGGAGATTGTTTTGGCTGGAAAACATCCATCCACCATAGGTTGCTTGGCTGGTTAATCCCAAATGTGCCCAACCTCTCTGACATGATGCCAGTATCATACTAATAAAATGCACGGTTACCATATGAGGTAAATAATAAAACAAACTTGGTGGGATTTGGCGAGTGCTTACACGCACACATGCGTTATTTCAATATCAATGTAACACCTTACTTTGAAAACATTTGTCTTAATAATCATAGTTATATTCCAAACCATTTATTTCAAGGTTAATTATCCAGTTTTGGTTTATTCACAGTATAATTATCCCCACACGCAACATATGTTAAATTGCATCCCTAAAGAAAGGTGTGAGGTTTGTTTAACTCTAAAGTCTTTTGGCAAAGCATCAGAATTGAAAGTGTTTGTCTTGTTTCTTTCCGGTAGGCAGCAACGGCTCTGGAACTGATTGACCAGAAGCCCAATTGACGCTCAAGGAGAAATGTCACTTTTTCCTACTTTTTCGCAAGACTGTTTCCTTATCCCAGAAAATGACAAAAGATGAGCCAAAACATGAAATACAATGTATAAATAATGGCTGTAAAGTGCCGCATAAGTAATTTACCTCTGATTACACTACATCTCATCCAAATCTCAATCTGACCCTGGAACAACACATTATGGCATGTTTAAGGAGCTCTGGACCATTAGATTCAAAGCAAATTCCACTTAAATGGCACACAATACATTAAAAAATGACTCCCATAAGTGCTGTTCATTCTTTACTGACTTTGACTGAACCAAAGAATAAACCCGGGCTGTAATGACAAACTCACAAAGTGGAAATACTGGCCATTCTATCTCCTGCTATTACAGTTTCTCCCACATTTACAGTAAGCTTGAATTTCTCACACTGACCTCATACGGTGGACATGTACAGAATAGAAATCAAGAAGACAAATGACTGGTACCTGTACTTCTTTTCCTCTCCATCAATGTAGAAGTGGTCATATTGAGAAAAAGCCTGGTGTCCCTCTGCATCTTTAAGATGGACCTGGAGACTGTAGTCTTTAGATGTGGTAAGCAGTTGAAGAACATCATTTCCTAACCAGTGTTCTCCTGATGGATCTCCGAATCCCTATATTGTACATGAAGAAAAGGATAGAAGCTTCTTTTCATTTTTTTTACACATACAACGTCAGTAGGACATATAGCAGACTAGTAAACATCTAACCACCTGTAACCATAAGAAAATGTTTTATAATTGTGGCTAACATATTTTCTGTCTTGTCCAGCAAATAGTACACAGTAGTAAAACATGATGAGATGTTGTGTTGTGGCCCATGTTACAGTATCAACAATCTACAGAGGCTTCCTACTCCCACACTCCATTTGCATCCAAATATTTATCATTTGCTTGTAAAAAAAAGCAGTGGAAGCAGTGGGTATTCCTGAAGAAGCCTCGACAATTCATCTGCCCAGGTGACAAAAATAACCACAATTATCACATTTAAAGCTCAATAACAGTATATTTCCAGACGAGTAAGCACTTCTGGGAAACACTGTACTTCTGCATTCAGAAAGGCACTGGTTTAAAAAAAACCTCTTTAAAATGAGTTATGCAGATGAGTATTGCTAACAATGCCCGTTTGAAGTGTGCTCTCCTGCGTTTGCCTTCTGTAACTTATTTTTAAGCAATGAGAGCAACGTGTGAATACTAATATCCTACTTGAATTTAAAGTGTCTCCTCATATATTTTCTGCTACTTAAGATTTCAAATGACCCTGAGTCAGAACAACTATATACTCATTTCACGATTCATCTTCCCTGATAAGGAGGGAATGCAGGTGTAACAGCACATGGAAACGTGCAATCAAAATGCTCTTCTTCAAGAAAAGGTCAACAGGGATCAACAGCCAATCAGTATTCCATGCACGTCAAATGCCACGTATGAGTTAGTTAAAACTGCAGCCAGTGGAGGTTAAATATGTGTTTGTAAATGTGCAGATAAATGGGTGCGTTTACAAGAGGCAGCGTCTGCATACATCAGGTTGAAGTCTTCATTTAAAGAGAGAAAATACTTTAATGTCTGATACAAAAATAAAGAAAAATCTTTTTTTAAATCACTATTTAGAGAACAAAATCTATTTTCAGCAGCTAGGAAAGTGAATCACAATACAGACTTATTAGATACAGAAGAATAAAAAAGCATGGCAATATAGTTTTTCAAAACTCAAATTAATTTTTAATAGGATGTCAGAGATAAAATGGGTTGTCAGCTATACAATGTAAAAGCAAACTGCTTCTAAAAGCTTTAAGAATGTGGTTTAACATAGCAGCTAGAAATGGCACCACTGTGCGGTTCTCACCAGTTTATAATCCCTCCAGCCACGGTGGAAATCCACTGATCCATCAAAACGATGCTGAAAAACAGTCCAGCCTCCCCCTCTGGTCTTCATGTCACAGTATACCTGATTAAAAACAGAGTACATGCCGTAAACACAGTGAGGTCCGAAATTCTTCTATTGTGCAATTTCTAATCCCATACAAATAAATTAAAAATATATTACGTAACAATTTAAGTGAAGTTTTAGCTTTTTTAGTATTGAAATGTCATCATTAATGACTCGAGCATTATACTGACACACATGTTTATTTAAAACCTGGTGATCTGTGTTATCTCAACATTTAAGAATGCTCCAAAAATTGTGCCTCAATGAAAGCAAGCTCTAATGTTTTGTTCTTGAGTTTTGAAAACATTTTTTGACCTAGATATTTAATATTCGTTTTATATTAGAATGTTTTTGTGTTTTAACAAATCCAACAATCCAAAGAAAAACAAAAGAAAAGTTTTAAAATCCTAAAACTGTTTATTTTATATAAACTAGATTATTTAGACCCCCACTATAAGCATTTAATACTTCAAACCTTAGTTGATTAACATATTGAGAGAACTTTTCTTTTGAACTGATATTGTGAGCACACATCTAAGACTTTTGATTCTTTAATAAAAAAGAAAATGTTGAGAGCGAGGGCTTTTGCAAAGTGCATTTAACAGTGGTGTTATATTTTATTAAACAACAAAGGATGACTACATCAGTCAGCTGTTTTAGTCTCATACAGTTCAGAACATACTGTAAGCTGCGGTTCAGAGATTTGACTCTTTGTGGACAGACTGATTTCCCAGGGCAATCCACAAAGCACAGCATACAGTAATCATACAGTTTCTGTAGCCCCACTGATGGGTTCAAGTCCCAGTGAAAACACATACTGACAAAAACGTGTAACTTGAACACACTCGAACTTACTTTATAATTAAGAAATGTAAATAAATTGAAATATAGTAAGCACACCACATATTATATCAACTTTAACCAAAAACACATTGAAAATGATTATCAACTCTCCTCCTTTTCTCCAGAAAACTCTCATTTAGACATTTTTGGCACACTTCAGCACTTTGTTTGATGTATTAATGATTCCAATAAAATAGTTAGCTATTGATTTGTATTGAACATGAACACAGCAAAACAAATGTCATTTACTGTTTTATAAGGAACACACCATGTTAGCATGAGCAATAAACATAAAAAAAGAATAAAGGGAATCCAAATTCATCCAAATCCATCAAAACTAATTAAAGCCAACCCCATAAAGAATTTTCCTCTCCGATATTAAATATTTCTAGCCTGTGGGTGTCAACTGAAAACACTTTCTCCAATTTTCCCAGCTGTTTTTAACAAGAAATAAGATTTAGGAGAAGCACAACAATCTATTATTCTTTTTGCCAAAAACATGTAGCTGAATAATGTACATTTCCATCCCTCGGCGGGACGAGCTAATTTAAAAGCACATGATGCTGATCTTATGCTGACCTTCTATTGTGACACTTGAAACTGCTAATCAGGTTTTAAAGACACAATGCTCACATAGCAGACAAAAGAGATGTGCATTTGGGGGATATCAAATGATTTCATTTCTTTTTGTTTTTAACAGATTACAGATTACTTTGCTTTGAGATGTCCAACTCATTGTTTTAAAACATACTCACGTTCTCTCATATTTTCCAACAGTATCTTAGCCACAAATCCCAGTTTAACATGGAGATTAAGAAAATTATTACAAAATCTACATCAGCCCAACCCAAACTGTTATTATTGTACAAATGTGTTCACAGTTAAGATTTTCCAAAAGCAATATATTGTAATCAAAGTGTAAAATCAAATCTTTTCCATTAATATCTCAAACAAATATGTGCTATTGCTTCATTAAGCAAACAAAGTGCAACATCTACATGAAAGAAGCCACCCATCTTGTTTCTTCTGATAAACGGGAGTATTACAGCATATAGCAGTTCTCTCTCCTCACTGCAGTAAACCCTGAGCTGGCAGCAGGCAACAACATCTTTGCCAAACACCTGGCTCATGTGCCCACAGGAAACAGAGGGGAAGACGAAATAGTGCACAGAAAAATAATGAATAACAAAAACAATTTTAGCCATATTTTTAAACCGTTTATCACCCTCAGAGCCTGCTAGAAATTAAATCTGACTGTGGAAGTCAAAGGCAAAATGCAGGTCTCAGGAGGGGTGCACTCTGGTTCAATAGGGTAAAATTCTGCAGAAAATATGTGCACATAGAGGATTCACTGTTAGAATTGGCCTACAGGTAATATTGCTCTGAATTCTAACATTAGTTTTTAATTCACGTTCCAATTTTATTTCCAAGCTTTTCTCCAAAGAGATGCTCATAATGCATTTCACTGAAACATTTTGTCCATCCAGATTATAAATATAGTTCTTAAAAATGTACACAGGGACAAATAAAGTTTAGTTTCTTTGAAAATTCAGATGTAATGCATGCAGTACACTGCAAAAATCTGTTACTTTATCTGACCCAGTAATTACTTTTGAAGATTTAACCTTACTTTGTTAAGCTAAATAAAACCAGATAATTTATCCAAAATAATTAAGTTTCCAATCAAAACGTTTTTGTGTGTTTGTGTTTTTTTGTTGTTTTTTGCTATACATATAGGTGTCCCTTAAACAATTATTGTCGTTGTGAAATTATTCAAATCTACTGACCTTAGTCTGCTGAGTAGAGTTTGGAAGATGAATGTTATATATTCCACTTTCTGTGACTCCAGATTTTAAAATCTCTGCACAGTCTCTGAACTTCACCATCTCTTTCTCAATAGGAGTAGAAATATCTGAAAATAAATAGGGCAATTATAAGTTTGTGAAAGAACTATAAAAGTCTGTTTAAAGTTTTGTTGCTATTTATCATTATCAACACATTTTATTTAGTCAAAATAACCCGTGGCAAAAATCGATTAGATCATAAAGAGTGGCTGTCCAGAATGGACCAAGACCAAATTTAGTTGCTTTAACAATGCCCATATAAATAATGTAACTGCCAGTAGAAAAGCAAATGAGCTTAATTTGAATCGTTGAATCATGAATCACCAAACCATCATAATAATGTATCACATTTCTGATAGGTGATTTAAGTAAAAGGAGCACTGAAATGCAATCTTGCTCTTCGAAACATACAGGGAATTTCAGTCTTTCCCCATTCTTTTGTACAGGATCTGTAGACATGCCTGTTGCCCACGCAGAAAACGGATGTTTCTCAGAGGTTGTCAGCACTAACCGTTACAGTGTGTGACCATCACCAGTAGCCGCTGAACTGTGTCTGTGAGCGTGGCCTGCTGTCGCTGGAGCAGGGTGCTGTTACGGGTGGAGCTGGCCAGTTCTCCCTCCAGCAGGGTGACCAGGTGACTCTGTCTGTCCAGCTGATCCAGCAGATGCTGCTTCTCCTGCTGGATGGCCTGAAGCTCTCTGCTGTGTCTGGCCTCCATAGCAGCGAAGCGATGTTCTAAGTAGCTAAGGAGGGACATAGAGGATGTTTCATTTAGTGTTTTTTAAATGAATTATATCAACAAATGAGAGCAAGTAAAGCAAAGTCTTTTATAAGGATATTGCTACAGGTAACCTAATTCAATATTTCAGAAACACTTTCATTTGTCTGTAAATTATGAAAAAACTGTCTGTCTGGTCTGTGAAAGAAATAAACCTTTTATAATAAAATCACTCATTCATTAACATTAGTTAACACATTAACTAACATGAACTAACATCAAGCAAGATACTTTTTAATCTATTTTTTATTTTTTTTGTTAATGTTAGCTAATGCGAGCAATTGTTTGTTGTTCATTCATGTTAGTTCAACGCTACAACACTTGATTTTAAATATGTATTAGCAAATAATGAATTTAATATGTACTTGATAAATAAATGGAAGAATTGTTTATTTTTAGTTCATGCTAAATAATGTACTTAACTAATGTTAACAAATGAATGAACAAATCTTATTGTTAAAATAGGTGAATCACACATTAATTTTAACAATAAGATTTGTTCATTAATTTGATTTGTGCGTGTTTGTTGCACAATATGTCACAATTGTGACATATTTAACACAAAAGTGTTAAATAAATAATATTCTTTAAATCTCAAAGGATGCATAAACTATTTATGAATAAAATAATATAAATATATAATAAAAGCATAAAATAATTTATGTTTTTGAATGTAAAAGTGTATTCATTATAAAAGCAGTCAGTATGTTGATACTGTATATGCTTCAGTGTTAACCCAAGCAGACAAAAACATATGTAAGCCAACACAACACTTTAAATACAAATATCTATGAATGCTAATGAGATCATGTTGTGATGGCAATGAATAAAAAAGGAAGAGAAGATAAGCAAAGTTCAATTTCATTATCCTGTCAAAAAACAAAAACTGTGTTACAGAAACGTGCCCACACAAACACACATTTTGGCTCGCTATACTAATTATCATAGCAGATCCTACATTGTTTAGATCTCACTTTGTCAGTAAAAAGCTGTTTGTTTGTTCTCAACAAACACAGATGACATGCAAGAACAAGTGTCTCAGATTCTCTATCACACACCTGAGACTGACAGGCTGATAGACCTGTGAACACCTGCATACTGCTTCATTCACAGATGGTGTGTCGTCTGCGCTTCTCTATCTACATCAAAATCATCATTCTGACAGGCTATGAGAGTTTCCTCCATCTTTAAAAAAAGACAATAAATCCCACATGCCTGATCTTTATGACTGACTAATGACTCCATAGCAGTTTCTTATTGAAACAATCCACACACCCAGATTGAACAAGTTACTTTCACCTAATGGATTCATGTATTCTCGAAATCTCTCTGCCTTTTGCTGTTTGTGTGCTATCAGCTGGGTGCTCTGCCTAAAAATAAATCGATTCTTTTAAATTACTTGTTTAAACTTATTTTGTGGGGAAGAAATATGTGAATAAATGAACTTTCAGGACTGTTTAACGTTTAGATTTTAACTTTTTAGAAAGAATCTAGCCACAGTACTTTAAAGATAAAAACACATTTATTTGATTACTGATGTTTGACATTCAGTTTCTTCTTTCAGATGTGGTTGGTGCTCTGTTTATCTGTGCATCATTAGAAGGTCATAAAATGCAGATGTGAGGTAGGTGGTAACCGCTGTTTTCTAACTTCTCAGCATCTGAAATGATAAACACCTGGTATCGGCTGTATTTGGCCCTGTTTACTAGGTATTTACCTCCGTCTTGTGTGTCCAGGTGAGCGTAAGGACATATGGTCATTTGTAGTATAAACACGAATGCATCCTGATTACTAAACACTTGATTATTATTCATGAAACCGCCAAATAGAGCATGAATTACTTCTCACCACAATTTTAAAGTAAGTTAAACTGTGAAAAATACGTGCATGTAAAATGTGGTTCTAGTACACATGCTTTTTTTGTACTTTTCTTTTTGCATTAAAAACATCTAAAACATAAATTACCCACCTGTTTCTCTCATTGAGTCGGGACACCTCCTGCGTTTGCTCCAGAAGCTGTTTCTCCAGTCGATTGGTGCTGAGAGAATATTCCAGCAGCTGGATCTCCAGACGACTGGTCTGGTTCAGTACCTGCAACAGACCCACATGACAGATAAATAGATTTCTATTTACATATCTGTAAAGAAATGGGAGAGTTATGATGGTTCTCTTGTCCAACTTGTATGTTTTTCATGTTTGCAGATGTACAGGATCCTTTTTTGTGCATACTTTTGAAGGTAGTACCAGATGTTGAAATGTTTCCACAACTTGATCTCACAGGAAAAGGTAACAATTGCACAGGGTGGTGATTTCATATTAATCTGTGCAAAGTGTTTAATATAAAAACGTACTATTACAAGATTATGATAGACAGATAGATATACTTTCATCTTAAAAACACACATAGATCATGAGGAAATGATTATCTCATTATGCCTGATTGTTCAAACAGCGGCATGTTTTTCGAACCAGCCTAACACAACAAACTATACCCAGATAAAAGCAGCTCAATATTTGTTCAGGCTGTACTGTGATGTTCAATAAACTACTGACAAAGAGATTAAAAGATGTAATGAAAGCTAAAACATAACAGTGTGGAATAATGGTACTTTGAGAGGATAAACACGGTGTCTGTTTTAGTTGGGCTATTTTCACCGCCTTCTCTGATTCTCCTCCAACCCTACACAGCATGTCCACTTAACCTTGCTTCTGTTGGCCATGACTGCACTGAATTATGAATTCAGACGAGAGAAAAAGCACATGCGCTATTGAAAACGACAAGCGTTACTTTGAGTGTCAAATGTGATACATTGAGGTCTATCAAAGGTTCTCTACATACTTCACTGCACAATTACCCTGTTTAAAAGACCTCCATGGACATGCTTAAATTTATATTACATTACAGTACATTTGGTAGACACATTCATTCAAAGCATTTCAGGTATTTTTTTAGCTTACTATCAAATAAATATTTGTAGATAAAGTGTATGGTAAAACAAGCCCACCTTTCATTGCAGCTTTAAGACGTGATTTAGGTGCTAAAAGAAGATGCAAAATGCCCTGTTGTAAATACAGTGATGTTATTTATTTCTATAAATGCTGCCCGTCTCATTTGATCACGCTCACCTGTGTCTCCACATCTGTCAGTTTGCGTGTAGTCTCTGCTGATTGGCTGAGAAGATTGGTTCCCATCTCCAGCATGGTGGCAGTCTGGGTGTGAATGACATTGCGTTCCATCTCCGATCGCACATTTTCCTGAATGTAGTTCTCCAGCTGTAAACATGACAGAAGATACATCAGCAAATAAACAACATCCCGGGGCTTGTTTGGAATCACATGAGAATTATTAAAGTGTGGTAAGGACTGTATCGTAAAGTGCATATTTTTCAATCCAAGTAACATCTCAGTGACACACATAATCCTAAATTTCATAATATCAGCATCTAAGAGGTTCGGCCAAAGACCGAAACAGCACAAACCAATAAAAACAATGAGATGGTCGGAAAACAAATATCCCAGTGCCGTAGCCCACAGCCAAACAATATCAGCAATATCAGAGTCATGTGCACAACACACATCATCTTTTAGCCACAACTACCAGTATAAACCACATGTTTGCTCAGTTTAATTCATTGTTGATTGTGATATGAAGAAAGGCAGAAATAAATAACTGAAGATGAGAGCTATAAAACTGAGACACTAAGCATCTGAGGATAATAAACAGATCTTAGATTGATGTGGACCTTCCATCCAATGACAAATAGAAGAGAAATACAGTCACCATGTATTGCTTAGAAATGTCCACGTCATTTATTTTAACATTTTTTCAAGGCTGAATTTTGTTACATGAGCTTTGCAGCACAACTTTGCAACATTAATTAGACCACCTTTAATCTGCCACATTTAATAATGAACATTCAAAGTGTTTAACTCGGTTAAATAACCAGCCATAAAAATGGAACAGAATTACAAATCGACCAAGTTCATTTGAACTTTCCAGAAAATAAGAGTTATTAATAAAAAGAACAAAATGTGATCATTGCAGCTTTACTTAAAACAAAGGACAACTTAAACATGAATTGTTTTGTTGAGCAATCCTCAACTGCTTAAGTCATTTCTTTCATTATGTCTATCTGTCTCTCGCTCACTGTTTCTTTCTCAATTTTCTTTTGGATGTGTCAGTGCATCTTGGCGGCTTTAAGCTTTTGCAGATGGATGCCGCATGAGCAAGCAGAAGATCTGTCAGAGGATATTATTCTGGATTAGAACACATTGTTATGATATTGGGGAGCCAAAAAACTGTTAAAACAAGTGCATGTGTACCGTATCCCCCATATTAAGACACATTTTTGAATTCAAACAAATGTACAAACTTTGCTGAGCCAACACAATAAACTTATTTCCTTTACTACGCTTTGAAAGTTTGGAGAATTTGTGTTTTGTATGTTAATAACAGACTCGATTTGTTTAATACATTCTAAAACCATCCATTTTAAACCAGTCATAAGAGTAGAAATCAAACACATTTATTTTATTTTGGGGGTGTTTCTGTTCTTTGGCGTAAGTAAAAACGCATGTAGTCAAATGGTCAGGAAGATGATAAAGAGGACGTTTGGTTCAAACACAGTGGTTGTGATGCTAAACAAAAATACTTGGTCGGCCCAAAGCACAAACCAAATTCTGAATCACTTTCCCGTTCGCTGTTATTTGGGAGCACACAGGATTAGCTTGTGATTTCTTCATAGCTGTTTTAAGGGCCCCTGAGGGACATACAGTCATATGAGAGTATGGTGTGTGATACAGATGGTCTTATGTGTGGCCTCTGGCCTGAAAGTCTAGAAATGCGCATGACAAGCAAATCTCCCGAGGTGTTGAAAACCCAGTAGAATCCACTCAGCAGACAGCCAGGGGTCAACCCTCTCCAGTGCTCAGGAAGCCGTTCCTCCTACTGCACACTGCACTCGCCGACCGGAGAAGAGACGTAAAATAATAATTTATCCAACACTTGGCCTGCTGGTGAAAGCCTGCATGTAGTCATGTCAAGACGTTCTGTCTGGTCTGCTATTTCTGAGATATAGTAGCCGGTTTAAATTTCTTTTTTCCTTACCTCCTACTTATATCTAGATCATTGTCAGTTAAATGTATCTTGTGCCAGATGTTATATGAGCTGTAAAACAGAAAGTGAGCCACTTGACACTGTTTTTGGCCATTATTGATTTCTTTTGGAATCCTGGAGGATTTCTAGTGCACGCACAGCACTAAGCCATATTTATGGGAAGATCCAATGGTCCTTCAAAAGCAGACAGACTTTCCAGACTGCAGATCTGCAGACAAACGGATAGCACGCCAATGCCTGGCTAAAACATTTCCTAGTGAGATACAAAGGCATTGAGAAGACAGCAGGGATAATATTAGTAATTTCTAACCAGGGGTATGTACCTCAGAGGGTACTGTTTAAGGCTATTAATAAAGTTCAATGATATCCGGTATCAAGTAATATGAGTTTAAAGGGAAACATATCTAGATTAGTGTCAATGAAGGGGTACTTAAGCCTTCCTGATGGGGCTGTGGGGGCACATAAGATAAAAAGAGTTTGTAAACCCTGTATTACTAGAAATAAATGGAGAAACCTGATCAGGGTTTTATCTTGTTGTTGTCCAGAGAAGCTAAATAACAGATACTTCAAGTAGTGATTTGACAGATAATGACCTTCTCAGTAAAAGAATGGTGCAAATGGCACAGAGATAAAGTGACTCTAAAAACACAGTTGAGTTAAATTAGGCTGTGGACAAATGTTATCTGACTTCAAATGACCTACGCCAGAAAAACAACATTATCTCTCGGATCCACACAATAATCTGCAGGTTTTAACGTTTGAACAACATCCCTGTCATACGTCAAGTTTCAGAGATTACCTTGAATTACGTCACACTGTGAACATGTTTGTTAGATATCTTATGCTACAGTAAACACAGATTTTTATTGATTTATTGATTTTAAATATATCTGATATGACTAAATTAATCTAGCTACATTGACTTTCACCAACAACTCCCTTCTAAGGGTCAAATCAGGTGCTGTAAGGTAACAACTACACATTTACTTTTCACAGTGCACAATAAATGCTGCTGTTTTTTTATGAGAAAACTTTTGATAGAAAAAAAATGTGCCTGTTCCAAATCCTCATCTTCTCTGTCAGATCTTACATGCACATGGGACTCATGACCTCCCCATGATCTTAAAACACAATCCGACATACTGTCAAAACTGTCAGCTGGCCTAAAAGATCTACACATTTAGCAAGTCTTGCCTAAATGTGTTCAAGATTTTACATGTCATCACAGGATTAGATCTTGCTCTCTTTTCCCCAAATTCCTTATCAAACTTTATCTTATCCTTATCAAACTTTAATGTAACTGCACAGGGACATATCTATAGTGCATGAGCAGAAATAACACATAAAAACTGTTAAATAAGAGAGAGAAAGACAACGTTTAGGTGGGTTAAAGTAACTCACTACCTTCTGTAGCCACTGCGTATTGTTCTCTGTGGCACTCTCTAAGCTTTCCAGCTTCCTCTCCTGCCAGGTGGGCTCAGCGTGGGGTGGCGAGGGCGAGTCCCGCTGGAGAGAGTTGGTCACCTGGAAGTCTCCCGTGGTCCGGCACTGCTCCACCTCTGGTAGGATAAAAGTGTAGCTGCAGGGGCCATGCTGCACCTGGTGCTGCGTTCTTTCGGAGCCAATCGCCACAGCTACAGCTGCTGCCAGATAACACCGCAGCCAGCACATTCCAGGAAAAACACTGACGATGGGAAAGATATTATCCGAAGATGGATGAATTAGCACGGGCAGTCCTCTGAAAGCAGGTTGGATGAATGTTCTCCGCTTGTCCAAACTTTGTTGAAAGTTCTTAAGAAGTTCTTCTTTTCTGGTTTCTTTTGCCTGATAGGTCCTTCCAGGGAGATCTTTTCTATAAAAAAAATGCACTGGATTGAACCCAACACTATCCAGACGGAAAACGGTTTCCTATTCCTCGCTCACTCTGTGCTCAGGATGGTATCCTCTGTGTTTATTTGTTTTTTAGTTTACCCCCTCTGTCTACACCGTTCTGACTCACTCATGTAAATGTCCAAAGTTAGAAATCTTGAGGTTTGGGGACTGCTGGACATCGTGCCAGAGCTTTTTAAGGACTGATTCTAACATCCTTTTTTGACACATAATCACTCAACCCCCTCCTTCACTTTCTCTCTCTTACTCCCTCACTTTCTCTCTCTTTTCCCTCAGGAGTTTGAAGTGGAAGCTGCAAAAATGCACCAAAAATCACAAATGGAGAACATTCTCTTTTCATTAACCCCCTCCTCCTCTCATGGGCTCTCTTCCTTTTACCCCCTGGCATCTCACAGCCGCAAAGGCTTATGAGTTCACACCTGTAGCACTACAGAAGAACAGAAACAAACATGCTGATGTGAGGCATCATACTGGGAATTTGGAGGAGGGAAACCTATGACATGGTCCTTCCACAACTTCATTTTAAAGGGACTGTTTATTCTAATGCTAACAATTTCATTATTTACTCAGATCCATGCTGTTTTGAACTTAAATGACTTACTTAAATGATTTCATATGACTTAAGAAGACTTTAGAAGACTGAACAGTGCACAAATCATATCGTATCAAATTTTTGAAGCTTGTAAACACCAGAACATTGTTACTGCACGAAAAGCAGCGACACAGACATTTCTTTACTATTTTAGTCATCTTAAACAATACAACAGATTATAAAACTTTGCGCATGGATCATGTTGAACTCCAGAACAAAGATCAGCCAATCTGTGAACAATTTAGTCAGACCATTTTTTTAAACAAATCAATCTACTCATTAAAAAAAGATGCAGCTCAAAAGAAAGATTCATCCATGACTCCTCTTATGAACTCACCAAGAAATTTAACCCCTGGGCATTATCTAAAATGTTTCCAATGGAAAGTGTGTTTTATTAAATTCATCATTCTATCTCTGGTTCCCAATGTCTAGCACAGCTCACTGGTTTAGATTGCATGTCACTAGTCGGCATGAAATTCTCCAAAACATCTGAGAACTTAAATCTTCCTCCCCCATTTCATTTGCTTCTTCCAGACACAGTATAAAAAATAACAGAGTCAATCCTACTCACTTAAACCGCTTCCTTTTACACTTTTTCATCCCATTATTCATAAATGGTTTACAGAAAATGGAAGGTAAGTAGCTATAAAAATCCTGAGGGTATATAACAGGATTATGTTGCCAACACAAGCAGAAATGAATAGCCTATACATGTCTCTTCTTTGACGAGAGCCTGTCTCCACCTCCCTTTCCTTATCTGCATATACGTCTCTACCAACAGAACCATGAAAGTTCATCCATCTTGCTAAATTCTTCACCACAGCAGTTAAATAAGAACAGTCTGTCGGTAATGATGTGATGCCTCATGGATCAGCCCGTTCCAAAGAGTGTGTGGGTGATGTTTTGCAACTGTGAAAGCCTTTATTGTCCCAGCGTCCATCAGAGAACCTGATCAAAGTATGTATAGTGGTGGGAGGGGTCAGGAGAGGTCACAGCTATGGTATTTATTCTGGTAAAAGCTATGATCAATTGTGCAGATGTGTGCAGAGAAACTTCAAAAATATGATATGGTTTGTTTAGGTTCAATAGTTCATCGTAATGGAACATACCAGTCATTGTCCAGCTACGACTGGTGAAAAAATAATATTTTATCATTCCTCGCTAACACACTACACACTGTGAAGCATGAGTTAATGTTTTGCTTTGAGAGTAACGACAAAATGATTATCACATTGTGAACGCAAAAATGCCTGTAAAGCTCTTCTTTTGTTTTCAAGAGCAAACAGCAGAAAAAAAACATTTGCTTAAGCCTGAGGAACAAAAAAGCAACATCAGACTGTAATGAATTATCAGCAACTGCTATCAAAAAAAGAACTAATGAAAGATGAGGGTTCACTTTATATTCTATAATACAAATGGGAATTAGTGTTTTAGTGTTTAACATATATAGTATGTAAATTCTGTACATTATACAAATAATGTAAATAATACTTTTAATGATATTTAATCTTTAAAAATTCATAAAAAATTAGCGCTTTAAAGACAATTTTTAGTGTTGCAAGTTGCAGCTTTACATACATTATAACTATGTAAAAATAAATAATAATAAATAAAAAGACATTAGGATAATAAAATACATTAAAATGCATGGTATTTTTGCGTTACTGTCTATGCAACGTGTAATGTATTGTGCAATGTAGAAAATAATTCTATTAAAATAAAATCAATACTACTACTGACATCTACTACTGGATTGGTCTGGAGATAAGATCTTTCTTTCTTGCATTCATGACCTGTAACAAGATCCATTTACAGTATGAACCTAGGATAAATAAAGTGCTTTGCTTCCTCTTTCAGCTTGGGTAATTTTAACAGCAGTAGACATGGTAGAGAAAAAAGGAAAGAGCAGAAAAAAGTTTTTAGCAGGCTTTCTCAGAGCGTCAGAGCGCTGATATGTTACTGAGCTCCCCAAAGGCTCTAAATCAGACAAATTAGTCCTTTCCCAGAGTGACACAATCTGGCATCTCCATCAGGACAGAAAGGGCTCTGCTTTTTTCTTGGGGCAGTCACAATGGCCCAGTCATGCAGGAGAGTGGGGACAGCTTTGTTATTTCAGAGTTGAGTATTGCCTTCAGGGCAATATCAATCGCCTGATAATGTCTTTTCACTGGACTTGTCATTCTGTGAAGTAGCAGCAAAATGAACCAGCTCTCACAGCACTGAAAGCTGATGGAAAACAGTCCCTTAATAATAACAACCAGACCAATATTGTATAAAATCAGCAGCATTTTTTTTTACCTTAACTAGGATAGAACCAAGAAGTGTATACCTGGTACATATTCTGTCTGTGAAAACCAGGCCAAAGTCTGAAAATCAAACTATGAGATAACAAGCATCAAAGTTTGATTTCACCTATAAATATCACTATGATTTCAATCTTTGATGATTCATTACATAGTCAATATTAAAGATATCAAGGTTCTATTTCGTTCTTCACATCATGTTGGATAATTTTATGTAGAAAACAGCAAATCACACAAAAATGATTTTAGCTGGGTTTTCACGGGCAGGGTAACAATTGTTTACAACATACTGTAAGTCAGTCCTTTACTGCAAACATTTATTACTTTAAACACTCCAACCACTAATTTATCAATTCTGATCTGTGATAAAACGAACGTTTTTGACCGTTCAAATGTCCTTATTGTGGCAGTGCGTTATGGTCTAACAGACCCCAAAATCACTATTAGTTTAATCCGACTACGCCACCCTGGTGGAACGCCAGGGAATTACTCTCAATAAGGACACAGGTACATTTTTACCATTTGAAGGCAGGGAAGTAAAACCATGTGAGGCGAGTATCAATACAAAAATACAACTTTATTATAATAACAATAAAATTCTCTCCCTCCAGAAACACTCCATCAAATTATTAAAATAACTCCAGGGCCAGGCTTAGTGGCAGCAGGGCAGGCCGGCTGCAGCTCAGGCAAACCCACCTAAAGTCACACCACAGTAAACACTTCACACACACACACACGCAATAAGGCAAATTATCATCACACACACACAGCACCCCGTGAGACACCATGGAAGGAAGCGACTAGCCTCCCTGCTCCACACGGATACCTCACTGGCTCCTGGAGACAGAAATAAGGAAAAATTCACAAAATTACAAAAAGAAGATTATAAAAGAAAAGAAAACACAACCAGACTGAATTTACAAACAATAATTGTAGGGACCCCAATGCGCTGGCGTCCTAAGAGCACAGAATGCAGTAACAAAAGAAATATCATTGCCTGAAGGACACCAGAATTACAAAACAAATAACATAAATGATGTAAATTCTTTACTATAACATAATGCAATATATGACAGAAACATAAACCAATTATAATGCTGCCACAAACCAACCACAAATGACACAAAAGCGAAACAAAGCAAAAACAAAACAAAACAAAAGGTAATATACAAAAAAAGATTAAAAGGTTATAAAAGAAACCCGAATACAAAACACAGAAAACTCAATCAAAATGAGACAAATAAGTGGCCTAACAAAGGCTGTGAATTGGCCCAAAGCGACCAGCCAATCAGCCCGAAGCCGTCAGCAATGACATGGGACAGGTCCATATTCAACCCAAAACCTGCCCTAAGCAAAAACAGCAGCGTCAGCAAGCTGTCACAGGTAGTATTTTCACCGAGAGATCAGTTTAGAGACGGTGATATTCCCTTTCCTTTTACCTTTAACAAGAGCAAATATTAAACAACAATCTACCAAATCCCGTTTACAGGAAAGAGAAACAACACGTTACTCACCAGCCAAAGCCATATATTACTCCAACAAATGTTGTGACTCCGCGTACCAAGCGCGTTTACGCACCTGTTTTTACTGAGCTGCAACACAAGTAAATAACACCATCACAAACAACCAAAGATTTAATGTGAGCCGCGAAACATACCTGTAAGCTGCTGTCACACTTGCCGCCTTAATATAAATGCCACCAGCCCGCTCTGCAAATCAAACTATAAATGAAGCGGATTAACTTCGCTCCATTCACAGAACTAGTCAATTTGGTCTTACCCTACCTGACTCCAGTGAGGGCGCAAAGAGGAGCAGCCAGGAAGAGGAGAGCTCAGAATCAACCAGACAGCAGCCGAGCTAAAAATAAGAGTCCTTAAATAGTAGGGCAGCTTCCATCTCGTTGGTCCACCAATCAACTCCAAACCGGCCAAACACGGATAACCTAACCCTGCTACATTCTACCCCTATTTTTTGATGCCGTCCCCGACGATAAACTAATGACAGACCCTTGGACTATTTCTGTCCACCATCCCACGGCCTAAACCAAGCAGAAATCCCATTGGAACTAGGGCCTGGTATTGTAGCAGCTCTCGTGCCTCCCTCAACAGCCCGTGGTAGGCAGTTACAAATTTAGTGGTGGCCACGCAGTGGTTCGCCCAGTCCTCCTCAAGGGGACACCATCCATACAGGGCTGGCCCTCCGGCAGAACCGGCAGGCCCTGGAGGTACACCAGATATAAAATCAGGGGATCTCACAGCTCCCGACCAACTAGACCTCCCATCAGACCCCACCGGTCCACTCTGTAAGGTAGAAGCCCCAGAGAAACCGGTACCTGGCCTGGTCCCCAACCTGCGGAGGGATTGCGGCACCAACCTAAGCAGATCAGCATCGTCTGATGAAACTTCAGCTAAAGGCACCTCTTCTGCCAAAGCGGGGGATCATGCGTCGAGGCGGAACAGAAACATCCTTCTGGATTCAAAGCCAGCGATGGGCATCTGCCCTTCCCAAATCATCCACTGGTGCGATGGTGTATACTACCCCCTTCCTTGGGTGATTTTATGACCTGATACACCACCGGGCTCCACAGGTCCTGAATTTTATGGCGACCTCTAAAGCCATACTCTGTAGATAAACTAGCTGGCCCTCCCCAGTGGTGCATCCACGGACATGGGCATCATGTTGCGCTTCTGACGACCAGCCGCCACTTCCAATCGTCCTCGTGCCCTTCAAAAGCCACCTGAAGCCTGGCCTGATGTTCCCTCACCCACTCGTGCACACTACCAACACCAATCTCCTGGACTCTACCTAAAAGGAAGTCCACCGGGAGCCTTGGCTCTTGCCGGTAACATTAAAAAATATGGGGATTAAGCCAGTCGCCTGATGAGGGGTAGTGTTGTAACAAAACAACAATTGGGGGAGGCACGAGGCCCCAATCCATTTTCCTGGACACAGGCAGAGGATGCGCAGAAGGTGGTGCAATGTCTATTAAAGCGCTTCGCACTGCCCATTCCCGCCCGGATGATACGGGGTAGTCGCGAGACTTTTCAGACCTTATATATCGCCAAAGCTGCATTTACCAGGGAGGACTCAAAATTACGGCCCTGATCGGAATGGACCCGACTGGGGACACCGAACTTATAAAACCATTCAGCCACCAAAACTTGGGCTCACGGTCTCAGCCCGTTGGTCTCGCGTGTGAGGCGCGACCAGCGTATATTTCGTGGCGTCCGTCATAACCAACCACGTTCTCCAGCCCGAGCGAGTTGGCTCCAACGCGGTGAAGTCTATGGCCAGTATTTCATTTGGCCTAAAGGCCAACAAATGGCCCATAAAGCTACTAGGGCGGAGTTGGTGGTCTTTGGCAACCTGGCACCTTTCACCTCTCGACACCATTGTACCCACATCTGAGGTCAAGCCAGGCCAATAGCAGCGCTGCCGCGCAACTCAGTGGTGCGTTCCATTATGATGCCCATGCTCCTGGTGAAGCAGTGTCAAAACTTCCTGGTGCAATAGTGATGGTAACACCACCTGAAGTGCCTCCTCTCCCCATCCGAAGCGAAACACTTTCGGCGGTGCAATACTCCGTCCTGCTCACACAACCGGCTCCATTGGCGTAAAAGATTTATCACAGCCTTGGACGGCTGCCGGCGGCTCCTCAGAGCTAGGAGGGACCCACACCGCAAAACCTTAACACTTCACCTATAACGGGTCCTCCTCCTGCAACTTCTGCATATCCGGCCAGGCCAGGCAGCACTGTCACTGCTGCTTGGAAAACCACTTTCGTCTTTCCAGCTCCCCTTACAATGGCTGGGAGTGCTGTGCTGGAGCAGTACTGCCTCAACTCACCCTGACTAGAGGGACCCTGTCTGAGGGCATCCGCATTCTGGTTACTCTTTCCAGGCGATACTTTAACTCAAAATCAAAGGCAGATAACTGTGCAGCCCACCGCTGCTCCGTGGCTAAGTTTGGCAGTAGTCAGGTGGCTGAGGGGTTGTTATCAGTGAAGACGACACACCTCTGCCCCAGCAGATATTCTCTAAACTTCTCAGTCATGGCCCACTTGGCCCGAAAACTCCAACTTCATAGAGCTGTAATTTGACATGTTTGCGCTCAGTGGGCCTAAGACTGGCGGCTAGCATAAGCTATAGGCGCCTCTCCCCCCTGTTCCTGAGACAAAACTGCCCCAACCCTCTATGGCTGGCATCTACCTCCAGGATAAAGGGAAGGGAAAAGTCGGCATAAGCTAATACAGGGGCAGAGGTGAGCCTACCCCTCAATTCCTCGAAGCTCTCCTGACATTGTTAGGTCCATGCAGCCCCAAAACTCAACTCTGTTAGTGCCCTGGACTTACGACCAACAAATTCAGCTACTAGAAGCGATGCAGAGGAGCAGCCAACTTAGTGAAACCCTCTACAAACCGCCTATAGTAACTGGCAAACCCAGGAGCGACCGAAGCTCTGCCACCCCTGTAGAGGCTGCCATTTCTTCACTGCCTCTATCTTACTGGGATCTGTCGACACCCCATTGGCCGAAATAACATGTCCCAAGTAACCTACCTCTTGCTGGAAGAACCTACACTTAGTTAAATTAGCCTTCCAGCCCCTCTGGCTCCAACCGACTCAAAACCACCTCTAACCTCTCTAGATGTTGGGTCATAGAGGAAGAAAACACCACTATGTATGTCCAAATATAAAAAGGGACTGACACTGCTGATCCCCAAACACCCTCTCCATTAGCCTCTGGAAGGTGCCTGGGGCATTGCAGAGCCGAGCGACATCTGATTCCATTCAAAAGACCAAAGGGTGTGCAAAGGGCAGTCTTATGTTTATCCCCTCTGTGACCCGGAACCTGATTGTACCCACTGGCAAGGTCCATAGTGGAAAACCACTGGGCCCTGTCAGTGAGTCCAAAGTTTCCTCTATCGTGGCAGAGGGAAAGCATCTTTTCGAGTTTTTGCGTTCAGCTGGCGATAGTCCACACACATGCATAGCGTGCCATCCTTCTTTTGGCCAACACAATTCACGGACTGCAGCTCTCTCGAATAATGTCCGTTTCCAGCAACTGATTTATATGCGTTTTACCACGTCATACTCCGGCGAAATATCCGTCGGTACGCTGTCGAACTGGGACAGAATCGGTCAAAGGGATGTCATGAGAAAGAAGCCGGTACATCCCAAATCGCCTTCATACTCTGAGAAAACTGAATGAAATTTCAACAGCGAAGCCTCTCACCTGTTCCTGTTCAGTCTCTGACAAATCAGACAAGTCAAGCTTCTTGATTTGTTCCTGTACTGAAGAAAGAACAGTGGGCATCTGAAGATTTACTAAGGCCGACACTGATTTACATTCAGAGACACCACGGGGCAAACTGCCAATAAATACACTATGCAAGGTGCCCAACACTGAGTTGCGAACAACATTACATCAGTCTTACCTACGTTAATAACAGGTACATACATACGGTACCTTGCGTCACTCGCATGCGCAGCCGATGCCAAAAGACCTGCAGGCAAACCAGTTTCTGGTGGTTCAAAGAGCGCGGTATCCCCAGCGAAGTGCCCAGAACAAGTGGCAGCCACTAATTTTTATCGTGCCACCTGGAACCGCGACAGCGCTCGCGACCCGCGGTGCGCACCCGTGCCCATCGGCTCTCTTGCGGACAGCACTTACCTGACAACAGTGCTGTAATGCTTGGAACATTGGCTTAGAGGCCCCTGACACAGGCGGTTATGTCAAAGGGCGGTACCATGCTGCCCAAAGAGCTCCTGATAGCACCCGGCTCAACCGTTCATTCCCAAAATACCAGGGACCCGGTATGCCCCAGGAGAATCTCTAACCACCAGCCGCCACACCCGAATTACCTGACATAAAGCTTGATGTCCAATATAGCCAACATACGGTATCCAGCGTCCATTGGCGCGTAGCTGCAGCCACTGACGTGCCCTGTCCTGGCCCCATGGTGCAAATAGCTCCATAAAACAACTCTCCGTGTCGTGGACACCATGGAGCCAGTATCAATCAAACAGGGCACTTGTACTAAATACAAACAACAAGGTGAGGGCATGGCGCCATTAAATGTGGCGGGAACCTGATGTCACCCGAGTCATGATCTTTCCCTACCGAACTGAGACTCTGCAGCTCGGTAGGAACTAGTTTTCCGGCCGGTTGGGAACCGGTATGCCCGCCCTCACCGCCAGAAGCTGACTCCACGGTGATCTAAAGAGGGAGAATAACCGTCCCCCTCACAGTCCGCGGGCAAAATAAGCCTGGTTGTTGACACCGATGACAAAGTAATACCCGATGCGAGAAGGCCGATTAGCCAGCTGAAAACTGCCTACCCACAATACTCTGAGTAAGTTGGTCTAACTGTTGCTGCTGTGATTTTAACATTTCCGCAGCTCCTCAACTCCGACTGAGAATGCCCGTGCACCCCATACTGGATGCCATAAGCCATTGGGACTGACTGACTCCTACCCCTCGCACCCCCTGGGCCCCCTCCGCTCCCACCTAATTGCTTCCCCGTAACTCTAATAAGGTAGAAGCGGGCTGGCGAACTAATTGCTTTAGCTCACGGTGCGGAGGGCACTATCGGGCGACGTGCTTTCGACAAACTGATCCCGCGGTACAATTTTAGGCATTAGGGATAGCGTTGGGTGATTGTTGTTTAACCCTTTCAGAAGAGTCATCAAGGCCAGGGGAAAACTCAAGTAGAGATTCCCGTCTTGCTGCCTCCTGGAAAAACGCGGCTTCTTGGGCGCCCGCGTCAGTGAGAACAACCATACAACTCCTGCAAAATCGGCTATAATCTTATCCGGGTCCCCGTTCTTCCCTGGGGCGGTGCCTAATCTCCTCCCGCTTCACCTTCCAAGTGATCGAAGAGAAAAATGCTTTATCGGCTTTGGACAAATAGCGAGAGCCGCATGCATGCCTCAGCCTCCTCCACCCACTAATACCTGTACGGGATTTACCACCAAATTTTGGACAACGCCTGTCTCTGGGCACAAAACAAATCTTTCGGCACCACTGAATCAGCCTCAACTGACTGGGAAGGCCAGGCACGCTGCAAGGGCAACAGGAACAGTACTGGGACCAGGCAACTCCTGCTCCGCGCCGCATAGCGGTCATTATCTGCTTTCAACTGTACTACTAATTCTCTTAACTCCGCATTTCATCCTCCATACCGGTCATAGCTACACTCACCCTCAACGATAGGGAAATGGCGCAGCTGGAGGAACACGAATTATCAAAAAGGCAGAAACACACGCTGCTGTTTTGCTTCTGAAAAAACAAAAAAAACATATACAACAAATTTTAAATCAACACAAAATATGCTCCGCCCTCACTCAGAAAAATCCCTGCCTTGCTAGGTAGACCCTGCCGACTACGCCAAAATGTGGCAGTGCGTTATGGTCTAACAGACCCCAAAATCACTATTAGTTTAATCCGACTTCGCCACCCTGGTGGAGCCAGAAATTACTCTCAATAAGGACACAGGTACATTTTACCATTTGAAGGCAGGGAAGTAAAACCATGTGAGGCAGTATCAATACAAAAATACGCTTTATTATAATAACAATAAAATTCTCTCCCTCCAGAAACACTCCATCAAATTATTAAAATAACTCCAGGGCCAGGCTTCGTGGCAACAGGGCAGGCCGGCTGCAGCTCAGGCAAACCCACCTAAAGTCACACCACAGTAAACACTTCACACACACACACACGCAATAAGGCAAATTATATCAACACACACACACAGCACCCGTGAGACACCATGGAAGGAAAGCGACTAGCCTCCCCTGCTCCACACGGATACCTCACTGGCTCCTGGAGACAGAAATAAGGGAAAAATTCACAAAATTACAAAAAGAAGATTATAAAAGAAAAAGAAAACACAACCAGACTGAATTTACAAACAATAATTGTAGGGACCCCAATAAAACGCTGGCGTCCTAAGAGCACAGAATGCAGTAACAAAAGAGAATATCATTGCCTGAAGGACACCAGAATTACAAAACAAATAACATAAATGATGTAAATTCTTTACTATAACATAATGCAATATATGACAGAAACATAAACCAATTATAATGCTGCCACAAACCAACCACAAATGACACAAAACGAAACAAAGCAAAAACAAAACAAAACAAAGGTAATATACAAAAAAGATTAAAGGTTATAAAAGAAACCCGGAATACAAAACACAGAAAACTCAATCAAAATGAGACAAATAAGTGGCCTAACAAAGGCACAGCTGGTGGCCCAAACGACCATCCAATCAGCGAGAAGTCAGCAATGACATAGGACAGGTCCATATTCAACCCAAAACCTGCCCCTAAGCAAAACAGCAGCGGCACAGGTAGTATTTTCACCGAGAGATCAGTTTAGAGACGGTGATATTCCCTTTCCTTTACCTTTAACAAGAGCAAATATTAAACAACAATCTACCAAATCCCGTTTACAGGAAAGAGAAACAACACGTTACTCACCAGGCGCCAAAGCCATATATTACTCCAACAAATGTTGTGACTCACGTACCAAAGCGTTTTCGCACCTGTTTTTACTGAAGCGCAACACAAAGTAAATAACACCATCACAAACAACCAAAGATTTAATGTGAGCCTGAAACATACCTGTAAGCGAACGCTGTCACACACTTGCCGCAATATAAATGCCACCAGCCCCGCTCTGCAAATCAAACTATAAATAGAGCGGATTAACTTCTCCATTCACAGAACTAGTCAATTTGGTCTTACCCTACCTGACTCAGTGAGGGCTATAAAGAGGAACGCCAGGAAGAGGAGAGCTCAGAATCAACCAGACAGCACCAGCGCTAAAATAAGAGTCCTTAAATAGTAGGGCAGCTTCCATCTCGTTGGTCCACCAATCAACTCCAAACCGGCCAAACACGGATAACCTAACCCTGCTACATTATCTAACATCTCATCATAAAAGTTACCAGCTTTACAATCAATACAATGTTCTGTGATGTCATGACAAACACCATGTTTACCATCAGTTGAGAAGTCAGCTATTAATTTACAGAAAAAAAGGGAAAAGTTTGTCTAAACCGTGATGTCATGGAACGCCCTTCACCTCTGACCCCAACACAAACAAACTCTTACTTCCATGGGGACAGAACAAACACACTTGAAGGCTGTGCTTTTCAGAGCCAGGGATATGTCACGTCTGATTGGTCTTAGCAAGTAAAACCTCTCCAAGTCCTTTGTCTGCTCCATTTGGCTTGGAGCAGAACAGTCTGAATGGAAGATGGAGACATGATGGAATTGCAGCTGGTATACTGGAGCATCTTCAGCTTAAATTAAAGAAGAATTGTACAGCTGACTTACCTAAATGTTAGAAAAGATTTTATGGAAGCTAGACAGACATGTTGGAGTTAAAATTGTGACTGGTGGAATAGAGGATAAATGAGTATATGTTTAAAGGAGATCAACCACTAAGTCAAACATACTGTTTGGAAGCTGAACACCTATGTTTGCAATGCAGATTGATGGGTCACTTTGAGCATCTTAAGGTAGAAAGTAGATTAAGAAAGTAGACAGACGATTATAGATATAATGGCAGTCTATGGGATCAGTTGCTAGGGTGCTAGAAGTGGTTGCTAGGGCGTGGCTTTACAGCATCATGATGCTTCTGGGAGACTGAGTCGTTGTCTGAGTAAAATGAGCCCACCCCCTTGTCTCTATGACAAATATCTGGGCAATTTTTTTAATTTCATAAAAATTTTATAATGGCAGTCTATGGGCCTTTATAAGTCTATGGGAAATTTCGGGTGACTTTTACGCCCCAGGGGTACAATTTACAGCCCATTGTGAGGTATGTTCTTACAGAGCCTGCCAACCTCTTCAAATATGGTAACCCACATGTTTCTATGAAATCCTCACTCTGAGCTATTACCTACCAAAGTTTGTCACAATGTTAAGTTTATGTGATTTTTCGGGGGGTGTTTTGGCCGCCCCATGAACATAGTACGCCCGATCGCTTATAAAAGTCATAGCTCACCTCTCCTCAATAAGCCGGTTGATTCATTCATGGGTCTACGACAAATGGCTCAAGACGAGTTATGTGCTGAATGTCTGTCCATAAAAAGAAGAACCATGACGAATAAAAAACATTCTGCAAACACCACTAATAATAAGCATGATGAATAATAATAGTGATGCTTTGCATTCTGTGAGCACCACTAATAAGTTTAGGTGGAAAAACAGTATGTTGGCTTTCTCAATGACTGTTAGAGTAAATGATTTGCTGTTGCCAGATTACTCAGAATGTCAAATGGAATCGTCAAAGCTACTGTTGCTAATCTCTGTAAATTGTTTTTATTAGATTAGTTGTGTAGGCCTAACCGAGGAGGTAGGCAGTTAAACATAATTACACTTAATGTCATGCTAAGATCTCTAGCATTGATATTTCTCCAGCTGCCAACCTGCAGTGGCCCTGAACACGTCAGGCTCGTCATGTTTAAGGCATAATGAACCATAATGTAGTTCACATGTTGTATGAATCATGTTCTCACATCTTGTTCGGTGGTGGTTGGGTTATGCACAGCATTTTATAGTCAAAGACCTTATGAGAGCCAGCTGTCTTTTTCTTTTTGCTGTGTGTGAATCAGGAAGTTGGAGACCCCCACCTTTGTAGTCTTTACCCTTCATATACAACGTCCTGGAGTGTTTTCAAAAGATCTGCTTCATTTTGATGTGTGTGTCTGTGGGGGATGACATGCATGTTGAACCAGAGGTTAAAGCTAATAAAAGTTTATATGTATACATTCACAAATTGTATAACAAGTAAAAATCCATAAGCGATATTGACAGCTTTTTTACAGTTGTGCATTTAAGGCTACTAAAAAGCAAAGCACGCCTATGCAGTAGTTTCACATATAAAATATTCAACATTTACCAAAATTTTGATGAGAATTTAGGTAGTTATTTAAGTTTAGCATGAAGGTATTAATTAATTCACATAAATATGTAAGGAAATATAGAAATCAAAATAACCAGTCAACTGGTTTACTGGTCACTATTTGTTCCTTTATTTTCAATTGACTTCATTATTTAAAATGAATTAAAATTATTTAAATGCTGTGTTTAAAAAGTATAAATATAGTTTCTGAACAGCTAAACAAAATAAAAAAATAATCATTTAAAATAATTAAATAGCTGCAGGATCAACTTTCTAAAAATTTTCTAAAAAAAGTTTGTCACGTATAATGTTTACATTTTTTGCATGCATGTTGAAAACTGAACTAAATGTTTTTTTCAGTCCCTCATTTAATTCATGTGTTCTTGCACTTTGACCTCTCATCAGTAGCTTACTTCCTGGCTATAAGCAAAGCGGCTGGTTGTAGTTTGCACACCTGTCCTGGACAGAAGCACAAAGGGGAGCAACACAGCAGGGAAGGTTTTTCTCAGACCCAAATGTCCAAACTTTAGAGCTGTTGAAATGCTATCTGATTGGTCTTATAATGACACTCAAGGTCTCTTTTGAAGCTTAGACGCAAGTTCGGACAGTAAGCTTTTTGTCTTTCAAGCTCCCATTATTTACAAAGGGACACTGCATATGTATAATGACATGTTGGCATGTAAATTACTACAAATAAGTGTAAGAATAGGCAATCAGATATCTGTTGCTAAAAAACAACATGCAAATTTTGTGAGCTAGCCAATTCTATAATCCATTGACCTTTTTGACATAATTCACAATGAATGCAAGTAGTTTTTTCAAAAGACATACATATACTGTACAGGCTTATTATTACAGTTTTGTTCACAATTTACAGTATACAGACTGATATCTCCCCCTTGAATGGCTTGAACAACTGCTACACAAGACCCACAAATAAGCCCACAAAATTCAGGGAAAAGCCATGTAAACTAATTCACGTCTGTTTAATCCTTTATTGCAATAAAAACAGTTTTTATAATGTAACAAGAACACAATACAAGGAAGACTTCAAAAGACTGTTCTTACTATGTGCTAGCAATCATTTAAAAAGGACAAAATCTGGCATGATACACCATGAGAAGGGTGTACACAACAATTTTGCTCTAGAGAACTGCCACAGAAAAAAACTAACCCATCAAAATACTGTATATTACTCACATTTGTTACTGAGGAAATGGAAGTTTTGTAACATTTATGGTTAAAACATGTAAATTATTGCCTAGAAACAACATTACATGGCATGCATATGAAGGCAATGAATAGAGAATATTGTTTCCATATGTTGCGATTAATATTTTGCAGTATTATCTCTTATTAGATAGCTACTGTTTTAGTTTTTACTGTAATAAAATCAGCTTAATTACGTCATGTAGCTATATGTTTTTGTTACAAATATTAATATAATTAATGATATCCAAGTCCATATTTATTAACATTTACAGCTTTCAAAATGCATGCAGTAGCGGGAAAATATTTTTTGCTTGTCCTCTTTTGACCAGATCATATCTGTGTACTACTCTGGGGATTGTAGCTGCGCACCACCACATACAACAAATTTTGTAATTTCCCTCCGTTAATATAATGACTCTCTGGCTAAGAGATTGTAAGGGAAAGCCAATATATCAAGTAATAAAAAAACTCCAATTACTCTGCATGTAACTGTAGATCTTGCACAAGAAACTCTATAAATTGTAATCAATTGCATCACCTAGATTATAATTTTTATTACAGTCAATTACAGGATTGCTCTTAGGCACTGACGTCTTTTTGTAGGAATAGAAAAACAGGTGTTTGGTGACAAAATGGAATACAAAAGAAGAATTATATAATTTTATTTCACTTAAAAAAAAACACAAAGAGTCCAAACACAGACCAGAAATAGTCACAGCATGGTCATAACTAACATAAACTAACATAAATAGCAAAAAACTAGCAAGCAACTAGCGGTATCCACACACTCTAAAATTTAATAAACATCTCACTTTGTGCAATACAAATAAACAAGAATCCTACTCAAAAAATTCCAAAAACCAAAACACTAATCTGCTTCTTTCCCTTATGAAAGTCTAGCAGAATCAAGCCAGGCGATGTCTAAGAGAAAAGACTGCTAATCTCCCATTAAGCTTTGTTTGTTTTTA
Organism: Beaufortia kweichowensis; assembly: GCA_019155185.1. Taxonomy (NCBI): domain Eukaryota; kingdom Metazoa; phylum Chordata; class Actinopteri; order Cypriniformes; family Gastromyzontidae; genus Beaufortia; species Beaufortia kweichowensis. The sequence continues at coordinate 5,468,743 of CM032809.1, forward strand.
TGATACAGTACAGTGAATAAGTTCTTAGTTTTGTGTAAACTCTTCTTGAGATCTCTGAAACATCCCTTTTAGTCCCATTTCACTCTCTCTAGAATGTAAATTATGTTCCTTTTGTACATGTACTTGCTTTTGTTAAATATTTTTAAAAGCAAGTTAAAATAATTTTTAGACAATGATGTGCTTTAATTGTTGAATAGTTTAAAATATCTCATACAGTAAAAGATGGTTGTGTGAACATTCCAGTGTTGCTTTTGTGGATAATATAAGAATACTGCTAAAAAAGATCACGGCAGTGACATATGCTACAACTCAACAACCCAGAGAAAAATATCTGCAAGACTGGCATGAATTCTGGAGAACATGATGTTCCCAGTGAATTATTGTTTTAATGTACCTTTCATAGCAAAAAGCCCATTTCTCAAGGAGGCTGTAGAACGTCAACAGGCGATTTCATCTGGCAAAGAGAGAGGAGGAGAAAATGAGTGAGAAATCATTTAGACAGATTGATGATGATGAAAGAGGAGCAGATCTGTCTAATTGTAAACGTGGGTGTTATCACATCGCAAGTAAACATCCCTGTTGGTTTAATGGTTTGGACCAGGGATCAGAAAACAAAAGAAATCTTTGGGCTAAGCTGATGTACAATGGATGCCAATAATACAGAAAGTCATTAGAGTGCTCTTCATTATCATAAGCTTGTATAGCATCATAAATCTTACACCTTAAAGCCAATTAATTTGGGTGTTTCTTGCCAAATGTGAGAGCATGTTTTATAGTAGGGCATTAAGGTGGATATTGCACAGAAATAGACAAAGCCATGATTTTAATGTGCTCAAAATGAGTCTGCTTATTCCTGCAGCTGGTTTAATCGATGTGTTGTTCATATCTGTGAAATTATTTGTTGGCTTTCATCAAGTGAATCATGTAGACCCTAAAAGTGAAAATGTTATTGATTTACTGTAGTATTAACGGACCAGCTAATTTAATATCACACTTGCATCTGTTTACAAAAGGGCAAGTAATGAGAATAGAGAGAATAGAGATTTTGCTATGAAATGACAAAAAATTGAATTATGCAATGATAAAAATGATTAACAAATCCAAACTTTACTATGTTTACTATCCATGCCAATGGATTTTTTTTTCTTTTAGTTTAATAAGGCTTTAGACAAAAAACACTTGTAATACAGCATGAGGCTAGTGACCCAACTCGGAAGTGACAAGACCAATTTTCTTTCTTCTGCTTTCAACATATAAACTGGTCCCTGTGGCATTCATTAGGGTCTTTTGGGTTTCATAAACATATTTAGAGGTCATAGGTCACCACACAGTCAACATTTTGTTTTTTAAATGCAAGCTACTCAATTGTACTTGAAGGCAAAATACAGAAAGTAATTAGATGTCTGTCTCCTACTAATAGGGACAAATGTTGCTCAATTATTTAGTAGCAACAGAAGAATTTAAAGTAATAAATATAAATATACACTCATTTTATTCACATTGCAGACACAGCAAAGTTGTAGATTTGTGTAATGTCTGCCTAAATTTTCGGAAATATTAAGGGAAAATCCTACTGTGAACTTTCTATTTGCAATCATAGTTTAACACCATCCATAATCAAAAGATTTCATCAAACACATGGCAAGCCTTTGTGAAGCTATGGTAGGTGTATGCGTATGTATCTGACAGCACTACTGTAAGTCAAAGAAGATAATCATGTTTTGAAGACTACCTGGTAGGCATCGAGACAGGCTGCTAATATATTTAGCTGTTGGGTGCTGTCACTGATATCAGTGTTCGCTGTGCATTGTCTTACAGTGTTCAGCAATCATCTAACAAACATGTCTGTGTCCTGAATAACTGAAGCATCATTTAATGTGATTTTTAACTGTAGAAGCTTAGCTTTATGGTTGCTTAGAATTGCATTCAACCATGGTGGTAGTTTTGGATTAATGTGAACACTGTGAACAATCTTAAAATTTCGGACACAGATCGAAATAACATTGCACATTTTGTATGCACCGTGTCTACTCAAAATCTGATCTGAGACATATTTCAAAGATCAGGTTCTAAACAACTATTCAGACTATAAACAAATGGTTAGATTTAGTGAAAATATACTTATTGTTCTCTTGTTTCTTGTATATATCTAGTTCTATTAAAGTTAAATATAAATGGATATTTTTTCAAAAAGAACATTTGGTTCAGTAACTCCCACATCACAGATCACGTGGGCTGCGTTCACAGCACTGTATCACTTATCCAGTTGTCCAAACAAGGTCTAACACTCTCTTCAAGCATCCTACTGGAATATATTGTGTTTATTCTGCAATTTCTCACCCTAAATTTCAGCCGATCTGCTTTGTCTGCTGGTTCGAAACATATAGTGTAAGAGGGCTGAATTGCAGAACTTTGCCATTTAGAAAACTTGATTAGATCAAAGCCCTGAAGCAGTGGGAGGTGGTCTGAGATCTTGCATATACTTTGATTTACTTCTGTGCAGATTTGTAATGTTTATCACATCCCCTGAGTGTCCAGTTTATGTATGGTGTTATAAATTTCACAGCAGACACTGGAATGTACTTTTATCATTGTGACATGCATTGATTTTCATCCCTTCTTTGAAATTTTTGATTACATTTTGATTACATACAGGTTACATTTATTGGATAAATTGTACTAAAGTACTAAATTTCACTCTGCATTTAGTCCCACTTGTCTAACCACTATGTACACACATAAGAAAACATATTAAAATGTACCTAATCTGTACATTGTTTGGTGTTATTAAATGTACTTTTAAAGTATGTCTTGACCCTATCTCTAACTCTAAACCTACACAGATGTATGTATGTACATAACACGTATGTGCACAGTATCATTTTAAAAACAGTAGAAAATATTAAATAAGACAGTTTATTCAAATCAATTAGTTAAAAATATAAGGATCTTGACTTTCTCATGATACAATTTCTCATATTCAAAGTTTCAAATTATTTCATATTTACTTCATATTCACTCACCCTCCCATTATGACAGCACTCTCACATTAGAAATACAACGATTGTGAGAAAGATTTACTTATTCTGACAGCGTCTATCAAGGCTTTCTCTGGCAAAATCTGTTTCATAAGCAGCCTGACTCAGGTCTGGTATTCAGGACTCAAAATCTACTCAAAATACTCAAAACAATGGTTGCCATGGAGCTTCGGCTGTAGTGTCTACCCCGTTTTTGTGCGCCGTGTTCCCTTTCTCTTTCTGAACTTTCCTCCACGTTCCTAGTCACCCACCCTGACTAGAGGCTGTGATTGTGTGTCGTGATGTGTCACATTTTTCAGCACGGTCTCTGTTCTACTCTGAAACCACCCAGCATAATACAGACCTCATAGTCCTCTCACAAACAGATGGACTTATTTTAAGAACAGACACTGATTCACACATTAAAGATGCTGTTCTTTGATCAAGTCTTTTACAGCTGTAAGAAACAATCCTGACATTTGAGTATTTGCCGTTATGCAGATGTTAAACTACTTTCCCGTCCACATACACTATAAAGCATGCTTGAGCATCATCATTAGTCCAACACGGCAACACAACCAGGACACGACTGTTTGCCTGATCAATATAAAAAAGTCTCTCTGACAACCAACATTATTTATGCAATTGCACTATGAGCATAATTGCACTGGAATCATTATCCTATTGAGGTGCCCTAATCAAGACACCTTCCCCTAATTCCCACACTGGTAAAAGTTTGTTTTGTAAAAGCTGAAAATGAATAAATGCAATTGTCTATACTGCTCTGGGAATATTGTTTTTCTAATCATTTCCAAGGTCTGTAACTGAAAACAAGCAATTGTCTATACTGCTCTGGGAATATTGTTTTGAATTTAAGGTCTGGAAGCCTTACAAAATGTAACCATAAATTCAAACAAAATTCAAGAGCTTGTAAATTTGCATAATACAGATTCAATCTGACAAGGCACTGGTCTCCTGCATAGACTGTGAACCTGTTCGGTTTTCTGCTGATATTTGCAGCTTAGAGACTGAATTTATGGCACTGGTGGAAAATACTAAATGATAACAGATGAGACTAGACTATGATTCTGGCTCACACTGTCTAAAGCTAATGCAATAAGTAAGGACAGAACAACTAACATTACTGAGTCTGCCATATACGTTAAACAGTATCCTGAGGACTTGTGAAACAGTTTTTTCTGTTTCTCTTTTAATATATAGTGTGACAAATCTCCTAATGTTATTGAGTAAAATGTTACTGTGTAAAAAGTGAAACCATTCCAATCACAATGTTTTAAATTTAAAGCAATTCGTTTTTGCTCCATAGACGAGATAACCTTATACGCAAGATAAACTTTGAGCCTTGAAAGTACATTTTTGCATTTAGAAATTTGTATAGTGTACACCAAAAAGAAAACTGATCGACACCTCATTGATTTTCAGAGTGCTATCGGCTGCCCTAAAACTATTCCAGATCCAATTTTAGCCCATGGTCACTGCTTTACTTTACAGCTGCTGTTTTAAAGATGGTTTTAAAAATATATCCTGCATAACAAGACCAAAATCTTCCCCCAAGGCTTTTGAGCAAATTTTTGGACCAGATTCTTCTGTTTCTTTGTTACTTCTTTGCTAAGCAACGTTCCAGCAAGTTCACAAAGAGATCACTGACATATGAGTAACCACACAGATGAGTAAACCAAGCAACATTACAGGCCAAGTGACTACTAAGAATAATCCCTAGAAATAGCAAATAATTAAATAATTACATAACTGACCTTGCCTAGCATAATCGCATTTACCCTAGGCATGCATTTCCATGTTACAAAAATCTGGGAATGTATGAGAGAAAAGGAGAATGACCTGAAAAAACTCAGAATAATGTCATGTCCGCAACTGGTCATCATGTGAACATCACCAGTGTACACGTGCTAATACTGTATAATGTGGCTGGGTTTATCTATAATTTCCCGTCTGAACAGCGTGAGAAAGAAAACATCAGGAGAGAAAATAAGACAGCTGCTATTGAACAGCCAGAAACAGAATTTTTCTCCCCAAGCCAATTCAACCGAGTCAGCACAGCGTGACATTAAATGCTGTTGTCCAAATCTCAATTTCAGTGGCTCTCCAAATAATCTTTTGAAGGAAACATCCCACATATCTTCCCTGAGGACACGAATATAACTAAGGAAATTTATGATTGCTGTAATGCTCTCCAAGATAATATTTTGAGTTGAAATGTGCTGGAAACATAGATCTGCTGCCTGTAATATTATCCTGATTATAGAATTAATGAAATCTAGAGTGCAAAGCAAATATTATTTTCTCATCAATGTAAGGCCAAAATAGCTTTGCACTTCTGAGAATTATTCAGTGAAATACTGACATTCTTTGTTAGTAGAAGAATAACATTTGACAGAAAGAAAAACAAAAGGAAACAAAGGAAAATCTCTTCAATATCTCAGTTGATTCCCCAAGTCAGCAATGAGATTAAATGAAGTGCAAATGTAAACCTCTGCTTAAAAACCAGCATGTTTCTCCTGAGAAAAAAATCCAGTTTATTGAAGATTTCAATTCTGACACCTTCAAATTTATCCAAAACCAGGTTACACAATACAATCTACAGTCATTTTATCCATCCTCCTAATGTAGGCATATGTCATCTATTGTCTCATTTATTTCCACTGATGCTAAGCAACGTGACAACTTAATGCTTCAATAAATGAAAGAGAGCAACATCTGAGCAATACAGTTTCCCTCTGGGACACTTTGTCCCAGCAACTTTTGGTTGCTGGGACATTTGCTGGGACTTTGACGGCAAACTGAGGCGTTTAAATAAATTTGACCAGGTGTGTGATGCATTCTGCTACACTTTGAATGCATGACAACATAATGTTTGCAAATTGTACAGACTTCAGCACATTCATAGATTGTAAACATGCATCCCTCTTACCTCTCCAACGTCGTTGCACAGCCATCTAGTGGAAATAAAATGCCCTGGTTTTGCATTTATTTCTGCAAGTAGTACACATTCTGCTGTATAATAAACGAGACGCACATCACATTAATCCTTCGTCAAAGTCTCTGTTAATTGAATGCACGGGATCCATTATGAAGACTTCAAATCATAGCTTTACCGTATAGAACTACAATTCCCACTGTTGTTCCAAGGCACGCGCAACTTCCGGCGATTCCGGAAGTGAATTTAATACTCTGACAGGAACAACATCACGGGACTCTCATTCCTCGAAGCAGATAAATAAAATATAACCTGTAATATATCTCTACACAGCTGTAACATAAGACAACATGTCTAGGCAGTCGAACAGAACCACTGACAGCAAGAAAATGGTGAGTATGTGTGGCGTATTGTTGGAGATTGAATGAATGCTGCTCAGCTAGCTAACAAGCTATTATTATCTTTGGACATACTGCTTGCAATAGTGCAATTAAACGACTTTTATTTTAAAGAGGATTGTATAGTTAATGTAATGTAGTGTATTGTTAGACAGATATACGCCTATATTGTTATCTAGTCGATGGTGCTGCACGGAGAAGTGTCCAATAGTTTTGCCTGTCAACAAATCGACTATTGAATTGAACTTGATCTTGATGAGAAGCAGTGTTAGGTAGAATACTGTTCATTGTAAAGTGTAGCTCAATATCTTTTCTTAAGCGTAATTATGTTTTATCTTACATATATCTTTTAATATTTTACAGCAGTTTTGTTGGATATCGAAGTTGCATATCAGCAAATATTATATAAATTTAAACAATACAACAGTGAGAGTAAACACAAAACATACGATTAGGTCATGTATGGGTTTTTGGCCATAATAACTTTATAATGTCTTTGTATTTTTAATTTAACCCATGTTGTGCCACTGCCACCAGAGGGCGCTGAAGTCATTCAGACGTGAACATTATCATTTATTATACAGTACAAGGTTTTAAATTTAATTAGCACAATAACAGGAAAGATAAATAATTTCAGATATCAACAGGAAGCACAGTAATTTAATAAAAAGATTTTAATTTTAAATGTACATGCATTTGTTAATGACAGTTACTCGTTATTTGTACAAAACCTGATGAAAAATATAATAAATTGTCTTTTATAAACCATATGAATTTTCTGTGTGCTCTCAGGCTTCAGGACCTCACAGTTTATGTTCATTTAAAAAGATTATTTTTCCTGTTTACTTGTGTATATATATGTCACACTAGAGATGATTATAGAGGGTCAGTCTTTAACAGGTTCATCAGATGATATGTTAGTGATTTTCTCCTGGTTTGTCTGTTGAACAGAATTCAGAATTATTTACTCTGACATATGGAGCCCTGGTCACTCAGCTGTGTAAGGACTATGAAAATGATGAAGAGGTTAACAAACAACTGGATAAAATGTGAGTCTGCCATTCTCCCTTGCCTGCTCATATTATATGTGAAGTTGTCAAATATGTGCATGATTTTGCAGGGTTTGTTTATAAAGAAAATGTGTAGTTGTATTTTTTGTAAATGTGCCTGATCTCACAAATAATTTGTCATTATGGCATGTTATTTCAGTTCCCTTTTTCCTAAATAGAGGCCTTTTCCATATAGCGAATAATATGAGGTCATACAATTACATTCATATTAACACATTAGAAAAGTACTGTTTCAATATTTTTGGATAGAGCATAGCATGTCATACAGCTGTGTCATGTTATGTTTTAATTTTTTTTTTTTATTAAGATGATTTTGACAAACTGACATATAGATGCTAATTTTCATTTTATGCCAACATTTTTCTGGAACAGGGCAGTGGTGTCCACCGTTTTGTCCATTTGGTTTTCCATTAATTAACGCCTTTAGTTTCTCTGTGCAGTCTGTAGGTTGTTAGTATAGTAGGTGTGGTAATTACCCTGCGTCATCAAGTTTGCTGAGTTTGGGTGGTATTGAGAATGTAAAATGTGCCATTCTGGGTTTTTCAAGAACTGTCTCTCTCCCCACCCTGCTATGGTAAATGAACAGTGCAGTTGTAGGCTACACCCTTGATTTTTCATGTACATGATTCTGTTCCTCAGTTCTCGGATTTTCTTGTGGTGTTAGAGTAGATCCAGATGAAAGGTGTCAATGATTTTTTTGTATTTGAAAGTTTATTGTTATGTTATATGCTTATAAGCAGGCTTCTAAACATTGGACGAAAAGCAGTAAAGATGATAGAAAACTATGAGATGCGAGTCACTGTGCTTTTGAGAATCAGTGGGCAACATGTAGTCTTTGTCTTAATGGTATTTTCCATTTAAACCGTGCCTTTAACTAATCCAGTAGTCCCACTGATATTGGCTTTGGCAGCATTACTGAAATACAATCTTTTTTTAACCTTTATCCAAAATGGTACGAGCAAACGCAAGATTTAAGTCTCTCAGGCCAAACAAGTTCATATCTCTCTTTTATTTTTTTAGTCCTTGATGCTGAATGTTTCAAAAAGACCTTCAAAGTAAAAGAAATTATAATTCCAGTGGGTGTATTGGAGGATAAAATAAGGGTGAAGAAAAGAGCATGAACCTGGTTGGTCAATGACGATTTCTTTTGTTTTCTTCCATCCTTTGAAGGGGATACAATATCGGAGTGCGTCTGATTGAGGACTTCTTGGCTCGGTCCAGCGGGGGAGGTGTCACGATTTCCGAGAAACAGCCGATGTCATTGCAAAGGTAACGTGAGCATTTTAAGCCAATCAGAGCGCATGCTGAGAATAAAAGAAAGAGATGTGGACAAGTGGACAAGCATGTTAATGTGCAAGCGGCTGGAATTTGAACCTGCAGAAGGCCACATGCTTTTTGAGTTTTCAGCACATCTTTATACGGTTTTCATTTTTCCGACACACTTGTGCTTGTTGTCTTTGGTCTAGTAGAGACACAGGCTGTGCTTTTTTATGAAACACTACTATTCACCCTGAGCATAGGGTTCACACTGACAGAACTAACAGAGTGTTTTTCTCTCTGTCTATCAACTGTCTTCATTTGATTGCTCTCTTTTTCACTCACTCGCTCTCTTTCTGTGTGTCCCACAGCCTTCTTGTTTTCTTCTGTTTTCTCATTCTGTCTTACCTCACTTTTCATCATGTGTTCCATGCTGTCAAATAATTGATTTTATTTATTTTCGTGTCTTTTAGAACCAATCTGACTTGCTTTCTTTCATGGAATAAAAAAGATGGAATTCTGAAGAATGTGTTGATATATGTTTTTCATGCAATTTATAAAGAATGGGGACTGGAGATTTAAAGCTTTTATATGGTCACAAAGTACAGTAGTCTGACATTTTTTTAAGTCTGAAATTTAAGTTGTTATTGATTGAAAGCCGTGATATCCATTTCCTCAGTGCTGTCATAGTGCCAAAGTGTCTGATTCGTAAGTAAATACTTCTTTTAAGTTGAATATTTTTACAAAACCAGTTGTTCATCAAACTCACAAATCAGAAAACAAACTGTCAAACTATCAGTTTAGTTCACTGACTGTGTGATTTATTGCTTGAAGAAAGTGACCGATAGTTTTCCGAATTTCTCCTTTTTGAAAAAAGTCAGTTTAGATGGACATGACGGTAAATAAATGATGACAGATGACTGTGCTTGCTCCCTGGTCGGAATCCAGGTTCAGGAAGTCGTCTTGAAATGCCAAACTCTAAATTGTGCTGTGATGCAAAAACCTCTCAAGTCATTTCAGTGTCAAATAGTTGCTCTGAGTTGTACCCGAAAAGAATGTCCCAGCTCTGCAAAATCACTTAAATGTGGCCTTGACATCACCGATAAAGCTTCAAGTCTTTTCTATATATTACCAGGTTGCCTTCAAGATGTACTTGGGCATCACTCCTAGCGTGACCAACTGGAGTCCTGCAGGAGATGAGTTCTCTCTTATCCTCGAAAGCAATCCCCTGGTGGACTTTGTGGAGCTTCCTGATAACCACAGTAACCTGGTGTACTCCAGCCTTCTCTGTGGAGTGTTGAGAGGAGCTCTTGAAATGGTGAGGAGTGTGGTGGTTTGCAATGTTTTGACATCCCTCTGTCGTCATTCAACCTCTGTCTTTCTGCTCTTGCAGGTTCAAATGGCGGTGGATGTGCGATTTGCCCAGGATACGTTAAGAGGTGACAACGTGACAGAAATTCGCATGAAGTTCATCAAAAGGATTGAGGAGAACCTGCCAGCTGGAGATGAATGAGGCGGTTTGGCTGAGAGACACTAAACTCTTCGACATGAGAGACTATGTTTGGGTGGGAACCAGAAACCCAATGTGTTTGTTAAGAGAAGAGACAACCTCTTTGACAACCTTACATCAATGCATTGCATCGTATTTAAACCCATCATTCTTACAATAGAGTCCAACGAGAAAGCTTTTGGAGTTTACCATCATGATGGTTCTCTTTGTTGCTGCTGTAAGTTCTCCACTCAGATGTTTTACCCCGTCACCAAGAATATCATGGTTCATGTTTTTACTTCTGCGATTCGTCTCAAGTGTGTTTTTCTTTTTATGACAATTTGTCTGTTTGTCTCCAATGTATTTTTTGTACTTTATTTTCAGAAATCCAATGGTATATACGTTCTACAAGGTTTAATTTATTTACCCATGTATCATAATCAGATTGAATAAATCATTAACCACGAACAACCATGACCGTGCCCCTCATTTTTCACTAGTCCACTCAATGAGCCTTTGACATAGAAAAATATTTTCGTACAGTTGCAATAAAGCAGTCATTAGAGCAGACCTATCACGGTTGTGTTTTCATGCCTTTTACCCTTGTGTCGAAAACAAGTTTTAGATTGCTAATCTAAAAGCAACATTTTAAGAAAGGGCCTCATGTTCAACAAGAACAGAGCTGCAGTCTTACATGCTGCCGTGGGAGACGCACGTGTTTTGTGGAGGGGCTGATGGTGTAAATATGTAGATAATGGAACCTGTGTGTGTTGAACCTGTGGCAGGTCCCTCCACATGTATGTAATGAAGTGTCACGACAGCCCCCATCGCCATCCGCGGCCTGTCGTGTACAAGCCATCACGTCGTGGAGCTGTTATTCTGTGCGGTTAGAGTGAAACAACAATAACAAGGGCCTAATTCGTCTCAGATGTTTACATAAGCAACATGGAAGCAATCAGGGCCGGCGGGTTCACCGGTGCGCGTGCGGGACGGGACTGTTTGGGGAGCCAGTGAGTTTTAATGGTGTAGTTAAGGGGGTCACAGTCGTGCGGACCGGTGGAGGCCAGAGCGTGTGACGGGAAGGTCGTTCGCTATAAGGCGTTCACTTCTCCACCACAACTCGAACTCTGTTCGTGACACCTGATAATAGCCTTACGTCATCGAGAAGTCATTTTCTGGATCTCGTTTTCCCCAAAATTCCACACCTCGTCAATCAAAATGAAAAGACGTTTACTACCGTTAGTCCCGTCAGGTTATGAGAACTAGCTTTTCAAATGCATTCTCATGGGCTTTGCTATTTTAAAAATATTGTTTATTGTGTCATTGTTTTTTTACATCAAACCACTAGAGGTAGCTCTGAGCATTGTTCTCTGGGTTCCCATCTCTTTCTCATGGATCTTTTAGTGTTTCTCTTTATTTGGTATTTGATTGCTCACGGGTGTACCGACTGCTTGTTTTTTGAATCTCAGGGGCTGGGAAATTATTTAGTGAATACATTCTTCACTCCCTTGATCTTGATTCAGGGACATTTTCAAGACTAAAATCCCCTCTTAGAGAGCTCTTTCTCAATGTTATGCATATATACAATGTATGTATTCTGTAATGTGTATATTGGAAAAAGAGAAGAAGGAGGAAATGGTTTTGTGCAGATGCTAAATGTAAATCATTTGGCAGAATTAGACTGTTGTATCATGGGAATATACAGCTGGGTTTGTGTACCACGTGAAAACCTGTATCACTCCACCATATGTACTTAGGAATTCCTGACTCCCTGTTTATTTCTTCATAATAATGTACTGTGAAACAATTCACGTGTTTCTTACAATATTCTTTGTGTCAGTATACATCAACCAATATCCCAAATCAGTATGAGCAGAAGGATGTACTCTAGACAACTCTACTCGTCTTTTTCTGTATTCGTTGATCCTCATTTGTATGAGCTATGTACGTCTGTGTGGTCAACGTGCCAGGCCAGTACTGAAATTGCTCATCAAGTTTGCTCTCAAAGCCTGAAAGAATTCCTCAGTGCTCTTTTTGCACCATAAGGGATTGATTTTTAAAGCTATTTTGGTTCTTTTTTTCTGCATGTCTAAAGACATCAACAAAGGAAAGAAAGTTGTCTCAATTAATTCATGTACAAGTTGTTTAGGGTTTGTCTCACATTTATATGCATCCAGCACCCTCCCATATTTTCAAATTTCACCCCAAAATGAAGATTTTTTTATTATTTACTTACCCACACGTTGTTTAAACCTCTATTTTTGGGTAAACTATCCCTTTAGGACATTTTATCAGGACAGTTTCTAGCATACAAGTAGCAAATGTTACGTATGCTGGAAATGAGACGCTGCACACCAATCTCATTTAAGCTCCCTAAACACAACCATGTGCTCTTTATCAAAAACAAATGGTGAATGGCACGCTGAAACAATAAAATGCTGTGGATGGCCTGCTGCTGGCTCACCGTTATTGAATCCCCCTCATCCACTCTTCTGTCTTTTGCTCTCTCTCCTTGGTTCTTCCACCATATCCCCCACTTTCAAGCCTTGCCAGGGTGAAAGAATTGGCAGGGCGAGAGACCGAGGTCAGAGGAGGGAATCGGAGCGGGTCAGGACCCGGTGTGTTTTAAAAATACACCTTGCGGGAATAACAAACATGCCCCATAGGACCTGACCTGGTCCAAGTCTCCTACAGCTGTTCTGGACCAACAAAAAGGGGATGACACACAAATTGACGATGTTCCCTGGCTCGCAGAATCTGCGGCACGTGCGCTGTTTCCAGTAATGTCAACATTAAATCAGAAACATTAAAAAAAAAGAGGATCTGAAGAGGAACAAGACCTTATGTCGTACCTCGGGGATGTCAAGAAAAGATTTAAATTATGTCCTTAAGGCCACATGTTTTCCTATTATTGTTTAAACAATTTTTGATTGTAAAATAAATATATTTGATAAAGCTCTTAGGTAGCAACTGCATTCTGTGTTTTAGTATTACACCAAACATTTTTTCAATTGGCATCTTAAGTCATCATTTTTACAACATGTGAAAATGACCTACTTCCCTTTTTTCATGATTACTAGGATGCTGATCTGAATTAAACACATCTGGGACAAATATAAATGGAGCATAACCTCTCTATCTCACTTAGCAACCTCTGGACCAATGTGTTCGCATGTACTTGAAAGGCCATCTTTTTCTATTTAGTCTACAGTCTTAACAGAGCACATGATGGAAATTATTAAACTAAATTACTTTCGGTAATATGACATTTTTACTTACTGTAATATGTGAGTCTATTGATCTACATACAACATGTGGTGAAAAGTATGAGGACACCCCTTTCGTTATTTCAGCTACACATGCACTTACAGGTGCATAAAATTAAGCGTAAATTAAGCCATGCAGTCAGCTTAGACAAACATTTACATTAGAGAAGGGCCTGTTTCTGTTTCAGCATGACAATGCCCCTGTGTACAAAGCAAGGGCTGTAAAGAAATCCTTGTATGCCATCTGGAGTCCACGCTGTCAATAAAGCAAAGGTGGGACTAAAATACTATTAAAAATGTTTTAATGAAACTTTCTAACTCTTTTCTCATATTGCTATTTTGACAATAAACTTTCAAATTGAATGTTTGGTATTAAATTTGAAACGAATGCAAAATAAAAGCATTATTATCTTTCCTTCCTATGTACTTTCCCAGATTCCCAGAGAACACACATACTTGTACAACTTAAACCAACCAAATAAAATCATCTATCAAATGCATAAATGCAAATGTATTTTTCTGTAATGGAACCTGTGTGTGTTGCTTGACATGATCACAGTTGGATATCACTTTGGCACATTCTCTCTGAATTTCTGTACCGTTTCTAAGCATATTCATTTATTAATTTTTTTTTTTCATAAACGTGTTTATGAAAGACATATAGTAGCTTATTATGGTATAATAGACTTGTAAATTATTGCAATGATTTAATGCACCCTATGTGCATTTCAGTAATTCAATGGTCCTTTTTGACAATTATTTTCTTAACATATGCACACTCTTTAGCAAATATGTCAGCTCCGAATGACAGCATACTCTTAGCTCACTCAGGTCTGCACAAAGCCACATTAATTTATGAAAATGCATGCCACTGTTTTCTATATTGACACTGTAAACTGCATAACACTAAAAAATCCAAAATGTTCCAAACTAATTACTACTTGCGTAGCTTTCGAGTGAATGACATTTTTTGAATGCATAATTGTCCTCATGACATGTTTTTCTCAATCTCTGTTTTAAATAAGACGACTTCTGTTGAAAAACCAAACAAAATGTGACACAGCACTCCATCACCTGAACGCAGTGATGTCATTACTAGACTGTTTGACATGAATACTCCCCCGTGTCAAAGCTGGTCGTTCCAGTAGAGCAGTCAGCTATGTTTTGAGTTCTTTATTGTGTAATAAACCAGGGCCAGGTCCAGACCCACCCTTCTAACCCATTTTGAAAGTAAATGAGGTTATATGCCTCCTAACAGCCCACTCTTTAAGTGTGCATAGACTCTCTCTGGCTGGAGGCCTAGCCATAATTCTGTATGCTTGCTTAAAGAATAACAGTAACGCTTTTTATTTTATATATTTATATTCCAAGCAGACCTGTACTGACGGGGCCATTTCTGTCGGTATTTTATAAATGTATAAAACAATTACGAATCAAATTGGCCAAATCTCTAAATTGCAGGAAGTGGCATTCAGTTCCTTGTTTTTCCTTTCCAGCTCTACCCTAATTTGCTTGTGATATTTGTGCGTCCCGAGTCGATCTGAAAGAGAGTTCTGGAACAGAGGATGGGTTGTGGAGACCAGAGTGGTTTTTGTCATGAGGGGATGGAATGCTGAAGCAAACCCACATGAATGAGTCACTATGGAAACAGTCTAACAGTTCCAGAGTAACTCGTGTACACATCGCACCATGTGTGCCCAGCGAACTGAGAAAAGAAGTACAATTCTTACGAGTGACTGTGTTTCAAATAGACAAACCCTCTAATGCTTTCTTTGGAAGAGTAAAATTTAGGTGTATATAGAAATAATGCCATGTAATGAGATGTTTGGATTCATGGTGGCTTGATCTTTGTTTCATTTTCTCTGTGTTGAAAATGTAGCCTATACATGTATTTATTTAAAAACATTTTTTGCCCCATTAAGTTTAATGGTTCGTAGAATGAGTGGAGGGACCCTTTGTGTAAGCAGCACAAATTCTTTATTCGCCGTTTATGCCAATAAACTACCCCTCACAGAAGGATGTTATGACGCATTGTATAATCTGAAAGTTCATTGTGTACAGATACCGCTTCAGGAGAAAATACCGTTTGGGCCACCAAGAAACATTGATTATTCTCTGATTATAAAAACAGTAATGTTCAAAGTGATTGCTGACCCAGAATAAAACTGTATTGCTTGAAAACACAACTGTGTTATATGTCAGTAGCCTTATTTCCGTTCTTAATTTCCTCTCAGAAAAGATCAGCTATGCCTGATATGTGTTTTTTAAAGAAAAACGTAACATTTTTTGCACAGTGTATCTTAGTACAGTTTGAACGTTGATTGATTTTTACAGGTGTAAGAAAAAATGATGAAGATCTCTCAATGAAGAAGTGTTGCAGTAACAAAGTAAGTGATGCACTTTGGGTTCAACAGAGTCAGAATGAACCCCGAACATCCTAAGCGCAAACCTTTTATACAAATACATTGTACTACTAATGTAAATGAAGTTGCTCCTATCGTAACATCTGTCATCTGTATGTTAACGAAGTCCTGACATCCTGTCTGAGATGGTTCTCTGTGTCCCACACCCATTCCCATTTTACAATTGGAGACCATTTGCTTAGGATGTGATCATCCCAAATGGTCTAGACCTAACAACATAACTGTTGACTCTTTTCATCTCTATGATAATTAAGCCATTTAGGGAAATGAACATGATCAAACATATATTATGGAGTGGAATCTGGGTCGGGGCAGACTATAGATTCTTACACAGGAAACACATGAAGGTTATATACTCATGAGAAAAATCTGAGAAACTGAAGACTGAAGCAAACATCTCTCTATTTGTTCTTCATCTCATTAATGTCACGATAAAAAGATTTGAGTTTTCTCTTTCCTATGGGAAAAGTTTGCAACAGATCTCAAGCCTTAAATATTATTGGTGTTTACTGGAACCATATGAGTGTGCTGTTGCTGCATAATAGTAAGGAAACATATTTGCGTGGGTGATGACAGCACGAAGCACAGACACGCTCGCTGACCCTTAATACAGCGCGCCGGCGACAGTCCAAGAATACGACAAGAGGCTGGCGTCAATGGCGCATATTCTGCAGAACCGCTCTGAGCTAAATGTGCACGCAGGGTGTTATGTCTGGGTCAGATTTGATCTTATGACTCTTGGGCCAATCATATTTCTAATTGAAGTCTGGCAGGGTCCTTTCGCCACCTTGAACAAAGCACTGGGTTGTGTCGCACGCATACACTTGCACAGACATCTGTACAACCATAGTAATGAACAAAAACTGTTGTCAACAGAATGACATACACAAGAGTTTGCCATGGAGACAGCAGGATTTATGTAACATTAAGCTCTGTTTGAAAATCTGATGAGCTGCTTCTTAAGTTTCTAAGTTTGGTTTACGATTTTAGAAGCTCAAAAAGTAGAAATTTCTTTTAACACATCATGAATGTCTTAAAGTCTTTCTGCAGTGCATTATGGCATTGTCTCTCCACTGTACATGCAATACTGCCTCTGAATTCATTCTTAGTCTAACATGCTGGACAAATCAGGCTAGGCGGTATCTTACATTTCTTACTTTTCCAAACAGCATCAAGAGCACCCTCATGATGCCCTAAAATACAGTCTCAGTAGGCAGCTCTCTATATTTTGGCTATGAATATTTAGCATATTAATTCAAAGGTAAAAGCATCATTGGTGGTTTTTATGCATTCATTAAAAATGAAAACTGGTGAAACTCAACACGTTTGGCATGTGTGCATGCTACAAACATTCTCAGGTCCTTTCACAGTGCTGATTGAAACTGTAGGCATGCAGGTCTTTTACCCTGGTGATAATGAAGTGTTGACAGCTTATATTGTTTATATAACACTTTATACCAGTACTGTGAATCTGGAAATGTTTTTCAGGCTTAATTAGTCCTCCGACACCTTTGCAAAAACAGCTATACAAACTGCAGCTCTGCAAAGCATGTGTAAACAGCAAACAAACAATAGTATGCTTGGTTCCGTATTTACAAACATCTGCAGTTCCAACACTCTTATATATACACAGTACTGTGGTTCATAGTTATAGTATATACTTTCTAATTCGAAGCAGTCAATGCCTTTATTTGCTTCTAAGCAGCCTTTGCCGTGATAAATGGGCTTCATGAACTTTCATTTTGTTTAACATTCTGTCACAGTTCTCATAAATGCACATTCATATCCATCTTTCTAATCTTTATCTTGCACATTGCATTCTACATCTTAGACTTTTTGAATAGCAAGACAATGTTGTGTTTATTTAGAAAACATTTTAGCAAGCTTTTTGATGAGGCTAGATTTATCATTTCATCTCCATATTGTTTTACTTACGTTGTTTCATTGGTTATACTGTTGCTTGCCTTTGTGCTTTTACAAACCCTATTGTTCTCTTTACTTGACACGGACAGCATTCTTTTGTATTTTCTGAAAACAAAACATTTTTCCACAAGAAAGAACACAATGTAAAATTTTAGAAAAGTAGCTGAAAGATGGTTGGATTTCAAGAACCAATTTCATTCCCTCCGGTGACGTTCATCTGTCAGTGTGTACATTATTTTTCTCTTTCTTCAGCTGTTTAGGCCTTGAGTTTTTCAACCTTGAACGCCACACATACAGTCTCCTACTGTGGTAATCGTTTGGCTACGTAATGTGTGCCACTTTTTATGTCAAGACAGAGCAAGCCTCCAATTCATCACCCGCAAAAACAGCGTGTTCATCTTGTTTATCTTACTTTTTTAAGAAGCAATGCTGATGTTATAAAGGAAGCACATATAAAAGTCAGGATAACATGCTTTAATAGTTTGTAACTTTGATTTGATTGTACCACCTGGAGACCATATCCAATCTTGATAAACATCAGCAACTACACTGTAAAATGATTTCAAAGCCATTTCTAGATGGCACGTTCTATAGGAAGCAAACCTCAAACAACAAGAAATAGAGACATGAGATGAGATGGCAGGCTATTTACGTTTTAAAACAGACCAACCTGCACAGCTTTTCCATTAGAAGAACAGACTGGGACTCTATGCCCTTATTCTGAGTTTATTCTGGCCTTATCCCCACTTCACCTCTCAAACCGTATGAATTAATTTCCTGAATTGTCTGAGAAGTTTTCATTCACACATATAGCTTTTGACTGACTGCTGAAAAATCTATAAAAAAGTATAAACAATAAAAATGTAATATTACCTAAATGGAATGTCACAGGTGGATGTTTAATTACTGACACTATTGGCATATATACATAAAATTGTCACCCTGTTGAATTTTGTCTGTATAAATAACTACTTTAATGTTTCCTGTGGGCAGACTATGAAATATGCAGTTTTATTAAGGTGGCTATACTGTATGTTACAATGCTTTGAATGTACTATGGATTTAACACACTGTATACTGTATATGCAAGAAAGACATGACTAGCTATTACAAAATAGAAGTATAATCTATGGTATAATCTGTATTTCTGGTCTTTGCTAAAACTTTTGGCAAAAAATTGCTCACCCAAAGGCAAGGCAGAGATCAGTTTATGATCTCAGTAGTTACAGTCAGATCCTGAAAGACCGTTTGTCTTTGTTCTGGCAATGAATAATGTGGATATCATCAACTGATGGCAAATCACATTATACGATAATCTCTGCTAAAGTCACAACCTATTGCAGTGAATTGTTTGTACTGCATGGTGGTGTGGCTGTACCAGCACTTTGTGTGGTTATGCTAATAGTTTCAGGGAAGTTTTTTTCAGGGAACCACTTGAGGCCTGCTGGTAAGACAATCCAGAATCCAGTTGTGCCACATTTGATTAAGTAAACTTCATAAAGTGACAGAGCAGGAAAAACAGAAGGAAGAAAAGCAGACTGTACAATGTGGTTTAACAGACCGGTCTGAAAGAGTACAGTATATGATTAAAGAAGAACATTTCTTCTTTTGAAGAGTGGGATCTGGAAAAAATAGACATTTTGTTATACATATGAACTGGACATTGTTTGTGTTTAATATTCAAAAAACATTACATAAAGAGCATATTTATGATTTTACTAGATCATTAAAAATGGTTAGTATGTGCTGAATAATGTTTTAAAGAGAATTTCACATAGCCTAAATATTATATATAAAATGTAATATGTAATATAAAAAAAATTTTTACCACACCCATAACATGCATTTTTTTTTTTTCATAATTATTTTGATGTTTTCTCTATACTGAACAAGAAAGTTTATCTTGCACTTGTATTTTGAAAATATAAACAGTTGTGGAAAAGGACTTCCAGGGTCAAAGTTCAGAGGAAGAAGCTGTTCAAATGTGCACATGGTTGAGTTTCCCCATCATATTGAAGTCATTCTGTGTATTTTTAAACCTTATTTTACAGATGTTGGCGATGTTAAATTGTTTGATTTTCTTCTTTTCAACCTCTTTTTGTATTTGTATAAATTGGTTTGTTTTACTCTTATCCCAGAATTTCCACCTAAAACATTGAAATCTTTATTGACACTTGTATGTTACCAATTAGTGAGAGTGTGAAAGGAGTTTATTTTCTAAAAGCCCGTAAGTGCCCACAGTTAGAAACATATACATTGCAGACTTGTATACTGCAGGTAGTGTTTAAAAGTATAGAGAAAGTGACCCACCCATTTCCAGGACGGTGATGCATCTTTCCTCTGAGAGCTCAAGGTTTCTTGGCTGATAATGTGGCACACAGGAAAAGATGGGTGGAGTCTTCCCTGAGCTGAGGAAATAAGCTTTCTTTCCTATACATAGCTTCCTTTTCCTGCCATTTCTTTGATGTGTAATTGTCTTTTTCTAAATAGGCCTCTGCGTCTTTAAAACACCCTCATATATCAAACAGTGTTTTACAAATTGTGATGACCTGAGGCTATGTTACCTGAAAAGACTGTTTGTGGACAGAAAAGGTCTCGGTTTCCCTCGTGGCACACTGTTCCATGACTTTGTATGTTTAGCAAGTATCAGTCGGTGGTAATTGATGTGTAATCGTTGTTGAGTTGAGACGGACATTTAAAGGTCACTGGTTTGGAATAATTGGCTTCTATTATCCTAATTTGGAAGAGTGAGGACAAACAAAGCTGTTAAAGAGAGGCAGTGGACCATGGTTATCAATCTCACAGCTGTCTTTGGCAGAAATGCAAGGCAATGTTATGAAGGGAATGTACACGGTCATTGTTAAGATGTTTTTTAGAGAAAGTAGAGCCTCCTGATGTATAAATGAGACATGATGCCTTAAGTTTATGTGTACACAGTTGTTCACAGATGTCTTGCTTTTAGAAGTTTCCTCAGCAGTAAAAAAAAACATTATTTTAATTTAATAATTATTTAAAAAAAAAAAAAAAAAAATTGTAAAAATATCATTAACATTTGTTTTTATAATTTTTTTGTTAGTTTATTGTTATGAAAATTTGTCAAATATTTATTATTGAGTCTTAGAGCTTTCCATCAATATATAGTTTGTCATGATTGGATTAGAATTAAACTATGAAATATGTAAAAAGGGAAATAACACAGGTTTTCCACCTGAGGAAGGGTGACCGTTAACAGGTTAAAAATACACAAAAATCTGTTTTAAAGCAAGTAAATTAGATACTTTTTAGTGTTCAAACTTGTTTCACATCATTTCCCCAATTTGCAATGGTAAACGTATAATAATGGTTCATGAAATGAGCTGTTGGGTACGATTTGGGTCAGTTTGATGTCATTTGACTTCAACACGAGTAAAGATAAGTGCACAAAGTAACCTGATGTTTTAAACAGAGATGGCGATAGAGAGACAAAAATGGCAGCTTTAAATGGGAAACATTAGATTTGGTGGCAGTAAAGGGGGATGTGCCCTATAGTACATGAGACAAAAAGTTTGGGAAACATTGTTATACATACAGTGTGGAGTCTTTCCATATAAACAATGATCTTATACTGTACATGTGGTTATGATAGCCGTTTCATTCTTATGTCAGTAACACATGCCATCTTGACCAGAGTCTTCATTACTGCACCACATGGATTATGTGATACTTACTATAAATTTGCCTCGTCCTCCTCGCATGGCTGATCTAGGCAATGACTTCACTGTCCAACGTGTTTACCACACTTTCCATTTGGAAATTTTGAGTGTGACTTCTCCATCACGTGAAACGTTAACTGGACTGGAGAATGAGATGGACATGGCATGTTTTTCTGAACCGTTTACTTGGCAGTGAAAAGAGAGGGCAAGGAGCCGAGACTCTATCAGGGTCTAATTATGACTCGCAGATGAAGAAAAACCACAGGAAAGCTGTAGATGCATTCTCTCATTCCATGAGTGCATTTGGCCGATAGCCTTGCCTATACAGCAGGAGATTCCATATTTCAAAAAATAAATAAATATAGTGAATGAACCTTGCTCAGGCCTTTTTCCTCTATAAACTCCTTGTTCTCATTTTCTTGACTATTACACTCGCATATTTCAGTCTTAATAGATTGGAGGTAAAATAGATACTGGCAGAATAACCACCATATGAAGCTGGTATTAGTTTCCTTTTAATAGTTTTATGTCTGCATGTAGTGTGGTGATGAATGTTACGGAGACCCGAGGGAGCTTTGTAGTGATGCGGGGCTGTAAGTGTGAAGTTACATAACCACGTTGGGAACAAGGTTTTGATAAATGTTCTCCGACTTTTTTTCTTCCAGACAACCCAAGCAGGCACCACACTGATGCAGTAAAAATAGAAAATTCACGTGTTAAATGCAATAATAAGTAAACACGCAAATTGTTCTTTAATTTCATGTAGGGCAACACACGGAGATTGATTTATGTAACTTATATGTAGCATGTGTAGGTAAGGCCATAATCTTGTAAAAGTAATATTTTTAAATTCAATTGTTATGGATTCATTATAAAATTATTGAATAAATGGATCTTTACTTTATAGTTGTAGTGAAACAAATATGCTTTCTGGCTCATTTATGTCAAACAATGTAATTTATTCCATATGTGAATATTAAGCTGTTCCTCTTTATTTTAATATGTTGACTCATGTTGTTGGATTGGCTCAGTTGATGTCACATGCTCATGTATTTCATTTAAATGGATGGAGATGATTTGATTAAACCCATACACACATTTGTGTTTTTTTCTAGTTAGTTTTGAATTAGAGAATTTATTTAAAACGGCTGCACTGCTAAAAGTAAACAGAAAGTTTGAGTCTTTTACCTTTCATATATATTTCTAGATATGTCATGAGAAAGGAAGTCAGTAGGAAAGTCATTTGTGCTCAGAGTAAATATATTAGCAGCTCATCCTGGGCAGCAGTTCATTGTTGTTTCTCACCCTTTGACCACAGGTCAGATAATGATACCAGTTTTGGGATGCATTTCCTCAACAGGATACAGCCTCATGTCCACATCCCATTATTTACATCTATCATTTCAACCTAGTTTGTTTTTCAATCTTTATGGCCCTTTGTTTCTCCTAACATTTGGCTGAAATGGATACACATTTCCAGATTTACCATCTACAGGTATGCAAACATAGTACTGTATATAGAGAATGACAGTGGAAGTAAACTGAATGCCTGAATATTGCCAACCACTGGCTACTTCTATGTGCCTCTGAATTGCTTTACAGTTTAAACTATGTCGCTTTGTTCGCTTATGTTCACGTCAAACATTTACAATTAGTATAACAGTACCTGACACTGTTATAATATGATACAGATACAATGTTAAACTGGCATCTGTGGATTTTGATTGACTTCTAATCTAATCTTTTCTATGATGTGATAATTCGATGGTCCTACACAAAAATCTGAAGGCTATAAAACAGATTTTTTTTAAGATTAGAGATGAATTTATATATTGTAACCAATGATAATTTATTGTAGGGTTATTTTTTTTGAGTGGTAGGACAGACACTGTTTGGTTTAACCATTTTTTATCTCTTTATTTTTTTATTTGAGGTATTTTTTTAAATAACAGCAACACTTTTCAGTTTGTTTAAATGTGTCAAATATTTATTCTTGGGTCTTTCCTCCAGTTTATCACGATTAGATTAGAATTCAACTATGAAATATTAAAGTGAATAATAAAATAACCTTAAGTGTTCCTCCTGTGGAATGGTGACAGTTAACAGGTTAAAGCAGCAGTCACTGGTGTTACTTCAGCTTGAGAAAAGTCTCCTTATCGCATGACTCCCTTTTCTTAAATGTCAAGAAATGGAGGAGCGATCGGAATGCTGATAGAACTAAGACACACTCTCTCTTTCACCTTCTCGCTCGCTCACTCCCTCTCTCTTTCTTCTGCCTTACACTAACCTAATGTGTGGCACCATTATATTTGCTTATCTTGGCTCTAAGCAGAGGAGTTTCTTCCTTGCACTCAACACAACACAAAGTGGGTGTGGATGGGGAAAAGGGCGCTGACTTCTATCAGGCCACCTCAGAGGCTTGGGTTACGTCTTTTCATTCTGGCCTGTATTTTTCCCTCACTTTTTCCACATGGTCCTATGGAGACTCGGGCTTCCCACTCTGAGGTGGCCTGTCCTGTCTAACTTGTCCACATATTTTCTGCATGCCTTTCTCCAACAAAAGAATTGATGAGCATTTCATCAGTATATCCAACTGCATTCGTAATGTCTGTATTGCTTTATTTCTTTCTCACACACTAGAACACATTTTTTCTTTTTGGCTTTCGATTGCAAATGTGCAAACATGTCAGAGGTAATTCATAGTGATTGTAGCCTTTTATACAAATATTTCCACTGTAATTTTCAACCAAATTGTGAATTCTTTCATGTATGGTATTTGCTGCAGTAGCCACATTTTTATTTTGCACTTGGTTACCTGGAAGCAGTTTATTACGTGCACTTTTATTTAGTCTTTAGAATAAACTTTAGCTAAAAGCAAATGTCTGACTGACTGACAGTTGACATAACAATGTCTTTTACAGATGTTAGTTTGAGTCCTTTATTTTATTGACTGCAGCACTTACCAGAAGTGTAGATATTTATTATAACAGCAATGACACAATATCACTGCTCTTGTTTGTAGTGATCCAGATAGGCCGTATGTTGCATTGCACACGATTGATCCTCTTTTGGGTTTGTTTGTTACTATTTTTATTAACAGAGAAAAAATAAACTGAAGTAAACTTAAAATAAAATGTGAAATACTGAACTTATTAGCGAAATATCTCTGATTACCAATGGCTGAATCAGTTTGGTTGATATTCAGTACTCTTGCTTCTGTACAATTGCTTGTTTTGTAAAAGAAAAAGGGATAAAAGCATTGACTGGACAAAGCACGCTGTACAGATGTAAACAATTTTGGGGAAAAAAATCTCACGCCTGCATATGCATTCGAATGCTGATATTAGGATGTGTGAAAAAGCATCAGCCGTTAATTAGTGCGAAGTATCAGATGTGAAACATGTGGAAACGCGCTCTACATGTCTCCCTAGAGTCACATATGAATGCAATTACAGCTGTGTCTGCGTAAACACTGTTGCTCTTATGAATGAAAATATCTGAAATGAATGAAAATCGACTGATTTGACACGCTTGTTGGAACACGTACATCAAGACGCTTCTCCAGATGTTCGTTCTGCAGACTGATTTAACTCAAACATGAAGACCTCAGACTGAGGTAGCTTACAAGACTGCCAGCACGATCTCAAGGCAATTCATAACTATTTTACAAAGTGGCTAATTCAGATAAATTTGTGCGATCTACTGTGTAGGTTTTAGTTCGATATGCTTTCGCACTACTAATGTTAGGGTTATGGTCTAATAATCATACATTTTTGTTTGATTTACATGGTAAAAACTCATGACATCACGACCTTGTGAAATATTTACATTTTGCAGAGAGATCAGGTTGAAAATGCACACTTTATTCATTGGCTGCAGGATCTTTGCACTTTGAAGATTTACTGACTACCGACAATGCACTTTGTCATTATTTGAACTATTTACATCGCTGTCATATTTTCGTTCTGAAGCTTAAGTAGACCTACGTGAAATTAGAGATCAGGTGTCTATTAGTCTAAACAGTGGAAAGGATCAGTCATTCGTTTCTCTCCTCATGTAAACCTCATTAGAATACGGCCGGAAAAATCTACAGTACGTGACTACAGATCATATAACACAAAACTGGAAAGTCTTCAAAAGCAGCTCCCACTACTGTAATTTAATTCAACACAGGCACTGGTGAAAGTTTTAACCATGAGCTTAGGCCACCTACATACTTTGCATGTTTTATTTTTGTCATAATTCATTAGACATCATGTGAGCTGTGGAAAATGTATATACATTCAGTCTTTGTTTCAGTAGCAAAATGTTATGCAGGTATGTAATCATGTAATCTTAATGTGTGTCTGTCTGTCTGTGAAAGCACTTAAACTGAACTTAAACTATTTATATGGTTTAAATGATTTAAACTTCAATACATCAGAATGTCAGTGAACAGATCTTACCATTGAGATTCATATTGTTAAGGTTATTTATTCATGGTCTGTACTCTGTACCGAGCGTAGTTTAACTACTGTTGGACATTTATTATCTTGATTTTACTGAGAACTGTTGCATTAGGATTAAGCTTGTTTTTTTTTTGTGAAACATTACAGTAGATGTAGTAAATATCATTGCAATGTATCTCTTTGTATATAAGGGACAACTTGTAATCAGATGAGAAATTGACTATGAAGCAAAAATGCACAGTATTCTTCTCATTTAATGTTATTTTTCTAATGATTTATTACTTTTGCCCAACCGTACACTTATAACTTGGAAAACAAGACCGATATTTCTACTAGGGAGTTGACGGCAGTCCCTATTTGAATGTTTTTATGATATTTTCTTCTTTCGGTTTAAATATTTCTGTAAATGGAAAGAAGCTTAACATTTGTAAGCAACAGACTACTCATTGTGGGGAAATACGGTCTCGGTAGCTTACTTAGGCAATGTAAGCATGAGAACATTAACCGAAGAATGACATCACCCGAGGCTGCCGCTGCTGGATGGATGACTGTAATTGGTGGAGTCCCAATGATGCATTTATTCACGATCAGGCATGTGTCTGGCTGGCTGTGCTATAATACCTTTCCCACCTGACTTCATTCACTCAAACCATGTCAGTTCTCTGAATCCCAAAGAAGCTCAAGAGAAAACAGCAGCTGTTATTTTAGGAGAGACTTTAGAGTTATGTGTCTTCTTTTTCTACTGGAAGCTATGAAATTCAGTAAGGTCGGAAATCAGGACGCAAAGGAGCTTCCTTAAGGTTTTTAGGGGTAATCACATTTATCTAAATGATCCACTGGGCAATTGTTGAAGATGGGATTGTAAATAACCTGCTGTTATTTGCCAAATAATGATTTGTGTAGGGCCTGTAGCCAGACATGGTCATTTAGTCGACTTGAACAGGGATGGATAATTAACTATAGAACTAGATGTTTATCAAACTGAGTCTGTTTTTCATTCTCATGCTTGAGTTACGTATGGCAGAAAGAAATCTTTTATTTGTCTTTTAAACATATCAGACCAGCAAAATTCCTAGAAAGGCATATGTTTACGTATTTTATTATTTAATACTTAATTTAGATTTAAAATGTAAAATGATATGAATATATAAATCAGTAAAAACATTATTGCTTAAAGGAATAGTTCACCCAAAAACAAAAATAATGTCATTCAAACACAAAATAAGATATTTTGCAAAACGCTGGTTACTGGCACCCATTGACTTCCATTGTACCTTGTGTTCATACTATGAAAGTCAATGGGTGCCCGTAACCAGCGTTTTGCTAAATATCATGTTCTATGTTCTGCTGAAGCAAGAAAGTCATACAGGTTTGACACGACATGAGGGTGAGTAAATAATAAAATCATTTTTATTTTTAGGTGAACTATCC
Source organism: Beaufortia kweichowensis (assembly GCA_019155185.1). Taxonomy (NCBI): domain Eukaryota; kingdom Metazoa; phylum Chordata; class Actinopteri; order Cypriniformes; family Gastromyzontidae; genus Beaufortia; species Beaufortia kweichowensis. The sequence continues at coordinate 5,496,113 of CM032809.1, forward strand.
CTTTAAAGCTGATTATCTAGTTACAGCTGCCTTGATTGTTTGAATATGAAATATGAAAAATCTATTTTTTTGAAACATTAAAAACAAAATGGGCCTGTGAATTTTCTATCCATTTAAAAAAATTACACTTTTTTTGTGAATTTAGTGCCCCACCCCAAATACATTTGTGAGATGTCTCTTTGGTACCAAAACTGAAGTTTCATATTGTATGTATGTGTTTATATATTTATACTTTTTACTGTATTTTTGGCTGCTGGTGTGCCTGTGCTGTCAATGAGGTATTTGCCAGTAAAACCATTTTCCCCTTTTTGTTCATTCTGCACATCTGGACAACATCTGAATGTTGTTAAGTGTATACTGCAGCAGTAAGCACAGAAAGAGATAAATGTGTGTATAAATGTACCATAAAATAACAGCTACCCCCTTCTTGCATCATAACCCCTACAATTCCTTGAGCTAATATTTTACCAGGTAACCAAATGCAACAGCCAGACCAGACAACAGTGCAGACAGCTCCTTTTATTTTTAGCAGAACTGAAACATGGTCCAGCAGGCGCAGATGATTATTCAGTGAAATGTGGGAGTCCCGGCACTGCTGTGGAGAGCTCTACGGAGGCCCAGCGTGTCATGAAAAGTTACAAGAGAAAAGTTCTCAGTTGTATGTTGGTCTGGAGAGATGCTCTTCTGGCTCTCCAAAGCTAGATGGTGCCTGAAAAGCTGCAGTTTATAATGTTGAGGCTTTTTATTTATGAAATTACTCATTTATATGTCTTATTCTGTAGAGCATTCACAATTTGTTTGCAGGCATGTGGTTTAGATTTGCAGAGCCGTGTGATATCATTTTCTCTCTTGTTAATTATATTTGCCGGAACATCACAGCTAAACAAAGTGCAAGTCTGGAAATTTGTTTAGTCAGAAATACAAAAACAGTCTGTGGAATGACCTAAATTCTCTGAGGTCCACCCAGTGATTAATTGCTGTTAAATATTGTGAGATGGAATCATGGTTTTCCACATCATTAAAACGGCCCTTTTTTATTATTATTTTGTGAAAAACGTTTGCAGGGAACTGTAACTGGAAAGATCTCTCTGTGCGACCCGTTTACTGTAGGTCAAAGGTCCCTCAAACTTGACTGCCAAGTCAACAGCTTAGATGAGGTTTTTTCAAATACAGTCCTCAAACCTTCTTCCCAGTTTTTAAAATGATCACATCCATAACCTGTATTCCTCATAAATGGACACATAAAAATTCAAATATAGTATTATCTAGACCTGTTTTATGTTCTTTCATCCCCTCTCCATTTGTTGGGTATTATTGCTTTTAGTCTGTACATTTTAATTCATAGACATTTTACGAGCTATGTAAAACTCTCAAAAACTATCTATAACACATGTATATTTCCATTTTCTATACTAGATCAATTGTTTATTGACTGATATTTCTTTATGTCTGGACTCTATCAACATGGGTTTAGTCAAATATAAACGGATGGTTCATTATATTGGTAATAAATACGTTCTGTGAAAATTTATAAATGAAATTTTCACTTAAAATATCACTAACTCTGGAGTTTAACTAATGTGTTTAAAAAAAAGATCTGGGAGGTGGGATGAATGGAGTTAACCTTACCTTTTACCGCAGTCAAGATACATAGGGGTAATCATTACTGCTCACTGAGACTAAACTGACCCAAGGGACTGTGGAACATAAAACATTTTTAATTGTTTAAAACTAGCATACAATGTTAAATAAATCACTTGTCATTGTGCCAGTAAGCTACACTATAAACTACCAGACTCCAAAACATGGGAGTAGAACAAAAATACAACAATTCAAATAAAAAGTCTGCCATATAAATAACTCTTCAGTATAAAGTTTACTCTGATTTTATTCAAAGGGATCATTTTCAGTTTTTATAGCAGCTTATTGATGACAGCGTGTGGTAACCATAGGAGCAGACATGAAATATATATGCTGTAGTCTAAGTCTGAGGCTTCTGAGAGTCTATCATCATCATCATCATGAAGTGATGACCTTTGCTTTCCTGTGCTCTGCTCATGCTTCACATTGCATGCATGTTTAATGATTTATTTAGAGGTCAGTGGCATCTATAAAAGATGAGTGACATGCGAGAGCATTGTTAACAGAGACCACAAGCCTTTGGCGTTAAACTCCGTCTAGTGTTTTTTCATTGCAAAGCCAACAGAAAGGGAAGAGAGAGGCCAGCAATGACATTTGTGTGCAAATGATTGTTGTAGCCTCAGGAAATTATTTTTTTAAATAAAAGTCGGCTAATGCTGTTTCTTTAGGACACACAACCTCTTTGGAATGATCACAAAATTTAACCACAGAGTCACACAACAAATGCATTTTTATTTTTATAACGGCATATATCTCCATTGGTTGTTAAAATAATGTTATGCTACCATTATAATGTGCATTGGGAAAAGGCATTATTTGCTCTGTTTTCACATGTGCCCGGTCCTCTTGTTTGAATGAACACCTTCCTCTGCAGGGTCGATGCAGAATGATTTCCTCAGATTGTCTCCCGGCCCTCTAGGGACAGGAAACGGGAAATGGAGGTCGGCAGTATGGTGTTAAAGCACGGCTCTGACAAAAACACTTGGCGGGCTTTGACTGCGGACATTAATGCGTCTTTTCCTCTTGATATTTGTCTTTGCACAGACAGGCGGTTGATTTAGCGTGCAGAGATGATGACTGATAAGAGCTGGTCAGACAGCGATCGTAAAGTATTCTCCCACCACAGACTGATCTGGAGGTTTGTTCAACCTCTGTTCACCCTGAAATCTACTCTAGTCTCACGTACCCTCATTCTGCTCGTATGAGGCTTGAGAAAGAATCCCACATTCTCACTCATTTGATCAAATACCAATTTAAATCCAATTTTAAGCTTATTATCTTGTATTTTACATCAAAACCAGAACCACTGGCACAAATCTTAATAACTTTATTTTCCCTTTGAGTGAACTGAGAGTGATAAATAGTCTTCATTAGTTTAATGACGCATTAAAATATTTGGTTGAATGTATGCTGAGGCTGTGTTTTAAGAAGAGTTCATGCAAAATGAAAATTTTGTCATAGTTCACTGATTCACAGATTCTTCCCAAAGGTGTGTTCTGTTATTTTTTTTAAGGAGCACGGATAAAGAAAAGAAAAATAGTTCTTGTTCAGCTCTCGTTGTACAATGACACTTCATAGGGACCACAAATGTCATGCAAAAATAAAAAAGGACAGTATACTGTATACTGCACGTATAAAAGATCTTAAAAGTAGATATCTAAAAAGTTAAAATAATAATTTACAGTGGTAAGGTCACCTAAAAATGAAAATAGTTTTTCACTCTTATGAATTTCGACACAAATGTTTCTGTTTCTTCTCTTTCTGTTTCTCATTCTATCACACATCCACTTTTGTATTCCACAGAAAAAAGACAGACTGCTGATTTGGGATGGATGTGTAAAAAATAATAGGATTTTTATTATTTTCCCTTTGAGGCATGCACTCTTAAAAGGTTGGGTTTTTTAACCAAGCGTTGGGTCAAAAATGGACAAACCCAACAGCTGAATTGTTGTTAACTCATCCTGGGTTGTTTTAACCCAAATTCTGGTTTGTTTTAACCTATGGTTGGGTCAAATCAAATTTTTGTTTTGGTTAATTTAACCCAACAGTTTGGTTTGTCTATTTTTGACCCAACATTGTGTTAAAAGAACCCAGCCTTTGTTTCCTGCTAGATGTGCAGCCTAAAATTGTACTACTGGTATATAGATGTTTATAAAACTGTTAGTTCCAGTCCTTGATTCTGATTGGTCAGTAGCTGTGTTTTATTCATGATAAAGTAAAGCTATTCGGCCAACGAATCTGTGTATCACTGCAGCACGCTTAGCAACGTAAACACACATCACAGGAGATCAGGAACTATTTTTCCAGCAGAAGGAAGACTTTTTAGTGATTTTACTTTATGAAAGTTGCATTGATACATATTTTTAATCTTGTGTGCTTAGATGCAGTATGTGTGCTTGTATGTTCTACTTCTGGAGTGAAACGTTTCATACAACATTTTTGTTATAAAGACCCTCCGCAATCATAACGGTATCAAAATTGTGTAGTTAATGTACAGTATGAGGTCATTCTTGCATATATGACTGCTCCACTTCACCTGTATGTAAGCATTGTTCCTTAAAATCAACAAATCTGCCTTCTCTTTATACATCTTGACTTTATTAAGTTAAAGCACAAAGACATGTACTGTTAAGAGCTGGACTCAATATTGTGATTGTGGACCAGCACAAAGACATGTATTGAGAAAATAAATGAGCTTGTTAGCAGTTATTAGTTAGACGGATAGCTGTGTACAAGAGAGGGATGCCAAAGTGTACGTCGTCCATATAGAGTAACTCTTTGTTGGAATGCTTTTCAGCAGTGCTTAAATCTAGTTTTGAGTAGTTTTCATGTGAATACATTCTCACACAGACTGAGCAGAGGACTTAAATATTCGAAGAATGTTTGTGTGACGTGCGTGTGAGTTTATATGAAGAATTATGGCGTCTCCTTTTATCATCAATAATCTGTTTATTATCTCCCCAGTCGTGGTTATAACATTCCAAGGCGTCTCTTTCCATATGCTCTTTCCTAATATTTGTAAATGTTGAAGTAATGCAAGTGACCGATACATTGTGTATGATATGAAGTTTATCCAGTTCATCAGGCCATCATAAGAGAATGGCTGGATGGGGAACAGATATTTGAAGAAGGGGGAGAGATGCAGTAATGTATAATTGATGGTGTTTGATTTCCACTGTAATTAGCATTCCTTTGGATATTTGAATTTTCAATCCGGGCCTATCTTATATCCATACAGCATTCCTAAAATGGCTGGCGGCAGTACAGGTCCTGTAAACTGCCCATGGGTTGAATTTTAGCTCCTGATGTCTTTAGCACAACAGACTGTCTCTCTCACACATTGATGTTTAGTATATACACTGTGTCTGTAGTCATTTTTAAATTTAGGCTGATCAGATATTGCAAAGAGTTGCATCAGTATATGCTGAGCAAATCCCAATAGATATTATACAGTAGATATTACAATAGGTATTATTACAATAGACCAGATATTATTACAATCTATTCTGATAACTGTCACAGCAGTAATTGAGTATACACATGAAAATGCCCTGCTGAACTACATTTTTTATTTTTAGATTTTTCAACAAAAAAAAATTCAGTGTTGTAGGTCTTGTAGGTCTTTTTATGGACAGTAACGTTAACATTATTTTTAATTATTATTTTTTTTGTTTATTGTTATGAAAATTTGTCTTATATTCGAGTCATATACCTATCCATCAATTTTTAGTTTGTCATGACTAGAAGAAAATTCAACAATAAAATATTAAAGATAATAGGGAAATAACATGGGTGTGCCTCCTGAGGAACGGTGACAGTTATATTTTTTGTATTCCATAGTTTTTGTTTACTCCTAGTGAACTTCAGCCCATCACTGGCTTTTTCGATAGTCATTTCTTGTGTCACATATCACTGTCCAAACAGATATTACAGACAAACAACAAATAACACTAATATACACTCATGGCATGATATAAAATTACTGAAAAATTTTCTCCATATTGAAACTGATGGCCAGATAGCTGCGCTTGAAAAGAGTGGAGACTTGGGCCTGAAAACCATACACGACAATAGTCATGTTTCAATGGTTATGTGTTTTTTATTCTGCTTTGACAGATAAGCTAAATTCTTTAATAGTAATAATGATAAATTCTGGATGTGTGAGTCCTAGCATATATTGGCATATATTTTCCTTACAAATTTTCATCTTTGAACAGCAGAGAAAAGACCATTATTTACTTGCATGATGTTCAATAATAATCTATCTGAAGCACATTTTCCTCAGTTGTCTGAGGACAAGTTCACATCCCCTTTTCCTTCAGACTGAATATTTACATGGCTTTCTTTATTCTTTTCCCAGTGGCGGGTGGATAAATATTTAGCATGTTCCCAGTCCAAACTTGTGTCCCATCAAAAGTTTTTTTGGGAATGTTCACAGGTGTTTTTCCAAGTTCACAGCTATTGAAATGTTTTGTTTTGTGAGGTTGCTCGATAGGACAGGAAGTACAATGGACAGGAGCCACGGGCAGAGAACTATCAAAAACCAACGTTTACAGTTCCAGGGCAAAACCATCCTTTTGATCATAGCAATGAGAATTATAAGCAACTAGTCCACAATAAATCCAGAACTAAAACCAGAATAACCAGTTAAGTGAGACTTTACACACATTATTAGGGCTTTTTAAGTTATAAATCATAATTGATGTGGTAATGCAAAGTTTGGATTAGTGCTGTTGTGTTATACTGCACGCTATTGTGCATATCCAACAACTGAGGAACATTAAAAGTCTTTGTGAACTTTGTGAGCCAAGTAAAGCATCCTCCCTCATATATGTTTTCCACCCCACACGTCATTGTTGTCTATAGGAAATATATCCCATAATATTACATGAAATTTTCTTATAAGGGTGTCTTTATGTAAATGATGAGGCTAAGCTCAGCTTTATATAGTTTAAAAAAACTTCTGCTGAAAGGCCAGCTGACATTCACCTTTTATTTATTTTTCAATAGGCCTGAACCATTCTAAAATACATGCTACTTCAACCATGCCATAATACAAAAACATCAATCTCTCTTTCTTTTTGGATTTTTAATGACCTCAAACTATTTCAAAAATGTTCCTATCGCTTTCCTTTTAAGGACTTGTGGGATATAATCCCCTTCTGTATTTTTTATTCTATACTAATGCAATGGACCATGGTGCACATGTGGACTGCTATACAAGCATAAAAGTCAAATAAATCAGGTTGGGATACACTGTGCTACACCATCTGTTGGGAGCGACTATGAGGAGCTTGCAATAGTTGGCATTGTTGAGAGCGGAGACCCCCAGAGTCTATACGCACAGTAAAAGAAGTTTCCAGATTCCCAGTCTGGCATATTTCCTTTTACAAACACCTCTTTTTTAAACTTCTCCTCTGTGGTCCCTGATGATGTCATGACCTCCAAAACACCTTATGAGTCTAGACTGAAATACAGGAGAAGGCCTTTTGGTCCTATTGTTTGACGTGGAAAGGTTCAGTCAGTAGAATGTGGCGTTCTTAAATCTTTGTTTTGTCTGCAACCCAAAATTTATTCAAAATGTTTGCAAACATTTAACAAATTTATTATTAAAGTGCTATTATTAGTAAATTGCATTCAGCCAATGTTTTATTATTACCACAAATTTTACCAGAGAAATATAATTAAATTAAAAGTTAAATTCAGGATATCTGATAGAATTCTCAGTTTCATTTAAAAATCAAATCTAAAATAATCTCAGATGTTAAATCGCTTAGAAAGAAAAACAGAAACAAATAAGTACAAATAATCTGGATTTGTGTAAATTTGATATTTTAAAAAGTGTTTGAGTTCAGTCTTTAATAATATTGACTTTTGATCACAGATTTGGCAAATTCGTGACTCTGAGATCTCTTCTGAAACTCTGTTAAAGACATTTGTGAGACTTCTGGCTCTTTTTCCTCATGTAGGGAGAATGTCTGAGATACATGAGATTTAAGCAAACTTTTCCATTTGTTGTTCTTTAATATGTCTAGGAGAAATAAATTAGATATTAAACCGATCCTGTTTAAAGATATATTTTTTTCTTACACATTACTGTAGGTTGCTGTTTTACTAGTTAATCGATTACTAGCATTATTATGAGTTAAGTCTTGCATTGTTTTTACCCAAATGCATTTTTCTCCTCTTTTTGTCTCCAGATACAGTTAAATATTTTTAATCGCCTCATACTTCCATGAATCATAATTAACTATATTTTAAAAATTAATGGCATGTAAGGTACACAAACTGTGGTCAATATGTGTTTAAAACAAACAGCTTAAACTTTGCGTTTGTCTATTTGAACAGCTGAAGCTGATGGATATATGTGTTTTGAGAGGCTGCAGAGCAATAAAATGATTCTCATTCTTGTTTCTTTGAAAACATTGTTGAGTTTATTGTTGAAGGTCATTGAGAGTTCAGATAAATGGAAAGTTGAGAACCTCTCCCTTGGTAGAACTATTAAAACTAAATGACTGATATTATTTACACTGGTGACATGTGCATATCAGCTGGTATGTTGCGGTGTCCGTACGATTATTGCATGTTTTACAAAAGTCGTCTTTGTTGATGAAATTTCCATCAGCACTGGGCCAGTGTTTTGACACAATAGCAAACAATATTACTGTCTGGCTTTACATCAGTCTGACAAGCGTGACGATGCTTATAATTAGGTGTTATATACTGTTTACTTTAGCATTAATCTTTACTTTGAAGATCCTGAACACATCCTGGAATGTTGTTTTATAATTCTACAGCCAGCTTTCTCTCGGCTCTGACTGGACTGAACTTGTGTTTCATGCTTAGTTTAGATTGAAACCTCTGAACGGTTGAATCCAAAATAACTCATTGCTGTATAAAGTTTTATTTATTCTGTATCCTGTTTTGTTCCAATATGCTCAAAAATCAGTGAATGTTTCACACAACCAGAATCAGACCTGACGTGACCTGGTAATTTTGGCATCAACACAAAATTCTCTGATGTGACTCTGTTCACCTTTATAAGCTCCATATGTTTTTTTCTCTAGTGTACTGGCATGGATTTCTTCCATGGTGTAAAACACCAGTCCAGCCCATACCACATTTACGCTTTGGGTCTGAAACCATAACCGTTGAGTGTAAATTAGGGTGCCAAATGTCATTCAACATCGCCTTTGATCAGCTGGTTTAATTATTTTCCACTCCTTTACCTCATAAACGTCTGGTGTTGGAGTGCCATCGACGTCTCTTTCAATATTACAGTGGCACACATGGGCACATCAGCATACACTTGGAATTATTTCGTTTTTAGCTTTTCTCAAGACTGGAGAGATCTCATTTAATCGCTCTTCCTTTCATGCGCTTTCAGAGCAACGTAGCTGTCCAACATGCACTGAGAAATAATTTATTCCTCCTGTACCTTTGTCACAATTTTGATTTGTAGCCTGACTTGAGCAAGACTTGCACTGTAAATCTTTCTGAAGCGATTTTAAGCATGTTTCGAACTATAGAACTGTTTTAAAATATGGTTCAGGTTTAATATCAGATTTATAAGAAATCCTCTGTCAATCATTCCTATGATAGATATAGATGATATAGATATGTAGATATAGACATAGATATATAGAGATATAAAAATATGGTGATATAAAAATATAGCGATAGATATAACGATATAGATACAGTATATATAGATATATAGATGGAATTCTAGATGGATATAGATGTAGAGATATAGAGATAGCAATGTAGATACAGTACGGTATATATAGATAGATATATAGTAGTTGTATAGTAGTAGATATAGAGTAGTTGACGAATGTCATATGGTGAAAAAACCTCTAACAATTATAAGATAAATCTTTCTCATCCTATTTGTAACTGCAGTAATGAAGATAAATCTCTCATGCTATTTTTGTATTTTTTTTTTTGCTGTCACATTATATATGACACAGTCACATATTTATTTGTCAACAACCCGTATACAGTATATAAAGATATAGAGAGATAGAGATTAAATCCTCTGTGAATCATTCTTATGATAGATGGATATATTAGATGATATATTTATAGATCTACATGATATAGGTAGATTTAGATATATAGGATATATCTAATGGATATATAGAGAATGTGTGTGTGCATAATGTGTGTGTTTACGCATGTACAGTACTTGTGCACGTGTGTGTGGTCCAGCCATGCCAAAACATGTGGACGTGGTTAGAGGCAGATTATTTTCAACTGTTAAATGATCAAAAATATCTCATAACCCGCTTTACCAGCCTGTTCAGACACAAATGAATCCTAATGGCATTCCCTGGATTTTTGGAGAGTGGGGCTGGTGTTTCCGTATTTCACGGATCTCTTTGGTGTGACCATCGCAATCTTCATAGGAATTTCTGGAGGAGAGATCAGAGGAGATGATTTATGGGGATGTACTTTCTGTATCATCAGGGAGAAGAGAAGTATAGGGTGGACAGCTCTTTTGGGAGTTCTGGTTTGCCCTAGTTTAGCGAAGCGGATCCCTTTGGGGTCTGGGCAAACGAAAGCACGTGTCCCATGTCACTGGGGCTAATATATTACTTTTAAACACTAAGTACGCTGTTTAGCATTAGCTTTGTGTTACCTTGCCCTGTGTTCTGCTGTGGTAAACCAAAGAACATTTTGTATACAAGCCTTTTTATTCCCTTCTTGCTGTTGCTTGAAGGTTTTATTTGTTCCTTGATTTAATATTTTTAGCTCTGTGCCTCTGTCCTATCCAATCTGTTCTCTTATTCCTATTCTTTAAGCCAACTCAATTTCGGCTACAGTACAAACCTCTTACAGTATCCAAGAACACACAGGGAGTCTTTTCTTTTGTACTTACCGATTTCCTTCATCTGATGTATTATGTGTAGTCAGTCAAATCTAATAATACATAATACCAGTCCAAATGATGATGTTGCATCCTTTTGGAAAACCAATTTAAAAGAGACCCCACAATAATTCAAATGTATATAGGCATTTCCAGATTATATAATGTGTTTTAACCAGTTAAGGGTTTGCTGGTGGTTTAGCCTCCGAGCCTGGTCTGGGCGGTCTTTTTTATGCAGTTTTAGCTGGTCCGCTTGTGACGCTTAAGCTTGGAAAAGCAGCTAAACCAGTTAAGACCACCAAACCATCATATGTTGATTTAAGCTTTTTTAGTCATATATTTTACTGTCTTTGACATACAGTGGGTCTACAGTCTTTAGTCCTGTCTCGTTTTATAAAACGGCAACATCAGGAGGAGACAATAGTGTTTTAAGGGCCTCTCATGCACCCACTTGAAACATAACTATGACCCTGGTGCTCCTGTTCAGAGCAAACTAATGAGAGAACCTTTAAAGCCCGCCATTGTGGGCTCTGAATTTGAGTTTGAACTCATGCCATTCTCACCGCAAAAGACTTAGCCAAGAAATTCTGTGATTCATTTTTGGCAGTCCTAATAGCAAAATTTTCCTTTCCCTTGGTCTCGTCTCTTGATTTCAGTGTTCCTCTCCTTGTTTTGCTGCTAATGTGACCCCAGAGACTTTCCATGTTTGTGTGCTTTAAGAGACAGCGTTGAATCAAGATGGAGATAATAGAACTGTGTGTACTAAAACACTAGTTTTTGAAGGATTTGGAGTAGATCAATTAAGGTCCCTGTATCATCTGCTTCTAGCAATTGCATGTCAAAATGGGTCATTTTAAGCTTTGGATGTTTATGTTTGAAAGCTTAACCAGCTTTTGCGTTAACATGCATGACCAGAAAGAGGGTAGTTGACAAATATACCACAGCAAAAAAAAACACTAACATTAAAGATAAATCTCTCATCCGTTTTGTGTATTATTAATAGTTTTTTATTCTACAATTTTGCTGTCACACCATATAGGACATATATATTTGTCAACTACCCAACACTGTTTTCATTGAGTAGCTTTACCAGCTTAAGTTTTCCTTGTAAAGTTGGAAATTCACACTGATCTAAGATTCTCATTTCAGCAGGGGTCCCGTATGGTCAGTTTCAAGATGAGAAGTAGTGGCTCATTTCATATTTTGACGGGATAAGATAACCAGAGCTCAGAACAGGACATAGCAATGTGGAAGGGTGGCCGGTTCAAAAGAAAGAGGATCCATCTGTATAAACACACCTCGTTGAGGGGAGTTATTAATTAACCTAAGTCACTTGCCAAGGATTTATCTCCTAGCCCTCCCCCATCTGACTCCAGCTAACTTGAGGCATTCAGTGTGGTAAAAACCGCATGGACCAATGCCCTGTCTATAGAAGGCCCTGGACCAAGTCGGCCATAAATCTCTCTGACGCCCACTTACAGCACAGACTTCTCACCACAACCACCAGTTGCCCCCACCCCGTCTTAGAAAAGAGAGAGGAAGAGAGCTCCAATGTGGTTACAATATATTATTTCATCAGCGTACTGTCAAACACGAACTTGTGCCTTTTTAGCCGTTCCTTCTAAAGTTTGGGAAAGAGTGGTCCGTCTTTTTTCTGTTTTCAAGAATGTCAGCAATGCTTTGCAAGAATCCCATATTGTTGACTTTGGTGTAGGATGAAAGGTCCAGCCTCTCTGTTCTCCCTGTAGATCTTAAACGTGATTAGATGGCCTCGACATGATCAGATGCACGGGGGCTCGGACAGATTATGTGCTTCTATGCTTCTGTTATTTTCAAGACTTGCTTTGGAGAAAAGAAGAGAAAAAATGTGGAATGAGATATATGAGTTTTTTCTTTGATACCCCAAGGGTAGCAAGAGTTCAACATCCTTACATTGATCAAATCTATACACGTGTATGAGGTTTATACTCTCTTGCAGTAGGCTAAGACAGGTGACGTGTACCACACGTCTTATCTCAAAGTGTGGTATCTGAACTGTAAAAAATTATTTTCTTTTCCTTAATTAACAAAAAATGTAATACAAAAAATGATATTCATAATAATTGTATTTTTTATTTATAAAAATAGATTGCATGTCATAATTAAATAATAATAAATATATTTTTTAAAGATTTAAAACTGTAAAAATATGTAATATGTAAAGAAATTGTACTTTGGATATTGTATTTTCATGTCATGGTAAATATGTCCAATCAATTTTAATTTAAGTCAAGTCATTTCAACTGTTTTTACAGTTATGTCAGCTATTTTCAAGTCATTTCAACACATCACTTATTTTTGTTAATTTTGTAAGTTGAAAATTACTTTAAATGAGTTGAAATAATGTACAAATAGTTGGAATTACTTGTAAAACTAAGTTAATTTAACTTCATTTGATGAGTTGAAGCGATTTAAAAACTGTGTAAGCAGCAAAAAATATCTTACAGTGTACTTTTAAAATATGTCAGAAAAAGACTCAATCTTACCTATTTTTTTACTCTCTAGCGTTGAAAATCAAAGTATACTGTACATGACAAAAACGAAGGGCTTCTTTTTGCCAATATTAACATGCAAAATGATTATGAGAAACTCAAAGCCATTGTTGTTGTGTACATCGTATATTTTGTCAAAAAAAAGCAAAACAGCAGAAACTTGTCGGCCCACCCAAAAGGCCTTTACCACCATTAATAGAGATGGATATGTTCTCAAGTATTTCACTCAACCCACCTGCTCTCACTAAGAAAATAAAGCTTGGGAGAATTTCCTTCTCTGGATAAATGAGCCATTGAAGACTTAATGTATTATTTGTGTTTAAAAAAGAAAAAAGGGACATATTTCCACTGTTTGATTCTACTGTAAAATAATAGCGGTGGGCTGCTAGAATAGCATCCTCCTTATGTTGCTAAAACTGGTTATAATCAGAGGTCTGATCTGGTGGCTTAGAGCTGTTATTGTAACAATGTATCACTGTTTGTATCAGCGGCGTTTCGCTTTGAATGTACACCATGAGGCATGAGTATCCTGGTAATTTAGGAATTAAATTACATGATAAGTGATGACTACTGAGAATTGTTATTGTGAGTTTCTAACGCTGGCTAGGTTTACAAGTTATGTAAAGATTTTCTGATTAAACCATTTTTAGCCTCCCTTCTTAAATAATTTTGGCACGTATTTTAGGCAAGGCAGCATACAAATTCTTGTCCCATCTGTGTTTAACATTATTTTCTCAAATCAGGAGATTTGAGTGAGATTAATTAAAGTCCTTGCTGTGAATGTCAAGCTTTCCTCTGTTTTAATTGAACTGAGTAATTTCCACCAGGTGGGGGTTCGGTTTTAGCCATTGAAACACCGGATGAGGGGATGTTCTGTTAGAGGCCGACAAAGATGGGTCGTGCCAAAGTGGGTACAGACTAAAGGGGTGTATCAATACGGCTATTGTTGCAGGAGGCGTTGCGGCCCGAAGTGAAGCCTGTGACCCAAGTGCAGGATTTCACACTCCCTTCAAAGTGTTCACATAGATATATTACATAGATTCACATAGTCTGCGGTCTTAGCAACAGCCACGGGAGATTGAGAGCGGGATATATTGATCTTATCAGCTGGCGGTTTCATTACAACTTGCTTGACTTTGCTGAAAACCATCTCTGCCTCAAGTTGTCATTTTGTATTTATGCGTGTGGTTGGGTTCGAGGTCTACTGGTGGAAGTGTGTTTACATAGTCTTCCTGGCTTGTGTAGAATTTCTTAACATAATTCATTTTCATATTCATAATACAACATTCATAAAAGATGCTGTTTCAATCATTTAAAACCGTCACTGAAGAGTTCTTATAACGGACGGATGCACTTTCTCTGCCCTGTTTCAGAAGATAAAAAAACTTGGCCACCGAGACCAGGGTTGGCTGACCTTCTGCTTATATGCATGCCTACCTCTGTAATTACACCTAATGGGTCTGTCATCCAAGACAAGGACTGTTAATATACTTTTTTTTTGGCAGCTCATTGTTCATTTATTCAATCCAGTTCAATTCAATTTATTTATATAGCACTTTTTACATTACGTTGTACGTTAAAGCGGCCTTATAGAGAACAAAATCAGGCCAAAGACAACAGTTCTAAGGATCAAACTTGCTGAGATGGTTAGATAGATGATGAAGAAACCCTGAGATCTCAACAAGAGGAACTCAACCAACTCTGTCTAGGACATATTTAAACAAATATCTATAGGCCAAATATAATCCAGCTATGATTTATAATAATTATGTGATAAATTTGTTATTGTCACTTTAGATTCTATCATAGGATTACTGGATGGTTGCTGGCAGTCGTTCGGGAATATCCTTGACTGTTTGGTTGACATATATAATGACTAAACTCTTTAGTTTCTCTCTCAAAATAGACAAGTCAAGAGTAACTTGGTTAAGCATCCGAGCGGATATGTCTAATGCAGCAAAAAGTAAAAAGTGTAAAAAGTTAGTTGTACTGTACTGTATGCCTGCCTGAACACATGAGACTTAAAACTGAGAGAATGTGTCTTGAACATTTCCAGGAAAGCTACTTTAAAACTCAGGAGCCATACAGGTATAAACAGTTTTGAGATTTGTGACCTTGCTGACCATAAAGCACTAAAATAATTAAAATAAAGTTTTAATTAAAGTAATTAAATTAAAGTGAATGTAATGTTTTTGATACAAAATCTGTTATTATGAGAATTGGAGCATCAAAGTGGTCTTAGCCATAAAATGATAAAATAGGTAATGTGTGTTACTTGCTGTAAATTATAGATGATATAAAAGATTTTGAAATACAGTACTTTATTATACTGAAGTTATTCATTTTAAAGTGAAAGTGAAATTAATTATTTTATTGTCACTATGTTTTATTATGTTGTAAAACATTAATTTTAATCTTAGATGGGGTCTTACTCAGTCACTATTAAAGATATCATGGTTATATTTATACAGAATGGTTTTTATATTATTGTATATAGAATGATTTTATGTAGGGTAGAAAACAGTAAAGCACAAAAAAATGACTTGAAATATACAGTAGCAATGGCCCCTAATGTGTCCATAAGGTTGAATCTATGTTATTTTGTACCATTTTGGCTTTTTGTCAAGTGTTTGCTATTGATAACATGACCAGCTTTAGTCTTCGAAAGACAACATCCTGCATTGCACAGATGGTTTTAATGCAATTCAACACAAACCACAATCACAGTGACACTCAACAACTACATATTTAGGAAAAAGAGATGCAGCTTGACATACCACATAATGCATAACTCAAGGGGCAATAAACACAACACCAACATTGCAAATAACACAATAAACACTGAATAGTACAACAATAATATTCAGGATTTTTTCATTCCACAGTGTGTGATGGAAATCAGACATCTGGTTACAAGCAACAAAAAATATTTATGTAGTACCAAAGCGAGTGACTTAAATGTTTCAAGATTTTGTAATCTATTTAATTCATTTGAGCAAAAAAGGAAAACAATATAGTAAAATAAAATATATGACTGGGATACTAAGCAGGACAAAATCTTATAGAGCTCCTGTTTGGAACAGAATAAGAATAAGCGTCCCTATCAAATTGCATTTTGTGTCCATTAATTAATCTTAGTTGATGTTGACAGCACAAATTACAGAGACACTATAAGGCATAAACACATCTCATAATGAACTGAACTTGGTGGTTGAAATTGATGGAATTACTTAAACAGTTTCAAGGCAAGACGTGCCAGTTGACACGATCATAAAGTATTTCAGTTCTTTTTCGGATAAATCTCATCCTTACATTTCAGGGGCTCCTATACAGTAACTGAGAAATATTCAGTTGTGGTCGTCAAACAAAACAAGAGAATGTTAACAGGGGACGACGCGAAGGGTAAATTTTAGAAGTCCTGTATATTTTCACAGAGCCGACTAACTCATGTAATATATCACAGTGTACATGAACATTTTTCACTTTCACATTAGCAGGCCAAAATACACATGCAAGACAATTACGCCCCTTCGGTCTCTTTAGCCGTATACACCAAAAGCAAAAGTTTTCCACCATTTAGAACACTCCCGTTCTCCCTGTGTCAGCTGAAAGCAAAATCCTCTTGTAAAAGCACATCTCTTCCTCGTTTGTGCAAAGACTCTAGGAAGAGATTAAGGAAAAGGGAAAATGACACGGGATGTGATTAGAAAAGACCTCCCGTTTATGATTTTGTATTTAAAGTGTGCCAAATATTTTCTCCATGGAAGGAATGTTGTTCTAACCAGTTCCATGTGAATTGGCTGGAGGGAAATGCAGCCCAATGATTGGGCTATGGCTTAAGGTTTAAAGTGACTGGGAAAGAAATGTATACAGGGAAAGAAAACAGGCTTTTTGCCCTATTTTCCATTTTGAGATGTTTAAAGGTTTTGATGAAATATCAAAATTATTGAATCGAAATATTGACAGAGGTGAAGTAGAAGAACATGGTCGTTTATTCGATCCTGTAGCTGTCTTGCAATATCTGACTTCAGATCTATATATTTATGTATTTATTTAATTAGTGTAGCCATAAATACATGGCAGTGTCCTTCAAGTTAATTTGGATATGCTGTGTTTAGACAAACAACCATCTTTCCGAGTGGTTTATGAAGTCATTTCTTCAAATCAAGATTATTGCTTCTTTTGCAAGTTATTTACACAGACTGCGCCAGATGAAGCGAGTACAGATAGAAGCAGATGTAAGTGTTTGTTTGTGCTGGCATGTGCCTGTGTTAAATCCCTGTTTCTGGTTATTATGGCTCTTGACATCAAAAAGACAACACAATCTTCAGTATCTCTCCTGCACGCATTGCACATAAGGTATGATAATAGCTAAAGTCTGTCAATTGGGCAAGGAATTAATAGCGTTTTTTTTTTTTAGGGCACAGAATTAAAGAGAATGGAAAGGAAATTCTGCCATGTCAGAAAATTTTGTTTAGCTTTGCTTTGTTCAATGTCTGGATAAGAAAGAGATATCTGTGTTGTATGGATTGCTTCAAATGATGACAACATCCCTAAAAAAATGTCCCTGTTGTATTTATCGACACAGTATTGTGTCATGTTTATGTCTTTAGGGTTTGGAATAGCTTTAGGGTGAGTAAGTGTTTCTTTTTGAATAAGAAACATTTTACAGAACTAATAGTCGTGATAGTCCTTCATTGTCTAATAAAATTTTCTGTAAAAATAAATCATCCAATGGATAGTTTAAGCAAAGAGGAATACTAAGGAAGGTCTTGTCTAGTCATTATTGTGCCTCACCCCAGCTCCACCTTCAATTAAAATGCCTCTGTGAAAACCTCATCTACTAGACAAAAGCCTAATGTTCAGATCTCAAGAGAAGACATCTGTGTTTGTTATTGCTCTTATTGATTCAGAGCTACAAAAGTCTTCACAGTCTGTCCCCAGTGCATTTACATAAACTTCTTGGATGATCAGCCCTTGTGACTTGGCACTTCTAGTGTCATTCGGATCCAAGATGTGGACCAAGAAGTTTAAAACAACCTCCATAACAACTTCCAGTGTCGCTTTTGTTATTCAAGCTTGTGTTAATGAGGGTGTTTCACTCATAATTAACAAAGTGGCAATAATATAATATACTTTATATTATTGCCATACGTTTATAGAGTGTGTTCCCAAAGGCTAAAACCATTAGTAAAATATTTGTAATTGATTTTTTATAAATGTTGTGTGATCTAATGTTAAAAGCTTAAATATTTCTTATGTCATAGCATTACTTTGTTTTATTTTTATGTACTAAAGCTTTGAAATTTCACTGTGATCTCAAACTTTTGGACCCTATTCATATTCATATAAGTCCAAAGCAGAGGATGAAAAATGTGAATTTCAGCAAGTTAAAATGTATGGAGGTTAGTTTTTGCTACAATTGGTTAAAAATATATTAATATTATGATTCTGGATGTCATAATATTAGGATTTAAGTTCAATATGACTATTATGATAATACTGTAGTATGGCTTTGTACCTGAGTATTATAACATAAAGGATCACATTTAACCAGATGTGGAAGAAACGGCTTTTGCAGTGACCAAAGTTAGAGATCTGAGTTTTAACTTCCTGTTATTCCTTTTTTCAAACTACTGTAAAATCATAGTCTTCTGTTCCAAAGGAAAAGCATTAACACCTCAAAATCGCCCTTTATCATCAATAATGATGTCAAATCGGTAGCAATAGCTTGTTTTTAGGATATCCTTTTGCCTTAATGGGCAGCCTGAAAAGGACATCAAGGGCATTAAGAAACTCCCAGAACAGATGTTTAGATTTATTGGTCCCCAAAACAGCTTAATACAGCTCGCACAGATTTTATTGAAACCTCTTTGTCCAATATTCACAGTCTTTGCCTCCAGTACAAAGTGTCCTTCCTCTGTGTGTAATTTCACAGTTTATTGGTCAGATCACTTCTGAATTCCTGGCATCAGTAATGTCAGATGTCTGACATACGGCCTTGTCAACTGAAAGATACTGGCAAGAGATAAGATCTTAGATAACAGCCAAGAAATCATCAGAATTCTGGCCTTCCTGTCTGTTTTCAAAAAGATAGACAACCAGTATCTAACAGGATTAACTTTTGATTTTGACTTGCCAATTACAGTACAGCCTTGATGGTTTAATTACCACATATATCCCTAGGTTTGTTTGTTGTCATTGCCTCTGTCATGTCATAACATCATGCATTAAACAAAACAAAACAGCAGAATATCAGAATGGAGCCTATAGAAGTTTGGAATTATGTAAACCACTAAATGAAATATAACCATCAAATCATAAATTTCCTCAAACATGAAAAGTACTTGTTCTTTTGTAAATGCTAACAAGCATTAACCAAAAATCTGGTAAAATCTGAAAACACAGATTTCAGAACGTAGCGTAGTTGAAGTATTGTTTGCAGAGGCAATCATAACAATTGGACATTTTTATTTTTGTACAAATTGCTCTGCAGTATTTGGAAATGTTGCCAAGGCATTCTTTGACACAATTCTTTACAAATCTATTTGCTAAATCTAAAATCTGCAAATCCATTTGAAATGCATAGTAAATCAAATAATGGCAAGTTGATCAGAGTTTCACGTGCATGTTTTCTGTCATAGTCACAGTCTTTGCGGCAGCAAAGTAAGATCTAAAGGTAGGGATATAAATCCAGACTATACGTCACATACTATCTTTTACAGAAATTAGTTTAAGTAGAAAAAAAAACTAAAAAAGTCTCATGTGTAGCACATAATATACAAACATGCTGTCTCACATTCAAGATAATGAGATGAAGACCAAAGCTATTGTTCCTGTTTTCGTAATTTGTTAAATGGCATGAGTCAGGCTCTCCTAATTTAATCTTCAAGCTAAACCCTCAAATTGAGATGGATAGCATTGCTGTACACTGCTGTGATGCCTTCATTTGGAAAAACCACAGCAAATTTCTTTGAATTTCTGCTGGTCAGAGAAAATCTGCCTTTGGGCTCATTTGTGAGTTTGTCACCTTCATGGGTGGTCCCAAGACATTTTTTATGTTTGGTGTTGTGCTGTGTTAGAAACCTTTGTTTTTCTGGCATGTCTTTCTCTGCTATCAAAGATTAGCAGACTGCTTATGTTTTCCTTTACATGGCTGTTTTCTGAGGAGGAAACAAATCTCTGTTTTCAAAAATGTGCTTATAATGTCACTCTCGGTTTCCTCGCATAAATTGCAGTTTGTTGCCATAAGCTTTGGGTGTATGGGGCAGAGTTTAATCAACTTTTCGACAGCCTGTTTCAAGAAGTACACTTTTTTTTCAAATTGATTCTATTTTTTCTAAAATATCATTTAAAAGTATAAAATATAAATAATTTAATTAAGTGTTTTCCCCCAGGGGTAAAGTATGTTTTAATTTATGATTTATGATTTAATTAGCCATGACAAACTATATATCACAGTAATACCCCATACAGAAATGTAATATATTGCCATTTATGAACTTTTTTGTGGTTTAAATATATTTCAATATATCAGATTTCTGTGTGGGATATGCTGTATATGTTTATTTGGCTCTGCTTCCACATATTTAAAAGGAAATATTTACTAGGGGTGTAACGATTGTGTATCGGGAAACATAGAATAAGATTTATTGTAAAGCTCTGGAAATATTTTTAAGATATGACATTTGTTTATTCCTATTGGTTAAGCTGTTAACATATGCGTCAACATATATAATGTGTAGTTTTTTCCCTTTAGCTTTCTTAATTTCTTTAATTTTGTGTAAAATTCAGTTTTATTTTTTATCGACAGATCTAGTCAATTTTCAGTTATTTATTAAACCTTGAATGTTGTCAATTCTGTAATAAAATGTTTTGGAAATGAATTAGATGTTTTTAAATCTCAGTTTAATTGTTTACATTTTGTTATAAATATTGTGGTATAATTGTAATTGTGTATTATGTATTGTAGAGTGTATTGTTACACCCATTATATTTGCACTTGGCTATTTGCTTATGCGATGTTATTGGTCACATTGCTGTCCGATCATAATTCTAACCTCACAGGTTGTTCACGCCACATGTGATCTTTATTGCTCCCAAACGGAGCTACATGAGCATAAATAGGGGAGGCCTGCAATCCACCTATAAGTATGCTGTCGTGAATGGAGAATCTCCAAAAGTCGAATGCTAATTGCCATCTGTTTAACAGAACCTCTTATGCTTTCAACAGCAAGATCTCACTGCCCAGCATTGGCGTCAAGGAAGTGAACTTCATTATTTTTGCACGTAGCTTGGGAATAGCAGGTTGGATACATATCCGTTTGGCGGAAATGCATTTATGTGGTGTTAGGTGTAAATGGAATGTATACACCCAACCAGTTACTTATCCAACTTAGTAAAAATATACAGTAATATAGCTGTATTAGTATTTATTAGTTTGTGTTTGAATGAATGTGATTTCACTAAAAATAGATGAATAGTCATTTGGCACCTGATGTAGACCTTTTAGTACAGTATTATGGAGGGTGTATAGTAGAAGAGACTTCGTACTGCAGATGAAAAAAAAGGCAATTTTGGTAAAAATGACGTTAATGGAAGCAGCTGTTTAGGGAGGGATTCCTGTTGTCATTGAAGCCAAGCCACATTCACATGGTTTCTCAGGAAACCAGGTGGGACGGGCAGCAACACTTGGATGTGTGTTGACGGGTCTTTACAGGATAATGCGGTCACGAGGTCATCCGAATCAGGACACAGACATTCACAGATGTCAGTGTTTGTCTCAGTGACTCAGTCAAATAGACGAATTGCACAGAGTGTATGCTGAGGATTCACACAATGTTTTATTTACTGCTCAAACAAAGTGTCTCTCACAGATGAATCCCACAGAATGGGCTTTAACGCTCGCTATGGGAAATTCTGAATTCACATTTTTGGTCGATTTTGTTTTCTAGTTTGTCAGAGCATCAGAATGCTCCTCTTATCAGTGTGCATTATTGTTGACCATCTTTCAAAAATGTTGCCCCCTTGTGTGCAGAGTTCAAACCACAGCACTTGAGCCTAAAATGGGCTTTTCTTCTGTATCCTCCACACCCGATCAGGAGCAGGAAAAAGCTTTGGCCCTTAAAATCCATCCATGTAAGGAATTTGGAGTTCTGCCTGGGATTTTTAACTCAGGGAGTTTACGTTATTTATTCTAACATGATTGTTTGGGTTTTTGGATTTAGTTGCCCCTGCTGTGAAGGAAATTGCTCTCTCGCCTGCTGGTTTGGAAATAGAAAATTATTTTTTGAAAGAAAAACAAAGTAAAATATAGATTTTGAACCCTTTCAGTCCCAATCATCTCTTAACTCTGCGGTTCTCATCCTGTCGCACGTGAATAAACATTTAAGGGGTAAGAGAAGCCGAAATGTTGAATACTCTGAGATTACAATCACTGAAAGTGGACCTCTTATCGGTCACAAGCAGACATTTACAGTTTGTCTGCGTGACTGTGTGTGAGTAGAGGCATTTCTGCATCTGCCTGTCAGTCGTTTTTTGCATGGCAGGCAATTATTATTATTTTTTTCTATTTATAAAAGGGAGATTTTAAAAAGTTTTCCATTAATTCACTCTTCACTCTCTCTTTACTTTCCCATGAATCCCATAACTCATAACCCACATGTTTTGTTTGGGGTCTCAGAGACCCTAAAACCATTTTAATAGCTCAAAAAATACACTTAATTTTAAAATATGGGGTTGATATTTCTCTTTTGTAATCTTATGGGAACTTATTATAAAAATTTGGGTCATGTTCGGGGTCTCAGAGTGCAGATATTAAACATAAATGAGTACAAATAATTTTAACATGCTAACATTATCTGACTGGCACATACTATAAAAATATACTCTTGCCAACTGACTATTTTCTTTGCTTTTATGTCATCCATTGGTTGTTTCAATTTAATACCAACAAAAATACTGTCACATTTTTGAGAAATTACATCAGAGGAACTTTAAATGTTAACAGATTAATAATAATTTAAAATAGAAAATGAATTCATATTTTTAAAATGACTGTCATTACTTATTCGTTATCAATGTCTCTGGGTCCCTAAACATGATCTTTAAATGCATACTGACTTTGTTCTCAGGAGTCCTTAGAATACATGCAAACAGAGATTAATATTGTTTGCCACTTGCTAAAAAGGTAAGCTTTCAGTACAATCGACAATGATGTAAACTCTCCTTGCTTTTCTCCGCCCTTGTTAGGAATTCCCTAATGGTTTCTGTCATCTGGCCATAGCGCTTGTTTCCTCTTTTTCATCCAGCCAGAAGTGAAGTTTACCTAGCCGGTCTTCTAATCTCTATCGTGCACTTCTAACCCAGAGAGAGAGAACAGTGTTGCCTCTGTCTTCACTCTCTCTCAATCTCTTTAGTGCTCCTTTTATCAATGTAAAATAATTACCTTGAGGAAACATGACTGAGGTACAAGATGGGTCAGGCAGAGCGATGTTCTTCTCCTGTGCCAGCCTGGGCCCTGGCACGCTCACCGGACCATATATAAAGGAATTTCTCTGAGAACTCTCTTTATTCCCCCATCCCTCCTCCTCCTTTATCCACCTCTACCAGCACAACCAGATGCCAGGCATTCCACTTTAAGGTTACGGGAGACAAAGGTTGGGCTGAATCACCTGAATAAATTTAAAACAAGACCTAGTGCGTAGCGATAGAAAAGAACAGAGTCTCAAGGTTCATTTGCTGTCACATATTACACCTCCTTAAATGATCTTTGGCTTGGTCCTTATGTGTGCAATATTCTACATCATCATCATCCTCCAAGACGACCTTTTTGTTGTTGTTGTTTTGAATTACAATGAATATTCAGTGGTATTTTAAGTCCATCAATGACTCAAGGTTTGGTTAGTATGGCCTGGTAGCACCTGCTGGTGAATATCTACAACTACACCACCATGGTGGTGGACATCCTAAATTTATCCTAAATGAATTTCAAATATTTTATTACATTTCAGTAGATATTTTGTCATTTACCAATTTTTTAAAAGTGGAACATTGACTTTTTCTATTTTTTCTGGTGCAGCTTGGGACTGTGTGTTTCTTTGTTTTCCAGTGTATATTTACACTTGCTACCTAATAAATTGTGCCAGTCTGTTAAATGACGTTGAGATGAATTAGACTGCTTTTAGAGTGCCGCTGATATGGCACATTTTTGTAGGCGAACACAGAAAATAGTGTTGCACTTATTCCCTCAAAAAGGTCACTAAATGGACTTCAAACAACTCAACTTTCAAACTATATTAAGATCATGTTCTCTGATAAGTAAATATTCTGTGGATGAATCTCCATTCAAGTTTCTTGGAGATTTGTGCCTGTGTTGCATTTTTTGTGAGAATTTTACACGTGATGATGCTTTAAATGTCACTGACAACATCGAGTCACATTTAGCAACTTGTTAGCAACCACCCGTTTCAAGACGAGTATAATTTTTCTTTTTTAAATCGCAAGTGGAGTATTACTAGTGTGTTTTATATCACAGAATGGAACATGAAAACTTTTGTTAATATCAAAATTATATGACAGACATTATTTAAAAAATTGAATTGACTTTGGGATGATGGAACCCAAAGTGCTAAAATGCTGACTGTCTTCCAGGTATTGCCTACAAAAATATATCATTCCTGTGGCACTCTATTGATCACTTTGTCCATGTATGAAAGCATAGAACGTCTTATTTTGTGGTAAACTAGCACCTCTAGTGGTGCGGAGGTGCCTTGTATTACTCCTGGGTCTTGACGGTAATACCTAATAGCTCTGCTGAGAGGTAATGGGCTGTAAAAGTGCTTAAGTTCCACCCAAAACATATATACATACAAGGCACACAGTAGGGGCCTTCACGACAACACACACAGGCCCACACATGAGCTCTGACACAACAAACTCCAGCTCTGGGTGGGGTGTCAACCTTTGCAGGTGCCGCTGCTTACTTTCAGCCCCTGGCAGGCGTGTAAAGCAAAACATCTTTTCCGATGCAATGGTGTTGCTTTCAGATTCGTGACGGCTGTTTGTTTTTATAAACTTCACTCACGTAACAAAATGGGGTGAAGTTATTACCAGAGGAGTTTTCCATGGGTTCATTTCACCTTGTAAAGGCAGGGTGGAGGCGGTGAGGTCAGCGGCCGTCTCCGGATTTGTGAATGAGCCTCCAGTGGCGAGCTGCTACCCGAGCGAGTAAAGTAACACCCTGTCACCTGAGTGTGAATGGCAGCGAGACGACGCCCGGAAAACCCATCTGTTTCTCCATAAAGGCTGTGAGGTTCTCTTGATTGCAAGTAAAATGTTGTGTTGACACTGATGATGTTTCATGGTTAATTAGACCAAACGACAACAAACACTGGTGATTTTAACTTGATTTTCAGATTCGTCTGTACAGTGGGCTCAGTATCCATGGGCATTTCTCAATATTTTTCTTACACATGTTTGATGTAATCTTTCAAACAGGAAAACTACTGTACTTTCCAGGCCATAGGTAGAACAGTGTCTAGACAACAAGTGGTCCAGTAAAGGATCTTTCACCATTGACGCTGGGTTAATGGCGTGATCAGCGGCTGAGATTGCTAAGCTCCTCCCCTATTTTAGGAGCGAAACTGTGGCCCTTGTATGCGTCTGTTTGCTCTTTGCGAGGCACTTTTCATTTTCATTTCAATATCTGATCATCTCTGAGAGACTCTCATTGGGAAAATTGCTTGGATAGATCAAACGAGCCAGCAAAGAACAAGCCGTTGCTATTAGAATTTGTGGCTAATGATGGTCTTCAAAGCCCCCGGGCCACTGACGAGAGCGGTCATTACAAAAATATGCTTGTCCTCGGAGGAAACGGTTCACCTGGTCATGAAAACTAAGAGAGCTTAGGCTTTACACACTCCTTTTAATCAGGAATGATAGAGATGAAGCCAACAACATCATTCAGGTTCATAATAGGTTATGTTTATCAAAGCATTAGTAAAGGTTTGAAGTCACACGAGAGCATTGAACATTACGAACAGGGTAAAAAAATCTATATTTTGTGGTTTTGCTAGATTTTACTTTGTAAGAAACACAAGAGTCAAGGGTTTGATCCCAACAGAACACATACAGATAAGTATATAGATTAAAATACACTGTGTGTATATTTATATGTACATATATATATATTTGTTATATCACTATATATATATATATATATATGTGTGTGTGTGTGTGTGTGTGTGTGTGTGTGTGTGTGTGTGTGTGTGTGTGTGTGTGTGTGTGTGTGTGTGTGTGTGTGTGTGACCCAGTCTGTGAAAACCAAGCTAAAGTCATTTTTTGAGATTTTTCTGTTTTCTACATAAAACCATTTTTCGTATTGTAAAGAATATTCTGTGAGAATTTAACTTTGATGTCTTTAATATTGTCTGAGTAATGTCAAAGATTGATATCATAGTCAAATTTATAGGTGAAGTCAAACTTTGATACTCGTTATCTCTTAGAATTAGATTTTAGCCAGGTTTTCAGGTTTTCACAGACTGGGTCACATATATATAATATATACATCAAATATATAAATATATTGATACAATTATGTTTTACCTCTAATAGATTTTAACCTCTATTAAACAGGCTTGTAAGGCACAAGTATCTGCAAAATGTATACATTTCTGTCATTTTGACGTTTACTTGGGCGGCCAGCATTTACAATCAGATCAGTATAGACACTTAAGATAAATAATAAATAATCTCTATTTCTTTGATAAATAATCTTTCTTAAATCCTTCATCCTTGCCAGTTTTGTTATATCACTATCAAGATTTATTTGCCTGCCAGCTTATTAATATTACTATTCATTAGCACAAATATGTTGTTTCCAAAGACTTTGGATCAAGTCTGTCACGTAAATGGCTAATTCGCTGCGTGCCTCTTTATTATCTGTTTCATTACTTATGAGATGCACCAACTCAGATTAGCATCTGATAATGCACCTAATATCCATCCATGTCAGGGCTGCATGGGTAGAAGGTATCCAGTGGCTAGTCTTAGCTATAGCTGCCCGTGAGCACAATGCCCTGCTTGTTGTAATAGCCTCCTCTGGCATGATCCAAAGCCATATCAGGCCCTACCCGAGGCTTCAAATCACATTTTTCATTTGTGCACTCAGTTTAATTCTGGGGTTTATGATTAGATGTTATGATAAAGTTGGTATTGCAAATGATCTATAGGTCTGCATATGTGAATGATAGTTATTAAATATCTCACAAAAAGCGGGTTATTTGGGTAATCCAGATAACGGTACAGACTGTAAAGTAATCCTCTAATATTGCTTGTTCTTACACACCCTTTGTCTAATTTTTAAAGATCATGGTTTTGAATTGGGTAATTGCAGGCTATTAGCAGTACTAAATTATATCTCTGATCTCTGAGTTAAACTGTTGCTTTGCACTTTCTGAATTGCGCATTTGTACACATTGTGTTACAGATTCAACTGTGAAAGGTTCATTTTCCACTTGAGAACTGCGATGTAGATCAGTCAGCCAAGAAATTTAATCTCATCTCATATACTGATTGGTTTAATTGACTGAGAGCCTGGCGAGATTGCGCAAAAACAGTCTTTCGGCTGCGTACGTGCTTACAATCTTGTCTTGGAACATTTAGGAAAGAAAATCTGAGCTGTTTTGTGAAATAATGCTTTAGCTGGGGTGAAATCGATGCACTGTGCCTTTGCCAGCAGTTCCTGACTTTTCCAAAGGTGGTTTCTGGGAAGGAAGGATTTTACTGTTTGTATGAGTGTGAGCATTTGTTTGCAGATGTTTATGTTGGAGGTGGGAAAACAAGGGTTTAAATAGTTCCCGAGGAAAAGAGGAGGGGTGTCGGATGCATGAGAGGGCTTTCAAATCCATCCCTTTACTCCACCTACCCCACCCCATCCTCTATACAGCTTCCTTATTCTGCCCGGCCACAGACACTTGCCTTTTGTATGGAGGGAACCAGAGAAACAATCATCTCTCTCTGTTTGGAAAAAAATACTCAGAGAAGAGACTCAGCAAAGAGCCAGAGAGACTGGAGCTTCCAGGTGCTTTGCCCCTAGTTAAAAGCCCAGTAAGAAGGACCTCTCCCTGTCTGAAGTCAGAAGAGCCAGTGCTTAGTGAGGTCGAGTACCCTGCCTCCCTCTCTCTCTCTCTCCCTCCTCTCTCTCTCCCTCCTACTTTCCACCCCGTGAGCGTGTACAGAGATTCAGAAGGTGCGTCTGAAATCTACTTGTATCCAGCCTGGAGACCAGCACCACAAGGACTTTTACACTTCAGTGCGAAAGCACATGGACTTAATTTTCACCAGCAAATACCGCACTGGCACCTGCCAATGAGAACTACAGCTTTCTATTCATTTTGACTTTTTATTCTGGGCGTATGTAAACGATATTTGACTGTGACCAAGTGCCAAGACATACCCAAGACTTTCCTGTTTGTCTGGTTGCCATCACATCTGTTGTTTCTCAAGAGATGGTTGTCTGAAGAAGAGACCCAGATAAGAAGCCACCTGCAGAAATTACCTGAGATTCTTCCTCAAGCAGAAGGGTGAGGTGAGTTCATGTCTAAAACTTTATTTTCTTTCCCTTAGGGTGCAGGCATGTCATCTCTAAAAATGTTTTTCATATTTCTGTACGCTGCGAGATGAAGCCAAATGCAATACTGAGAGAGAGGAAAAACAGACGGGTTAACATCTCAATCATGAGACCCGAATAATTCTCACTGCTCTGCTTTACACACACTCTGCAGATTATGGTTTTAGTGTTCCTTCGTCATTAATCTCTGTGAATTTTTCTGCATGGATTTCTAAACACTGCCATGTGGCCAACAAATGTGACTTGTATTTATGTTGATGGGTTGTGGGTTCTGCGTGCTTGAGGCTGTATAGGTTATGTGGTTCAGGTACTGCGGTGGGGAAGTCATACAGCTGTTTTGAAGTTGTGGGATAAGCGAGGGAGAGAGTTATATAACTGAATAGCAGCCCCGCTTTCACTGACACCTGGGACTGTTTGGTCTGCGCTCTCCAACGCCACTCACTTCATTCTGGCCGCCCACTAGATTATCAAGTCCCGCCTACTTCCCGGTCCCTAAAAGTGATGCTTTTTGAATTTCTGACAGAAATGGTACACTTCAGAGGGTACATTAAATTAAATCACTTCAATATAAGTTTAAAAACCTATCTATTTTTTAAAGTGTCACCCTGCTCATATTGACCATAGTGTTTATGATTCACATTATGCTTCATACATTTTTTCTAATTATTTACTTAACAAAATGTCTTTGTAATTACATTTTTCCATCAAACATCATGTTTCACTAAGAAATACTCAGAAGTAAAGTATTGAAGGACATGCACCGTGTTGATACCCCGAATTAATCATTTATTCATCCTCATGTCATTCTTAACATAAGACTCTTTTTTTTTGCAGAAGATTTTTGAAAAATACTGACACATTTCTCAAAATATCTTTTTTTGTGTTCCAAAGAGTCATTTGCAGGTTTTGCGCAACATAAGCGTGAATAAATGATGACAGGATTTTTGAGTGAACCATCGACTTAATGTGCCTTTCACACATTCTCTTACATTAAATCCTCAGCTTTGCATCCCTCCCCAAAAACTCTTGTGTATGATGCGTCATATTCTGCAAAAACATCTTTTTTGTAATATTTTCTGCACATAATCGACTGTGGCACACGGCATGAGCTCCATGCTGCAGTTTTAATTTCAGACCAGAGAGAGCGAGAGGGCTGTGAGAGAGAAGGGAATGTGCTTTCATAATACATTCTTCACCAAGAGCACTGGGGAATACTATTCAATAATACTTTTTTCTCGTCTGAGTAGCGGGGCCCAGAACTGGAACAAACCTAGTCTGGAAAAGACGGCATGATCTCCTCTAAAAACATTTGGCGCCTCGACATGATGGTTTTCAGGGGGAGAGGTGGTTTCAGCGTGACTGTGAATCTGTGTGCGAATGCTACCGCATAACACAAGACCGGGGATGTGGTGTATAGCTGAACGAAACTGAGAGGTTAGAGAAAAGTGTCTGAGATACTTCACAGACAGGGATCTTCTCATCCTCACACACTACTGATTCTGAAGGTTGGAGATGATCCAAAGCTTCTTGATTGGATGACTGTATGTTGTTAGGTCTGAGGATGGAAAAGTCATCTTTAAAGTATGATGTTATTTTGTGATTGATGTTTCATCTGGTGCTTTTATCAGCTGATAGGGTCTCGCCTTTCAAAGTGCATTTACACTGATAGCTTCAATTCACCGAACACCTCGCTCCCTTTCACGCATACCTTGACCTTTCTTTCTCCCCACAAAATACATACAGAGATGCTTTTTTTAGACTTATATGGTGTAGTTACAACATATACCAGCAGGGGTTAAGAGAACCGGGCTAACCAGCCAATGCTTGACCCTTTGGGCAAATACCTTGGCACTGTGAAACCATAATGGCATGGCCATGCTGTAACCATGGATGCCCACCTTTGGGATGGCCCAATAACACTGCTGATTGATTTTTATGATGCCCGCTGGCTGTGCCAGGCTGAGCCCGCTGAAACGCATTTCTGTCTTTATTACATTACACAAGTCAAACCAGCCTGACGGGGGCTTTTATATGAACCAATCAATGGCCACTCGCTTGTGGTGTTGGTGTGAAATCTTTTGTCCCCATCCAACCATCTGCCTTGTTAATTCCAGGCAGTTTTCACTCACTGAAGCTGGTTTATAACCTATTAAAAGTTGAAATTATCTCTAGGGGAGGCATTAAAAAGCATATTTGATTTTCCTCGAGATCTCTGTAGTAAACATTTTAGCATTGATGTGTGCCGTAGAGAAGAGTTGTAAAGAAGAATGAAACAATGCAAAACGTGTCTGAACCATTATGAATGTCTCTTTTTATTCAGCTTGTAATGGCTTACTGCAGATTCAATTCCATTTGAGTTATTTTTTAACCGTACAACAGAGAGAAATAATACCAAATCCATTACACATGCTCTATCAGTGGGGAAGACTTAGCTTGGCTCATTTCAAACTAAGACACATATGGTAAATGTTGGACACACCAATAGATTTGAACTTTTACTTTGGGTTTATGAAAGAGTGATGTCTTGTATTTGTTGCCTCTCACTGTGAAGGAATAGATGCATGTTGTCATTAATAAGACAGAACAGGCACAAATATAGTGCTGGCAAATTCTTCCATATAGGAATGACCACCATCGCATTTTACAGAATTTACCCAACAATTTATAATAAGTGCCCTGAGAGGATACGCATGGCATGCTTTGCTTCTTTCCAAATCTTGATATAAATCTTGAGGAAGCACATGCTGTGGATTAAACTGCGTGTTAGCCCTCATTCCCAAATAAATAGTGTAAGTGAACAGCACAGTTCATAGCTTTTTTTTAATCATTTTAAATGATTATTTGATTATAAATTACTGTGTAATGAAACCGTTTCTTTACTGAAATCGCCATTTCTCTGTAAAGCTTAGTTGTGAGGCATTTATAATAACATGTACAATATTTTGTTCCTTTTTTGCATTATATGTAGATTGACCCATTTGTTTTACCTCAGTTAAAGATTACAACAACAAAGTATATTTTCTCATCTCTGTTCTCGACTAGCATGAGGATCAGTCATGCTTTTCCACACGGGTGTTTTCATGTAGTGCCACTAGAGGGCGCAGTTGCTGAAACTCCGTACATGCAAACACACACACGGGTTCTCAACCTGTGCCAGTGGCATTCAATGTCAGAGATAAATATCTAGATAAGAAAGATTTTTTTTTTCGTTTCTGTAAATAGTAACTCAGGGATCACAAGGATACTGGTATTTTTTATTTGTTCAAAATTAAGGTTTTTTTTAACTGTGTTGTATGACCGTCATCAAATCATCCTTGAGCTCACATGATAAAGCAGAAACCCGATGTCATGGGTTTGATCCCAGGCAACACCTATGCTAAATTGTTTTTCACTTTAGATAAAAGCATCTGCCAGACGTTTAAATGTAAATGTTATTTTGAACCCATCTGTGCTGGTAGAAAGTTTCTTGTCATTAGCTGTGTGATAACCTTCATTCCCTCTTTTATTTGGTGTTCACTTTAAACAGGAAATGAAGGCGAATACCACTCATTCTCTGACTGTGTTACCTTCCAGGAACGCACACCCCCATCTCTCATCATTACCATTTGTTTCTAGATGTTTTTCGCTCACCAAGAGAGAGAAAAAACAGCCGAGACCTTCAATACTACAGGGCAAGAAGTGCATTCCTTCGAAGAACTGTGCTTTTCCTCAAAGGTTTTGTGATAGCGTGCTGGTCCAGTAACTGGTAGTTCCGCCCATTCTTCATTAAAGGTACAGTATATGACAGACAAGGCAAATGAGAAATTACCCACAAAGTAGTTGAAAGCAGCACTTTGGCAGACGCTTTCTGATGTAGATTAGATGAGGATGTGTGTGTTTACATGGGATTGACGGAGGATAGACCATAATGGTTGTGAATAATGTAGACAATAGCCCAGTCAGACATCCTGTTGGCGGGTAGTGGGTGAATTGGTCTGGACAGGAAAAATAAAAAAAATTATTCAATGTTTTGATTAAGATTTTTGATTAATTGCTCTTGAAGTAAAGAAGAAGTGCAGTATTCTCAAGTCAAACAGTACCAGTCAAAAGTTTTGACACTTTGACAAAAATGTTTCTTAAAAATCTTTCATCTGAAAGTGTATATTTTAATATTTAAAATGACTTTTTGTGCCAACAAATTAGCTTTTAGTCACAACATAATTCCCACCGTTACAACTGTGTTATTTCATAGTTTTGATGAGTTTACTACTATTCAACAATGTGGAAAACATCTAAACAACAGCGAGTAAATGTTTCCAAACTTTTGACAGGTACTGTATATAAAGAAGCAAATGAACTTTAAGAGTGATTTCATCAGGATCTCATCAGATCAGAAAGGTGTAGGCCGTTTCCTCAAACAAATGTGTCTGTTTAGTTATACTCAATAGCTTTTAATGAACACATGCTTGCGGAAATGAACGGCTTTACTGTAAGCCTGATAAATGGATGACAGATCTGGGCTTTTATTTCTAACATCATAAATCACTTGCAGTTATCTGAGCATGTGTTGTCTATATGTGACAACTGTATGTGACAAGAAGCCCCGAAAGAGAAGAAAAGGAAAAGTCACAATAACCATCACCTCTCCCTTCAACCTTTGAACTTCTCATCATACTTTGGTTTCCCACTAATTTTGCAGTTTTACTAAATTTCCCCTCAGGGTTCAATAAATTACCTATTTATCTTTTTATCAATCTATCTTGTCTTCCCAGTCAGTTTTACATTCCCTCTTTACTGCGTTCCCTCATTTGCTCCGGCTCTCCAAAATGCACTGGACGTGGACGAGTTTTTCCATTCCGTTGGCAGTGGAGGGAAATGGGGAAGTTTGGCAAGCGGCTGTTATTATTTTTCCTTTTGCACGGTATCAGTTCTTTCAGCAGCTTCGAGTGATTTCTAGGCCCCAGCAAACGGCTACACAATCTGAATCTGAGAGGCTTTTATCAGCTTTGTGCTTTTAGAAGGAGCCTGGACAGACTTGGAGGAAGTGTAATTGTGTACTTTCTTGTCTGAATCCCTTTGGTCAGTATTATTTGGCTTGAATTAAATTAGGTATATAGTCAAATAGAGTTCTCAGTTATGCTTCAACTTCGTCTTAAATATTTCCCTTATTTTTAGGTGCTTTGAAGACTAAAAGTAAGCCATTATTCGCTTCATTCACTCTTTATTAAATAATATGACTGTCTTTAACAAACAACTAAAATATTAAAGGGATCTCATTTGTTTTCTATCAAATGAATCAATACTCTTTTCTACAGTATATTTGATCTGGCTGATGCCTGTGATAAAACGGTAACGCATGGTTTGGCACAGTTAAAATAAGAATGCTTTGGGTCAATTTCTGTGACTCAAAATATTATTTGTGCAAAAGTAGGTATGAAGAAAACACTGCGGAAAGGATTCCAGAGACTTCACAGAACACTTGACACAATAATAGACCGCGAATTTAACACTCATCAATATGTTGGGGAAAGAAAAGAGAAATAAAGGATTGAAGCATGAGAACAAGAAACGCCTTAGTTTAACCAAACAAGACATTTAGTATTCCTCTGAAGAATTTGAGTTTTTGTGTGTGTAAATCTTAGAGCCAGAATAGTGTATCTTTGCTTTGTGTTTCGCATAATAAAATCTTTATTTGTGTGCAAGATGTTCTTGAATCTTGTGCTGCTTTTCCAACAAGGCTGTGGAAAACATTGAAACCAACAACAGAATATCAAAATAAGAGCTGAACTCCAGATGGAGCCACTTACGGCCTTGTTTGGTTTAGTTTTACCTGCACAACAGAATCCAGTTAATTGTAATGTGGATTTGGATTTTTTTCAGACGCTGTTTGATTTAACCGAATTTCTCATTGGTCTCAATAGTTCAGCATGCAGAATTCAAGATCGCAGAAGTGTGTCAGTTCCTTAAACTCTAATCTTTGGCTTCTCAGGCCCAGATTTCTACTCTCTTTTCTTACATTATGGGAAAGGTTGATAGATGATATGAAAATAGGATTTAAGTTGTTTTTTTACTTGTATTGTATTTCTTTACATGTGTTGGCTGGTTTTCATGTAGATTCTTTTGGGAATTGTGAGCGCCACTGACAACAGCTCAGCTGTTCGTTTGCTGCATTACCCACCTCCTCTCTGCCTCCACGGGGAGATGTTTTGTGCTTCTGTCATGGTGATTGCGTTGGGGTTGTATATTACAGTGCAGAAACGGTTACAAAAGAAGTTGGAGTCCCAGACTGTCTCTGTTCCTTATCAGATAAGAATGAGTTTGACATTACTGGATATTTTACAAACAATGTCTGCTGAGCAAACTTTTCATTGGGTGGACCCTTTAGCCACCTCTGCAGATATATAGTACATAAATATGATGTGTAGATCATTTTTGTAAATTATATACTATTTGATAATATATAATTTGATATTTAATAATTGAGAGTTGTGCAAACTGAACTTTTGAGTTGAAGAGGTTTTACATTTTTTACAGTGTAGCTTGGTTACACTTTAACACAAAGCGAGATTAGGATATACATTTCATACTCTCTTCATGAAGATGTTTCATGGTGAAAAATGGAAATATAATTTGCACTCATCGTCAAACTTTTGAGACAGCAGAGCTGGACTTGCTCATTACCGGCATACAGTATATGGCTGGAGTTATCACTCAGTCCTGTAAAGTGTCACTCCATGTTATCCCATCACATCCTGTTCTGAAAATTCACTTTTATACGCATCCAAAATGCTGACAATCATAATCTGAATCCCCCTTCCCTCCACCTCCCTCACGTTTTAACCAGATGCCCAGTAAACCGCCGCATCTCCAGGCCCTTTGGTTTGAGGGAGGAGCTTGTCAAACTGGCCAAAGATGAGAGCTTTCAAATGGGCCGTGCAGCATCCAGCTCCCAAACACAACAGAGCGTTTGTGTTCCCCTTTAACCACAGCTAGGATGAGATTTATGTTAGCATGGAGTACTGGCTCCTAATACAGATAGTTTGACCTTTTGCATGTGCTATCACTTGGTGAAATGGCAAAAGAGATGCTGACTTGAAATTAGTTTGGTCAACATCTTTACAACGACCCAAACTCATCCAATAAGTTTCTTAATATTTTGGAGTGTTTCATGTGAGTTGAAACACATTCTTTCCTTTTTTCTTTAGCGTTTTCCATAAAATCCCTGCATTTTGCCACTGCACTAATGCAAACCAGAGCATTTGTGAATTCTGACATGCCAATAAGCGACACTCTCTTACCTGATCCAAGAGCAGATCACTGCCATTTCCTGCGTTATGGTCAGTGTTAGACAGATTGTTTTTTTCCTTTTTTGCTGAATATAAAGGAAAGAACTTTCCCATGTGTTATGAGACACTGTGATATTCATCATCAAATGGCTTTCTGCCTGTGCATTAATTTTTCTGGAGCGGTTTTGAGTCCTTTGATCTGCATTATGTTTCGAAAGCGCTCCGGCAGAAACGTACAGTCTCGCTTGTTTCGCCTCTAGCTGGAGATTTTGCTTGATTAAAAGGGCTTTCCCACCTGCAAACTTTGTTTCCTACAATTCTCAAAACGTCCCATGCCTTGCATCGCTCGTGCAATCAAGATTCAGTGTGCTATTTGTCTAAATCTCCAAGGCCCCCTCTTTTTCCTTCGTGTTTAAAGTACACTGTATCTCACATTACCCTGGACCAAGCTGCTGAAAAGCAGAAAGAAAAAGATTTGAGTTTTTGTTTCTCTATGGGACACCCCATCCTCATTCACGTGCTATATTCAAATCTTTCTTGGAAGCTTTTGTTTGATCAAAGCCTGATTCATACTGAATAGAGATGTTTGCCTGATAATTTCAAGTGTTTGTGAAAGGTTTCATGCTGCCAGTTTCAAATAATTACAATGTGAAGATTTCTTCTGAAGTTTCCCATCTGAGCCTCACTGTATGTCTGGAGAAGATGCTAACTCATGTCTGCTAAGATGAAGGTCGTCCTTGGCTTAATCCACTGAGTTTATAAAGCCAAGGGTTTCCCCCATTTTAAGTGTTTGAATAGTTGAAAGAAAGTTGAAAGACTTTCAAAGAAAATACTTCTATACTTATCAAGCATCTTTTTCCAGCTGGAAAATAAATTATGTGATTGAGTCTAAAAAAACATATTGTTGGTAATTGTGATTCAGAATCTATTTAGTCGACTGTAAAATTAAAGCAAGCTACATAATACAAATATTAAATATGTATCTGTGCAAAAATATAGTAAAGTCATTAAAAGTCTTCCTTCCACTGGAAAAAATAGTCCCTGACTGATTGTGATATATTTTCATGTTGTTAAGGGTAAATGCTTCATCATGAATAAAACACTGCTGCCGATCAGAATACCGATCAGAATCAAGAACTGGAACTAAATGTTTTGTAAAGTGTATTTTAAGGAATATTTTATCAGTATTTGTGTTCCCTGTGAATTGAACCTGTGACCCCTGCACTACCAATGCTGCTGTACCAATTGACAAATCTTTGGGAAATTCATGTATTTTTTTATCTATCTGACTGCACATGGAAGCACCTTTTGTGTACTGGGTGTCTCTTTACCAGGCAATTAGGTTAGGTAACTAATCTGACATCCAGATGTCATCATCATAACCCTGTTCAGTTGATGACCAGGGAAGTCTTCAGTTCAAAGCAGCCAGTAATACAAACCTATAAAAAGACAAAGACCACGCTGTTCCTGTTACCCTACACTGAAATATAGTTCTTTCAGAGTAGATGCTTACAGTATGATCCTCTCACTTGAATACTGACCTTTTTGAAGATGACCCAACTCTAAAGACACAATGCATGATTTCCTTTGGTCCCTGTCAGACATTAATTTTCTTGGCAAAGCTAAAAAGAATCAAACTGTTAACCTTGTTTGAAAGTCCAACTTTCTGTGAATGTGATCTCTGTCTGCATAGACACATTGGTATTGAAAAGACTCGGTGTGGGGTTCTCTGTGCCAATCACCCGGTAAAAACAATACAAGACCCTTGCAGGACGGCGATCTTATAGAACAACTGGTAGAGCATGGAGCTGACAAAGCCAAGGTCACGGGTTTGGTTCCCAGGGAATGCACGAGCTGGTAAAATTGTGTATCATTATAGATAAAAGCATGTGCCAAATTGACTGTAGTTGAATATATTCTTTAGAAATATTAACCCTCGGCCTAAGAAAGCGGTGCAGTGGATCGTGGACACGTGTCTGAGCCCCTGCTAATCCGTTTACATTCTTCCAAGACTGAATAAGAGGATATTAAATCTGCAAAGCATTGTGTGGCCTTCCTTATGCAACCAAACACACTTCCTGTATCCCATCATGCTTCGCAGGGTTTATTCTGAATGTAGAGGCTATGAGCATGATTAAAAGTGCCACGGCAATAAACTTGGCAATCTGTTGGTGTGCGGTTTTAACTGTAATTGAATTAGGAATGATTTTGTTTGCAGATGCTGGCATCGAACACGCCATGGCACAACGTCATTGCATAAATCTCTCTATTTGATATTTATGGAAGCCAGATGAAGCCAAATAATGAACCCTTTTTTCATGCAGCATTAGGGTGGTTTTGCTGCGATACCCATAGATAATAAATTACATGAATTTTACATTTACCATTCAAGTGTGTTTTACATTTCCAATTCAGCAAGCTTCTTATCAGTTCTTATGATCTCAGCAAATGGAGGTTGTGGAGCATTAATGTTTAACTAAATAGCAACATCCATCATTACTTTATTTGGTCAAGCCTGATTTTGCAGGAAATGTCAGTTCAACATCATTTCACTTCAACCTAACTCTGTAAGTAATCTGCAATGTCTTGTTTCAAACAGAGATGGCGCTAGAGAGGCAAAGAATATGAATTGAAGCTTAAGTTAATTTGTATATTTGATGATCTTGCAGCTGTGTTTTTATAATCATCCATGAGTAACAGGACTGAAGACACAGAGCTCATCTGACAGGAGTAAAATACTCCTTTTCCTTTCCAAAGAGATATTCAGATTATTGATTGCAATAGTAAAAATTGGAGCCTGAGGTCCAACCAACTAGATTGTTTTGATTCCTATCAGACATAACAGAACCTCTGCTGTCATACATTTTGAAATATTGCTACAAGAAAATGGTATTCAAGAGGACTGCAAATGTTATTCTGCAGTTTTAATGACTGTCTTCTGTTCTCTCAGGGCCCTATCGATGAATAATTTATTGACATGTTCTTCTAATGGAGCTTTCTCATGGGCTTAGTAATCCAAACAAAGCCATGTGTTTCTGAAAAAATATTGGAATGTAAGTCACCCACCCACAAATTACACACATAAATACTGTCACTCAGACAAAACGATGCACAGGATAAGTCTCTTAGCAATAAGGGTTTGATTTGAAATGGCTGAACACAGTCTCTGAGAATCCAGTAGATTGTAAATCATTTGTAAATACAGTGCATTTTTAGAGACACATTTCAGTGATAATAAGTTGTTAATAGTAATTTTAACAGCTAGATTAGGCATCCGGAGTTAATATGTTGTGAATTTTTCTTTATAGGGACATATTGATGGGAATGAAAGTGATTTTGGCATCCAACATGGAATTTAATAATTGACCATGGTGCCCACATACATCAGTGCCTCTCTCTCTCTCTCTCTCTCTCTCTCTCTCTCTCTCTCTCTCTCTCTCTCTCTCTCTCTCTCTCTCTCTCTCTCTCTCTCTCTCTCTCTCTCTCTCTCTCTCTCTCTCTCTCTCTCTCTCTCCATCACTGACTCTTACACAAATCATTAAAATAGCATTTTAAGCACTAGTTAAATCATTCCAACAGAAACCACAGTCTCCTTATTAGGCAGCCTGCGATTCGGCAAACGGCACCCGGCACAGAAAGTATTTGGAAAAGCAAAGCGGCAGTATGAGACTGTGTTTGTTTTCATGTCTGTCCTTTGTGTCTAATTCCTGTCTGCTTTTGCGAAGGCGTTCGATGTCGTCTAGATTTAGAGATTTAGTCTGCGTAGGATGGTGTGAAGAGTTCATTCTTAAAACTACAATCTTTGCTTTTTTCCTCAAGGAACGCTAATGTTCTTACATGAGGAACAATTTTTTCACTCTTTCTTTTTTCAATCATTTTTCTTGTAGGGACAATAGAACCATATGGAGGAATTTTTTGTACATTTTTTGTAAATTCATCTGTTTGATTCATAGTCTAAGGTAATCATTCCAACACATTATTTTTGCATTATATTCCCATTTTATGAAAGACCGAGACAATCATTTGCTCCATTAACTGTGCACGCCATACAAACCAGTCTACTGTTCTGTTCAAACTATTTAGATTTAGTGATATTTTATACTGTTTATACATTAGCAAGTAACTTTTAAATATTTCAGTTTAACTCTGTGTCCATCAAATTCCAGAAGAGACCAGTTTACACCAGCATAAGCTTTTGTACTGGTTCAGCTTCTGTACTGGTTCAGTACTGGTTTAGATGGTTGACCAATATAACCAAACTGTTAACTCACTTAACTCAGCTGGTGAATCTGATCAACTATAGCGTGCTCTTTCAGATAGTACACTTTAGCTTTACATAAGTTTAAAAACAACATCAAGGCATTGTAATCCA
Source organism: Beaufortia kweichowensis (assembly GCA_019155185.1). NCBI lineage: Eukaryota > Metazoa > Chordata > Actinopteri > Cypriniformes > Gastromyzontidae > Beaufortia > Beaufortia kweichowensis. Next base: position 5,536,425 of record CM032809.1, read on the forward strand.
TTGCATTGCATTAAAGCATTCAAATGGTGGTATTCTATGTTGTAGACATTGCCCAGCGAGGTGTCGTACTTACATCTATTTGTTCCAAGGATTAGCACACACACAATAGTCTGATTTATTTTGATATATTATGTCTAAGCTCCAAGGCAGTTTGGACCTCGATTGTAAGTTTGTTGAGCTCCAGGGTGTCTGTGGATACATGCCCAGTCTGCAAAGATCTACAAAGCCAGACAAGAGGACCAAAGAGCCCTTGTCCTGTCCAGAAAAGGGGCACAAGTCCAACAAGGATTAAAACAGCATTCCTTTACCACCCCACAGAAGCCACAAAATGGTGGTTGCATAGAGATAATTGAAATGCCATGTCCATGACTTGACTGTTGGCTTTGCATGAAAGACAGAACATGGCAGTCACTAAAAAATGGTTTATAACCATAAGAGTTCATAAGAGTTTGAGACGGGGAATAGTGTTATTTAATGTGATATTTTTATCTTCAGGCTGCAGATTGTTAAAACAGGAAGATGAATATTACACGGTTGTGCCCAGCCATGACATATTTCGATTTATAATTCATTAGTCTACTGACAACCTTTTTTACCCATGTGCCATTAAAGTAAAGGTCTTTGTAAAATAAAGCACTTTATTCTGCCATTATGCCCTTTAAAATTAATGGGCGGTGTGCTATAAAACTGGTAATTTATCAAATGCCATGTCATTTAGTTTACCCACTTTAATTTTGCGTGCAAAACCATATTGCACCATATTGAGTGCGAGTGGTTTTTCTCACAGCTTTATCCCTCTCGGGTTAAACCTGGGGAAGTGCTTTGTCAAAATGCTCAAGTCGATTGATTTTAGCCCCTTTCTCTAAACTTAAGTAAACACATTCTTTTCCAAACCATACTAAGGAGCAGAGCACATGGTCAGCAACTCGTGAATGATTAGAGAGAAAGTTGTTTGGGTAATTTGCATGTGCTTTACTTTACTTATTACTGTGTCACGAAGAGCTCATTTGCAGGCTGGGCAGTTGACTTTAGCCAATTAATTATCCTTAAAGCTAATGGAGAAACACGTTCCAATCTACCGCTGGGTTTTCATAGATTTGAATTCATTTGAATTCTGGCCACTCTTTGGGATTCACATTCACGCCTGCAGATGTGGATTTCTTAACTATAAGACACCCAAAAATGATCTTTGTTTTGCCTGCTAACTTTGTGGTTTTTTATAAAGTGATATAAAACTTTTGGACAAATACACTTTTAAAGATCAATATATCAAACCATGTTGCTTCTACAAACAAATTACACTAGTTTTCAGAACTAACTTTTAATTTTGAACTATACTTGTAACGATTTTTAAACAACTAGTGTTTTAATTTGAGTGTTTTTATGATTGATGATTTTTATGATAAGTTTAAATTAATTTATTATTAAAAATGCTGGTTAATTGGGTCAATTATGGAGATTTTTAGACCAATTGAAACCAACAGTTACGCTTATCAATATTTTATCTAACTATGTGTTTGACTTACCTTATTCAACAAAAACAACATTTCATCATTTTTTGTACATGTAAGTTTAGTATAATAACAGAAATGCTGGCTTCAGAATCTCACAGAGGCTGTTTGAGATTATGTGTGGTCTTTTTAACCTCCGTGTTTTACTCCACATCAAGGACTTTTCTATAGTTGTTAAGCTCCATTGGTAAACAAAGACTTGTCTATTTAATGTAACCCAGCAGTGCCCACCCCAGTCCTCCGAAGGAATGTGCCACTGTTCAATAACAGATGCCAGAAAACCCGACAGCACAGTGTTCTGCACTTAATATCAAAAGCCTGAAATCTAAGAACTTCAATCTCAATGGAAAGTGACCCAGAACAGCTTGTGAAAGTACAGTATGGCTTATATAATGACATCACTATTGTAACTGCAACATATATTATTTGTTTATGGTTCACCAATCAAAGACACAAAGTAAAGCCCTCGATATGGTGTCGACAACAGAATTCCCAGCTGTATTCTTCTCTAGAGACTCCAACTGTTAGGGTGAGCTTGAAGCTGACCTCAGTGCTGGTCCACAGATAGGGAAAATGGACCGAATGAAAAGAAAGAGAAAAAGAAGGAATGTGTGAAAGGAATTTTAATGGAGTTTCTCTTTTGTTGCGCTTTCGAAAACTAATGGCCACTTCTTACAATGCAACTTTCTAAGTAAAGTGTCTAATCAAACGAAAAAGTGAGTGAGAGAACGTTTGTACCAAAGCTCATACCAATATGTCGCCGTGTAGTTTGGCAAGTTCCAAGGATTTCCATTAAATAGTAGATTCAAGAACAAGATAATTGTTCTAGCAGAACTGCCCCCTTCTCACCTATTTCTCATTCGCTTTCACTCTCTTTCCCAGCCCACATGTGGTCCGTCTCTCTGCTTCCAAACCAGAGAGCTGCAGGAGAGACTTTGGGTCATTTTCACACCTTAATGAATTAACACAATAGACTTTTGAAGCAGTGTGATGGAACACAAAAGCAACATTCATAATGTTTAACAGGATCTTCTTAGATGTTTTGATGGTCTTAGGCTTGTTTGTTGGTTGGTTTAAGAAGTGTTTTTGGTCACCTGGTCTTGAAGCAACTGAGCACTGGCTTGGCCCATCTGGAAAGTTTTTAAGATTGAATATGCTGGTCAGGCCTATTAACCTGTTAACTGTCATCGTTTCACAGTTAGTGTTATTTTACTATCCATTTTAATATTTCATAGTTGAATTCTAATCTACAGTAATCATGATAAATTATATAGGCCTATTGACGGAAAGGTTTTTTCATCAATGTTTTTTCAACAAACTAAAAAATAATTGAAAAAAGTTAATGTTAATGTTGTTTTTAACCTGGTAACTGTCACAGCAGAAATCGAGTATAAACATAAAAATGCACATCTGAACTACATTTTTATATTTTTAGATATATTTTTTCAAACATTTTTAAGTCTTATAAAAAAGATTTTTATTTGAGTAATCTTTTATAAATTACAGTAACATTAACCATTTTTATAAATGTTTTTGTTTATGTTTATTGTTATGTAAATTGGCCAATTATTTCATCCTGAGTCTTTTACCTTTCCATCAATCTGTAGTTTGTCATGATTAGACTAAAATTCAACTATGAAATATTAAAGTAAATAGGGAAATAACGTAGGTGTTCCTCCTAAAGAACGGTGACAGTTCATTAAAAATACTTAAAAAAAAAAAAAAAAAAAAAAAAAAAAAATTTAATCTAAAATTGAAAATAAATTGTAGTTCAGATGAAGTAGTTTTTAACATGTGTACTCGATATGTGGAGTGACAGGTTTAATAACTTTGCATAACTTTGACCAGCATGATTTAATTGGCTTTACGAGAAAGATCAGCCACTTGGTTAACCAGCGGTAAACAGCATGTCTACTAGATTAGCAACAAACAAGCATAAATCATCATTACATGAATATATCACTACTATTCAATTCAATTCAATTCCAGCCTTCCTTTGGATTCCACTGGAATGGATCATGTCATCCAGATCTTGACATGAAAATCATTAAACCATTATTGCACAGTCTTCCCAGGTCCTTTTAAAATACAGTCAAATGTAATCTCATTAATAGTGACCTGCACATTCTAGGGCAATCTGCCTCCACCCGCAAAACATCATTAATCTCTTCCCTGAGAGGATCACTTTTATAGTCATTTTATAGGCATTTTATCTTCCTGGCTTATCAATCGTTTCTCTGCAACTCAATTTTTAGCAGGACCCCGTTTCACAGACTAAGTGAAAATAAATATGAGCTCTGAAGGAGGAATATATAACAGGAAGGGGGCTGTTTTTGACACACTGTAAGGGAGTAAGGCTTGATTTGATTTTAATTGGGTGTGTGTGGTGTCTGCGTTGAGTAAGACTGGCACATTTATGGCCTCATTATATTAAAGCTCTTGCATAAGATGAAGTGGAAACCAAATGTAGCTGTTACTTGGTATAAAACAGTGGCTGCCACCACAAGTGCTAAGGGTGGCTGTCATTAAATCATTAGCGGCAGAGAAAAGCCAAGCTAAATCTTGTGAATTAGCAACATACGTCTTGGTTGCACATTCTTGTCTTTGTCAGCTGATTTGTCATGATGATGAAGTTGAAAAGGAAGCATCTCCAATTGGCTTCATAGGAGGGTTTAGAATTATTACACTGTTTGAGCTTGCGTGTGGTCATCCTTTATACTCACGCTGATTTTCAGTATCATCCATTTGACTGTGTTCATAACAAGAAAAGGCTCCGCAGTGCTAGCTGACCTGCTGACCCATGCAAGTGCTTCATAATTGACCTCATTTCCCAGGTCGGCTTATGTCAACAAGTGTGTCCAATGAGTGGTGCGCCATCGTGATGGTCTGATGCTCATCTAGACTGGTGTTTTATGCACGAGGGACTGGGATTTACAGTAAAGGCCAGGCCGAATAACCTTAAAAAAATGAGCTCCTTTCCAAATCTCAAGATGTTACAGGTCACATTCTTCTGACGTAAAACTCACAGGGTTCTTAGTAGTGTTTCCAGAGAATACAGTATTGGGAAAAATACACTTGCACAAATAGGCCACATATGTAATGCATTTTTTCAGTCGGCAATTGTGGTATGTAAACTATAATTTAGCAATGAGCATCTTTGTTAGGAATTGTCAGGTCGTATTGTCTAGAATTTGCTTATAATTATACTATACATCAAAATAGATAAACGTCTAACATCAAATAAAAGAAAGAACTGTGAGAGGAAAAGTTGTGAGAGATATTCATAAGATCAAATGAAACGGCTTTCACATCCCTACCCACAGAAAACAGGCTTGTGTTTTTTCACAAAGAGCCTGTACTGTGTCAGCCATAGCACTGCGTTTCCAGACTCTTTTCTTTCTTCCTTTTGTATCCGTGTTTAAAAACAGACATGCTTTTTAACTCCCACTAAACTAATGACAAATAAAGCGCTCAAACACAAGGCATTTTGAGTTGAAACAGTATATATATTGTCCTGTCTTCTGTCTGTTTTAACCAGCCATCTGTATAGTCAAAACTAGCTACTGCTGCTCGCTCGGGAAACAAGAGTAACTCAGAACGAACAGGTGAGCGATTATAACAGAGCCTGTAAAATGAGCATATTTTCCTCATCGTAACCCTTTATGTTCTTTCATGTGAGACGTTGCCATCTGCAGTCCTCCTTTATGGAAATCCTTCTTCATCTTTACAGAAAAGACACGCGGCAACAGCAGGATCAAGGATCAGTACAACATTCAGTAAAGAGAAAAGTATTTCTGGATAACACGCTTGTTTTGACCAATAACAGGGGTGACGTATCTTTCATATTAGATGTTTGTACTCCACATGAACCAAATAACTTTCTTGTATAGGACTCTTGTTGCCTTGTTTTTCCATTCCAGATGTAAAAAAACTGTTTTGTTTTTACTATAAGCACAAAGATGAAATCCAGAGAGCAGGATACACATCCCAGGTGCATATCTAGACTTCCAAACTTCTGTTCAAATTAACTTGGATGTTTTTCGCAGCTTTAATTGAGCCAAGGGTCAGAGCTTTTTCTGTTGGTTCGACGATGCGATACGATCTGTTTCATTGCAAGATTTCTGCTCCAGCGTGTAAACGTCTTCTTGTTTTCCTCTCAATTTGGATGTTTAGCGCATGAATAATCAGGCGGACATTACGTCTACCCATTCATACTACACACTTTTTTCAGATCTGGCATGATTGCAGGAAGGAGATTAAACAGGTGCAGTTGGACGTTATGAAGGTTCAGTTGTCTGGGTATAGTCAACACGGTTAAATTAATATTTTTCATCGAGACCGTTTCTCAGTGCAGACAGCGCTTGTGTTTGGGAGCGCCCCAGATCTTTAAACAGCTCATTAGCCATAAATTTGCTTTAATTCCAATGTGTTTACAACTGGAACAGATGGGAAAATCATTCCACGTCTGCCTTCCTTAAATTAAATTGCATTTATGAGGTTTTTTGGCAATTACAACCGAGCAACTATTTCTCACCCTCTCTGGCAGACTTTGGCTTTTCTGTTTGCTCTCATAACAACTGTTCTGTATTACATCTGAACAGTTATGGAATCAATGTTCAAGATGTCGGTGTCAACAGACATGTGATTCAAATCATCATTCATATATCATCTATAATTAAAGCTTGTTATTAACAACTGAAACGATTCCCTGTGATAGAAAACAGGACCAGACACAGAAAAAAGCAGTGACGTTTTAGATGTGCCGTAACTTGAAGGATGGAAATATTAAGTTCCCCCAAAAATGACATGCTTCCAGACTTGATGCCACACCTCAGATTGATGCCACACCCATCCTTCTCCCTCTAGACTTTCTCATCCTCAGGGATTTGGCACATCTGGACCATCTGGAGCAGGATAGTGTATAAAAAAAAATCCCGTCTCTCTAACTCCATCTCTCCTTCAAGGTTTTATTTTGCATGTGCTGACCGATAGAGACTTTGATTGTCAGTAATGGGACCTCCACTCATGGTTCAGTGCTGATGTACATATCTTGCTTTGTCATGTTTGTTTTTCCTACTGAAATCTGTAAAGCCTGATTATTCACGTTCAGGGCTGTTGGCTAATCTCACTCATTACCGTTGGACTGTGATATAAGGTTTGAGAGATTGTCTTAAATAGGTAAATATTGTGTTTGGAAGTGAAATACTGAATTTGGTTTGTTCATGGGATTAATTAGTATACAGGCTATCATCTGATTTTCTATACTCACTGTGTCTATGGTAATAAATGTTAGAGACTTTTAATTAAATGTTATTGCTCGCCTAGTATAACATCTCATCCAGCTTTTGTCTATTCACTATAAACTGCTGTAAGTGGAGATATTGAGTTCTAGTTATTCAATGAGTATAAGGAGTGTAAACATTACTTGGTGTTGACATTTCAGCTCTCCCAGAGGAATACAACATAAATTTACAGGATGTAGATTTACTTAAGGCGTGTGTTTGTGTGTGTTTTATGCAGGTACCTCTGTGTGATGGTATTTTAAAAATTGATGTTAAATAACAAGTGATATGGATTTCCAGATGCCTGGAAGGGTCTGTTAGACATCTGCAAGCAAATAAACAAGCCGTGCCAACATTAAGGCCACAGTCAAAATGCAATTTCTAAAACAAGCCCTGCTTATCATCAGACACATTTTCGAGATTCTCTCAAAGAGGATTGTTGTTAAAAGGTATCGTAGATGTTTTTTATTGCCTATGATATCCCACGATCCAGTGTGTTTGTGGTTTAGAAGCGGGTTAAAAAATACAATCATAGTTAAAAACACAAAGTGTGTGAAAATTATTACATTTTTAATTCGTTCTAGATAACCAAACATGATTTTTAACTATATTTTTAATGAAAATTTTATTTGAAAATTAAATTTTAATTTGCAGAAATGACTTTATTTTGTTTGTCTTCATTACACTTTAAAAAATAAGTGTTTCTGAAAGGTTCTTTGTTGGGCTGCATGGTTCCATAAAGAACCTTTATGAACATGCACAGAACCTTTTTGTTTCACAAAAGGTTTTTTTAGTGATAAAGATTTTCTAAACTATAAAAATGTAAAAAAATAGATGTTTCTTTAGGAACCTTTGAGTAAAGGATCTTTGGGTAACCAAAAATTGTTCCTCTATGCCATGAAGAATCTTTTCAGCATCTTTCTTTTTTAGGAATGTAGGTACAATACAATCAACAAAAATCCTGTCTGTTACGTCATTGATGGACATTGTATGATGCATTTCATTGTGTCTTTCCAGAAATGCAGCACATACTGGCTGGACCACCCTACCATCATTCATAGTTACTGTCAACAATTGTTACTGCCTCCCAACTGGACAATAAAGCATAAATATCTCACCAACTCATCTTTTCCAGCAAAGATGTTTCCACATTTTACATCTCCCTATGGCAACTGTATTCCGTCTGTCATCATTACAATGTTCAGTAAATAACTAAAATGGTAAAGTGCTTTTAGTGATCCATGAATGAGTCTTATTCCCCATCGCCTGCTTCATCTCTCTCACTTGGTACGATTTCACTATTTTGGCTGTTTACACTGAGCTTTTACAGGTCTTTAGGAGCTAGGGTGAGGACAGGGCTAGGCGGGTTCCCTTACACAACGTGCACCTGGGACAATGTAGAACAGTGTGGGTAGGAAAGACTTGAGGCTTACAAGAAGAAGATCTTCACCAGCCTCCTTAATCATTCAAGGGGCCAAACGGGAATCTCTTTTGACAGGTCGGTGTAATGCCTAGACTTTACCTAAAGTGATGTATCGGTGTTGTAATAGGTCAAAATAGCAAAAATAGCAGAAGCCTGTGGGACCGGTCATTTAAGGAAATTGCACAGTTTCAGACGTTAGCCCGTGAAAAAGCCTGGCATTGATACGGTCGAGTTTTTGTGAACTAAATGGAAGTCAGAACAACAATTAAGCAACCCGAACAGTAACGTCTGGTGTGGGATACCAGCCTCTCGGGATCTGTATTTGTTCCACATTCAGGGTCCAACTGGCAGGTCTGACTTTTGTGTTGAACAAACCCACTGTTTTTCAATTGCATCTATTTAATCTTAACTGGAGGTCCTGTGAAAGGGTCCGGTTTAAGAGCGGAGTGGGGAATGAAAACCTCACCTTCAGGAAATGAAGGAGTGAGGGCAGATTCCAGAAACTGGGGAAATGAGATGTTGATCCCACACTGTGGCTCAAAGTTTCCTCTCACCGCCTGATCCTGACAAAAGTGTCAATGATCGGATACCCAAGTTGGAATCTTGACCAACCACATACACACGTTTCAGTCTTGGAACATATGGATAACTGGCCTTTCTCAAGTAAATATTATAAGTCACACTTCAAATGAACAACATGAACAACTTTCAAAGTTCTTTTGATCACACGTTTGGTGGCTGATAGTATTGAGAGCATGGAGGTGAGAGCTAACTATAATTTATACCAAATGCTCATGCAGAGTCGCACCCCTAAACCACAACACACTTTTACATACTCACTTTGTGAAATTGAACTCACAGTCTGGTGCAATAATTCCACATACATTAGTTTTTGTCAGATGGGTGCGATGGAAGGTGTCTGTCAAGTTCCCACGCTTATAAACCCTTCTAAGCAGGCTTAATGTGAACCTGAAGATGTTTTTTCTGTTATTTACATGGATGGTAAAGGCACAAAGGTCTGTACCAGTCTGTACAATGACATCCACTTGTTTACTTTGTGCAGAAAAATCAATTTTCTATGTTCTCCTATGATGTGCATTGTGTCGTTTTTCATAGTTTGATCTCTAGGGTTCAGTGTATCCCACCTGAGACTGGGCCTTTGGCTGTAGTTTGTAACCTGTGATGCTGATATAGCCGCCCTTTATTCCAGTGTGTCAGAGGAGCAGACGCGTTTCCCCGCCCGAGATCCTGCTGTCTGCCTCAGAACACTGAGGCTTTTTATTCCCTCGAGGGGGTTTGACATAGATTTCCTGGCCCTTATTAAATTATAATCCTCAAACTCTCTCACCATTCACTCTCATCACAGATCGTGAATCCTTTTCTTTGCCATCCAGACTGTAAGAGTTTGGTGAAGGATTTCCATGTGTCTTGGATACCCATCAGAGACGGAGTGATACAGTGATTGAGCAGTCATTTAGGAGATGCATTTATCCATATTAAACAACGGTTCCACTAGAGCAACATGTGAGTTGTATTTAATGTTTTGCATTTGGCACTTTTGTGACTTACAGTACGTTCCGTACACACATGTTTTTGTGTTACTAATACAATACTGTACCAACTTTACATTAGTGGGGTTTAAACCAGTGAGTCAAGGTTTAACTAATGTTGCCATAATATAATTTTCCTGTAGCTCCATAGTGATTGGTCATGTGGTATTTACGGCTCAAGTGATTGGCTCAAATAAACTGCCTGCAGAGTTGAACTAAAAATAAGAATCATAACAAATAGATTCATCTAGGAATTATAGGCTTTCTGTGGCTTGAACAAGCAACCTTCACATTACAAGTCCTGAGTTTTAGCCATTACACATACACCACACCACCTTTTACTGGCATGACAGACATCTAAAAGTGCAGAAACTACCAATCCATTGCTATGACCTTTTCTCTCTGTCAGAGACAGACTGTTGGCCAGCACCAACAGCTCAGAGCAACATTAGTTGTGTTTATTTAGCAAGTTTTTTAATGGCGTGTTAGCAATGGATCACAATTTCACAATAGAAACACACTTACACCTTTCCTCGCTCTCCTTCTGGAAGCGATTCTCGCTCACGACCGAGACAGATTTTTCTCCAGCCCTAGAGAGCTGTGAAACTTTGGATTAAGTGTGATTTCCCCAGTGTAAGCCAATTATTTGGTACTCATAAGTTCACAGCTAAAACAAGTCTAATCCATGTAGGCATTGGCGTGGGTTTTAGAAATTTTGAGTCTCTAATTGTGCCCATTTTAGCTGATGGTGCTGAGGAAACCATGTCGTCTGTGATTGGATGAGCTGGATGAATATTTGGTTGATCTAAGGGAAGGGCAAAATTTAAGAACATTGCTCATTTATCATTCTGAACGAGATGTGGTAGACTTCGCCTCCTTCTGTAAGAATCTGTAATTTTAGCCCGACAGAATCCCAGGGCCCCGCTTCCACATCAGACATAAACATGTTACGCTCCTTGTGAAAACGTTCAAGGAGTTCACCTACACATGTAGGTCTCCATTGACGAGTGCCACCCACATGGAGGTGGAGAGCGGGCCATTTGTCATCCGGCCTAAATGCATGACACAGGCTTTGGAGACGAAACGCAGCCAGCCGATGATTGGTCTCTCCCGTATGCTGCTACACGCTCCACACTTATTCCTCTTTCATCTGTCCTTTTTCTCCTCCGCTGCTTCTGTTCTTTCTTCACCACCCGAGGCAAACACACAGTGAGCGGCCAGCACGCGTCTGCGTTTAATTGGAGAGACGTGAATAGAAGAAATCCTCTTGCAGCGTCAGGCCCTGGCAACCCACAATAAGAGCATTCACACAAGAAATGTGCTGTGCCGTGATTGAGAAAGAGTATTAGTATTATTTTCCACATTTTGGAATAATTGTAAAGTCATCAGGACTTGGAAATAACACGAACTGAAGGATGGGAATTATGTAGTAGGCAAAAAATGTTTAATCAAAACTACATTATATTTTAGCTTCTGTAAGATCACAGCTCGGCACACTTTGTGGAGCCAACCTGAGATTTCTTTTTTATCAGTCTTGGAATATGCTGGGTGCGTGTTGGCTGCTTTTGCTTATTTATCTGCTCCAACGTGACCATTTAAAAATGTAGGCACTATTTATTTTGTTTAAAAACAATTCTGGCATTTACACATAGTGGTGCTTCATGATGCCATAGAAGAACCATTTTTGGCTTTAATGTATGAAGAACCTTTCTGTTTCACAAGAGGTAAAAGAAAATGTGCCTTTAAGACACTTTCACTGAAAGGTTCTTTGGGGAACCAAGTGGTTCTTCTATGACATCATAATGTAAAGAAGTGTATATATGTAAAGAGTGTATATATGAATAAATGGTACTAAAGCTGTCCCAGTACTCCTTTTTACCTTTAGAGTATATTAGTAGCTTAAAGGTACATATCAGTACCTCAAAAACACATATCTGTACCTAAACTAAGAGCTTTAAAAAGGGTATCATCCCAGTGACAGCTTTTGTACCTTTTTCTGACGGTGTACATACGGTTTTAAAGGTAAAAATCATAGATTTAGTCAAGGATGTAATGTATAATATGAAAAAGAAGAGTGATCGAAAGTGAGAAATAAAAAGGAAAAGTGGTAAGGGGAAAAACAGAGTTTGTTGATAGAGCAGGTAAGGAAGGGATCAGATTGTGTCTGAGAAGAAAAGAGTCACAGTCAGCATCAACACAGACAGTTCAGTGGGGATACAGCCAGAGCAGAGGTCGTGCAATCAAACCCAGACATTTAGACAACAGTAGCCACACAAATCAGCTGTTTTTAAGGTGGTATGTATATTGTAAGGTATCAGCTCCTGATTATTTATAGACTTTTTTATATATTCTTGCTGAATAGGAAAGAATGTCAGCGTCAGCGTAGAAATGTCATATTCATCAGATATTTCTTTACAATTAACAAAACATTGCCTCTCATTTGGAGTCTAAGCTTTATTAAATTAAAATTTCTCTCTCCACGGTAATGTTTCTGTCTCGTAAGATGTTCAAAATGTTAAACTCAGACGCTCTACTTTGTTTTCCATCATGAGGAGTGAAAAATTGGAATAGCCTTTTGATTAAGTCACAAATCCACTGTTTGACAGTGCATTCCATAATTATCTAAATCAAAGCAACACATCCAGTCTTCACCACAAGACCCTGAACTACCATAAAAATGCACAAACCAAAACATGTCTGACAGGGTCCTGGGGTAAGAACTCAATCAAATTATGAAAACACAAAATGAAAAATAATTCTAACAAAACAAAATGAAGTGGAGTGCTATCTCCCCATAAGAATGTAAGCAAATATCTGACTACTTTGACCAATCATGAACTATGGAAAGTCCTGACTCTGTACAGACACTGTAAACATAGAAAGTATACAGTACTCTTACAGTACACAAAAAGGTAAAAACATCATGTCATGTCATTTATAGAGGATTGTACTAATAACATGTAAGCATTTTCTTGATTATAGAGAGAGACAGAGAAATAGAGATGCATACTCAAACATATGTTTTTCACATAGCACTTTTTTTGCATACTTTTTATTTACATTCATCTCAGAAAAGTCCCCCAGTGGCCCATTCCTGATTACACATAGACATTTATGCATAATAAAGCACCTGCTGGTGAAATCTAAACTCTCACTCCATGAGCATGCTATTGTACATGTGTGTCTGTGAAGAAATCCGTTCAGGAAGACATATTGCTGAATTCCCGGGACTATAGAAAGTATATGCATCATTCGCACAGCCAAAAGCAAAGACAGTTGAATAGTGTGGATATATACTGTGTCTATGAGAACACATCCTCATGGGGAAGATAGAAAGCTTCATCTGAACTACATGTTCCACACTATTCACATCTCGAAAACCATTAATCTTGTCTTTAATACCAGATTTTCTTTTTCATAGACAAAAACCTTTTGAGACAAATTAAACTGAACGCAGACTTTTTCCTAATATCCTAATATATTTCCTAATATAGATTTTAATGTCACACAATGCAAAGTTATTAAAGTTTGCAGTTTCTGATAAAATATTTTCAATACTAGAATTGACATATGAATTTAATAGTTTGTTACACTCCTAAAAATAATCCAGCATTTTTAGAGACTTTTTTTGTCTATTCTTTATTGTTTGTAAGCTATTGTATCAATTTTTTCTGGGGTTTTTTTCTTTTGTATCAACAGTTTTTCTACTGTATCAACATTTAAGACAAAGTCAACTCACAATTGAAAATTTTATGCTTTTTATATTTTATATAAAACTTATGCATACTGTATAACATATGTTGCATACTGTATGTGAACTTTGCATACTGTATACTGTGTTTATGTTAAGGCTAAATACTAAATGTTTCTTTATTTGCAACCCACTTTAGATAACAGCGTCTGCTAAATAAATAAACGTAACTGTAAATATCTGAGAACCCCATTAAACCCCTGAGTTATGAAAGAGTAACTTCTGTTCAATAGTGTTTTCCTCTGGGAACCCAGTTGCCCCTGTCGTGTCTCTAAGGAAGCCCCATTTGAAGAAGCTGAAACAGTAGAAGAGCACCACTTGAGTTTCCCATTTATCTGTCACTTAACTTGACAAGAGCTTTAGTTTTAGGACCATTACATAACTTCTATGCGGCCCTTGGGTAGACTGAAGGCCCCTCGGATAGAGGCGGAGGGCAAAAAAACGAGGTGAGGAGCAAAATGTCAGTGTCAACTTTAAGAGCTTAAGTCATGCCTCAGCAGGAGCCTGACAGCATTAAATGGATGATTTATCGTACGATTCTGTTAAATGTTGTCACAGCGGGGGGACAGCTGTATATTACTGGTCCGCAGGTCAACCTGTCTGAGAAACACCAATTTAGCGAAACCTCTGTTTTAATATCCTCACTGAGGGCAGGTCACGGAGGCCATATGAACAGTGAATGTTTCGTGTATGAAATGTGCACAACACTTGTAAATGTTTGCTCGGCATTATACAGTAACTAAGGTAGTCTACTCGTCAGCATAAGAAAAAGGCAGCGATACGGGATATGCAGACAGGAAGGCCATCGCAGGTTAAGCACCACTCGGTACCTCCTGAGATTTAACGCATGCTGAAAAGTTGATTTATGGAATAAAACTCTCAGACCCAATTTCCTCCTTTCTCACTGACTCAATAAGTGTGGTGTCTATCAAACAGACAAGTTCCCTTGCTGTATAAACACACACTTTCTTTCATACCACACACAGACGCGCTCTTACTTAACTTCACATGTCTTTGACTTCACAACAGAGTTTGTTTATGTTGGAAGGAAGGGTGACAATTACAGTGCGCATGTGTGTTTATGGATATTATTATAATTTGAAGCTGTTTTTTATACGGTGGGCTGTAGGGATGAAATGTTTTTCAGTCTTTTACACAGTACAGTCAAGGCTATGGTATTGTTGATCTGGTAACACATTACAAAAAGGTTGTATTTGTTGCATGCATTAGGCTAACATGAACTTACAAATAACAATACTTTTTCTATTCATCTTACTTTATTTCAGCATTTACTAACCTGTTAACTGTCACTGCACATATTGAGCATACATGTGAAAATGCAGTTTTACATTTTAGATATTTTAATTAAAAAATAAATTATTAAATGTATTTTTAAAAATATCATTAACATTTTTTTCTTTATGTGTATTGTTATAGTCAAATATGTATTCTTGAGTCTATATCTTTCCATCAATATATATAGGCCTAGTTTGTCATGATTAGATTCAAATTTACTTATGAAGTATTAAAGTGAATACACAGTGAACATAAACAACTGCATTGGCATTAACTAACATTAACGAAGATGAATAATGCTGAAAGAATATATTGTTCATTGTTAGTTCATGTCAGCTTATGCATTTGCTAATGTTAACAAACACAACCATAAAGTGCTATCGTTGATACTTGATATCTGTAGCTGTATCAATACTTTCCTTCAAATCTATTGTTTTCTGTGTGATTTTTGTCCATTTATTATTTTATAGGCTTACATTGGACATTTTTAGATGTTGAGTTTCAACAAATGCACTTAATACACAATAAACCACTAGTATTAAACACCCTTAAGATAACTATTTTCATGCGAAGATCAGTTGATATAACATAAACTTCAAAAGTATACATTCTTCAAGATCACTTTGCACATCTCTAGTGTCTATTTAAGTGTACACTATCCACCTCAGCGTGGTCCTGTGGACTCTTTGTGGGTTTGGTGAAGTGTACATTTCAGAAACCTTTCAGAAAGAGCCATCAGATTTAAGGTGATGAAAAGTGGGCACAGCTTTCGTTTGAACTATTTACTTATGGCTTTCTAGTTTGGGTGTCTTGGTTACCACCTGAGCTAGCATGTTGTTTTTACACATTACTGAAAGTAGGTTTTGGCCTCTGCAGCGGTCGGTCTGTTTTGCTTAATTTTTTTTGCCAACATGCAGTAAGAGTAAGTGTTGTAGCATAAAGTAATGTCTCATACAGCTTTTTCTTATTTTCCTGTTTTTCTACAAAGACTTTCCACTTGATGATTGAGTTTCACAGGTCTGGTTAGAGGTGAATTACATAGATATGCTTTTAAAGTTTGTTTTTGGTCTTGGTGAGTTGTTATGTTTGTTTTTTTCTGACTTGATGGCCATCTTACTATGGGAAAGCTATAAAGTTGGGACTGTGTTGAATACTTCCTAATTTCCCTTTCTGCTCTGAAAACCATTTTCTCTTCTGTTTTGAATTTTGGTAGCTGTTACCGTAAATTCTTGTGTGCAAGTGATTTCAGTTCCCTTTTATATAAATCTGTTTCAGATAAACTATCACCCCATTTGCCAAATTGGACCTTTTTATTGTTTTTTTGGATGGCTTTACCATCAGTTGTTGTGAATGGCTTTAGTTACGCAGAAGCTCCGAACTTTTCTGCATTGCAGACATTTGGCAGTCGCCCATCATTGTGTGCATATCTATGTTTTAGACCTCAGCTGTCTGCTGTAAACACGGTTTGCGAGTGTGTGCGCGCGTGCACGGCTGAGCGCTTGGCCAGACAGATTGCGTGAGACTTTTTACTGTGTCTGCAGAGCTTTTCAAGAAAAACATTAGATAAACAGATTGTGCCGGCCTGTGGAACAGGGGTAATGTCTGATTTTCATCGTTTTAAGTGTTAAGACGCCTGCTCAGAGCAGGGTACATGGTTAAAGACGTCTAAATTACCCTTCCCACAATACCACAACCCCCAAGAATGACTCGCCCCCCATCCAACGACAGCAAATTATTTAACCAACCAAGCTGGCCATACCACCACTACTCTCATTTTCTGTATTTGCCTACATCTCTCTGTCTGTCTGTCTCCCTCACTCCATTTCTTGGCCTTCCTGCTTTTTCTCTGACTTGTGATCATGTTTTTCCTGGAGGGGGAAATGGCTACATGTGAGAACTAGGAGGAAGCAAGCATTTCTCAGCGAGCGCAAACACAGATGCTCTCACAGACGTGACTAATTACACAGGCTCGCTCATGGTTTTCGGTATTGCACATCCTTACACGACCGTAAAATAAGATGGCAACCGCAAAGCTATATGTTCACGGTTGTATTAAAGAGAGATCACACTACGCTAGGACAGGAGGGCTTCGAGGCCAGAGCAAAGCCTAAAATTGTCCCTTCGGAGGCCTGAGCCTACATTCCAGTAATAATAGCAATACAAATAAAAATGATAAAAGAGGGAAACGCCAGTGAACCACAGTGAATTAGGCAAAGCAAACGGGAACAAAATGCCTTGTTTGGAGTCTGGCTGATTGGGAAAACACAGCAGGAATAGAGATCTGCTCGATCCGGCTTGTTTCTTGTTTTTTTGGCCAGCTAGTACGAGAGCTGCATTTGGAGCAGGTTTACTGCAGATGTGGTTTTACATGGACATGTGATCTGCTATGTTTCACAGACAGCCATATACTTCTCTTTTTATTTTTCCATCGATGCATCTGTAAGAGCCATAATTTTTAGTTGCATTCTAATCCATTTATGACAAACTTTATATTGTAAGACTTAAGAATAAATATTTTGTAAGTTTTTCATAACAATAAACAAATTAAAAAATGGTATTTATGGAAATATTAAAAATGTTTTTGAAAAATATATAATAAATAAAAATTTTAGTTTGGATAGTGCATTTTCTTGTGTATGCTCAATATGTGAAGTGATAGTTATCAGATAGTTCAGATCAGTTATCAGTAAAATTAGTATGTGCAATATTTGACTGTTTCTGAAAACTATAGCTCCAATAAGGTGATAATAACGATATTGATGCCATTTCTTAAATGACATAGTTTGTATGAAAAGAAAGATTGGAGCAACACAGTTTTTTGACCTGGTAACGTTTTTTTTCTTGTTCATTTAACCTTGTTAATAAATATTTTGGAAAGGAAGTTACTGAAAGAGATGTTATTTGATTTATGTTATTTCAAAATATTGGAAATTGGCTATTTGCATTCATTGTAAACATTCTTTGATAGATTTCAAATTTTCAAAAAAAAAAAATTATCATATTTTTTATAATTTTATAGGCCTATTTGCGCTTAAAAAGAAAACATGCTAAAAGAAATAACCTTAATTCAAGACGTTCTCAAGTAAATGTTTCTTGTTTTAAGGACATTCAAATATTTCAACTGTAAAATGTAATGTTTTTACTCAGGAAATGGGCACAATTAACCTTTGGTTAGAGTTTAAAGAGTCTCATGTTGAGCTGTGCCGCTGTGGAGAAAGCTGAGCTGACCTGTGCCTTTACATCCAGTCAGGGTTTTGTGTTCAAACCTGTGGTTATGAGAGGAGAGTTCAGCTGTCACAGCACATTGAAATAGGAAGTGAGTAGGTTATGAATGTGTCTTGGCTCGGCCGGGTCCACGGAGAGCGGCAAACCAAAGCCTGTGAACTATGAAGGCCACGGATAGGGTGTCCATGTGCCTTTGGATAGGATTTAAGACAGGCTTCTCTCAGCAGTATTTAGGCTATCCACCAAGGCTTCACAGGTTGAGCGCTCTTGGGAGTACACAATGTGAAGACATTTCATTCAATAAACTGCTTGTCACTTTAAATCAGATCGAAAGATAGCGCATCCAGGATGTAAGTTGGCTCAAACGGCGGTTTTCAACTGATGGGTCACGAGCCAGAAAAGGGTTGCAGGTCTGTTCTGATGGGTTTGCAGAAAGCAGGGGTGAAAACATGTATGAAAGGTATAAAAACTTACCTCATAGTTGTGCAGATATAGGTTAGTGAAATTAAGGCTTATTTGCTTATTAAAAAAGGAGACGGCATCTTTTATTCCATACAAAAACTATGTTTAAAGGAACAGTTTACCCAAAAATTGAAATTCAGTCATCATTTATTCACCCTCAAAACCTGTAAATGTATTTTTTCTGTAAAACACAAAAAAGATGTCTTGAGAAATGTGGTTTTGTATTCAAACAATGCAAGTCAATTGGGGCCAATAATGTTTGGTTACCAACGTTCTTTAAAATGTCTTGTTTTGTATTCTCCAGAAGAAAAGAGCCATACAGAATGACATGAGGATGAGTAAATGATGGAACAGTTTTCATTTTTGGGTGAACTATCCCTTTAAGTTTTCTCAACAAAAAAAAGCTCAATACAAAATAACTCAATTAAGTCATAAAAGAGTAACTTATATAAATATTTTTTTCTCAGGTAGAGAACATTCAATAAGGTTTTACTTGAAAAATATAGATATTCGTGTGCTGGTATTGTGTTACCAGTGGTCTCTCTTATGCACCTGATCAGATATATGTAAATATTTAGTGTGAGGAACATAAGGATGAAATTATCATTCCATCCTGTTGTAAATTAAATCAAACAGCAACAGCTGTCCCAAGGAATGACTGGTTAAACAAACCACCAGACATAAGAACACAGAGCCCTGTCTAAGCTTTGGCATTTGTACCTTTTAGCCAAGTCTCTACCCCGTGACCCATCCTCCAGCCAGCTGTGTATGAAAACCCTAATGGCTCTTCTTGAAAGCATCTCTACAGGCCCCAAACTAAAACCATGTACCTCTGACAAGGCCGCTCGTCCACACCAAAAAACTGTCGAGAGGTTGTGTTATTTTCCATCGAGCATTGAAACGAGGCCTAAAATAATATTTCACTTTTAAGGTTTAACATGAAGGACTTGTGCTGAAGGTTATTTTCTCAGTGTTTTCTAGCACGTGTGATGGCCGAGTGATCCTTTCATATGTACGGTCCATTGCCAGGCATCTCGGATGAGCTGTTTATGTGTGAGATTGTCACTTAATATTACACCTACTGGCGGTAATGCTGGAAACCACACAGGCACATTGACACAGCCAACATAAGCAGGGATGTGAAGGGAATCTCAAAACCAAATGCTTGATCGGAGTGTCAAAAAACAATGCAGAACTCAATCAAATCTCTGATTGCACAGATAATCCACTTGGGGATTTTTGTTGGTATAAAACCCAGCAGACCCTGGTCCTCTTGGATCACCTCAATCTGTTGAATATTACTTTCAGGTGTTAATATAATTGGCTATTTGAATGGAATGTGGAGTTAAAAGACTACAAAGTAAATCGATTTCTTTCTCTCTATCTTTGCAGTTTGAACCTTGTGACCCCAGAGGCCAATAACAATGTTGGCAGTGCTCTGTGTCCTGCTAACTCTGGGGAAACATGCCCTGGGTGGAGGTTACGCCCCATGCCTCAGATGAAATATGTGCAGCCCATGATGAAGGGGCCTGTTGGGCCACCATTCAGAGAAGGAAAGGGCCAGTATCTTGGTAAGTGCTGTCATGTTTATCTTTCTATTTACAAAACAGTTTGTTCCAGTTCTTGATTCTGATTGGTCAATAGCTATGTTTTATTAATGATAAAGCACAGCTATAAGCGTTTCACCCAACGATTCTGTGTATCACTGCACCCTTAACAACAGACAGTCAGGGACTATTTTTTCCAGCGGAAGGAAGACTTTCAGTGATTTTGCTAAATTTTTTAGGCTTTATTATTTGTATTGTGTGGTAACCGTCTTATAAAAGCAAAAGGTACTGGAGGCTCCTGCTTTATTGTGAATAAGTTGTGCTCTGCCCCGTGTCTAACAACACCCTTCGGCCTTGACTTATTCATGATAAAGCACAGCCTCTCGTACCTTATTGCTTACCTAGATAAATAGATATATCTATTGAATTGTACATATAAATCTATCCATGTAAACACCCTTCAAAAGTCATGTGGCACAATGTGGTCGAAACAGAAAGAGATTCCAGCTCTTGTGTCTTTGGCTTAAGCAACTGAGATTCTTCAGACAGGGAGAGAGTCAGGGAGTCGAGCCAGAAGTTTGTCAGACTGAAAGCTTTCGAAATGAACAATGAGAAGACAAGAACGATTTGCCATTCAATGTCTCCTCTCTCCTGTATGATATATGAGAGGGCATTGTAAGTGTGTCAGTGAAGAAGGAGAGAAAAGAGGTGCATGGTTAGCTAAAATCTCCTCCCGTCTGTGCAGTATATCACAGATCCATATACTCCAGATCTGAGGCTGACGGGGAGGGGATTCAGACAGGGAAAGGTGGGTGTGACAGTGTCAGAAACAAGCGAGAGGTGTCAAGAGAGCATTGTGCTGATGAGAAAGCCAGTGTCGGTGTCAGAAGGAAGGTTCTCTTTTCTAGTGTGCTTGAGCTTGCTGGTTTCTGTTTCACAGGTAAAGAGAGACGTTCAGAGAGGGACAAAGAATAGCAACATAATAATTGTGGTAATTAATGAAGGAATAGTTTGGCCAAGTCTTAAACTGTAAAGAATTGCTGAAACATTTTTCAATGTGCTTACAACTAGAATTTTGAAGCTTAGATTATTAATGGCTACAAAGAGTTGCATGTGCTATTTAAATTATTCTTTCACATCTTTTGCATATCATCAGTCACCATCCACTGTGTTTGCATCGTAAAGACCATAAACAATGAAATATTAATCAATATTATAAATGATTATGGTGATCAACTATTTCATTGAGTGCCATGCTTGATTGGTCTGGGATGTAATTGGTTTGTACGCTGTACTTTTAAATATTTACAGGACTTAATAATAAATGTATATAGACTGATAGTATCTGTACAGCAAACTCTGGAATGGTGTAATATTAAAAACATCCTGTTATCAATTAAGATCGCATGTCTAGTAATGGTATCTGATAATAAACCAAGATTCTACTAGCTCTGGTGATTCTGCTTACAGTTGTTTAATATAATTAAAATGGTAATGAATGTTATTAAAGTAACAACTACAGTGATATAGTACATGTGAATGAGTGTTTTAAATCACGTATAGATGTGAGGAAAGTTCTCGTGAGATAAGCTGTGTATTCACTGCCATCTAGTGGACACTTGAAAAGATGCAATTATCAGTATTGTTTGAGAGGTGGGCCGTGGCTGTCATGTTACACATTGACTTGAAATAGGATCAAATAGCTTTATTATGGGCATAGACAACTGATGATAATGCACATGATAATTATTTTAATATTTAGGAGATTTTTCATACTATTTTTTTGGGGGGAGCTTTAAGGTGTTACTACACTCTAAAAACAGATTGTGTCTAGTTAGGGACAACACACTTAGTCCCTAACTTAGTCCCTAACTAGACACATCTTTGTGTTAATTTAAAAACAACACACTTTGTGTTACTTTTAACTCAACTTGTGTTACTTTCAACTCAGCATGTGTTGTCCCTTTTATGTATTTAACACAAAATGACACATTATGTGTTAAACAGCATAACACAAAAAATTTGTTACAAAATAACACATCCTTTTTTAGAGTGTATGATGAAGATCATTGCACTAAATGATTACCATATTTATTTAAATGTTACTTTATGGTACTTTAGGAAAGATGGTATTATTATGGTACATTCATTTTGTAAGTGATAAATATTTGCAAAGTATTGTGAGAGGCGAATTTAAGTAAAATCATTTTTGTACATTACCGTGTCATGAAATAAATTTACAAATTACAAGCCATATATTTT
The DNA here is from genome assembly GCA_019155185.1 of Beaufortia kweichowensis. Taxonomy (NCBI): domain Eukaryota; kingdom Metazoa; phylum Chordata; class Actinopteri; order Cypriniformes; family Gastromyzontidae; genus Beaufortia; species Beaufortia kweichowensis. The sequence goes on from CM032809.1 coordinate 5,558,734, forward strand.
TGAAGTTATTTTTGGTTCGATTTATATAGTTTGTTTTTTATTTTTTCAATTGTGGTATTGATCACAACAATCACATTCATTTTAGGCCCATATGCTGTACATTATTGTACCACCTGATGGCGCTGAACATTTACAGCAGCTTATCCTGTACGTTTCTATAGGCGGCTGTAAGTGAGAGTTGATTTGATCATTGTTTTACTTATAAATGTTGTTATTTTCTGCCTGTATTATAATATTAATATAACTGTTATATTGTTTTTATTGATGTTGTTATATAATGACGTTATATTCATAAATAAGTGAGGGTTAGTAATAATAAATATAAATATTCTCACAAATTTTCTTACAATATTTACAAACTTCTTGATCATAAGGTTTAGCATTTTAGTACTAAGTAGGTTATTAAAAAGTCTAAAACGTGCAAATGTTACAAAATAATCTATTTATATTGTATTTATAATAATCTTTTATATTGAACTCACCTATCAAGATAATTGTTTTAGAGTGTATTCCTTGCATAGTTGGTGTTTCTAGGTACAAACATGACTGTCAAATGTCATGACTGCAGTTTCTTTGTTGAAATTCCAAAGAGGTCAAATGCTGTTAAGATTCTTGTCTTCGTCTTTAGTTTAGATTTTGTTAATAAACACATTTATTCGACCCTCTAGGCTGTGGAACAAAGCACATTGCAGAATCTCACTAGCATTTACCTTATTTGGAACTGAACAATACATTTACAATACAACCCTAAAGAGAGATATTTGTAGAGATAATAATTATAGAGCTGTCACTGTTTGACGGCCTATTTTACTTGGTGTAATAGGAAGATTTCCCTTAATGTATAATGAACTGATGTTCACTATTGCTGTACTAGGGGTTTAGTTATGAATATAATTAACCATTGTCCTTTATTTCTTTGTCTTTTGCAGAGTATCCACCAGTGATGGATGTAAAAGGGGAGCCGGGTCCTCAAGGGAAGCCAGGACCAAGGGGACCTCCTGGGCCTGCTGGATTACCAGGGAAACCAGGGTTAGGAAAACCTGGTCTCATCGGTTCACCAGGTCCTCAGGGGCCAGCAGGATTCCCTGGAATAGGAAAGCCTGGCCTACCAGGTGTACCAGGAAAAATAGGCCCAAAAGGACCACCAGGACTCAATGGTGAAGGCGGTCCTCGTGGAGAGCCAGGTCCACGGGGACTCTCAGGTCAGCCAGGTCCACCTGGGCCTGCAGGTCTGTCATTAAATGGTAAACCAGGTTTACCTGGGACAAGGGGCTCACCCGGGCTAAGGGGTGAACCAGGGCCAAAAGGATTACGTGGTATGCCTGGAGAACAAGGGCTCAAAGGGGAAAATGGCAATGGCAAGCCAGGTCTGCCAGGTCCAAGGGGGCCCAATGGCCTTCAGGGACCTCCAGGAGCTCCAGGTGTACCGGGCTTGGGTAAACCAGGGTTAGATGGGCTACCTGGACCATCTGGGCCAAAGGGAGATAAAGGAGTTCCAGGGGAACAAGGATTCCCTGGAAAAGATGGTCCTCCTGGGCTGCAAGGGCAGCCAGGGCCACCTGGCGTGGGAAAGCCTGGTTTTGATGGTGTACCAGGTGGTCAAGGCTCAGTAGGACCAAAGGGTGAACCTGGCATCAGAGGAACACCTGGGTTTCCTGGACCTCCTGGCTATGGTAAACCAGGCCTCGAAGGACAGAAAGGTGACAGAGGGCCTCCTGGATTACAAGGAACACCTGGTGACAAAGGTGAACCTGGGTTGGATGGAGTACCAGGAGATGTGGGACCAACTGGACAGCCAGGGCTTTCAGGTCCACAAGGCCCAATGGGTCTTCCAGGAAAACATGGAATGACTGGTCTGAAGGGAGAGCTTGGCCCACAAGGGCCCCCAGGCTTGCCAGGACTTAGAGGGGATCAAGGCCCCAGTGGGCTACCAGGAAAACCAGGTATCCCAGGAGATAAGGGCCTTCCTGGTATCACTGGACCCACAGGTAAGCCTGGGCCTAAAGGTGAACCAGGTCAGATTGGTTTGCCAGGTAATCCTGGTCTGATTGGCGGATCAGGTCCAAAAGGTGAGAATGGGTTCCCAGGCCCCCCTGGGCCACGTGGCACATCAGGGATTCCTGGACTTCCAGGTCCCACTGGACACATGGGACCACAAGGTGTTCCAGGGTTGAAAGGTGAACAAGGTCTACCAGGACCCCAAGGAATTGGAAAGTCTGGAGACAAGGGGATGCCTGGTCCACAAGGACCTCCAGGAAAATCTGGCTCTCCTGGACTTAGTGGTATGCAGGGCCCTCCAGGTCCACCTGGACCTCCTGGGCCCCCTGGCCCTTCTAACGGTCCAGAATCAGCAGTTCAAGGGCCAAGTATTGGAGGTGAAACTATTTCAAAACCAATTGGTGAGAAACCGCAATTTGGTCAGGCTGAGCTCTCTGCCAGTGTGGCTCCTGCTTTTACAGCCATTTTGACTACACCATTTCCACCTTCTGGAATGCCAATTAAATTTGACAGGACTCTCTACAATGGGCAAAATGCTTACAACCCTGCCACTGGCATCTTCACAAGTCCAATTCCTGGAGTCTACTATTTTGCTTACCATGTACATGTAAAGGGAACCAGCCTGTGGGTGGCACTGTACAAAAACAATGTGCCGGCCACATACACCTATGATGAATACAAGAAAGGCTATATGGACCAGGCATCGGGTAGTGCAGTGCTGGAGCTGAAAGAAAATGATCAGGTTTGGGTGCAAATGCCCTCTGACCAAGCAAATGGCCTCTACTCCACTGAGTACATCCATTCGTCCTTCTCAGGGTTCCTCCTGTGCCCTACATAACGGTCCATTTTACCTGAAAAAGCCTTGCTCAAGTGCCCTACCATAACATCTGTAATAAAAGCAATTAGATGACAGGAAAGACTGAACGACACAGAGGATGGAGAAAGTTCACAACAGAGGGAGAATTCATGCAGAATCTCTGTTAGAACTCTCTCTTTCAACTATCTGAGCTGATCATTGTTTTACTTTTAAATGTTGTTATTGTCTGCCTATATTATAATTTTATTATAACTGTTATATTATTTTTGTTGATGTTGTTATATAATGATGTTATTTTATTGATGTTGTTGTTGTAGTTGTTGTTGTTTATTGGAATCAAACTATTAAGTACTTTGCAACGTTTAGGTATTCATTTTAAGACTTTACCCATGTGACTGCACACTTTGCCAAATGCTATGACTCCATCACATTGACTCTGGGGTTATAATTCCCCTGGTTGCAGTCATATTACATACATCCATTGCCTTTATATTCCATTCATATAACAAAATTTACTTGATCAGTGCAACATTACATATAGTGTAAAGAATAGAATTTTGTTCTGTATTTCTTCTCAGTGCCAGACAGCTATATATTTTCTTTGATTTATTGTGTTTAAGCAACAGCTATATGATAGTCTGTATGTTTCTGTGACAACTATGTGGAGGACATTGTGTCTGAAAGTTTAAAAAAATACTTGAGTTAATGAGTTCGTTGCTGAATACATGGCAGGTTTCAGTCAAAAGTGATCCTAAAGGTTGAAGAGGAATGCTGTTTAACAGTGCCTGTATTAACAAACAAATATGCAATTTCTGTGACTTTTTATACTGTTTAAATCATAACATCATTTGTCAAAAATAAATCTGATACCATCTCATCAAAATCTACAGTAGGATAACCTGCAGTACATGGATAGTAAGGGACTACTAATAGATTAAGATGAAGCATCATTCTGATTTCTTGTAACAAATCAATTCTCAATTGTGTACTCAAAATGTTTTACATCCTCTCATCATGTTTTTCTCATTGCTGATTTTACTGTGACACATGACCCAAAATGACATTTAGACTTCTTATTCACATAATTGCCTTTTTACATGTTTCCTACACTGTCACCAACATGATTGACACTGACTGATTTGATTAACAGTCTAATTGATTACGTATTATATATTTATGAGGTTACATTACTTGATACAGCGTAGTGTGAAAGCACCTCTCTAAAAGCTTTTTTGAAAAGTTACAAACAGTGTTACCTACAAACTAACAAAAATGAGTAAAAAATGCATTTGAAATCTTTCCTTACTGTGTTTTACATAGTTTAAACTTTGGTTCTGAGTGTCATAGTGATAAGGAAGAAATATTGTTACTTTTATCACATCCACAAAATTCCTTTTATTTAAATGTTACATGACTTCCACCCTTTCATTCTCTTCAGAAAGACATAACAATAACAAACGAACAAAAGAAACTTCACACACTTTCATACACACATTCATTTGACATAACAGCTCTTTTTATTGTCATTTTTACTTAGCAGTGGGGGTGTATTTAATGACGTCCTTATTGTATATTAACACTGTGACAGATCTTTTCTATGCTAAGTGGACATTGTTTTTGTGCAATAGATTAAGGATTTTTAAAAATTCAGTGTGCTTTTATATCTCAAAACTTCTTTGACTTTGGTGCTTCTTTCATGTTCAAAACAAACTGGGATAAAAGCCTTGATTCTGTTCCTAGAGATTTGTTCATTAGCAATCAAATTTAAAGAAACAACCGATCTAGTTTGCACATGAACTTAATGAAGGCATTTTTATACATTTGTGAAAGTCCAGTAAGAATGTCCAGCCATCAATACCCTGAGCATACAACTAACTTTACATTTACTTGCATTAAGGAGTTGGGAGCACTGTAGTCAACATGCTACCATTGTTTTTTTAATGTATCTATCAATCTATGGAACATTATGTCTTGTACATGGCTGTTGCATTTACTTTATGCAGTCTATTTTAGGTATGAAATGCACTCTTTTGATTGAACATAATTTTGTCAGTTTGTACAAAATCTGCAAGTACCTGACAGTACTGATGCAACATCAATAAAGACTTTCTTGATCAAAAGTGTACTTTTTTACTTTCCAACCTGAAAAGAACAATTGAGTTGTTTATTATAAATTATAAATGGGATGTGGAGTGGGATTGTGTCAGTATACAGTATATTTTTTACAAATGTCTTAGATTTAGTTCAGAATCAGAATCAGAATGAGCTTTATTGCCAGGTATGTTTACAAATACGAAGAATTTGTTTTAGTGACAGAAGCTCCACAGTGTTACAGAATGACAGCAACAGCACAAGACACAGATGATAAAAAGAATAAAAGAATACTATACAAATATACAATATAGACAATGTGCAAAAATAGCAAGAAAAACTATATATTTTATTGACAACAAAAGCTATATGAAATGAATACCTATTAACACAGCTGTTTTGTTACAGTTAAGCATATATAAACAGAACTTTACTACACCATTTTTTCTGTAAATGCATCGTATTTAATCAGTTGAAAGTTTATTTAGAGGAAATACTCTTTATAGTATAAAGAGGTATGTACTGTAACAAACACTAGGGGGAGTGTTCAACCATATCAATGTCGCTGCCATTTATAGAAAAACACTTTCAATAACGCACCACAGTAAAAGGATTTACTGTGATCTCCTTTTGCTAGAACCCAAATCAGTTATCTTATTCATCCTAACTCTCAATTTAGTCAAATGATTAGGTGATGACATAATGTACATCATTAATTTGACTACTGCCAACACACCATGTGCATACTATACTTTTAATACTATAAATATTATTTATATTCAGAATAACGCGTTAATAGATTAGTGGTGCTAGATGTAATTTTAACGCTTTTTAATGTAAAAAAAAATTATTGGATTTAAGCCATCGTAGTTGTGAAACGTCAACAGGCTCTTGCGCAAAGATGACGCAGTTGCTGGATGACTCCGCCCCCTTCTCGACTCGATTCAGTTTTACTGAGAGGTCGAAAAATACGACTTCACCACCCTCACAGCGGTTACGACTCAGCGTCCACTTTCTCTGGAGATTGCCAAGGGATTTCAATGTTTGGCCAGTTATTTGTAAGTATAACAGATTACGTCTCATTTTCCAGACTAATATGAAAGAAAAACGTTAATAATAGTTACACGACACGCTTATTTGACCGTTTCCAGCGTAGGATCTCGCGCTTCAGCCGGTGAACGAGCTTGCGAGGGTGGCAGCCATTTGCCCGCGTACGTTTAAATGGAAACTCCTTATTTATCTGTTCTGCTTGTTTTAGTGTCTTGACGGTGTTTGTAAAGGGGTCAGGAGTGTTTATTTGTCATTTGTTGTCGATAAATGCAGGATTTGAAATTGTCCGCAGGCTGTACGACTGTCCTGAAGTGCGCTGGCTAGCAACTTGCTAGCGGTCTCATCCCAAGTCCAGAAGTTACTCAGACAGTTCATGTACCGTCTTTTCTATACCCATATTATAAAATAATTAGATAGTTTTGTGTCTGATTATTGAATAAACACAAGAAATAAAGTCTGTTAGCATTTTTTTCTCCATTTGTGGTGTTCGGGCTGTTGTAAGGTCAGAGAGAGTGAGATGAAATTGTTAGCTACTGAGCTAATGGCATTAACTGTGAGTTCAGTCAGATAGATAACACTTTATCGTCACATTCCAGAATGTTCCTGATTTCAGTGGCATGATGGTTATGCGAAGTGTTAAAGAGTTATTGAATAGGTGTGTTATATGTAGAGTTTATCTTATTCATCTTTGTGACAAACCTGACCACTAAAAGGTGTTTTTTATTGTACTCGTGATTCTGACATATGGTAACCCTTTGAAGTATCGGTCTGGCCGAGTCTTTGATCACTTCCCGTATCCAGCACATGGTTAAACTGTAAGCTGATGACCCAGCATGAGCTGCGTAGTAAACTATCTGGCAGGCTGACAGTATTCTGTTTAAATATGGGTATTGGGACAATCTGAAAAAAACGTTTAAGGAAATGAGAAGTACTGAACGGAAAAGATGATAATTGGTGATATGTAATTTATCAGGACTTGGTATTCTGTGTAGTGTGTGATGAGTCACCTGGCTTCATGCTTTACCAGTTCCCATCCTGCCCCTGTGAAATCAATACAAGGATGAAAAAAGTGATTAAACTGGCGTTGATCGGTGGTTTCTGCTTTGGGCAATTTCATGCAAATGTCAACCTTACCATGGAAAAATATTTTTTTCCAAAGGTTTTTGCCATACTGATAGCGGAGATGTCTGGTGGTTTAAATGTGACTCTTTATTTATGTTTGAGACATGAGTTTTTTATAGTACTGTTAAGAATTGTCACATCTGTAACATTAAAATAAAATAAAATAATTACTTTGTGTTCTTTGAAGAGTCATCTTGTTGGGTGTTATTGCTTCTGGAATATATATTTGTAATCATACATTCTGTTGAGAATATGTATTTCAAGGTTTGACTGAAAATATCACGTTCATAAAGCTGGATGTTCACGTTCATAATGTCTTTGAGAGGGGTCATGAAGGTATCTCTGCCAAACATCTGATAGTAGTTGTAAAAACAAACAAAAGAACATGTTAGGGCATGTTTCGAACTAATGTTGCAGAGCTTTGGGGAATGTGTAATTTCAGATGAACAGGATCTTTCCGAGGCCTCTCTTACTGCCTGCATGCTAAATGTCAGTGGTTCACAGCTTGTTAACAAACATTGATAGAGTCATACCTCACAGCATGATCTCTAAAAATATCTACACAACTGGCAACAGCATGACTTCTGTTCTTCCCACTGTCATTCAGCTTGTCTGATGAAATATTGAAGAAGCTGCTCTTTACTTTAAGCCAGCATTAGAAGCTCAGCGGGACAGCTGCTAGCCCTTGATGACAATAAGCATGGTGCTCACGACAGTGTCATCGTGACGTGACAGACATCTGCTCCCTCTGCGTGGCTTTGGTAGAAGCTGCATGATGTGGCTCGTCTGAAGACAAGCAATTCTGAAGATGTCTAGGTTAAATAACGTTAATGTTGTGCATCCCTTGTTTGAGTCACAGTATAAGATTTACAGTCACAATGGTGTAAGCTTCAGCTTGACAGGAAGTGGGCAAGTTTGTGGCAGCATTTACAAGAGTCTCCACCCTCTTAGCGGAGTTTCCACCAAGCTGCCGCTTGTCTTCCTTGCTGCTTCAGCGCAGTGATGTGGTGGTTTGTGATGAGAGCTTTTGACTTGCACTAATCATTTTTATAATTTTTAATGTTGACCACCTAATATTTTTGAAGAAACATCTTTTTTTTTGCTTTTATGAAAAACAGTAAAAATGAAATCTTTACCAGGGCATTTGGATGTTTGAAAACTGTGTTTTTGAGATCTTTTTTACATCTGGCTAAAGATAAAAGGAGCAGGTGCATATAAACCTATAGTCTACCATATTGAATTCAGTCCCATCTAAAATGGCTTCTTCTTTTTGAGGACCATTGTGACCATGGCAAAGCACAACACAAGAATAATGATGGCTTCTGGCTCTGTCTTATTGCCTTTTTGTGTGGAGTGAGATTAGCACCTCTCTGAGCCCCTAACCCTTTTTATTTGTGACAGGATGTTGTGGTTCTTCAAAAACTTTAATGGTCTGTCATTTTAGACCTGACAGTTACTTAACATGCCCTTAATGTATGTTGTGGACTTTGGTTTTGTTGACTGCATCTTAGACAAATGTCCAGTATCAATCAGATGCCTTTCTCACTTCCCGTGTGCAAGTGTTGCGTTAGCAGTATAAAGACTGAGCAATAGATGCAGATTGTGCTTTGAAACTGTTTCTTCAGCAGAAAAATGTGTTATTACTGAGTTCCTGCATTGAGCATTTTCTTTGATAAGCATACATTAAATAGCATACATTTTTAATAATTTAATTAGGTAGTTGACCTTACTGGGTTTTTTTTTTAGAAACGACAAACTAAACCTTTCTGTCCTCAAACTAAACATTTACACTGTGCTTTAAAAGCTACTCATAGTTTTTAAGCATATTTTATCAGGCTTTACTCAGTTGTCAAAAATGTGAATGATAAAGGAAATTTCCACGTAAAGGGAGTTACCATGGGCTGGCTAAACGTCACTACTGGCGTATTATCATTTGGTGCTTAAACCAAGCTTTTATCCTGTGAATAAATGGCTGTATAAAGCAGACATCCATTTCCCAGTGCTCTGCTGAGAGACTGCTGAGGAATGCAGACAGACAGGCCTCAAAAATGTGTGTGGTATTTAGCATATACCTCAGGTGTATTTATAGGCAACCGAGTACGCTTTACAAAGATTTTTATTTCTGTCATTTATGTGATAAAGTCTGCCACATGCTAAACTCGTAATGCTATTTAAACTTCTAAATAACTACTTAAACCTGATGACCCTATGGTCTATTGGTTATTTTATCTTCTTTGTTGTCCAATACTTGCTTTGTCATGTGGTGAAGACCTGTTAATTATGCGTAAGGAGCTCCTTTTCTTAGCAACCAGAAAGAAACACCTGGTTAAAAAGAGCAAGTAATCTTTCACCGTGTCATTCTGTTTAGAAGCAGTAACCTTATTTCCTCTGCTTTTCTTAGAATGGCACTGGTAGCTTTTCTAGTATTTATTAATCTCAAGAATTTACACTCTTGGTGTCTTTGCTCTAGCAAGCAAGAGAGATGAAGTTCATCCTTCGTGTCACGTTTTACTGTATGTACATTTTTCTTTAACTATGTGTAACATGATTTTACCTCCTGGTGGTGTTTAGTGTATAATCTAGTGGTTTGTCAATTGAGGTTAGATATTTACCCTTAAGTTTACTGTTTAAAGCAAAAAGTAATCTTTCAGCCAGATACTTTGAATGTATCCAATCATAGCTGAACACCATTTCCCTTTTGTTAAAGCATTTGTGAATCTTTTGTGGATTACGGCTTAATGTCAGCTGTATAGTTACACATTCATGGCCAAGCCTCTTTGTCCGATCTCATGAGTGTCTATAGACCCGCCTTGTCATCTATAGTGTATTGGAATGCAGCAAATAAAGATCTGGTTCTTGTTTTAAGTGGTTTGTTTACTATAAAGATGATTAGGAATCATTTCCTTTTTCCCAGGTATGCTTTGGTGGTGGCCCAACTTGATCCAACTTGCTTTTTCTCGTATACTCCATACCATTATAAGTAAAGCATGTTGGCAGCTGTTGTTGTCGGGTTATGTATGAAATGATGGCCTGTGGAAACCTGTGTAACTGTGCATATTAACCTTTTAAGAGGTGGTGTACAATTTGCTCTTTTTGATATTTGCTTATTGGCCCTGGATCATTCTCTCCTGCTTAGATCCCACAACCCCCACTTTTCACCTGGACTTTAACTTTTGGATCGTAGTCTGTCTTATCTGGATGGGAGCGTTCAGATGCTTTTTCCCTCTCTGCCTTCTATTAAGGCTTGGTCATGGCAACGGGTCAGGCAGACCTGAGCAGATCCATCCCCACATTTTGCTCTCTTATGCACTGCTTGATGTGTTTTGTGTACTTTGAAGCGAGGAGAGGGTTTGTAATAAAAGTGTGTGTTTTAGGCTACAGACATTCTAGTGTGAGTAAGTGTTGCCTGTGCACATTGTGGTAAAAACTGCAAATGTGTGAGTATACAATGCACTAAACTTTCACATACAGTTTCACAGATGTGAAGCTTGCACATGCTTTCCATAATGTTGAGCTGTGCTGAATTAGCAGCTGATGTCAAAATTGTCTCACTGAAACACTGGCACCTTTACTTGGGGCATATGGGGTGGAAACAATATGCCTCAGAGACAATTTTTTTGTGAATTGTCAATGCATGGCTGGATGTTTGCTCTTAGCTGGGTGGAGTACATATGTGTGTGCCAATTACATTAATGTTGTGTTAAGATGCTACGGTTTTAAATTACACTGTTGGAGTGAAAGAAACTTGTGTGTGTGTGTGTGTGAATGATATGGCTTAGTGCAGAGCATGAGTTGTTATCTCTAATTTTCTTTGGATGACTCTCTATCCCTCAGCCCAAGGCCTGTGATCTCAGAGTCATTCCCCAACAGCTGTGAAGGAAAGAGAGAGGCCTTGCAGCTGACTTTCATACAAGTCAGGTTTTGGGTCAGTAACTCAGATTTGAGACCAAAACTCACAGCCACCTACTGAATTTGTCAGAAGATTCATTTTTTGATTGACATTTGAGTTTCAGTTAAGGAAGCCAGTGATTTCATGTACTGATTTGTCTGTTGTCTGAATGAAAGACGTTTATATGTGATTGATAATGTCATATATTTTAAAAGAAAGAAAGAATTTAATGATGAATGATATCTGACTTCAACCATATTGAGCTCCTTATTGTTTTATTTTGTCGGATGGGATGCCAGCAGTGCTTGAACAACCAGCTGTTTTACCTAGAAGGTTGGCAAAATGTCTAGATCTGCACCAAGCAGAAAAACAAGACATTTTGTCTTTACTTGCGGTATTTGACAAAGGTCAAATTGAAAGCGTGACGAAAATAATATACTGAAATCAGAGCCATTTCTATCCAGACAGGATTTCTCAGAGACCCCTGACAAAAAAGGTAGCTAAATTGTATTTTTTTGTGTAAAAAATATGTGAGAAAAACAGAATAAAGTATATCTTCCATGTTTTTGTTACATGGCATTCATATCTCATGAGTAAGTCAATGTGACACTTTAATCTTGGCCTAGATCTCTATGAATGTTACATGCTGCACATGCACACACAGACGCTTTAGCCCATATCTGCTTTTTGGTCCTAACTGGATTTATTCTGTTGAATGAAGACACGGCCCCAGTGTCTCAACAGGATTTGTTGCTCAAATCAGTGGGATCAGAGCTTTGCTTTTGGCATATTAGCCATCCAAAATCCCTCTATTCCGTTTCACTGCAAGCATTTAGAAGATGTTGGCATACTGCTGTGCTACATGGATGATTTTGTGATCCACCCCAAACCCTATTTTTTAAAAAGCCACAAAAAGTTTGCTTTGCTTATTTATATACTGCTATGTTTTACCTGCAACACTGACATGTTTAACTGCCTGCAAATGTGTCAATGAAGGTCAAGATTCACGCCTCTGCTTACCGTCGGATGTGCTCAGTCACGCTACGTAAAAGCGGAGATCCATACCGGCTCTATCACCTGTTTGGGCTGCTGTGTTCATAGATAGCTTGCCTATTATCACCATGTACGCTGCGCTCATAGATTGTGTCAAGAGAAACCCTATGGCCTTTAAAACTTTCCCAGCTGCAAAGAATTGAGGGAATGACTGTTTCAGATGAAGGAAGCTGAGGAAGGCATGGAAGAGAGCCAAAGGAGAGATAGACAGACAGAGCTCTGTACCCAGTGACCTCTCCTCTAGATAACAAGCACCAGTATTTCACAAAACAGTGGGCAACATGAAACTGTCGTTTCTGAGAAGTCTTCCTTTTTTCCAGCCCTCTTTCTGTTGTCTGTTCGTTCAAGTGCGGGGCAGCTAAAATGTGAGTGTTTGTATAACCAGCAGGGGAACTGAGCGGGGTGTACGTGTGACACAGCGGAGGCTTCAGACTGGCCCGCCTCCGGTGTTAAAGAGAAACCAAACTTCTTGCAGGGCAGTTCCAGTTCTGCCTAGTTTGAAGCTAGAGTTGTGTCTTATATGCTAGAAGTGTCTTGTGAGAGAAAACCGTAATGTGGCTTCAGCTTAACATTTATAGTCATGAAGAAGTGGTTTTTCTCCTAAAGTTGCATTTCTTTTGGACCCGTTCATTGACTGTCTTTGATCTCTTTCTGTCTCGTGTCTGTTACTTTGCACATGCTTTTTCCCCATCTGTTTTGGTAGTAGCAATTACAGGAGTGGCTTGCAAATGCGCCTCTGTGATTTGCATGAGTTCTCGGTAAAAGTAGAGCAGGAGGAAACAGGCCCTGCGGAGAAGCTTCATTTTAAACAGCTGCATCTCTCGCTGCTGACTGCATGGAAATCAACGCCAGCTTCTCATTGGCCACATTTACACCTGTTATTTACATCGGTCTTGGGTAAACTGAACGCAAGTGACAAATCAGATCTCAACAAAATCTAGAGAGGTCACAGAAGATGCATATCAATAAATGTCTCTGTATAACCAGATCACCTAAATGAATGTTAATACCAGGTACAGACACGACCATTGTCTCAACATCACAGTAGCCACATCCTTGTGCATCTCACTATCTTTTCTGAACCATCATTTTACCACCTGGCCACTAGAGAAGCTTTTTAAAAGGTACGAGTCTCTACCAAGCTTTTAACTCTGGTCCGCTTTTGATAAGATAATCGCATTCCTAGTCTTTTTTCTTTTGAAGAGGCCACTCTCCTTTGTTGCCATCTATTCAACAGCGTCTGTTGGATCTCGAGTTCGAGATTGCTTCTTTCCCTTAGAGAATTACAACTTGTTGACAGTCCAAGTCTTCTGATGTTTCCTTTTCTTTTGAAATCCCGTCTGTTTAAACACGTTAAAGTATTACATTGTGAAGACTTGCATTGTGTGTCCTGTTTTCCTCCTCTTAATGTGGTTATTCATAGTCTGATAGAGCAGGGAGCCAAGATGACTTGGGTACTTTTGATGGGTGTCCTTTTAGAAATGCGTGCATGGGCGATGGAGGTGATGTGTTGAGGAGAGAAGCGTGGGACTGTGAAACGGTTGAGACTGTTTGAAGCTTTGCCTGTCTCTAATCCTTGTGACTGCCTTTAAGTTTTCAGAAATTCAAAGCCTTCTCTGTATTGTCCTTTAATGTGTGACTCGCTCTTTTTAGCGTAATTCTTCAATGTGCACCGCTGTTGTTGCAGAAAGACGGCATTTATAAGGCAAACCTCACATGTGCATGACACAGAACATTGTCACCTCGGGGTGTAAGTGTCTTGATTTCCCAGACTTGTAATCACTCGTCTGTTTTAAATTACATTACTCAATGGGACGAGTCACATAGGCTGGTTCACACAGCAGCAAGAATGAATCACCCACCTGAGCTGAATGGTGATTTAAGTGTGACGTTTGTATGGATTCAAAAGTTATTCTTTATGACAGAGTGGGTTAAATTGAAATGTACTTGTCCTTATCAATCGAAGACCTCTTGTCCTGTTCTCACTGTATCTTCTTTTTTCTCCCTAGTGTTTCCGTGTTGATTCGGATCACACATATATGGCGTTTGTGACCGTCTGCGGAGAGTTCTGCCAGGCTCAGCACCTCACCTTTGTGGACAAGTGAATTTTTAGCCACCTGCGGGACTACGCTACACAGAAGCCCCCTTGACAGCCAACACACTGGGTTGTGTCTGTCTCTCCTATACATTCGTGGGATCACGCATAGTCAAGATTTTGAAGCACACTCGCCTCACTTCCTCTCTACAGCTTTTCCCTCCCCATAGCCAATCAGAAACTATTCTCCTGAATGGGGTAATCTCAATTGTTTCAATTGGATGACTGAAGGATAGTCTCCCATTTTTCTTTATTTTTCCTTTAAAGTTTCTCATCCCTATTTTTCTACATCCTTTGAACATTGTGGCCTAGATCACCCTGCTTTTTATTTGTACGTCTTGTATTTTACTGTACACCCACCATTGCACCCGATTATTTATTTTTTAATACTGCTGACATCTGAGCCAAAGATTTTTGTAAGGGAACAGGGATCATATAAGTACTTTTAAAGACATCTTGCCAACATGAACCGCCCTGCCGCCGTCGAGATTTCTTACGACTGTATGAGATTTCTCATCACACACAACCCCACCAACTCCACTCTCAACAAGTTCACTGAGGTAAGATTCTTCTTGTGTGTTTTCTCTTTTTTGAAGTGAGCTTTGGGAAAGCCCAAGTATCTCATCTTACATGTCTCTCCCTCCTCAGGAGCTGAAGAAGTTTGAGGTAAACACACTGGTGAGAGTATGTGAAGCCACCTATGACAAGGCACCAGTGGAGAAGGAGGGCATCCAGGTCCTGGTGAGTGATGTCCCTTAAACTCCCACAAGCGAGGCTTAAAATACTGGCATTACCCTTTAGATGTAGCTGTAAATTTGAAACGAATGGCCAAACATTGACCATTGCCAAAGAGTCGACATTCAGACCATCAGGAGAGCATTTATCCCTCATTCATATTCAGTAACTCGGTACTATTGGTTTCTGATGTTTTACATTTTATATACTGTGAGAGAATGCATAAAAGCTGTGGTATCTGCTCAGATGAGTTAGAAACAACATAGACGTACTTCTGTGCCCTTCTGATCATGTAGGTTGTTTGACCCAGAGACTCACCGATGTCACCTGTCAACAACAAGGCCTGTGTAAGGTTGTGTGTCAGAGAAAAAACATCTAATTCCTAGAAAACTTGCTTTGCATGCAGTGTCCTTATTTATACTTGACACATGCAGTTTGTTTACCATCTCCGATCACCTGTAGTTTGTACTCTTTGTGTTAGGTTTGTAAACAGTAAATGTTTAGACAACCATAATCTCTGACTCTGCACTGTTTTTGTGTGACAGTTCTGGGAATTAATGCAAGCTAACCGCTTAGTTTTTTTTCCTTATGTAAAAGGGGAAATTTCAGCCTCTGTGTTTGTTCCCTTTGTGTAATGTATTTTATAATTTTCCACGACCTACAGAGGATTGGAAATTATAAGGAAGGAAAGGTGTTAGAAGGGGAACAATAACCATTACTTCCTTAAAGGGAAAGCTGAATGTAGTGCATGCTCTTGGGTTACCATAGGGTGGTACAAATCAACATACTGTACAGGATGTATGTCTGATTGCATCTGTCTGCTTCTAGTTTCAAATAAGCACTAAAAAATAGTAGTATTCTTGTCATTTAACAGTACAGTAGTGCTTTTCAGGAATTTTTTTGAAGTGGCATGATTCGGATTTAAGGAGCATACTTAAAACATGTGAAAGAAGAAAGGTTTGAGATGGAAGGATTTTATGTAGGGGAAGTGCAGAGAGAGAGAACCTGTTCAAGCCGGCTGTGAGCTGAAGCGGTCTACAGGTCAGCAGGAGTGTGTTAGTCCAGACACACACGCAGACATTGCACCACAGCCAGTCCATTTTTATTATGTGTCTTAATATTACCAAACACAAATCTTCTTACATACGCAGGTTTTCGGATAAATGGTAAAGAGGACCATGGTAACTACATAAAACTGTTAATAATTAATTTTGTGCTTAGCTCTGTTTAGTAATACAAATGGATTTACCAGAAAACCATGTCACTCCCTTACGATGACATTAGACTTGTGCATCATTTCAGGGAAAATGATACATCTTGCCCCTGGTACCTCTGTTGCCTCCTCCTCCCTGTCCTACTCCCTCTCCTTACTCCACTCTCTCCTCATTGAGCTCATCTTTCAGCCTCACATTATCTCATAATCTCCAAGGTCTGTCCCCTGCTTCATCTCAGCGTATCTTCCATCTTCTCTCCACGTACTCTTTCGCTGTGTGATTTTTAGCTGGGAGGAGGCCAGATCTGTGTGGCCCGGTGCCCAAAAACAGTTCATGAGAACTTTGTGCTCTCCCACAATGCTTTGCTTTTAAGAAATAGCCTGTGGGGCTCAGTCTCTGTGAAAGTGAGGCCTAATGTGAAACATCTCACATCAGTCCGAAGGTTTAACAAGTTACTCAGCTGTTCTTACTTCCAAATGTTCCCATTGTAATACAGACATTAAAGCATTTCTACTTAATGTAAATATTTTGTTTGTTTGTTTGTGTCTGCAGGACTGGCCCTTTGATGATGGAGCTCCACCCCCTACCCAGATCGTAGATGATTGGTTAAACTTGCTAAAGACTAAATTCAGAGAGGAGCCGGGTTGCTGCGTCGCAGTTCACTGTGTTGCAGGGTTGGGCCGGTCAGTCACTGTCACTGTGCTCTTCTCAATGCATTATATTATGAATATTATGTCATTATGTACTGGGGATGGGTCAGAATGTTCAGCTAGTCATTTCACAACCAACTTATTAATAAGTAAGGACTAATTTGCATCATGTCCTCTTACCAGCTAGCCAAAAAATTTTTTTATCATGTCTATAAAATTATAATAATTGCTTCTATAAAATCTGACAGAAATCCAAACAGTAACACACTTAGGCACCCCCACCCAACATGCTAAATCTACTCTATGCATCCGAGACCTGTTTGTGAACTTAAACCCGCTCTTCAAGTGTTCGTCTCTTGCATATTTAGCACTTAGCCTTTCTCACCTCTATATAAACCCACAGACACATACACAGTAACCAGTCTTGCCTTGTTAAAACGCCTGTGATCCGCTGGTGTTAGTATGGTTTAACTGCACTCTGCAGTTGCATTTATTTTCCTGAGCTTGGTATCTTTCAAGTTAAAAAGCACTATCATTTAAAATCAGCCTGCGGTTGTGCTGTTCTCCAAATGTAGACAGCTTTTTGTTGTTGTTTGTTTGGGATTTTCTTGGGGGAACAGGGTGTGAACGTGAGAACTTAAACTACTTTCTCAGCTATGAAGTGAAACCCTGTATTAAAATAATTTCTCTTGTCTTCACAGAGCACCTGTGCTGGTAGCCTTAGCCTTAATTGAGTGTGGCATGAAGTATGAAGATGCGGTGCAGTTTATAAGACAGTAAGTAGCTTGTGTGCTTTGTCCTTAATATAAAAATTTGGCTAAATTATGAGCATTTCTATGTTTTGTAGATTTGTACTCAAGTCATCTTCTGTGTTTCTAGGAAGAGACGTGGAGCCTTCAACTCCAAACAGCTTCTTTACCTCGAAAAATACAGACCTAAGATGCGTCTGCGGTTCAAAGACGCCAACGGTCACAACTGCTGCGTCCAGTAGTGCGTCAGTCTGTCTGTCATACAAAACTATAGAGGGAAATGTAACCAGGGTAGAGGGGACAAAACATTGTGAGTTATAATTGTGGTGATGTTAAAAAAATCAAACATGGTTAATTGATTACAGAGATGTAATGAATGAAAGCTGATCTTTTGGATTCACCAGCAGTATCAACGAGAAGGTCAAAGCACACAGATTAGCCCGCAATCTGGTTGGTAAACCAGTGTAAGCAGTCACGGGAAAGAGAATACACAAGTTTCCAGCGATTTCCCAAATTTTCGATCATGGGATGACCTTTTTTGTTATTTTAAAATGATGCTTTGAACCATGATGAAATATTTACAGTTGTACAATGCTGTCATGTTGATTTTTATTATGAATTTTAGTATGGGGCATGTTCCTTTTACACTTTACTTTTTTTGTTTTACTTTCCACAGACAACAGCCAATTTTGTTACAGAAACAACTCTAAAGTAGGCATATGATATTTTTGCACAAAACAAAGTTTTTAAGAAGTTCCTGTCCAATGCAGAAGTTTCTCCCTTGAAATCACTTTTAATTTAGGCTTAGCCAAGGTTTTAAATATGTCCGCTGTATTTATTCACTATAATTAGTGTCTTGTTAGGAGTGTGGGTTGGGTTACACACTTTTTCTTTTCATGGAGCCATGTTATTTTCTCTCGTTTTCTTAATCTCTGGGGAGTGCAATATTCAGTCCAGCTTAGAAAAGCCCTCACCCTTAGGACCGTCCTACATTCATATTCAAATACAGTAGATACAGTGTTTGAAATAGAAGAGGAAACTTGGCTTGTCTTAGGTACTCACTTTCTATAGCTACTCTTTGCTGGCTGATCAGTAAAAAGCTTTACTGTTTGCTTGGCTGTTGACACCCACACATGACATGTGTACACTTTATCACTCTACTGTTCAGCCCACAGACACACTGAAGGAAGTGAGAGGCGGGAGACTGGTCAGCTCTTGAGTTTTTCTTTTTGTCATCATTGTGCCCATTTTAAAACACCCCCACTTCATCTTGGTTTTAAGAAAAAATAAATGAATTGAAATCGACTCTGGCTTATTTTTACAGTGTGTTCTTTCCTTTAATATGTAAGCTATTTACTGTTCTTGGTAGATGAGTCACTTTGTTATGAATGATTTTTATGACCATCTTAAAGATAACATCCCAAATTATGGCAGATGATAATGTGAAGAGAACGATTTGGGGAAAATGGCATTTCCTAACACCTGCCACGTCTCTTTGTGATTGCTGTACTGAAGAATAAGCGTAAAATCTACTTGTTAAGTAGTGTCAGACATTAATGTGTATTTTCAGAGTGTTTGACACAGCATGTAAAGGTTTAAATAGTAATTTAAAGATAAACTAACAGTGACTCATTTGACTCTGTGTGACTTTCCACACAAGGTCTTGTCCTCATGACTCACGCACATAAAGGAAATAGCTCATGAAATGTCACATTTATAGTGTGAGGAGTGATAGTGCAGATGGAAGATGACTAAACTGTTAAAATATTTAAGTAGTGCACATGGTAGAAATCCACAGGAAGTTAGAAAATGGACTCTGTATTTCCACTGCTGCACCTGCTTATATATACACTGGAGTGTGTGATAAAGTTCAAATCAGCTGTATAACACGATGGTTATAAATTGTATGTTTAGGTTTATATCCTATCATAACTGGAAAGTGCAGTACTGTAACATACTAGAAATGTTCATAAAGATGGAATTCAGATTTCCAAGATTGCAAGTCTGGGCTGGTCCATCTTTATCTGTAGTGCCATCTGCTGGATGTGTGTAGAGACATGTCTAACCACAGAGGGGTTAAAAATGGTAATAAAGACTGATGAAATGAAATCTAATGGCTGTTAATTTTACTGTTAAACTGTTAATTACTGGGTTTTATTATACTTTATATAGATATCATATAGTTTGATCACAGTATGATTTAAAATGATGCACTGTGTAGTCTACAGTACTAGATATACAAAAGAGAAATTAAACCACATCTATCACTCATAACAAAGGAAATGTACAAATATGTTGAAACTGGGTGTTTGTGTACTCTGTTTCGGCTGGTTAAACTGAAGTTACCAGTTATAATTAACCAACTACCCATATAGTATTTCAAATAAATTACATTTAATTACATTTAAATATTAATTAAGAATCTAGTACTAAAATTGTTAACTTGTAACCAATAACTAAATAATTTTGTGGCCAATAATAAAAAAAAAAATGTATATTATTCGTGAAAAGCGTGGACAGCTTTATGGATTGCAGTGGGTGGAGCGACTCGTGTTTTCTGTACGGTAGGCGTGGCTGGATTAACGGACTGGACTCTCATTGGCTGAGCTCGTGTTCAGTGACGTGTCTGCGACCGTTGGCGAGGGCGCAGTGAGCAAGCGCTAAATTCAAAATTTTCAAACAGCTGAGGAGCGCGTGGCGTACGGGAGACAACGGTGGGATTTTTGCTCCCTAAACAGTCAAAAAAGAGGAAAAAGATAAAGGATTCTGCATTTTATAGGTGTATATATCGCAATGGATCCGTTTACTGAGGTGAGTATTACATGTGACAGCTTATTAGGACTGTTAGATGAAGAATGGATATACGTTATCAGCAGTCCGTTGTTACGTTACGTAATCAATTTATTTTACTTTTAAGGTAATATGTCGTTTTGCAGGTTTTAAGTGGTGTTTGCCTCGTAAATGTGAATAAAACTAGCTTTAATTTACTTTTATTGGCCTGATTGTTATGTATTTAATCTTTTGAGAAATGCAATAAAAGACCGCATTACTTTAACCAGCATAATTGTTTTATTAAACACCATTTCATTGATGTCAGAGTACTTCTTAACTTAATGTCACTTGAAATGTTATCGTAAATAGCAACCTATGAATAGCTGTCAGGGCTCTGCCCAGGATTTGTGGCAGATCGTGTACAGGAAGTGTTGTTTGACTACAGCCAATATAATTCATTTGCTGCATCACATGACAAAATTCCACGGACATGAAATCCTAACTAACTGAAATTTCCACCCTTTTCCTGGGACGCGGCCAACTAACAGCAACACATCAGGAATGTGTTTGGTCTTGCTCAGTAACAGGGCTGTTAATCATGTCTGTGAGATCGGCTACAATGAGCTGCTGCTGACTTCTTCACACCTAGAAGACAAACAGTCCACATAAAAGGGGCCCATACATCAAATAAGGAAGTGAAACCTGGACCTACATGAATACTGTTTAAGCCTTGTCCTTTATGTAGCCCTAATGTTTGTCAGTATTGTTGTGTTTAGGCATATATGTACATGCATCATCTAATAGAGCATTGAGTTAGCAGCACAAAGGTCATGGGTTCGATTCTCAGTAAAAACAAATACTGATAAAATGTGTACCTTAAATGCACTGTAAGAGATGAAAATGTGTAAATGTGCTAGATATCATGGGCACTGTGTCATTTGGGCCATAGTAATATAATGCCTGTCATGATAACATTATAACTACCTTTTTGCTCACTTAGAAACTGTTGGAGCGCACACGTGCTCGCAGAGAGAATCTCCAAAAGAAGATAGCAGAGAGACCTAAAGGGGACAACCGTCCAATGGCTAAGAGGACGAGAGAGCCACTTGCTGATACAAATAGTGTCATTAGTGAGCCAATCATTGAAAAAGGTTTTAATTTTATGTATTTGTATTCCTATTTAGCATTGGGATTTGGATTATATGTAACTTTTTTTTATACATTGCATTCCTGTATAGACAGAGAACATCCAATTATATTTTTGTGACCCTGTCTGTGAAAACCAGGTTAAAGTCTCAAAATCAAATTCTGAGATAATGAGCATCAAAGTTTGATTTTACCTATAAATATCACTATGATTTTAATCTTTGACATGTCAAGAATATTTTTACAGAATGTTCTTTACATTGTGTAAGATGGCTTTATGTAGAAAACACTAAATCACAAAAAATGACTTTAGCTTGGTTTTTACAGACAGGGTCACATTTTCTTGACTCTATAACCCAAATGTTTTATATTTTTTAGGGACAGCCCTTCCCTCTTCTAAACCATCCCCCTCAAAGCGTCGCTGTTCAGATGAGAATAACCTCACCACCGGTGAAGAAAACAAGCAACCAGTGGCCCCACATTTTTCAGCCTCTGAGCCTATGACGGACAAAAAGCCACCCGTGGCACCAAGCAGCATTCGCCCTCTGCCAGTGGAGCAAAGGGCTGCCCGTCATAACCCAGAACCAGAGATTCTCTCCTGCAGAACACCTGCAGAAACTGAGAAGATGGCAGTGTGTCCTCCACAATCTCCTGCGAAGAACACAGATAGTGTGATGAAGCATTCTGCTTTAGACGGAGCCAGAGAGACGCAGAAAGAAACGGCAACACCAGTCCCCTGCAGCATGAGATCTCGTCTACAAAGACTGGCTGAACAGAGGCAGTACTGGGAGTCTGAGGGTAGGTAGTCTCATGTAGTAAGATTTTGGATTTTTGGCCATTTTACGAATATCCAAAAAGTTTTGGTTAAAAGTTAACCATTAATAATATGATGGTTAACAGTTGGATAAAGTGCAATCACTTGTTTTCCGTGTTTTGGAGGACCTTAAATATGTAATCACAAAAAAGGATGCCAAAGTATTAACCTATGCAATAAACATGAAATTATGCTACTTTTGTTTTCAGGGACCTCCGACACTGCTCCGGAGAGTGTAGTCATATCTCCTATTAAGTCCCAGAAAGTAGATCTCCCCTCTACACCTGTTACTACAAACTCTGAGGCTCCCACTGGAAGAAAGGGTAGACTCGCAAACCTTGCTGCCACAATTGGTTCCTGGGAAGATGATCTTGGACACCCGCCCATTCGCCGGGACAATGCACAAGCAAAGCCTGGCACTGCCTGTGTACGCCCCCCAGGACGTGCAGCGGCAAACATCAGTACCAAGCCAGCTGTGGAGCAACCACAGTCAGCCCCAAAAGCTCAACAAAAACCTGTTTCCAGTGGTCAGCAGGTGGGTAATACTAAACAGATTATACTTTATGCTTTTATTATTATGTAAGTGTGTATGGTGGGTTTTTGTTTTTTCTTTGGTGACTTAAATGGTACAAAACTTTAATTGGGATGTTTGTTTTTACAGCCAGTGGTTTACTCTCCAATCAAGTCAACCAGAGTGGTTCCCCCTAGTCCTCAGAAAAGCGAGTTGCCTCAGACCAGAGTGGCTCAAGTGGTTTCATCACCCGTTTCTAGCCCACTGAAGACTTGCTCTACCCAACCCTCCAGTCCACTCAAATCTTTGACAACAACTTCTAGTCCTCATAGAGGTCACATCCCTCAAAGCCCCTTAAAGAATCAAGTCCCATCAAACAAGCTGATTTCAGGACCAGCGTATAACTCAAGTCCTGCAAAACCAAGTTTGACACCAAAACCTTCTGCTGATGCCACTGGAGTTTCTCAAACTCGTGAGAGATTTACAAAGGATGCAACACCCTTACAAAACAGAGGCCCAGCTGGAACTTCTGGTCAGTTGAGTTTCTCTTTAGCTTAGCTTTATTAGTGTTTATACACAGAAGTGTATGTTTACGTTTGTTCATGTTGACCTTCAGGAGGTGTCAAGTCATTTTTGGAGCGTTTCGGGGAAAGGTGCCAGGAACGTAACCAGAGTTCTCCCTCCACATTAGCTCAGAGTCACACTCCTGCGGTCACACCTTCTGCCACCCCCAAGTCCAGACTCCTCCAGGAGAGGCTCGGCGGTGCCCAAGCAACTACCAACACAGCTTTCCTCACTCAGAAACAGAAAATGGTGTGTAGTCCTGAATATTCATACGTTTCTTATTAAGCACATATTTATCGACTCATGTGAAACATTACAACTTATTGTTATTTTGCATAGGAGAGAGAGGCTGAACTTGCTCAGGTTCGTAATAGATTTCAGAAAGGCAAAATGTGGGGAAGCAAAGAGAATCTTGCTGATGTCAAGAATGACCCTGAAACAAAGGTTAGCTTTTATCTTTGTTACTGCATGAAGGTTGAACATTACAACAAAAAAGGAAAAGAAATCATCACAAGTTTTTACTTTATTATTTTTACTTTTTTGTTAAATCTCTGTATCGAAGTTATTGCTGAACACAGGGCTTCATTTTGGGTTAGAAATAAGAATGTTATTTGTAATCCTCAGGAAATTCAGTCATCTGTACAGAGTCAGATTTCAGCATCACTGCCTGATAATGAGCTTTCAGCGCCAATCCTTGAAATACTTAACAGCCCTTCCAAATCTAGTGCAAGAGGTAATTCATTACTAAACCTTATAATATAATTTAACACTGTGTTCTTTCAAGGCATCTGTTCTGGTTCACTCTGTATTGTCCATTTTATTTGCTGCGTCTGACTCCTGCATTTTCATCAGTTTGTTTTGTTTACAATGACACTAATAGTTAACTTCATTAGAAGATGAGTAGTTAAAGAGATTCTGTCCTCCTTCAGATATGGTGCATGCTCTCCCAAGCCCCGTAAAGCAAGAATTCACTGTAGAGAAACCTGAAGTGAAAGAGGAAGTGAAAGGTAAGCACATCCTGTAGATTGTATAATGGTATAATAGAGAAATTTTATAATTTTATTAAAATTAATAACTAATGGCTGCAAGGAGCTCAATTTGTCAATCTATTAAAATATTCAGTATGGTCTTAAATGTATGAATTGTCTTAAAAAAGGTATTTTTGGGGAATCATTATTTTAACCATTTAAATTTTTAGTAGATTGTAAAGTAAATGTATAATTAAAAAGTCAATGTTTATGTTAGTTAAGTTTGTGTGTCTATTAAAACGTACAACATACATTAATGCATTACTGTACTCGCAGTATACACAATGTTGCTTAATTTTATATCTCCAGGGTCCAACCTCCAGTCATTGAGAGTATTTGATATATCGCTCAGCTCAGCATGTTGTTGATCTTAAGCATTATTGTTATGATCTTTGCAGAAGTTCACGAAGAAGTGCACGAGATCGAAATGAACGTGGATGGTTCGATTAACTCTGAGGTGATAAATGAGCTCTTCGATGGAGTTCTTGAGGATAGTGAGCAGCACAGTGATGATGATGATGATGATGAAGGTGCTCTGAATATCTCCTCCATGTCTCTCCTTGCTCCACTGGCAGAGACGGTAGCTGCTGTGGTAAAGAGCCCTGAAAGAAAGCTCATGGTGAGCCTTAAAAACATTCATTCACTAAAGAGAAGCTGAACCTAATATTGTGATGATGGGAGTTAAATATCTTTGTTTTGCTTCAGACTTCAACTCCTGCCAGCTCATTCTGTGAGAAGAGTTCCACCCCTGGGGCTGTTTCCAGGACCAGCAAGTTTCAGAAGATACGCATGTTAAGAGCCGGATCATCTGACAGCATTGACGCCATAGATGAAGAGCAGAACCCGAACCTTCTCTACAGGTGCGCATTAAATCAATCAATCACTTTAAACAATACGCCAGCTGTAATGTCTTTAACAAGTGATTGTGTTGGATTTCAGCATTGATGCCTACAGATCCACCAGGGTTAAGAGCGAGTCTGAGAGACCTCATGTTAAGCAAGTGATTGTGAGAAAGGAGGACGTTAGTCAGAGGATCGAAACAACTGGGAGCTCCAGTCACATCAACATCAAGCAGAAAATGAAGGTCAGTTAAACCAAATGTCTAGTAGTGAATGTGCCTGAATGATTAACATTGTGCTTAAAACATTGTGTAACATTTGCTTAAAATGTTGCTTTTGATCTCAGATGTTGACCAATGAGATGAACCTGCAGCAGACTGTGATCCATCAGGCTAGTCAGGCTCTGAACTGCTGCACAGATGAGGAACATGGAAAAGGATCTCAAGTGGAGGCAGAGGCTGAGAGACTCTTGCTTATTGCCAGTGAGTGACTCTGCACTTTCTGTGCTGCACAAGTTACATTTATTTAAACTTTGCTCTTCTGAATGTATTTCTTTGGTGTAAGTGACTTAAAATCAGAAGTTTGACAATAAATACCTCTTTGTTTTGTCCCAGCCGAGAGGAGGGCTGCCCTCAAGGCCGAGCTGGATCAACTGAAGGCAGAAGGTCCAGCAGCCCAGAAGAAAAGTGCCGGCAGTACTCGGGTGGATATGAGTGTATCTCCATCTAAAGGCTCTATCTCAGTCCTGGAGCTGCGACTCCCCCTAAAGGCTGATTTTATTTGCTCTTCTGCAAATAAGCCTGGTAGGAAAATTACCTTTTTACAGTTTCATCTTTTTTATTTTGGCCAAAATATTATTATTGCCAAAGTGTGTTTGGTTTGGTTATGCCTAATTCTGTGTTTTCTTGTGTGGCAAGAATGTGGCAGCCATTATTTCTTTGTCATGATTCGTGCTGGAGCCGAGAACACTATAGCAACTACTCTTGCAAGCACACGAAATGCCCTCAGTGGAGACGCTCTGACTTTCAATACCAAATTCACTTCGTGAGTAATTTTCTATCAGACTATTGTTGGTTTTACGACACCTCTGTTACAATGTTTAACATAATTTTTCTTAATGTGCAGATCTGATATCTCTAATGACTTTGAGATTGATATTGAAGTCTACTATTTAGTAAGTACTACTTTTCAAGGGAAAGGAATGTGCCTTCACATATTATAATATCTTTTTTGGAACAATCTCGTAAATGTTTGCTTTTCAAATGTCTCAGGCTCAGAAGAGGCAGCTGAATGCAGACAAGAAAAAGAAACCCAACAAGTCAAAGGTAATTTGGAGTTGCTTCTTGGAAAGCAACTCAATGAACATGGGAATGTAGTGTGTGTAACAGCTAAAATTTTAGCAGCTTTTAGCCATACAGATTCTCCTGATGCTTTTCCGTGACACAAACGCAGGCTTCTTGGTATGCTGTGTTTTAAAATCATCACCTACTGATGTGCAAGAAATGTATTTAATTTTGACCAGAAGCATTCTAATATTTAGCTGCTTAAATTTAAATGTAAAGTAAACTGTATGAAGGGTATTTTATTCAGACAATTAAAACATTTTATTCTATGTTTGTACATAAGCCTAAATGTATAAATAGTAAATTATATGTCATCTTTTTTGTTTTGTTTTTTCCTCTTTAGGCTATCACACCAAAGAGGTTTCTTCCTATTTCTGTAAGTCACTTATGTTTGCTTTAACCTTGACACACGCCTTAAAAACTATTAATGTTTTTACCTATGAAAGCTTTAAGTTTCAGAATAATTCATATATGATTAGTTACAGTATGTGAATGTGCAACCATATGTCCTTCTTATCCAAACTATTATTATTGATCAAAATCATTCTCAAGTAGAGGGGAAACTGTTTTAATCATGATTAAACATTTCCTAAAAGTATTAAACCTCTAGACCAAATTTCTCTCTTCCCAAACTTAAAACTGTAGGATGATGTCATTTCACCTCTTATACAATTACTTTACCCCTATATTCATCATATCTATTGCAGCAGTGTCATAACATTATTATAATAATTTCAATATCTTTTCCTCCCAAATTTATAGAAGAGCAACCTCCAAACACCTGGTGAGTATTACTTGGCATCTAAAGCAGCTAAATTCATCATCACCTGTTTTCTAAGTATTTTAATGACATTTATTCTGGGTTTTTCAGTTATGGCAAGCCCTGGTGGTCCAAACGCAGTGCGCACCAGTAACTTTGTCCTCGTCGGATCTCACAAGTTAACCCTTGCCTCTATTGGGAAAAACAAATTCCCATTAGAGAAGGTACGTCTAAAAGATTGCTTGTTTCCTCCCTTTGTTGCTCCTGGTCTATCCCTTCATCTTTTCCACATTTGCACTGTTCGGATACTAACACTACAACCTGGTGAAACACTGAAATTAAAGCTTGTTAATGTCACAAAGGGAGAGGTTTAACCACAGCATTTGTGACCACACTGGCTTTAACACTACTATCTTGTTTTTCTGCACAATGCTACTTTTTCACATGCAGTTTCTCTCTTTTTAGATCAGATATGAAGGGAGTGAAAGAGAGCTGCTCAGTGACATGTTTCACAACAAGGTTGATATACTTGCTCTGTGTTTAGTAACACGGGTGTTGTGTCCCTGGAGTTTTCAGCTAACATGGCTTGGTGTCTTTGGTAATACTAATTGTCACTTTAAGCCGCTTATTTAACGTCCTGTGAGCAATGCAAAGCCTTTGTTTTGGGAATGTTTAACTTTTAACTAGCCTACCTCCTACCTGTTGCTACCTCTGCTCTTTCTTTCCATATTATTATGTTTCTATAGTTAGTTCTTGCATGCATTAATTTTTAGTGTTATATCTCACAACAGGTTCCATTCCTTTGTCCTCTGGAGGGGCATGTTTACCTGAAAATGCAGTGTGAGGTTGGCTCTCGAGTTGAGGAAAAGGGCTTTTTGGTGAGTTTTAGTTATTTTTATAACCAGCTTGTGTAATAGTTTTCTTGTGTCTTACATGTTTTAAGTGTATTTATAATAATCTTTTATAATGTTAACTTAATAATCAAATATCTCTTTCATCTGCAGACTATGTTTGAGGATGTCAGTGGTTTTGGATCATGGCACAGGAGGTGGTGTGTCCTCTCTGGATACTGCATCTCTTATTGGACTTACCCTGATGATGAAAAACGAAAGGTAGACCTACTTTAACAGTTTCTTTTTTCAAAGACAGTTAGAGATGCTGTTATAAACAATATTTAAATGCACAGGTGGTCATTAAGAGTTTGTCCTTCTCCACACAGAATCCAATCGGTCGCATTAACCTTGCCAACTGTACCAGTCGTAAAGTCGAACCGGCTAACAGGGAATTCTGTGCTCGGCCAAATACCTTTGAGCTCATCACTGTACGACCACAGAGGGAGGATGACAGAGAGACACTAGTTAGCCAATGCAGAGACACCATGTGTGTTACAAAGTAAGACCCAATAAATGATAATATGAAATCTTTGCTTTGAAGACTTTAAGATCAAAACCTAAAGTGAATCATTCTTTTTTTTATGTGCAGGAACTGGTTAAGTGCTGACACTAAAGATGAGAGGAACCTGTGGATGCAAAAGCTCAACCAGATCTTGGTGGACCTGCGTATGTGGCAACCAGATTCATGCTACAGGCCCATGTGAGCATTCCCCCATCTGCCATCAGGGGCCAAAAATATCCTGATCTAACTTTCACGTTGACATGTTTGATTTGGAAGTGCAATATAGTATCAAAGTTACAGAGTGTTTACAGATCAATTTTACAAGCTTTTTATTTCAGATTTGGCACAAGTCAAGTGTACATGGGGATAAGAAAAACAATAAAGCCATGAAATAATTGACATTTCAGTACTTTAAATGATAAAATGCTTTGCCTCACAAAGGCTTTCAGGTTTGTTATTAATATTTTGTGTTAATGAGCATTGCGTACTTAAAGACTAACAAACGTTTGCTTTGTTAGGCTGTCAATCTTTATATGTATGAATATTTAAATGTCTTTTGCATGACTGCTGTCTGACGAATTACCTGCTGTAATTACATTTTCAGCTGATTCTTCTTTGCTCCTCTAAGCAAGAAGAAAACAAAAATTCATGAAATAGAGACAGGAGACCATGTCCTTATTCTGTAAATGAACCACATTATAAATGTCATTACTTGTTAAAAATATTAATTCTCAACACTTTTTTTAATTGTTTGATGAATACATGATCCTTGATAAGGAGGTATACTTGCTGTTTTATGGATGGCTTTTACCTAATCCATCACAGGAATTGTTTTAGTTACCAAAATCTTTGGCAAAATTGCAGGTTTGAGATGTTTTTGTATGCTTTCAATTACACAATGGATGGTGCACTTGGGTTGCTGTGGGGGTAAAGGGGGTAAAAAAAATTATGGGCAGTTTTACAGACACTGCCAATATTTCTAATTTCTGTGTGTGGTTAAACTTTTTGTTGTGATTACAAAAACATTAGGTCCTTATACTGAATGTCACTGGCTTGTTTTGAGCAAGAGGAATCTAGAAAATTAGGATAATAGGCTTATAAAATAAGGCAACAGCCATTTGTAAGTAAATGACCCAAACATCAAAGCTAATTTCTTGGCTTGATCTAGGTGACATTTACGTGTACAATTCAGTGAGTTACAATAATTATCATGCAAAGCCCCAGTTGTCTCAGGTCTCAGCACACCGTGTTAATTTTATTGTGTGTTTGCTTTATGTAACGTTTTATAAATATATTTTATGACTTTTAAATGGTTATACCTTGCCCTAGATTTATATTTACTGTTTTTGGAAATGTTTAAGTTTTGTTTTTTTTCAGTGATGTTACCATTTATTTTTTTTAGTGACACTAAATCTGGGACACACAACTTTCTTACTGGTTAGACAATTCAGCTCTTGTTGCTGTAGAAATCTGCTATATAGAAATCAGGCACTTTAGTGTTATGGCATGTGTGCTGTTTTTGTTTATGACCTTTGCTAAACACTCCAAATGTGGCTTCTATGTATCCAGCAAAGCTACAGTTCAAATAAACAAGCTTTAAAAAAATCTAATCCGTTTCTTGTTACTTTTATTTATCATTGTTGCTACAAAGTCTGTCTATTGTGTGAGGAAAAACAGAAGACCAAGAAATAGACCAAGAAAAAGTTATTTTAATAGATTTAAAAATAGTGCAGTTTAATGAATCTTGGTTATGTTAACTACATCACTGTTTCATTAATGTATCAAGCAAATATAAAGTATTAATACATTGTGTTCTATGCATCAGCTATGCATTCTTTTTGCTCTGTGGATATAATTATTTTGTTTTGTTTTATTAAAACGATTCTGTTCTTAATAACTTATGAATTTATTGAGGACAGTATTTCTAAAAAAAGGGAATAATATCACTTGCACAGTCTGACAGCATGTTACACGAGTCCTACTGGATAAGATTTATTATCTCAACTTCTTTATTCACGTTTAAATAACTCCGGATATTGGGTGATTCTCAAGCGTTTAGTTTTATCCAATCAGCTCGCGTAATGTATAAACGGCATATCTTCTGACCAATTACATAAAAGAAACAGTGCGGGAAGGCGGGGCTTTAAAGCCATACGCAGCAAACGGAGGCGTGAACACTTCCTTTCCTGGCTGTGACAGTTTGCGGACACGAAGAACAGTGGAGAGAAGTGTCTTTGGTCCGTTTACAACTTGTAACTATGGCACCCAGCACACAAACGGATGATACGGTCTCTGGCATCCGAAAGGGCATCCGGGCCATCCTGCTCGGTCCTCCCGGTGCGGGAAAAGGGACGCAGGTGAGAGTCCATACGACGGGCCGCGTGGCTCATTCTGTTCAAAGTGTCCAGCCGCGGCGCGGGACAGATAGTGTGTAACTGTAACTTAACCACTGAGACAGAATTAACTTCGTATATATGTTGCAGTCTTTTAACGTGAATCGTGTTGCATTGAGTTTTATTGGTAGTTTCTGAACATTCCAGTAAATCTTTAAACGTGCAACTGGTTTTGATATTATTAAATGGGAGATTCATGACATTGATCAGATGAGCTGATGTGACGTTTTGTACTTTGAAAGCAGAACAATCTCTCATTACAGTGCATCACTGTAACATGGTGACCACTGGAAAAGTTGTAGACATTTCTGTCTTGTTCAGCAGTCATGTAACTGAACAAAATGAATGAGCGTATCCCCTTATCTGATCCCCCAAAATAAGATGTTATTTTGGGTGAGCAGTGCTGCTTACTTTCATTGAGCAATGCATATTGCACATTTTGAAGGTTAAATCAGTTGTGACCTGTAAAACTTGGCTTACAACAGAATTGTGATGTGTAATATTGACATGGCCTTTAACATGTCCTGTGCAGACAACATTTAATGTGTCTGCTTGTAGATTAATGAAAATATAAAATTATTATTTTTTTATGAAACATTGCTAGCTGGGCAAGTGATTGACTTTTTACTAACACTGTGCATGTAAGGACTATTTTAGTTACAATACAATAATTTGCGTGTTTTTGGCTTTGACAGGCACCCAGGCTTGCAGAGAAGTACTGTGTGTGTCACTTGGCCACCGGAGACATGCTGAGGGCCATGGTGGCGTCTGGCTCTGAGCTCGGTCAGCGTATCAAGAAAACCATGGATGCAGGCAAACTGGTAAAGTGACTGAATATCCAGATAAATCCAACTGGTAAAATATAGATATTTAAATAATTTAATAATACTTTAGCAATCTATGTTATTAGGGAATAATATACTCTGGAATGTTGTGACTGGCCAATCAGAATCAAGTATTACAGAGCACCATCTAATATTAGAACAGGAATGAAATAGCAGAGTTGAGTGATTTCATGGAGTCTTGACATCTGTAATTTGGTTCCTCTGTGTGTTTGCTTGGGTGGAGGTCCTAATCCTTGTTTTTACCTACCTGTTAGGTGAGTGATGAGATGGTAGTGGAGCTCATAGACAATAACCTGGACACGCCTGTCTGTAAAAATGGATTTCTGCTGGATGGTTTCCCTCGCACCGTCAAGCAGGCAGAAATGGTGAGGACTTGTTGTAAAATTATATCTTTCAGCAATTTAGTGAACACTTGACACTCAAATTATAGGTCAGTATGTCAGAGCTGTGCTTGCTGTCTTTCTCTTGTAGCTGGATGATCTCCTGGAAAAGCGTGATGAAAAGCTGGACTCTGTCGTTGAATTTTCTGTTGATGATTCCCTGCTGGTACGCAGGATTTGCGGAAGGTATGAGTTTTGAGAGACCTGAAAACTTGTAGGACTTACAGCAACCCTTACTGAGCTAAACTTATTGTACCACCTCTGATTATCTCAATTAACATGGAAAGTATATCGAATAAAACATGTAATCTAAGTAAGTGATACCATCAAACATTTTTGACCTCAAAAAGGGCATGTACAAGCCACCTATTTCCTTATTCCTCATATAGCACAAAAATGATATTGTGTTTTGCGTGTCTGATAAATTCCATTCCTCAGGCTTATTCACCAGCCTAGTGGTCGATCTTATCATGAAGAATTCAACCC
Source organism: Beaufortia kweichowensis (assembly GCA_019155185.1). Lineage (NCBI taxonomy): Eukaryota > Metazoa > Chordata > Actinopteri > Cypriniformes > Gastromyzontidae > Beaufortia > Beaufortia kweichowensis. The sequence continues at coordinate 5,591,473 of CM032809.1, forward strand.
TCCTAAGGAACCCATGAAAGATGATGTAAGTCACTAGAACAATCTCAAATCAAATCAATCCAATGTGCATTCCTAATCTGGACCTTTCTCTATGAAATTCATATAGGTGACCGGAGAGCCTCTTATCCGCCGTAGTGATGACAATGAGAAAACTCTATGCTCTCGGCTGGAGGCCTACCACAAGCAGACGTCTCCTCTTGTGGAGTACTACAGTGACCGCGGCCTGCACACTGCTGTGGATGCTTCCCAGTCGCCAGACGTCGTCTTTGCCTCCATCCTCGCTGCCTTCTCTGCTGCTACCTGTAAAGATCGAGTTTATTTTATATAATTCTTCTCTGTGTTTCTCCTTTCACTCTTTCATTTAAGAGCCCATTAACAATCTCCTTGTATGCATTGAAACTTTAATTGCTTTTCATGTTTGGTTTCTTTGTGAACTTGTCTTAAGCCATGATTTCTGATCTCTGCTGCCTGTGGTAACAAATGGGTAACAAAGCTCTTTTGACAAAAACAGCCTCTGAAATATTAAACAATGATTGTAGTACCCAAGCAAAATGTAATGTCTCATTACTTAATAGCATTATCAAGTGTTAAAGTGAGTCAATTGATTATATGTCACCATAAGATGACCTGTAAAATATGTATAAAAACATGGCTTGTTACTTGCACTTGTTATAAAGAATAGCAATGCCTGCCTGATTGACTTGATTCTTGTAGTAATGCATTTTGTCCACTAGAGGTCATGTGAATATTTAATAAATTCATTTGGCTTATAATGGTTTCATTGCTATATGAAATAAAGCATTTTATTTGTTTTACTTGTTATTAAGTAACAGTTTATTAATCGGTTATTTACGTGTGGATCATTTTTCCCTTTTTTTGCAGCTGTTTGAAATCCAGTTTCTCCCATCCACTTTGATCCAGATGAGAAAGTATAGGATGGGGAATAGGGGAGCTGACAGTGTCTCAGAGTTAACTCGATCATTCCATGTATGAGTGTTTTGTAATGAACTCAGATTTGACTGAAACACAAACTTTACCTCAAATAAACTTGGGTGACTATTTTGTACTACTTGAATTAAGTTGTTGCTTTGTATTACTAATATGCAGATGTGGCATGTGGGAAAGAGATAATACAGGTTTTAACCTGTTAACTGTTTAAGAGGTGGAACACTTTATTTCAATGTTAACTTTAATATTTCATAGTTGAATTCTAATCTAATCATGACAAACTATATATTGATGAAAAGGCCTAAGACTCGAGAATAAGTATGTGACACATTTTCATAGCCATAAACAAAAAACAAGCGTTAATGTTTGTGTTTTTATAAAATATCTAAATGTAAAAAATAAATAAAAGATTAAAAAATGTTTAAAAAACTAATAACTAAAATGTAAACAATTGTAGTTTGGATAGTGCATTTTCATGTGTATACTCAATATGTGCAATGACGATTATCAGGTTAAACAAAAGCTCCTATTTAAAGGATTTTTTTAGCTATTTAAGTTTTTACTAATAATTAGTCATATAGGTAGTTGGTATAGCAGAAGTTACCGACTTTAGGTTTAGGCATTAAAATAATTTATTAAAACTAAACTTGACACAAAACAGTTCTAATTATATCAATGTATAAAATATGTAACATCTTATTTTTTTTATGAATTATTGGATAAATACTTATTAAACGCGTCTTGTTAAACAGACACAACAATTTCCGTCGAGTTTCGATCTTACGTCACTGGGCGGGGTTTTCGCCTCGAGTGCGCATGACGTCACACGCAGGGGCTTTCCTCTCTGACGTGAATGGAAAAGAGAAGCTGCGGACATAATCTGAACAGTATCTTCTACAGGGCTGGGAAAAGGGCTGGTGTCACCTCAGACGACCGACGTTCGGGGAATATTATAGCAGATACATCTCGAGTTAGATTTATACGGTTTACATGACGGTTCAGTAAATGTACGCGGTGTACAATAGCACGGAAGGTGTCTGCGTACCGCCCTGTTCTGCCCTATTCAATACTATCAGATTCATCTGTACGGTAAGTGCCTAACATATCTGTCGTCATGGTTACACTGTGGATAGTCACGATCATACGTGTTTTGTGTGATTTTATAACAGACTGATGTTGACAAAATGTTTAGGACCGTTTTGGGATAAATTATTAACACAGTTTAGGCCATATGTACGTTATTCAAGATGCATCGATGTTGTTGTGTCTTGATTTAGGCCTATGTTGTTAAAAACGACTAATTTGGGAAAAACTAGATGAGCTTACAATAAATTAAATAGAACTTTTACACATTTAGTTATGGTTGGAACCAAACAGGATACAGGCAAAATATAAAACAAAAGAAAAAAACTTAAATGAAACATAATTCTCACTAAAATATAATGTATACTGACCTATTTAGATGGCAGGTATAAGTGACAGATGTTAGATATACAGTTATGTCTGTTTTTTGTGACTCCATCAAACTAACATCCATATCCTTCCATTTTGTGAGACTTGATACTGTAATTCCTTAAACTGGGACATGTAGTAATCTGTTGAATGTATATTTAAGTTTTTGAGAGATTCTTGTACAGCTTGTTGCTTTTGGCTGGGCCCAAGCCTCCTTTTGATCTAACTATAGTTTACTGGTTAATTATGAACTTTCCAGTATTTGTGTTCTGTTGAGGTTTTGGTATGTCCTTGCAGGAATGTACAGAACGACTGCGTTTGATAACACTTTCAGTTCTGCTTTTGCCTCATCAAGCACATGGTGAATTCCAGTCTTTCTGAATCGTACGATTTCCTTTTTATACCGTAATCAACCATGTGACTGTTAAGAAGAACTGATAAAATCAATGTTTTGTTTTCATAGGAACTCGAACCTTTTTTACCGTCATGTTAATACTCCTTTACCTATAAATGTGCTTAGGTGGTCATGTTATCTGTACTTCACTTTATTGTTAGTAAAACTTTCATTCACGGGGATAGAATTTTGATGATAATGCATACGCTATGTAAAAGTTTGTCTCAAATAATTATATGGCTACTTTAATATTAGACTTGAAAATTGTGAAGAGAACACAGAAAAGATGTGCCATAGGCACAACCTGGTTTTTCTCAAGATCCAATAACCATCCCAGAACAACCATATGATACATTAACTCTATTAACTCAAATTCTACATTAACATTCAGATATACAGATATACAAAATATATTTAAGTATCACAACTTATCTAATGAATTAATTAGCCAGTACTTCCTTCCCTCAGTGCTAGAAGTTCATATGACATTGTGTCCCATCACAGTATGTGTGATGAAAGTATCCCAACAGTCTGCGCACCTGGTCACACAAGCACGTGCATATGGTTTACATTGCTGTTAATGGAAAAATACTTGCTGTAAAATGAGTAATCCACCAAGTTTTGTCATTATTTACTCACACGCTTGTTTTGTACATTTTGAGTAATTTTCATATTTTATGAAGCAGTAGCTTCAAAATGTCTCGCCCACATAACTCATACGTGTGACTAAATAATGACAGATTTTTGTGTAAACTAATAAATTATTATTAATTATCATTAAATAATACATTAAACTTTGTATAATGTAAAACAGATGTACATGGTAAACAAGACAGCAGGACACATGCAAGCAGAAACAATAAGCCCCGGTGAGCTTCAAATGTGATTCAGATGATTATGTAATGATTAGGGATCCAGTAACCCACCTGTACACCAACTGGCCCATATGTCTTCTGTATGTGTACATGTGTATCAGATGTGTGTATCGGACAGACTGAGCCCTGCTGATGTGTGGTCTGGGGCTGTAGTTTGTGTTGGGGGATGATATGAAAGTGCTGAGGTGCTGTTTCAGGGTCTTTCGCAGGTGCTGATACCTCAGAAAAGTGCCGATCTTATCTCTCACGCTAGAGTAATGAGTTTGTCAGGATGGGTTGTAAACTGTAAACTGGTGCTTGGCCATACTGTAATGAATATTTTTTTATTCTTATTTATTTGTCCTTATTGGTCTATTGGACAGATTGTGTGAATTGTGTCATTTGTGTATGTCTGATGACGAAGGCTGTTATCTCTACTGTGCTCTCATAATAGCTCAATAATTTGCAAGCCTATGCTGATTTGGAACATACATAGTTCATCTGCGGTTTTAGTTAATAATTAATTATGACTTTTTCCGAATGCCTTTATGACATTTTGATAAATGGTCCGGAAACCCCATTCATCTTGAAACTGAGCTTTACAGTTAGAGAAGATGAAACTATATCCTATTCCTGATAGGGGATCTCACTTACAGTAAGTGTTTGTAGTAAGGATCGACTTTCATTTTGACTTCCTCTGTAATTGTTTTCTATTGTCAGATTTAAAATCTGTACCTGAAATGGAAACAATATGAAAACACAAAGTGAGTGAATAATAAACATTGAGAGTGATTCTTGATAGGTTATTATTGAAAAAGCTTACATTAACACATTTGTATTTTGTTAAAGTTATTCTTCATCTATTAGATCCATTCTGTTGCTACTATAAAATCATCACACACTTTATCTGTTGTGTTTCTTAACAGACGAACTTAATGATAAGATCTGCAAGAGCTAAACCGTACCGAGTTATTCTTACAGCAACACAGATCTTTCAGCAAACAAGAAATGTGAGTTTGTGCTGTGGATTGTTCCAACCACTTTCAAAGTTTTCAAATAAACTCTTTCCTAAATGGAAAAACCAGTCTGCGAATTTCTAACTATAGCTTCCCTGGAAGTGAACGAGAACTTCTTGTGAATCTAAACTTCATTTACAGCTTAAAAATAATACAGCCACTGTTGTTGCACAACAAACACAACCACGCCCATTACACACACGCAGCTTTGCGATTTGTAATCTCTCACTTTGGTGCCGAGATGTGACACAGATTTTCCAGAAACAGCTCTTGTTACCCACGAGCATCCTTCACACACATTAAACCTCAGGGAGGACAGATGGTTATTATGTGTCGGTGTTAGCATTAGCTGAGGTTCACATTTGCAGTGAAGCCCCAAGTTATGTATATATAATATAGACTTTATTCTTCAACATGCCTGACATGCATTTTTAATGTGTTTGTGTGATTTCTGTCATGTATAGAGCACGTAGCACTTGACAGTTGTTAAATGTCCATCATAGTGTGTCAAGACATCAGGGCACAGCCTGTGTGCAATACAAAAAGAAAGAGGAAATAAGTGGGTCATACAGACTTCTGTCACTGTTTGCCTCACAGATCTGTGAATGCCAACAAGAAAACAAGTAGATGTTTGCTGCTTTAGTTTAAGCTGCTTTATGCTGCTGTTTGCCTCTTTAAATACTATAAAAAGACATCCTTTTATTTGTATGTTTTTATTAAATTGTGGTTATACATTTTTAGTGCAGACACAAATTTAGAAATACTTTTATGATAGTATTGAATTGTGTTTTAGTACAAGTAAAACTTGTCACATATGCACTTAACATTTACAAAAACGTATCATTGTGTTATTATGGATTTGTGGACATGTACTATATAGTAAAGGGTGTGACTTGCCACGTTTAGAATAGCAGCCTTGATGATAATAATACCATGGTATTCTTTGAAGTACGTTGGAATAGATTGTAGGGATGTTATGATATGATTGACTTACGATTCGAAAGAATCTACGATACTGAGGTATTGGTTAAAACTGTGTCACAATATTTTATACAAGGTGTATAAATGACAAGGTGTATAAAATGACAGGTTTACTTCCAAAACATAAAAAATAGCATTTGTTTTTTGTTAAAGAATTGAAAACAGTCAAGGTTTACCTGAACCTTCTGTATGCACACAGTAACAAAAATCAAATTTTTAAAATAAAAATATCCTAAAAATCGTCATAGCTTTATGATATATATCTTAATTGTTTGTATCGCGATATGCAATATATATCGTTACACCACTAATACTTTGTAAAGTAATCATTTATTATTATGATGCCTCAACAGTACTTTCCTATAAAGAAAGATTGCTTGCATTCAAATATTTATATTATCGTGGTCTCTAATCCATCCCCCTGCATGAGTGAACAGATTTGTGATGTGTAGACATTAGTCCGTAGAAAACCAGGACACATCTTAAATGGCTTCTGTGTAACTACAGTATGAGTATACTTATTTTTAGAGTTGGAGACTGTAGCAGAGAGATTGACACACATTTCGTTTCCCTCAATCCCTCATTTCTCTGTGTGACTGTGCAGCGCTTCAGTGTGACATCTGTGAACTTTATTGATGTTCCCCTCACACGAAATAAATGAATAAAGTCCTATAAGAGCATGCGGTGTGTGATGTATGCTGTTAATATCTGCCGTGTGTGTGTTTATAAGGACCAGAGTCACTGTGAGGGTCCTTGTTTGCTGTGTTCATAGTGGCAATCGCCATGGCAACTGCACTAGCAGCACAGTGTGAAGTGGAGCTCGAGTGTGTGTGCTTGGAGAGAGCGAGAGGATGAGAGGGTGTCATCGACAGCGTGGCACAAAGAAAATGAGAGATAGGAGTCAAATCCAGTGCGAGATCGACACCTGATTTTGTGATAGCTTTGACGTGACACAGTTTGCGCCATGGTGCCAGTTACTTTCATTGAATACTGCATTGTTATTGGCTGGTAAGTCATTTATTAGACAGTAATGTGCGAAAAGGGTTAACGGTAAAGTGAACAGAGACTGACAATGAAAAGGAGGTGTGTATGTACGTGAGCGTGCACTGAGCATGTCTGTCTGCACACTGTGCTAACTTCCTGTGCTATTTTTCTTCCTCAACAGACCGGCTGATTCAGAAGAGCAACAGCAAATTGAAGCACACCCAACGACCTGGCTCAACAAGCAAAAAAATTGAGTGAAGGACAGACGTCAAGGCGAAAGGATTACGATATTCTGAGCCAGACTGTACAGACTGTTTTCTGCTTCATTTTTTACAAAAACTGTAAAAAAAATCCTTTTAATTGACAGTATCTGTCATTTTTGTAGAATTTGGAGTGTATCATTTTTTTTGGTTTCCCTTTTGGCACACCCAATTTATTGGTTATCTTTCCTTTTATTGTCTCTGCTTCTCATTTTAGTTAAGAGGAAGAAATGACTTAAGTGGAACTTTCTCAACAGGCAAATTAACTGAAAATTGTCGAGTCCTTGACAAACATTCTTTGTGTTTCACAAGTGCATCTGTGTTTTAGAGATCATTTATTGGAAGTAAGACAATTAAAAGCACTTCTCTAACCCAGTGACCTCTTTAAAGACCCGAGCGGGAGAACTTTACAAGGTCGTTCTTAGGAAATGGGATCTGAAAAAGACTTGGAATCACCCCACTCCTCCGTTAGTGGCATTCCCAATCCCAAATGCCGTGGAAAGAAACAAGGCAGGATCTCTTTTCACAGTCTGTTTCATGGCAAACGTGGATCCAGGGGAAACAAGGCCAATGTGGGCACACCTCTTGCGCAACAGCTGCAACAACAGCAGCAACAACAGCTTCTGCAGCCCCCAACACCCACCAACGTTTCTTCAGAACCAACAGGGACAGATGCCGTCGAGCCGCTGTCCACCAGCCAGGCCTCTCTAGGTGGCCAAGAGTTCCTAGAGTGTCCCCTGTGCTTGGTACGGCAACCTGCGGATCAGCTTCCCGAGCTCCAGGGCTGCAGTCACCGGTCTTGCCTGTGCTGTCTTCGCCAGTACTTGCGTATCGAGATCACGGAGAGCCGAGTGCAGCTCAGCTGTCCAGAATGCGCTGAGCGACTGGCTCCTCGGCAGGTGGCTGTCATTCTGGACGATCCCGTACTGATGGAGAAGTATGAGGAGTTCCTGCTTCGCCGCTGTCTAGCGTCAGACCCAGACTGCAGATGGTGCCCAGCCCCGGACTGTGGGTAAGACAGTTAAAAAACAAACATTTTATTTTTTAATGCATGAAAAGTACCTGTTTTGAGTAAGAGATGATGTAGACACCCAATGAACAAGTTTGGCTAGGCCAAACTGATTAATTCCAGTAAAGTCAAACACTAACACTAACACTAGAGAACCGATTTTATTTCGAACAATTTAGGGAGGGACATTTTTTGTTTTGGTTTGACAATGGTTAAAGAAATGGTTTACTGGAAATGACTTGGCCGCCCGCAGGCCAAACCTGAACCCTATTGTTCACCTTTCAGGATGTGTGCCAGACCCGTCACCCACAATCAGTTCTTGACCTCACCCTAAATGGTTTTAAATCAAATGCTAAACTAGTGTATAGATGTGGCCTAATATTGTAATAAACAGTAAGATGAAGTTCTTCACGGTTTGTGCTGTACTGCGAATGTAGGAGGCAATTGGCCAGTTATAGGGAACACTTGCGCTTGTGTGGGAAGCCGTGTTTAACTGATGTGTCATTCTGAAAGAGTGTGATTACATTAGAAGCCTTTACAACCTGTTAGAGACCTGTCAATCATAATGTTGGGCTGATGACCAACATTTAGGGGACATGTTTCTGTCTGCATGTTTGACTCACCGCCACTTCCCTTTAAACCCACGACTGATGCTGAGGGGATTTTCAGATGGTGGGGGGAATTTACAGAAGGGACATTTTGGCCATTAAGAGTGATTTCTCTGTTGGTTAGTTATTGTGGACTTTAAATGCGTGTGTGGCTTATTTTTGCCCTTTTAAATTGTAGTTTAATATTAAGGCAGAATAATTGCATGTTATTATGCGTCAGTTTTGCATCTGCTTTATTGAAGAACCACAATGAATCAGTCATTCTATAAATATACCAGTGAACACACATATACACACATGGTCCCTCCTACTTATCTGTTTATTTAAATCACATTAAAATGTGTCATTTTTTTATAACCTACAGCATTTACATGCATTCATCTAGCAGACATTTTTATACAATAAGAGTCAGACCCAAGGCTTTTCTACATTTATTTTGAGCTACATGAAGTGTAAGTATTTGCTGCCTGTGCCTTGTCCATGGTGCAGTTTTTTACCCATCAGCCCATCAAGCAGCATTAGTTCAGCTTGATTGAAAGTCCAGGACTACCAATCAGAGAGGGGAACAGCTTGGTACTTTCTCCCTATGTGGTGGGTTGCTATGGAAACTGAGATGCGGCATGGAGGTGGAGTTGCCAGGGGAAACTGAAGCTGCTATTTGATTAAAACAATCATTGGCTACTCACTTGACCGTGTGTTCGTACCACGGAGTCTTGATTTCACCATCGTTGAGTTAGTGAGTTTTTTTGGAATAGCAGTCACGCACAGCAAGGTCGGTTTTGACATGACTGTACATGTAAGGTGTGAGTGTGCTAGGTTATAAAGGATATTACTGTTCCCCATTGCAGATAAACTGATTTATGAGGTGTAAGGCCCGAGGAGGAATTTTTCTAAAGCAACTATGGTAACTCCAGACTTTGTGCCAGCAGGTCAAAACATGCACATTAAACAAGTAGAATTGCTTTTCCACGCATAATCTGGAATGATGGACGTTGTTTGAGTTAAGTTGCATTGTTAATGACACAACTTTTTATAGTTATTTTTATAATTATTATGCTATTCTCTAGTTGTTCTGACATCTGGCAACCAGTAATGTTCTTAGGGCAAGAGTAAAATAAAACTGGAATACTTAGAAACTCATGCAAAACCATATTGACTGGCAATAAATCCTCCCTCTCTTTTTCCACAGTGTTGTAGTCTGCACCGCTTTCCCACTAACTTTAACAGGTGTTTAATATTACAAAGAAACGAAAGCTAAATTAAATTCAGTTGGTACCACGTTCATGCTTTTGTTGTGTATACTTTTGAGATTAATATGCTGTCACAAGAAAACCTCAAAATGGGTTGCATAATTGCAGTCATATAAAGAGCTTGCTGTGGTAAAAACTGAAAAGTGTTTCAATCTTACCCAGTGAGACTGTATTGACTGCATGGGATTATTTTGGACACTTCCATGATGATTATAGCATGGTATTTTTTAAAATGCCTTGAAGTTCCATGGAAATACCATGGTACAATGATATATGAATTTGGTTATCATACAACTACCATGGAACTGAATATATCAGAATAGTATTTACATTTAATCATTATCCAAAGACGTTTATCCCAAGTGACAATTTATTATACAAGGTCCTATAATTAAAATTTTTAAGAGTACACTAGACTTCTTTGTAAGGTAGATTATACTACATAAATAGTTATAATAAACGATATTCTCTTGAAGAGTCTTTTGACCCGTTTGCATTGTTCTCCTGCCAGTTTTGCAGTCATTGCATCTGGATGCGCCAGCTGCCCCAGGCTGGTGTGTCGAAGGGAAGGGTGTGGTGCTGAATTCTGTTACCACTGCAAACAGGCTTGGCATCCTAACCAGACGTGTGACTCTGCCCGACAACAGAGGGCGCTGTCATTGAGAACCCATAGTAACCATTCACCCAGCTACACGACTGAGCAGGGACACAGTGAGTATTTTTGTCTTTCGTAAGCTTCCATTATACCATAAACACCTTAGCAACCAGATAGCAATGCCCTGGTAACCATCTCTCTAGCAAGTTGTACATGTACAAGCACATATATTTCCTTCAGATAGTGTAAATACTATGTTGTGTGGAGTTTTTTGCACATTTATTGAGTTTTTGTCCCTTAAGGACTGCTTTTCGGGTTGTCTGTAGGTCTCCTGACTCAAAGCAGAATGAGTCTACAAACTTCCTGTTTCACTGCTTTTATTTTCTTCTGAGATTCAAGAGGAGGTCTCGTAGCATACTGTATTTACATTAGATACTGTCTGACTGGACACATTCTAAATCCAAACATTTTAATCTCCTTTCAGCCGATGACATCAAGCCTTGCCCCCGATGCGGTGCCTACATCATCAAGATGAACGACGGGAGCTGTAATCACATGACCTGCGCTGTATGCGGCTGTGAGTTCTGCTGGCTCTGTATGAAGGAGATTTCAGACCTGCACTACCTCAGGTATCATCGTTGAGCAGTTGCCATTTTAAAGTTGGTTTTCTGCTTGGTAGAAACTGAGAATAACTCTCCTGGACTTTGTGTTTTCTCAGTCCATCAGGTTGCACCTTCTGGGGAAAAAAGCCATGGAGTCGCAAGAAGAAGATTCTTTGGCAGCTGGGCACTTTGATTGGTGCACCGGTGGGCATCACTTTAATCGCTGGCATCGCAGTTCCTGCCATGGTTATTGGCATCCCGGTTTACATTGGACGCAAGGTGCGGATACGCTGTGACATTAATCAAAAACAATCAGGAACAGAATTTTCTTAAAACCAGTGGGAACTTCCCTCTTTCCACCCACTGTGTAGCTTAGCCAGCCTAATCGCTGTTGATTCTGGTACAAAGACTTCCTTGTGTAGAACTGTTCAGGCAGGATTCAGCATTGTTCCTTTGCCCTGGTACTTCATGTTACAAAGCTTTCTTTTTCGTTTTTAGAATAGCAGCTTACTAGTAATGACTGTGTTAATGAACATTTGTACATGACGCCATTTGTTGTTTTGTTTTCTGTCACTTTTAAGTTTTAAAGTGCCAACTCCTAATAAAGGCTAACAAAGGCGGTACAAGAGCACCTGATTGCGTTTAGCACAACAGATCTCAAATCTATGATTGTAAGTAATACAAATGCTATAACCTTGCTGCTTTTATTTACAGATCCACTCACACTATGAAGGGAAGAAGACTTCCCACCACAGGAGAAATCTGGCTATCACTGGGGGCGTGGCTTTGTCTATCATCACCGCCCCTGTCATCGCCGCCGTCAGTGTGGGTGAGTACTCGTAAAAAATTCTAAAATTGTTCAGAAAGTACTAATGAAGTAAATCAACAATACCCAAAGGAAGCTATTTGAAAAATCCCAACTCTAATTTACACTTTTAAAAAATATTTTCTATCACAGTACATGGACACTTTTGAATAGCTGAAATGTAGCTGAATTAACATTTCTTGATGGCGTCTTTTCTCCAGGAATTGGTGTTCCCATCATGTTGGCATACGTGTATGGTGTTGTGCCTATCTCTCTGTGCCGCGGTGGAGGCTGTGGGGTTAGCCGGGGCAAAGGACGAGGTGTTAGGATTGACTTTGATGAGGATGATGGACCTATAACAGGTAAATAAAGTTTATTCAGTTCACATTTAAAGAGAAATATGTCATTACCTGATTTGTCATGTGATGGAAACGTCAAGTAGATCAAATGCATTGTGTTTTCATAGTTGCTGATGCATGGCGAGCACTGAAGTCCCCCAGTCTGGGTGAAAGCAGTTTGGAGGGAGGAGCTAGTGGCCTCAGTACCACCTCTCCAAGCGAGGGCCTATCAGTGGCCCCGGGGGGCCTGGGAGACACGCCCCACTTCAACACACTAGCAGGAGGAGCACTTGGCGCTAGGACAGGAAAATATAACAGGTAATTTGTTATTATGGTACATTTAGTACATTGTAAATATGGATAGTGTTTTTGTTTCCATGTAATGACACGTGTGTATGTGACAGGCTGGAGGTTCAAGGAACAGAACTGAGTAAGGAAGGTGGCAGCAGGGAGACGGGCAGCTTGGGAGCGGCCAGTGACTGTGCCAGCACAAGAGGAATGGCAGGATCCATCACTTCCTCTTACACCTTACCTGACAGGTGTGTGTATGTTTATCACCTGTCTTAGTTTTTCAGTTGACTTTAGTCTTACCTTTTCTATGACCTGTTGTGTTTCAGAGAGGGCACGAACCTCGAGATCCAGGTGGACATTGAAACTAAACCCAGCCATCTGTGTTTAACCACCGAAGAGGATCTGGCTCCACCCACTGCTGCTATGGCCCCCGGCTCAGGGGAGGAGCCTCAGGACTGTAGTTCCCGCAGGAGCGGCGTTGTATTGGATTCCCCTCTTGGACTTTCTCCAGGGGTGTCACTCAGGGAGGGTCTTCGAGACGTTACCCTCGCTCAACCGGAAAGCATCCGCAGCGACCTGGAGATGTCCGACACGCAGTCGGACGATATCGCGGAGCTGACGTCTGACGACTGTGACTCGCCCCACCCCAAGAGTTGCCACGGCGTCCCGCCCCAGACAACCTGCAGAGCCTTGAACCCCACCGACAGCTTGCACTGTCCCGACAATGTCATTCTTTACGTGTGAGAGAGCGACTCTCACAATTGCACAAATCAACTGTTTCTGACCTTCTGACTTGTTAATGCTTTACCTATTATGTTGCTGCTTTTTATAATTATTAAAACACCTTACTCGCATCTAGACAACTCATGGAACTGACTGATCATCGCTCTGCTCTCCTGTCTCTTTATGAGCACGGATGGGTCCTCTACCTCTTCGGAAATTCATACTGTTATTCATTTTGTTGTTGTGTTTACTTCTTGCAACAACAACGATGCCTTGAACAAAAAAAATTTGGTAAAAGGACAGTTCATCTCAAAATGAAAATTCTGTCACACATGTGCTCATGTTTGCGCAAATGTTTCAAACCTGTATGATTTCTTTCTTTTGTCAAACTCTTTACCACAAAATCTGCTAATATAAAGCAGCATATTCATGCTGATTTTATTTAAACCGTGTTAGTGAATGGTGACCACAGGCTGTCAGGGATTTTTGGAGCTTGGAAACTGGTCACCATTTACTTTTACTACATAGAAAAAAAGCTTCTGAACAATCTTTAGAAGATCTGCATTTGTGTTTTATGGAAGAACAAAAGTCCTATAGGTTTGAAATGACTAAATGATTGAGAGGAATAAAAGTACAGAACCTTCATATTTGGGTCAACTGTTCCTTTAAATAGGTACAATCATTGCCACCAGAATTTCCTTAGAAAACAAACAAACAAATAATACTACAAAATGAAACGTCACCAAGCACATGTATATGTATATGTAAGAAACTTCCGAATGGTTTGAGTGACTTTTTACAGATGCTTTTATGAGCGACACATTACAGTATTGTTTGTATGTTTGTTTCTCTTTGATTTCATCCTATACGACCTGGAAATTGTATGATTTGCCGCATGCATGCGAGTGCATGCCTGCGCTAGTATATGTGAACACAAGCAGAGTATTGTTTTTTGGTCACTGAGGCCCAGTTTGCACAGAAGTACACACTTAAGTTTCATCACACGCAGAATGAGAGATATCAGTATAGACTAAAGTCAGTGCGACGGGAGACCGATCCGAGCTTTACAAGCAGACAGCTTCACTTGAATCACTGACTGCCTGCCTTACAGACAGAGCACATGCAATCAGTTTCCTTAAACTGTCTGTAATTCACTGACAACACTGTCTGTGCCCTCTTGAGTTGAGAGAAAGGTTATGAGTGTAATCTATCTATGTATGAATGGATGTTTACCAGTGTTGATTCTATTGGTGGGTATTAAATCATATAGTATCAAGGGTGGACCTGCCGTTCACATGCATGTCTGTTGTATAATTTTTATTATTGTTTTTATGATTTTATTATTTGATCTCTTTCTTAAGCACACAGCTTTGAATTGTTTTGCCCAGTTCATGTTTGTTTTACCTGCTAGCTGGATTGGATGAAGAGAAGAGTTGGTTGATTGATGAATGAATGAGCACTCCTGCACTTTATCCTACTATTTATCATTGTTCTACATTGTAGGCTTATATTTATGCACTCCCTCTTCTTTGGTTTTTCAGCCTCTCTGGGATAACACAACATTTGAACACGGCAGTCGTGATTTTCTTATTTAATTTTCGATGTAATGGAATACTGAAAGTTTCATATTCTCTATATGTGCTACGCTTTCTGAATCTCTATCATAAATATTATATTTGGCTGCAAAGAGAATTTTTACATGAATGATGGGTTAAGCTTTGTCTTGTAATCACAAAACTTTGTGGTTGACACATCTTTTGCTTTTTTGTTGTGTGAAGATGTTTTATACTTTGTAGGTTTTTGAGCAAATTGTGAAAAGTACTTGACAATTTGAATATAAACTGGTTATGGTGAAATGAGTGTTAAAAATTAAATAAGCAATATGCTGAAAAGACTAAAGGCGTATTAAATTTGGCATTGTTTTATACATCCCCACAAAGCAAAGATAACTGCACTGGCTGTGAGTGTTGGAAATAACATGAAAATAAACATTTCTTCCTTTGTGGCAAGTTTTGTCTTTTTTTTTCTCAGTTCTCTGTATCTTAATTAGCTATTGTGAAATGTCAGTACTATAATAATATAATATAATATAATACTAAAACATATATACAGTGGCCCAAACATGTATCCAAACAGCACTAGTAGTAGTAGATTTTAGAGAAATCAGTAATTCATTGCAACTGTAGCCATGTAACATCAGGATAATTCATGAAAACTCGATCTAAATATATACTCATTTACATTTAAATAGTTTGTTAGATGTATTTAGTTTCCGCTGTGGACAGTGGCGCTTAATTTATTCATTTTGTGTCGAATTCAAATCAACATTCAATATTTCATTTCACCGACAGTGCCCTCTGCTGTCCGTGTGCAATATCAACGTCAAACCCTTTTTTGCAGCAGTGTCGTAAACAAAACACCGCTGGCAAAAGCTGCGCCTGCTTTACGGCAGCTAAGAGGTCGTGAGTGAACTGTGGGCCTGGAGAAGGTTAAAGTGACTCTGATCCAAACGGTCAGTGTTTGTTTTTACAGTTCTTATAATTTTGTGTAAGATGTACCGTAGATGTAACAGCACAAATGTAACTGTACATAAATTACATTAGAAAACATAATTTTGGTTCGCGGTTATAAGGCCTCCCGTTAGGCTACCGTGTTAGCAAGCAGCAGGGCAAAGATTATCAACAAACAACGTGATTTTTCCACTAATAATAACCATGGCAGCAAACACGCATGTCAATGTTTAATTTTTCTGTCGTTTTAATAGATAGTAAGAAATTATAATAAAATATTTAAGTAATTTAAAGTTCCCCATTCATAACAGTCTATATTCCTCATGCATGGGTAACTATTTTATGTTCTTTGAAGAGTCATCTCTTCTCCATTTGTTGTATTATTGCTTTTAGTTTATTGTAATATACCAAAAATCCTACAAAGTTGTTGCCTCTCAAAAACGTGTGTCCTTTTTGGTCACTTCCATATGTATGTTTTTTTAAATGGATCGAAAGCTCGTGACTGATATTTTTTATGTCTGGACTTTATCGACAGGGCTGTAGGAAAACACAAACAGATTATTTAATATATTGGTAAAACAAATTCTATAGGAATTTATATTTTAAGTTTTGACTGAAAATCTCATGTCCATAACGCTGGGATTGGCCTTATCCTGCGTTCCAAACAACTCGTATTTAGGATATTTCCTACCTCAAACGTGGAAATAACGTCTGGATTTTATAATATTTAGTTACTTTAGTTAAAAAGTATTTAGTAGGTCCATTCCAGATATTGTTTCTGGTTTGAGATGGGAAAAATCCAAAATTATGGAACACAGCATTAGGGTGTAATTAATTTTTTACTGACAGTTTTATGCATTATTTTAGACCTTGATGCAGATTATTGCATATTAACTTTCAATATCCATGTACAATGTCTAGAACCATGCCATTCGTTGACATCCAGTCAAAGCTGGGTATTAATCTGGACCAGTGGCTTTTGGCCCAGAGTGGGGAGCAGCCACAGAAGCGGGTCGCTCGCTGTCATGCCTTTGAGAAGGAGTGGATAGAGTGTGCTCATGGTATCGGTCAGACTCGAGCCAAAAGAGAATGCAAAC
This sequence comes from Beaufortia kweichowensis, assembly GCA_019155185.1. Taxonomy (NCBI): domain Eukaryota; kingdom Metazoa; phylum Chordata; class Actinopteri; order Cypriniformes; family Gastromyzontidae; genus Beaufortia; species Beaufortia kweichowensis. Next base: position 5,608,190 of record CM032809.1, read on the forward strand.
TTGAGTTTGAAGACTTCTATGAGTGCATGCACCGCCAAAAGACAGTAAGTCTGTTCTGAGATAAAGCTTCCTGGCAAACCATTCAACTGATTTAAACCGTATTTGATAATCAGTATTCTAACATTGTCATTGCTCCTTACAGCAGAAGCGCTTGTATGAGATTCGTAAACAGAGGGACAAGTTAATTAAGGAGGGATCTTACACACCTCCTCAACACCACACAGGCAATGAGGAGGCTCGGCCGTGAATCCAGCAACTCCAGACAGAGCTTTCTCTTCACCCAGACACACTGTTATACAGTTGCTTCCTCACTTATGTATTATAAATATTATTGCTGTATCAACATTGTTTGATGTTTGAGAAATAAATGTATTGATTCAATGTTATTACTATTATTGGTGTATTTTCCATCAGATTATTCATCAGGGGATTTGTTTTGTGTATATCTACAGTAAGTCTTGTCTTGGTACGGTACAGCTATAGAATATATTCCCTATAAAACTGTTTAAAACTCTGTTTACATTTGAACTTGATTTCTCAAGTAGTGTGATAGCTTATCTATCCTTGGTTTAGCATATTCTGTTTTGTCTTCCTCTGTGGCTTTGACCCTGATTTGAATTTTACTGTCTTTGAGTGGTTTAGATAAGCATTCCATGGGATTTTTTTTAGCTGAAAGCTTAATATGAATGCATCAATCCTTTTGACATCCCAATTATGTTACTAAGCCTGCCATGCTGACAAGATTGGTCATTTTCTATCTTGGTCAGTGGGTGGCAGTAACAAACCACTATCTTTAAAATTCATTAAGCTTACAAATGCTTGAATTTGTAGATGCACTTATAAAAGATCCATGTGCATAGTTTAAGTGTAATGTCACGTACAAATCAAGCAGAATATATAAGTTATACAGAATACAGAAGCTATACAGACCAGCACATGGGTTCAATTAAGTCTGCTGTATGTTTTTGAACTGGATCTTTCTCTACACAATTAGTTATGACTAAGATGTAGTGTGTTTTAGAACTGAAGTTATTTGCCTTCACATAATTATCATCTTATTACAGTACAAACTGGGGAAAGAATGTCAACGGGATGTTTTACTGGTATTTTTGGCTGGGCTGGTCTTCTGTGATGCTTTTGTTTGAGTTGTGCACCAACAGCAGTTAATCCTTCGCTGTCACAATTTCACTGCAGCTTTAATGTGGGGCTATGTGGGGAAAAACAGATTTAAAACTGTTGAAATTTTCATTCTGTTTTTGAATGAACTTCTGAAATATGTGTTTGAACAAAGTAAAGTTAGACAATATTGCCACATTTACAATACCAGTCAAAAGTTGAGACACAATTGACAAAAATGTTTCAAAAATGATCTTAAAAAAATCTGAAGGTGTATATTTCAACATCTGAAATTAATTGTGTAGACATAAAATATAATTGTGCAAACATATTGATTTTTAAAATTAAAACACTCAAATTTGATTTAAAAATATTAAAAATGCCGAGAATATGATTTTGAAAATGGGTGCAAAGGGTGACTTTTTCTGAAGATGCTAAATATAACAAGTGTTCATTTATTTTGGATCAGAAGATCTAAACAATGAAGAGAGTGTTTCCAAACTTTTGACTGTTACTGTACATTATCGGGGACACCTTGAACATTAAAACCATTACAGAGATTCTATATGGATTTACTGGTTGTAATTAGAATTGCATTGGTTTTAGTGGAAACTATAATGGTCTTTTTGGACCTCTAAAGCTAATGTGTTGAGCTTTATTAGTGGAATGTTATCTGGCGGATGAGAAACCAATAGAACAATATTAAATACTACTATTGGGAGTAAGTACCAAAACACACAACATATTGGGAATTTGTAATGATTTTTTAGTAAACAGCTGCTGGTTCATAATGTTTGAATTTGTAAGTGAAACAATATTAAAATTATTTTCATATTAAAATCTCGAAGCTTTATCTGACTTCCAAGCATTTAAATATAATTTTAACTTGCATCCAAATAAACTGAATTTTACATAAAAATTAGCATATTACATTGTGCTGTTATTAAATATAACAGTCCGTGTGATTTTCATATAAAACTCTGGATGATGCATATCATTATTAAAACCCTCACCATCATCATTAAAGAGGGCTGGGCCAGAACGGAGGATGAGAAGAGGGTGAGGAAGAGGAGGAGGAGGAGGGGGCTGGAGAAAGAGAGAGCGGGAGAGAAGGAGGGATATGAAAGGAGGAGAATCGACAGCCATTACCGAATCAGTCTCCATACTGCTCCTCCGTAACGGGCCGGTGTGAACCGAGTGTAGCTGTGTTCTTCTGGCCGGCTGAGAGGCGTGTTTGTCGGATTACAATCCAGCGCATCCCCGCCTCTGTCACCCTGCGCGCGTTAACGGGAACTGCCGTTACACGGTAAGAAGGTCCAAATGTCCGTCATTATTCTGTCTGACGTGCCTTACAATTATCGCGTTATTACTCAAGCGTGTCATCATATTTCTTGCGTTTAGTCTGTGTTATAATGTTACATTGTAATATTTATAACGTTCGATTACTCAACGGTGAGCCGTAATGTTACAAAACTCAACGTTTCTTACAAGCATCTTCGTTCCCTGTGAATAATCGAAGCGAGGTGTCAATTTCTCACGTTAATGAATTACAGATATATTCATTTATTTATCGCCTGCATGAATGAACCTTCACACGTTATTCAGAGAGGATTTGGACAAAGACGTGCTGCATGTCTACGGTCACTCTCATCGGTTTTCGCCACAGTACGGTCGGGTTTTCCCGTTCAACGGAACTCATATTAATGTGATTTTCCAGCATGAGATGTGTTACTGTTGCAGCAGTCCTGCTACATGTTGAAGGAAGGGGCGTTACTACACAAATCGATCTTTTCCTTCAGGAATGGTGAATATTCATTCAGGGAACTGAATGTAGACAAAGGGAATCTGGTCATTGTTATTCTGGTCTTAAATATACAAGCAGAGCTTGAAGTTGGAGTGTGTGAAGGAGATTTCCATCCACAGATGGTTGTCTGCCCTGTGCTCATGTAGAGATGGCCATGATCCACACCTCACACACCTTTCACACTACGTGTGTGCGTGTGTGCATTCAGGGTTCTGGGGGATGAAATGTCTTAACCCCCTACTCTGTGTGGACCGGCCTGTTGTCCACAATTAAAATGGATTATTAATCATGCTTAAGAGTTTATTTGAAAATGTGAACATGCAGGATGGGTTGTGTCAGGGTTTGGTTTAGGGATAGGATGAGGGTTATAGGATACAGTATAGTTTGTACAGTAAAGTCATGCCCACAATGTATAGAAATGTGTGTGTGTGTCTTAAAAATAGCCATGGTTTAACTCTAGCAACCATAGTGTTGGGTTTTATTTGTAGTAAAATTATAGTTAACACAAATTTACTAGTTTACTTTACACATGGTCGTAAAACAATATTAATACAAATAATAATCAATCTTAAAAAGACATGATTACTACATTTTTACTATAATAAAACAAACAATGGTTCAGTTAAATGTTTCTGGTCAAATGCAGCTTTTTGTTGCTACTGGTGCCTGTGGCAAAACAACAAAAATCTAAAAAAGGATAAACATGATCTTGTGTTGATTTTTTTAATATGACCTAGAAGTAACTTAAGCTTATAACCCACAATACTACTTTCCTCACATCAGGATGACCCATTTTCACTTAACACTTTCAGGCAAGTCAGTTCACATCATGTAGAAAGACAGAAGACTGATTCAGTTAAAGTACTATAATGCTCGATCAAATGATATTACTCTCAGATTAAATGTCACATTTTCATGAGGAGCTAGTACCTAAATGACCACAACACTCTGAATAATGCAAAGCTATCATTCACCACTATCAGAAAATCCCCTTCTCCAATACCATTCCAGTTTCCCAGCAAGTGTTACTCATAGCAGCTTCTAACTTCAGGGGTGAATGGACATGAGATCATCTTTGCACATGTTGTATAAACATCAGCAAGAAAAAAATGTCCAACAGCCCCAGTTCCACAAGCGTCTGAGGGTAATGGAGCAATATTAAGGCTGTTCTGGGACGTTCTTTGGCGAACGCTGTGAGAAATGTGGCTCTTTGTGCAAACGCTGAGCCAGTTGTAGAGAGACTTTAAATCAACATAACAGCTCGCTGTGCATTGTGTGCGTGCAGCTGCCGTGAACTGACTTAGTGTGCTGGTGAGAAAGAAATTAATGATGAAATAGTGTTTGAAGATTTAAAAAGAGCCGCTTCCTTCACTGGCATAATGACATAGGGAGGTTTTGAACCCAGCATTGGCTCTATTTATATCTGTTGGCTGGAAGAGAAGCACCATGCTGTCAGACAGCAGCAGGATGGCGAGGAGATCTTGCTTCAGCGATACATGGTTCACAGTAAACTTCCGATTTGGAAAAATTGGCTTTGTATACATGCAAGAAAACTACTCATCCAATAGACTTTTCAGTAGGTTCATAGATATGATCATTTTTAAAAGTTTGTTTTATATATTGTTTGTGGGGTTTAGTGGTGTTTACCATTCTCACATTCTACAACTTCTAAAAACATCTTTTTAAAGGGTAATGTTCAGACAAAAATGATTTTATCATTTATTCACTTTCATGTCATTCCAGACCTGTGTGACTTTCTTTCTTTTGTAAAACGCAAAAGAAAAAAATAATTCGAAGAACGTTGGTAACCAAACAACATTGACCCTCATTGACTTCAATTGTATGGACACAAAAACACTGAGACCTTTCTTAAAATATCAGTTTTTGTGTTCCACAGAAAAAAAGAGTCATATACAGGTTTTGGACAACATGAACTTGTTGTTTAAAATCGTTTTGACTTTCTTGTATATTTAGTATATGAAAATATGATTAATTTACAATTACTTCATTCATACTTTCATTAAAATTTCATGAAAGTTTTTTTAAACAATCTGAAACATGAAACCAACATAAATGTAAAAATAATGTTTTTAAGAATGCATGCACACATGCGTATTTCAAAAAGTATTTTCTTTACATCATCTGAGACCCCCTCGTCTGTCTAAACTCAGATACTGTTATTGTCTTAAAAAAACAAGGCGAGGAGGCATTACAATAATACTTTCTGACAGTAGCTATAGCTATCCTAGTAAGCATTTCATGACTGATGTGAGTAGTTTGGACAAGGAAAAGCATCAACAGAAACTTGCAATGAGCTCACTTATATTGATGAGTTCAGCTTGTGTGAAATACCGTGATGGACAGGAGCTTATTCAAGCCCTCATGGGTCTCATTCTTTCCAGCTGATCACAGAGGTATGCACATCTCAGATCTGTGGCCCGGCCAAATGGAATGTCCAATACTGATCAAGACCTATTTTAACAGTACTGTAACAGAAGGCAGATCAATGCCTTGCCACTTTTCTTTCACATCATCATCATCCGAGTGAGTCAGCGATGTTGACCTGATCTCCTCAAAATTATCAGTCATTCTAAGATTCATTTCCGTTATGTTATTTTAAATTATGTTTTTTAATCAACTTATGATTCTTACATTATTGTGTAATTATGGCTAAATATCCCCATGGCTGATAAATTATTCATGTCTCATATTTTCCGTTTCCCTCCTGTCTCTTCTTCTAGCCCCCTGGCGAGATGTCTTCCTCAGATGAGGAGAGCCTGAGCGAGCGTTCGTGTATAAGCGAGCGTTCGTTCCGCAGCGAGAGATCGGGGGGCTCTCTCTCGCCCTGTGCCCACAGCACAGCCGGACCCAAAGGGGATACTTTACCGTGGAACCTATCCAAACATGAGCGACGCAAACGCAAGAGCCAGGACTCAGTGCTGGACCCCGCGGAGAGGGCGGTGGTGCGAGTAGCAGGTAGGAGATCTGACAGGAAGTGGAAAGTGTGGGAATTATGGTGTGGGTCCAAGGGTCTGAGAACACCCTTTTTTATGTGGAATTAAACAGAGGGTTTTAAAGGAATATTTCACCCCAAATGATTTTGCTAATTAAGCTGAAAATAGTCTTTTTTTTAAAAGATTTGTGTTTTAGGCCGGAAAGATATGATGTAGGTGGTCACTTATCAGATGTTTGCAATGTTTGAAACTGACCTTGTAAACTTATTTATGCTAAAGGTCAGATTATCTTAATTCTATTGAAGCAGAGAAATGCTTTTTGGAACATTATTAAATCTTAAACCAAATACCATCTTGAGTACATAATATCATTAAAGCCAATCCGGAACACACCAAATTCTTATTCTCTTCATGTGCATTTTCAGTTCAGTTTATCAACCAAATTGTTATGTTGATAACAAAATTAGAAAAATGCAGAATGCTCTCAGGCTTTACATCTCACACGGTATGTGTTCAGCAAGAGTTCAGATTTAAACTTCAAACCAAATTATACAACAAATGGCCCTTTGGTTTACAGTCTTCAGTATGACACATGATTTAATTAAAAGCAATCTGGCAAATAAGTGAAGTTGGTGAGAAACACATCTGTTGTTTTGTAGATCTCATCTGTTGTTTGCATGCAGCTGTGCATGAGGATCAAGTTCTGTATGAAAACACAGCGACTGGACCGGAATACAGAGTATTGTGAGCCAAACTGTTATATTGTTGGCTGTTTGTCTGGCTTTCCCTGCTGATTTCATTATTCCCTTCAGACGGCATGTGTGTGTTTCAAGTAGTGAAGCAGTGAATCGAGATGTGTGATAAAAGTGGTAAAAAAAATTAAGTTCGATTTTTGCTCATGGGTTTATGTTTGAAAAGAAACTCCAGTCACTATTTACTAAGTTACTCAAGGCACATTTGGAATGCTGTGCAGACGGTCACGCTACCATGAGAGAGTCTCTCTGCCAGTCCTAACCTCACAGTTTTATTGCCATGTGTTTAACTTGTATTCCTGCACAGAGATATTTTTGTCTGAGACATGGAAAAACTTGGCCTGAAATCGTCTAAGCTGCATAAGCCCATACAATTTGCAAATGTTATATAATAGAAGGATGTTTACAAACCTTAGCCAAATTATTTTACATATATAGTAAAGGATTGTAACTATATCTGATGTTGGAAACAACTGGCTGCTAAATAATTGTGCTTATTAGTATCCCGGACACTTACTCTTTTAATGCTGAACTGTCTAATGACCTGCCTGTATTCCATATAATTACTACTTTTTCTCAGGCAGCTCAAAGGGCGACTTGGTCTGGCTACTTCAATTCCCTCCTTGTTGCCATTGGTAACTTGTTTGCTTTTCCAGTCCCCCCAGTTTCCATGACTATAAAATAGTGGGGAAAAGGAATTAAAAAGAGCAAACAAACAGTGAAGCACAATTCGTTTGAATATGAGTTCAAACTTGAAAAAAGCAGTAGTTATTTGGAGGTTGGTTAAAAGATAAGACTGAAGAAGAGTATTAAATGAAAGAAGAAAATAAAAGTAGATCACAACGTAGACAAGAAAGGAAGCTTGAAAACAGAGGAGGTAAATGGAAAGATGGTGCTGTATATCAAATGTGGTTTGCGGTGAGCATGCCAGGAAGATTAGGGAGGAAGGGTGATTTAAAACACTTTAGTCTTGAAACGGCAGGTTGGAAATCAATTATGACTTGTTGCCTAGAACACACAGTGAACGTCCAAACACAAACTGATCTGCGTACACAGATCTCAACTCTGTGTGTGTATGCAGGTGAAATGAATTATTAATTAATAAATAAAGTTAAATATCTGCAGTGACAGAACGTTTACAGACCGGGTGGCCGTTTACCTTTAAGTGTGGCTTGTAAGTCCCTGCACACACATGACTGATGAAGCAATAATTTCACACATTTTCAATCTGTTTTGACATGCAGGGTCACAATGGAAAAACACTTTCATAGAACTGCCATTGGCCTTCCACTGAAGTGCTCTTTTTAGTCATGGTTTATTGTTGTTGCCCACCTACAGAGGAGAAGAAGAATCGTGGTTTCTTCAGGGATCTTAAGACAGACAATGAGACAGACGTTTTATAAATAGATCTGTTAAAAAGTGCAAATGGTTTAAATGTAGACTTTTATTCTCTGTTTTATTTATATCAACTGTAAATGAGAATAAAACGTATTTAGCTTGTATACAATTTGTAAAAACTGAAAAGAAAATAACAGTGAGCCTTGAAATACTTTCCATCATTCTGTCATAATAGTTTTAAAGAGATGAAAGAAAAATGAATTGACAGCTATTATGAATGCAAAATAGGGATTATAAAAACTTTGGAGTTAGCGCTTGCTTTGTTTAAATGTAATTCTCTCTTCTTCAGTGTGTGTTTAGGGACACATGGGGCAATATCCGCTGTCAGGCTGTTGGATGCTTTGTAGGGTCATGTTTGTCCTCCAGGTCACAGAGGCTGCTTGATATTCAAGTGTGTGTGTGTCTTCAACTCTTGGTATGCGGCTGAGGATGGGTGGATTTTATTGGAAATTTAGAGATCGTGGAATATTGCTTTAATATAACGTTCTTCATTTTCCTTAAAGCTTTGAGATATAAGCTGGTACACCAAAAAATTTATTTCATAGTTCTGCATTAATTGAAAACATTTGATGACCTGTTTAGGATTATTGGTAATATTTAACAACTTATTCTATTTTATTTTAAGTTATCTACAGATTATTTTACTACATTTTTATTTAGCATTGTTTTAAATGTACTCTATATGCAAAGACACTTGTAAAGTTGCAATGCAAAATAATTACAAGTAATGCAAAACATGTTTTGTAGATCAGATTTGTTTTTACTTCTCTGCTCATGATCAACTCTAAGTCGTGGACAGTAGCTACTTCTGCTCTCTATATATGGGATGCTTGTCCCGGCTGGTGTAGAGGAAATGGGTCAAACCGTGTTTATAACATTAGCTTGAGATGTAAGCATGCTATCAGTGTTTTATGAGGTTCTCTGTGTATGAGGCTACTTGTGTCACATAAATGTCCTGCACAATTACATTTATGCAGTGACAAGACTCTGTGTTTAAAGCAAATAGTAAAAGCCCAAAGTAAATATCCACGATTGTTCAACAATTTAAATCATTCACACAGGCTAATGAAAGCTTTCCTTGTGCTAAACACTATTCTTTGCCACCATCTGCTTGATAGCAGGGTTAGAAAATCGTAACTTTGTGATCTTAAGACTTCTTGAGCATAAGTGTGGCGCTGATCTGAGTCTCAAAACTTAAAGTTTTGATATTGATAACACTAGCCTAAATAAACATAATCAATGTGCATCTCTTGCTGTGGGTCTGGGTCTTTGATAAGCCTATTTCTGACTCTGTTGCTAAATAAGCTTAAGCTTGTTGTTTAACTGAAATGTTGGGAGTTTTGGGGCTTGGGATGTGCTTTTAACCACTTGTTTTGAGTTGAATTGTCATATGCACAAGATGTAAGTGACTAAAATATTTCAAGTGAGGCGCGTGCATTATACAGCAGTACAGTGGCATTATATAAAATTATAAAGCATTTTTTCTGATTGAGAAACACTGAATAAAGAGTAAAGAGTTGTAACTCAGACTAACAACTATGTAATGAAAAGAAATCCTGTAAATCAAATCCCTCCGCGTCCTGCACCTCTCCTCTTTGACCGGTAGGGGGAGACAAACACCACAAATCAGCGGCTACTATCAGCCATTGAATTACTGCGCTGGATGTGCCTGGCGTGGCTGAAAAGAAGGGAGGGATGGAGGAGGAGGAGAGCGCAGACACTGCGGGAAGAATAGAGAAACCTGAAGCCCATTCGCTCCTGGGAGAAGAGAGGGAGGAGTGAAGGAGTCGCACACACGCATTATAGAAAGCGGCCATTACATTGAGCTTCATAGATAAGGAGAAAAGCAGCCGATAATGGTTATAGGAGGAACCGGCGACTGAAGACGGCACCGAAAACGGATTATAAGCGCCGCTGTCCGGATACCGTTTCGTATCTGTTTTCGGACCGCCCACCGCACATAGACACACACACATACACACACACACACACACATATATAAACCCAATCACCGGCCCGGACGCGCTACAATGGACTTCAAATACGACATCCGTCGGGATTCTTATCTAAACCAATGACAGATGGGTTTATACTGTCATATAGTTAGATCCAAACCGTCCGGGACATTTAAATGTCATATGTGATTGGGGACGTTTACACTAAAATAGATGTTTTCACTTGTCGGCACGTTTTTTTAGGAACCACAAGATTTAATTTACCGCGTTTACAATCATAAACATAAAACACCGCGTGAGATACTTTAGCGTGGATAAACCGGCATCCACTGTGGATTTTGAACACACGCGGGATTTGACAGCCGGTCTGGATTACTCTGTCAGCGGGCCGCTCTCAGTCGGCCAGCGGGAGTGAGAAGCACTATGGCCGGCTACATCCCGGGCTTACTGCCGGCGAATCACTCCCAGGAGAAAGAGTTCGCACAGGCGTATGAGGATGTGCTGGAGAGATACAAAGGTGAGCGACGGATTCTTTTATTATTTACGGTTTGGGAGGTGTGGATGCGATTGTTGTAGTGGATGTTTGCATTTGTTATCAGTGCAGGTCTGTGGTGGGTTTGTGACAGTGCAGAGAATCATCATAATTTTGTTGTGCAGTACAGACAATGTCTTTAATTACACATTTACATAAGTTTTGTTATTGAAGACAGCAATAAATAGTTAATTGATGATAGTCTTTGATGATTGTTTAGTAGTCAAATGCTGTCAAAGCATGTCCAGAATTACATTACTGTATAAGGTTGTACAATAGTAGACCTGAAGTTGTCCTGTAGTCCACTAGTGTCCGAGCTTGTCCAGTGGTCCACTGTTATCCATACTTGTCCAGTAGTCCTTTGCTGTCCAAACCTGTCCTGAATTTCATAAAGGATTGTTGTCATATGGACAGCTGTGACCCCCGAAGGCTTCCGAAGGGCAGATGTACTTCTGATGATCGTGGCTCTCTGAAATATGAATGCCTCAAATGAAATTGACCATGATGAGAAAATAAAAGGGAGATTAACTGAGGTCACTTGACTCTAAAAGCATCTGTGATGCAGCCCTGATGAAAAGGGGCCCTTTAATTATTGATTATTGTAATGAAATGTGAGTCTGTAGGGGACAGGGGCCTGGCATTGCATTGGAAAGCTCGTTTTTTTTGGATGGTGGTTTTAATAAATCTCTGTGAATTAAGAGATCATTATCTGTGAAGTATTAGCCTATTTGTTTGCAAAAAGGTCAGTTTTCATCAAAGCAGAAATAATTTATTAATAATTGGGAGACACCTTTTTAAGGCCTACAGCAATAGAGATTCAGTTGGTGATGTACTAATGTATGCCAGTCCTCCCTCTCAGGAACGCTTCATGTCCATTCAAATGAATGTTTACACATATTTCCTTTGATTGACATGTTGCCAATAAAACACCTTTGAAACAACAAGACTAATATGAGCAAGAGTGCTCTCCCTTCACCGAGAGCGCTGTACATCAAACCTAATTAATTGTATGCCATTACACCCACATTAGTCAACAGACATTTTAAATTCTGTTGCCAAGGGAGTTGTTTATTTTGAAGAATGTGTCCCATAAAGGGCAACAAGATCCAAATTTATGCAACTTCCTTTATTTGTTCTATTTATTCCTCACATTTATTCTTCTTCTTCAAACAGACGTTTTGAGTATTCATGTATTGATGCAGGCAGCTTTGGCTTCTTCTCTGGTCAGCTTTGTCAAAGGTCAATAGATTTGGCTTTATACGCTTCAGTGACTCTCAATTAGGCATTTATGTCACCATATTTATTGTGACATTTGGTTTCGTTGCTAAGTAATGTTTAAATATGCAATTATTCTGTCATTGGATATGTTTGTCTGTGTGCTCTTGTTATGTCACTAACCCTGTTTTAATGCATGGATGAACTGCTGTCGGATGTATAGTTTCGTCAAGCTTTACGGTCTTCAACAATGTCACCTTCCCCCAGTGTTTGCAGTAAAACATAAGGAGTCATGCTTTGCAAAATCTATAAATTCTTGGAAATTCTTCTTCTTTAGACTTGTGGAAGTTCTGTTCAAAATAGTAGGAGAAATGTGAGAAATGTGGATTTGGTGGCTTGTTGAAGGTGTCACTTAGCTGAAATCTGAGGTAGACACATGATACAGGGATTTAATAATTCAGGAGACGCTGTATTTGAGTGCATGTTTATGGGAGGGTGGTGACTGCAGGCCATGTTTGTATGTTCTCTTGAGTCTTGGTTGTTTTTCCGTATGCGTTGAGTTCAGAGACAATAGCAGGATATCTAAGTTCAGCTGGTGCTCGAAAAGAGAACGTCACAGAATCATGAGTCAGAACAACGCTGGTCAAAAAGTCAGCCATTACTAACCATTAAAGATACAGGCACTTTTATCTTTGTTTGGTAGTTTATGCTTGTTATGTAGTTTTTGTTTTATTGTATTTATTTAATGTCTAAATGCCATTTTGCATGTATATTATCTGAAAAATGCCAGACAAGTATGTTTTTCAGAATCCCTTCTACATTTTATTCTTCTAATTTTGTATTAAGTCATCATTATTTAGCATATCAATATATATTGACATAATAAGACACATCACAGATACAGCTGATATCCTGAGGCTATTCAAGGAGAAAGATAACATAGTGACAGGTGATGACAGACCAGAAATGTGTTTTCTTATACAGTAAAATGCTTTATGAGAGGGTCTCGGTAAGATAATATCTTGTGTGATATTTCTAATATTAGACTGCTGTACATCTATGTAGGCCCAGATGCTCATTGAAGGGTTTATCCAATCTAATTTTGCATGCCGTTTGCCTCGCTTTGCTTTATTGGCCTTTGGCCGAATCGCCCAGTGTTGCCTGATCCCAGTGACCCTCCGTATAGACAAATGCTGGTGTCCGTTTCCTCCAGCGAACCAGAGGAAGTGACAGTATGAAAGGAAGCGTCTTCTGCCTGTCTCGACAGTTTCTGTGTTTGTGCTGTAAATACCTCAAAGTTGTGCCTGCAGTTCTTATACTGCCAGTTCTCTGGTTGGCATACTGTTAAATTCATGTCATTATAAAATCCTGTTAGAAGTCGTTTGGACGGAAAGTCCCAAAACCATTCTGCAGTGTTTCTCTGTTGAATCTCCTGCAGCTGCTGGGTTTGAAAGGGGAATTTGAGCTGAAGGCCGGGGTCTTTACAACTGTATTTTTCCGTGTGGCCTAGTTTCCCTTAAATCCTTGTCATTTTCCCTCTGACGGTAGACTACGGTGACCATGAGTACATGCAGCCTTGGCCTCTCCCCAAGCATTCTTTCTCTCTCTCTTCCTCCCCTACTGCAACGCTGCAGGATTTCCCTTCTTGCACTTCCTGTTTGGCCACATTCTGCAGCAGCACCTGACTGTGTCAGTGGGAGAAAAGCCGTCTGAGAGCTGATCCTTTGCTTCAGGAAGTTAGCTGACACGGCGTAGGCGTACTGTCATTGCTCATCTGACATCCTCCTTTTATACCAGATCACACCTTTGTCCAGGGTGCAATGTGGAATTTTAATATTGGATGTTGTATTTGTGGTCCTGACTTGATCTATGAAATGCAGTTGTTTGAGGTTGAATACTTTTGTGTTGCTTGTTAGTTGCTTAATATAGTTTATGTTGTCTACTAATATTTAAAACATAGCATGCAAAACAGTGTGGGACTGCATGATAATGAAAAGAAAATGTGATTACTTAAATAATTTGATATATAAAACAATAATGCTTTAAGTTACTTAAAATGTATCATGTAAATTATATTAAAATATTTAAAAACTGAAAATTATATAACCAACATATTTGTTTTATATTCTTTATATTCATATTCTGAAAGTGAACTGTTGCACTAAATAAATAACAAATCGGGCATATTGCAAACCATCATGATATGCACAATTGTAATATGTTTATATATTGTGCAGCACAATGAAAGTAAGTAAAAGGTTTTAACTTTTTGGCCAATCAAACAAATGGTGACAAAACAGATTTCAGTTCACAGTTTATATCATTTTCTGTATTTATTGTGTTGTGAATGCAAGGTAAAGTTGTATTATTTGGCTGCAAAGGGATTGCTTTGTTCAGCTGAATGCTGAACGTCTGAAGAGCACTTGTGTAATGAATGCCTAACCTTCAACTCCTTCAGTAGCCTCAAAAACTTTCTGCGAATCTGTGTTTGACATAATTCCATTTGACTTACAATCTCTAGGCCTTCTAACACAGTGTCATCAGGTTTAATGAATGCTTGACACCCTGTGGTGTGTGAGTTGGCTGTGTTGAGTGCTGCTGGTGGGCACTGGATGCTGAGCTTTGAAGACAATTGTGCGTAGTGGCAAAATGTTCTGATTTCAGCCTGCAGCCGCTGTGCTTTAGTACCCGGCTCCATCAGACACACACACAATTTGGGGTTCTTAAGTTGCTGCCAGAAAGAACAACGGAAAAAAAACAGCAAGATTTTGAGCTTTACTATATTGTGATACCCTGAGAGATCTGTTGAAGATCTGCGTATGGTAACACTGTGATCATGAATGAATCATTAAGATGGTGGTGAAACCATAAGGCAAGGGTGGCTTGGAGAGATATTGATTTATGATAGGAATGCCCTGGTCTTCTTATTAGTCTATCACAAAAACACACACATACGGCAAACCACAATGCATGTGCTTTGCAAAATTATATACGCAGCGTGAAGTCATCCAACCCAGAATATTGTCAGCAGTGCTGCACTTTTCTTTTTGTGAGGATTTGTCTCTAATCTCATTCTCAGCCTCTCATTCTTTATGCTTTTCCTGTATTATATGCAGGAAATAGGTTGTGTTCTTGCTGCATGTGCTCAGCAGGGTCTAAAGGGATGCAAATACTAGATTTATGCATACAAAATATTCAACAGGATATGATGTCAGGCTCCAGGGCTTTTAAGCTATTAATCTACTCATATTTCCCATGTTGCTGCTATCCATGCTTATTTTCTTTCTGACTCATGTTTATATGCTGTAAAACATGTATTGATTAGAACATTAAAGTAGTCACTGCTATAAAATTTATTAAAATATAGGAAATTATTGCTGTAAATGATTAGGTTTTGTGATAGATTCTGAGATACAGTACTCAGATTTTATTTATATTACTAAACTTATGATTGTAAATACTGAAGTTAATTATTTTATTGGGAACTCCTTACAGATTTCGATTTTAAAAGCTGGTTGAAGATTTCTCACTTCTGTTGTAATGACTCAAGTTCCACACAATCAAAGTGTTACAGAATTTATCATCATTATTATAATTAGCGGATGGTCACTCCCGTCACAATCGTGAATCATAATTCATTGAGTTGTTTAGGCCCCTGAGCTATATGAAAATATTTGGATCAAGATCCTGATTAGGAAAGCTGTGGTTATAAATAATGACTCGTACTGTAACGAAAGAAAGCATTACCGTGGTATTTTACTTCATGGTACATGAATTGTAACTGTACCTCCAATGTGTTGTGATGTTGCTTATTTGGGAGAAATCGATCTATGTTTGATAGTGTAGTTTTGCTGGTCTCTATGGTGTAAATGTGTGTTTTAAAGCTCTGAGACGATTTAGTCGCATGACTGTCAGCTGAGACGTCTGGTGGGAATGGTGCCCACTGATGGCATCTGATCCTACAGCCACACCAATGAATGCTGGGACTGTCTCACATCAGGGTGTGGATATGAGACCGCTTTATACCCCTATTACATTACACAAAGTTTCCACACAGGTGAGGGGTTAAAGCTAAAAAAAAAAACAAATTAAATTCTGAAAAGGAAATGCCAAGAGCGGTTTATATAAGCCTCCGAATAAATTTCCACCAAATAAAATTTGCATGAAATTGGACAGATAGGCTCTTCATATAAAAAGCCACTGTATGTAATTATTAGGTAATCGTGATCATACTGTCTCATGTAATACTGTAAATGAACCGTCAATGGTCCAGAGAGTAATTGAGAGGTCATTTGCGTGAAAGCTTTAAGATTTGCCATTCAAATCAGTTGATAATCTCTCTTCCTGGTTGTGTGTCCTACAGTAAGACCTCCTGCAGGGGCAGCTGTCATGTTACTCACGCACAACATTATTTTGTCAGGCTGTATGCTTTATTGTAGCTGTAGACTGAAGAGCGCCGGTGAAGAGGTCCGCTGAGTGCTTCCTCTTTGTATGTGTGTTTTTGTGAGCTTTTCTCTCTTTTGCTGTGTAGATAAGTGCTTGCAGACCAGGTCTACAACATTTCCTGGCTGGAAACCAACACTGTCATTCTGACCTGTGAATCTGTGATGTAAAATGTTGGCGTGAATTTGTCTGGATCATATTTTGCATCCAATCAAAACATAAAAAAACTTGTTTTTTTGTAACATGAACTTAACAAATTGCATTTTTTTAGTTGATAAAATTAGTTGTTTGTACTATTTATATAAATATTTTTTCGATGCTGACATATTTTCGCCTGTCCCAGTTTAATGCACAGAGACACTAAGTAAGAAATTCACTGGTTGATTTCTATTGGTTGATTATGGGGGAAATATGACTTTGTGACATATGAGATTAACTCGCTTACATGTGTGACATCACTTCCTGTAACGTTATAGCTGGTTGACCCTATATAGTGCTATCTAGTGAGGATTCTCTTCTGTGTGTGTGGCCTGGATCATTTCAGGACATGGAGTGTGATGTCACAGATTCCTTGTTCGTCTTCACATTCATCAAGTCTGGTATCCCAGAGACTACCTTCTCTCATCCTTTACACTTTTACCGTGGCTGGAATTAGTAGCTCAGCAGTTACTGACATTGATAATCTGTTTTTGCCTAAAGCTGAGTTAACAAGCTTTACTCTTAATAGACGTGGCTAAAATTATCAGTTCAGCAGACAAACATGTCTTTGATTGAAGGCTTTTGCTTTTTTAACCTCAGCTACTGTTTAAGACCGTGAGGCTTTCAATTTGTTGTTCTGTTTTAATGAAGGCTTGAGTTGTTTCGTTTATAATATTAACTGTTCTTAAAGTCTTAGACTGGTCTCACAAGTGTCTCTGTTAATGTAATAGGCGGCAGATGGTGTGGACGCTTTATTAAATGAACAGAATACATTGAATTCTCATGTCTGCTCAGCATCCAGCTGTTCAGATATTTCTATCATATGTTTAGTCTTTAAACAAAAAGGAAAGAAAGATCATAAATATCTGCACTACTCAATGCAAACCCATGCCAGGCAAAATTAGACAGACTATCCTAATCTCATACACAAATCATGTAAAACATTGTTTAATGATACAAAAGGCCATAGTTATTAATTGTATTCTTACACAATGGAAAACAAAGTAAAGTCAGCAAAGCAGAAAAGTGAAAATCAGCAAAGCCCAGCAAAATTGCTTTCTTTGCTGCTTTATACAGTATCTCAGTTATGTAATGCCTGTAGCTAATGTTCTTTGGCTCAACACATTATGGTCAAATGTGGTTATGTCTTGACAGACGTTACAGAAAGATTGATGACTGTTGTTCAAGTGTAAACAGATAGTGCCGTCTTGACTGTTTGGCTTGATTTTTGTCTGGATCTGTCAGTGGCCCTTCGGCTGAACGGTGACCCACTCCATCTGTCTGGGGTTAGGTGGGTGCTTATCATAAACACCCTCCTGATGAGTTAAAGCCATCTGGTTGGTAAAGTAAATGTGACTGTGTGAATTCAGAAACTATAAAATGTTTCATGATGTCATGTCTGAAATCGTATGTATGACCTGGAGTAGCAAGAAAAACATATATAACATAGAATGGTGGAAAGAAGAACTATGTAATGATGTTCCTTAATCTGTTCTCTGTGTAAGTGTGACACGATGAGAGACGCTTCTCCTCTGAGCGAATGGGCTGCTAATGATATGTGATGTGTGAATGGAGGTGAATGGAGGAAATATACAGCTCTTCACACTGTATATTTGCCCTCCAGCAGGGGTAGGAATAGAGGAGTGGTCAGGGTGACACAGCGGAAGGCGGTTAGAAACAGAAGTGAGGCCAGAGCTGCATTCCTAAAATAACAGCAAAAGTTTTGGGAGGTGACGGGAAGGAGGAAGTCGCCACATGTTTCTGCTCTTAAAGTTGCAGATGCTATATTAAAGGGATAGTTCACCCAAAAATAAAAATGATGTCATAATTTGTTCACCCAAAAATTGTATGTAATTGTTATCATTATGGTTGTTATTGGTATATATGTTTGTTTTAGTATATTGATGGGGTTTTTCCTTTTTTTTGTCCCTTTTTTTTGTGTGTGAATTTTTTTTTTTTAAATACTGTTGATTGCCATGAATATAGCCACTGATGCTGATATGGTGGAAAATATAAATAAATAATTTGTTCACCCTTATGTCATTCAAATCCTGTATATGAAGATATTTAGCAAAACGCTGGTTACCGGCACCCATTGACTTCCATTGTATCTTGTGTCCATACTATGAAAGTCAATGGGTGCCCGTAACCAGCGTTTTGCTAAATATCTTCTTCTGTCTTCTGCTGAAGCAAGAAAGTCACACAGATGTGACACGACATGATGGAGAGTAAATAATAAAATAATTTTTCTTTTTGGGTGAACTATCCCTTTAAGACACTGAGCCTTTACTATAGCTCGGTGCATGGTGCACAATGCACTGTTTATTTTTTTTGTAAGATTTATAATCTAATCGGTATTTTTGTATAAACACCTCTATAATCACTCTCTCCTGATGTACTTGTTTTATGGAGCACATCCAATCCAGCTCTTTACACTGTCTGTCAGTCTGTCCTACTTTCGGTGCTCGACCTTTCCCTGTCGCCCTATCAGAGTCAGCTCTATTCGGTTCCACTGCCCCTGCTAATAAACATCAAATATCGCTCTCAAACAGACCTCAGATTTAGCTGCCTGCATGAAGTCAATAGGCCGAAATGATAGTGATGTTTTATGATGTGATGCTTATAAAACACTGAATGTCTTTGTTATTATTGATCTCAGGTTCTCATGTTTGGATCATGTTAGTTGCAGGTGAGATTTGTAGGGTTGGAACGTGACATGAAGTGTTGTCCGACATTACAAACTCAGGTTTTGTTCATTTAAAAGTTTTTTTTTTTTGTCGTTGTCCTCCTTACAGTAGAAAATAACACAGCCCTGTCTGCACATCTCGGTCTTGTGTATGTCTGCAGTCTATTTTTAAGAAGAGGTTTTAAAATATTTACTCACTTTTAGTGTAGCCACAGGATTGTCTGACTTGATTCCTAAATAAAAATTTTACATTTACAATTTTTTTAATTCAGCTTTTATCCAAAGTGACTTATAGTTCATACTGTTAAATACTGTGTACTGTTCCATCCATACATTTCTTTGTGTGTTTCCTCAGATTACAGATTACAGAAACACTTATCTGTACTTAATAGCGTCATTTAAACGTTTAGTGGAAATCTTTTAAAATCTTGGGGATTTTTTGGTTCATTACCAATTTCTATATATATTATTTACAATTATTGTGAGTGTACAGAAACTCCAGTATAATCTTTAGATCTAGGACATTCGGCGGTGGAGGCATCTGAAAGTGTATTTTCTTGTCTTGACGTGTTCGTGTGAGCCTGTAAGGATGGTAAACTAACTGCATACCTGAAACAGATGCCTAAAACATCTGCTTCTGCCTTTTAATGTCCAAAAGCATCACTGTTAGGTTCATAGCAATTAGTTAACCAGTAATTCAGTCAACCCACCAGCTAGTTCATTTTGAAAGTAGGCCCATGTTGGATAATCCTAACAATTTCTGATCAAATAAGTAGCTCACATGTCGCTTTGAGCGGTTTGACTCTCCCTCTTATATCAGCCGCACCTTTGTTAATACTCTCTTCTACACATAGTTATTGTAATAATACTTATTGTTTAAATATACATAGTGGGGTTGGTTACTTAAGGATAATAACTGTCTTCTATCTTGCTTAACACAGTAGCCTGTGTAACGGTTGCATTAACATAGATGAATTAAGTTTGGTTGTATATTGATTTGTGTTTACATGTCAGTTAGGAAGATGGATGGCACAGGCTGGAGAGGAATATCTAAGGTCCTTTCTTGACCCTTGACCTCACACACATTGATGTTTGAGACCCTCATGCATGGATTTCCCACAGGGCCCATGTGTGAATATTGGGTGTCTGACACTTACAGGGCTTTGTGACGCTATCTAATGACCATCTTCCGTCCCACTTTAATTCAGTTTGTCCCTGCTGTTCATGTCTAACTAATGGAGTGTTCTCTCAGATTTGCTCTGTTTCCTGTTGCTTTACATCTTTATTAAGTTATCTCCATATGCAAGGTAGTTTACCACCCAACATTTTCACGAGTTCTATATTCACATCCCTTTGTTGTGTTTTACAGCTCATATTTGGATCAGATCCTATTTCTTTATTTGCAGATAATTTCCCAATTGTGCTGCTGCTGCCTGCACATGCTTTTATAAAACTCATCTTTTACTTGCTGTTGCCAAAAACATATTCTGCCATTTGTCAGTTTTGGGCACGTTTTAAAGCAATTTACTTAACTAGGATAATTATGTGGATAATAGATATTAAAGTGGAAAAATGTGCCAATGGTAATTATTAATAGTAGGTGCTGTGTGAAATGTTGACAGAAATTCATATTCGACAGGGATGTGGGTTAATTTTCTTATCTTTACCACATGGGTACATGCTGTGTTTATGAATAGGCTCCTTTAAACCCCTGACCCTAAGTATATAAACTCACTGGTGCTGTTTGATGTGTGCTTTTGCTTTTTTGTTGGATTTACAATTTCTTGTAGATATTAAATGAGGGACCTGCGATATGAAGCAGAATATTTGGTGACTGGCTGTGTGGTTTCAGTATAATGCACAGTAAATTGAGATCAGGAAGTTTGGGTACACTTTATTAAGAAAATAAATTGGGTCAATTTAGATTTCATGTGTTCCTTGAGAAGTGGTTTTCAGGATATCAATACCCCTTCATTATTTCTAGACAAGATGAATAATAGTGGTTTGCATTTTGTAGTTAAAGCTAATCAGAAAATGTTTTGTTGCCAGATTGTGATCACTATTGGACAGACACCACTGGAGTCTTGCATCTTTTTTCTGTTTTAGTCTCCTGTGGTTGAACAAACACCAAACCACATTAAGACAATCCAGTACTGTGCGGTTAGTGTGCAGTACTCTGTGCTGTATGTCAGTGTCTGGGGTTGTGATGCAGTAATTCATGGGGCAGAAGAGTGGCTGAATTAGCACTGCACATCACCTTAAACTGCCATCAAATCAATACAGAGATGGAGAGGAAGAAACAAAAGCAGTGAAGAGGAAAGAATGGACGGAGAAGAAATGAAAGAGTGGCGGTGTTTGTCAGAGGCGAATGAATGAAATCTTTCTTTGCATGGAAAGGTCTTTTTATTTCTCTCTCTCTCTCTCTGCTGGTGTACGCTGCTCTCTCTTCACTCTTTCCGCATGCTTGCTTTTTTTTAACCATTTCCTGTTCAGGATTATATAAACTGAGATCATACAATGCTGTTTTTTGTGTACACACATTTTTCTATTTTTACTCATTTGGAATGAATTGTATGAAAATACTCTTTAGATAGAACAACGCTTAAATCAATGATATAAGTATAAATGAAGAAATACCAGTTGTCTGTGTTGATGTAAATATATGAGAACTTTATGATGTCAGTCATGTCACATACTAAAAGTTAAGCAAAGAATGTTGTAAGGTAAGAGGCGTGTCCTTATGAGAAAAATTATTACTGTACTTACATTTCCGGTTGGCTCGAAGAACAATTGAGAATAGCAAAAATGCACACAATGACCCATAAAAAACTACAATTTTCATCTGAAGTAAAGTATGTAATGTCAAAGTAAGAAATTTTTGCATGTCTAAACCTAATTGTTTTTGGGTGGTTGACAGGGCATTACTATGTGGTTGCTAATGAGAAGTTATATCAGAAATATGGTCTCTGTATAATATATCTGAGATATCCATCATGTCTGTGCACAAACAGTGAGATGAGCTGCTGTTCAATATGACAAGGGAGTTAAACCCTGAAGTGGTTTATTTTGCAATCACAGACTGACTGTACATTATTCTGCCTATTGCACATCTGTTTTTAATTAATAAATATACATGCAATATTGATATGAGATGAAATAATTTATTAGCTTACTGGTCAAGAATGAATAGGTTGCATTGCATTGGTTTTTCAAATGAGTGGTCATAGTGTTGCTACAGACATCGTGATTATTGAGTAATATTTGACTGCTGAATGCTTCGGTTGACCAAATGTTCTTGAGAGCTGTTTAAGAAATGAAGTTAAGCGTTGGTTTAAATCACCAAAACCTCAAGTATGGCAGAGCTGTTATATACTGTTGTAATTTATTCTGACCAGGCAAACTTAATTGAGTTTTTTAACAATGGTTGGAAAGTGCAAGCCCATTCAAAACGCCAATGATCCATTTAATCTGTTTGCCGTCCAGCTGCCTGTTTTAAGTGTATGTTTTAAACCACTCTCAGTAGTTTCTCTCTGTTTTATGAGAGAGTTAAGAGACACTCACCCTTAACTTTAAGAGGCAGGTGATCCACGAGCCCTGTGACATGCTCATCTTCATAACAATGTTTATGTAAAGCCTTTTCAGTGTGCAATTACTTTAACCTGTTGTGTACACACCGAGCATGAATGGAGAAAGAGAGAAAATGTACGACAGGTGCAATTAAAAGAAGGCCCAAGGCTTAAATAAAAGCATGTGTGTGAGAGATTCAATACACGTAGTGTTGCCTACAGCTGTCACCCAGGTCTCTTATAGACAGTTGTTTCATAAAACGCATATCAGCATTTAAAGGGTGCCATTGGATTGACATTCACAGGACCGCTTCGTACAGACGTTCCTCAGTATGAGGGTGTGGACCTTCCTAGCATGGTGTGGTCTTACAACCCAATGACAGCTGGTTAAGAACCAGAGATGAATGGAGAGAAGGGAAATTCAGAGGTGAAGACCTATTAAAAATCTGCTGAGACAGATACACACATGTTAAATGGAGATGAGGTCATGAAACTCATCCAATCAGTGATTGATCTCTAAGGTTACATTGTGGGGTTGATGTGTTTCACTGTTAATCAAGTCTTCTTTCTTACCTACTGCAGCACTACTACTGTATAAATGATGCCTGGGTGGTGATGTGTAGGTGAAATGATGTGGTCATTGAGTTTTGAAGGAATAGTTCAACCAAAAATAAAAAAAATTTCATTTTTCACCCTCATATCATTTTAAAGCTTCTTTGGTATGATTCACACAACAGAAAATATTTTGAAAAATGTTGGTAACCAAACAACATTACACCCATTGACTTCAATTGTATGGACACAAAACCACAGAATATCTTTTTTTGTGCAGGTTTTAAATGAAATGAGGGTAAAAACAACAACCTTTGGAATAAATTAAAATGTACATCCCTAATATTTATTGGGAACAATTCATTAAGTGCATGTTATTTCAGTGAGTTTTGGAGGATCTTTAAGCTGTTTTAAAGATGTTTCATATCAGCAGAATAGGGACTGGGTTTCAAATATCTAAATCTATAAGAAGTAAAACATGCCTATATAAATAAATTTATCTGTTTTGTGTGTTCAGTGTAAGAAAACTTAATAGGAAGTCACTAAATGCTTTTTATTTTAAGACTGGTAAATGTTTTATTCAACAGCTTGGACAGTTTTATTCAACAGCATAGACAGGAAAATGGTAATTAAACATTTTGATATTGCCTCATTACATTACTAGTCTGTTAATTGTTTGTAATTTGTGTGTTACTCTAGCTGTTCGTAAGTACTAGTTTGTGTAACAGGTGTCACCTGTCCGGTTCCTAAGCAGACAGCTGTGCAATTGAACTCCACACATGACTGTGAACTATGTTGAGATGACTGGTGGAAATGCATCCATGCATTCCTTTAGACAGCTTGTAGATCAGCGTCTCGCCTAGTTTTTACCAGACAACTTGTCTAAGCTATAAATCAACGTCAATGATCATTATTTCTTTTTCCTGTCTCCCACTCATTCTCTTTTACTTTTCATCTCTCTTTATATCACTAATTGACTTTATGGTTGTGCATACTGTACAACAATCTCTCTCTCTCTCTCTCAGGTTTGTTACTAGTGTTTCTTCCCCATCCCCAAGTGTCACGGCACATCTGCTGATTTGTGAGGGCTTGTCTGGGCCTGTTGTCGAGTATTTGGTCTATTCGGACCCGTCTGTGCTTTGTTCTACCCCCTGCTGTCTGCAGAAGTGGGTCAATGTCTCCAGTGTGTCTCGGGCATGTGTTCCAATGTGTTATTAAACAGGAAATCACATATTATGTTACAAAGATCCTAAATGGAACCTACAGCAACCTACAGACACACAGGGCGGTGTGTACAGATGCTGTATTTCATAATTCATTCTCAATGGTTTTCATCACCGGCGAGCAGCTGTTCACACTAAATGAGTCTTGTGGAATGAATTGCTCTTGTACTGATAATATTGTCGATACTATTCGTGTTGTAATTTGTTTTGTCTGGTTGTAAAGTGCTTGTCTGCCTATTGGTTTTGTGTATATTTGCAGACATATTAGAAATACTGGTTGTATTACAATATGTTTATTTTATAATAATGTAAGAACTTAATTTACTGATAATGGTTAAGTACTTACTTATGTAAATCAGTATGCCATTATTGGTATATAGCATGTTATTCAGACAGCAAGTGTATTTTTTTTGCAACATAAACAACTTTTAATTACTATTATGAACCTGTCTGGAAGGAGTAAATCATCTGCTTACTGTAAAACTTAATGCTGCACAGCTCTGCCGTTCGCATTTATACATGTTCATATGTTTGTGTTTTTATATGTCCTTTTTATAGACTAGATTGGGTCTGGTTGCGTTAGGTCAGGTAAGCAAAATAAATCCTAAGTTGGGTAGTTCGTGGAGGACAATTGGTTTCATTACCGGTGCGATCAGCCAAGCAAATCCACTACCTCTGAATCAGCACTAATGTGAACTGCAGAATGCTTTTTTAAGAAATGGACTCATTCCTCACCAGATCCTGTTGTTTGCATGTTACATTCCCTCCAACCAGGCAAGCATGACCTATATGTTTATGAAATATCAGATCATCTGGATTGAAGACAGCAAGAATGCACACTCTATGAGGGTTCATGCTGGGCCCCTAATCCATAGCAATCTGCTGTGGGGGGATTTGAGAGGAGATCTGGCTGCTCACTCAAAAATAATTGTCCAAAAAATCACTGAACAGAAGCCCACCCTTACTGCTATGCCTAGAAAGTGTATTTTTGTATGCCGAGATCTTTTCTTTGGTTCCTATTTCATTCCTTATTAATACTGTGCTGTTACCTTTATAAATAATTTTAAATGTCTTTTTTCATAGACAACTATGGAACAGCATTAAACGTAATGGTGCTAAACAATGCCATAAAAGAACCATTAACATCTTCTTTGTGGTGGGAAAAAGGTTCTTTAGACTATAAGATGTAAGACAGAAATGTTTTTAAGAACCTTTAACTGAATGATTATTTGGGGAACCAAAAATGGATCTTCTCTGGCATCGCTGTGACCGTCACTAAAAACCTTTTGTAGCATCGTTACATTCAGGAGTGTAGAATCACAGTGACAAGTGTTACAGTATGCACACAAGTATGCACACCTTCTCACATTATCTTCATGATTACATTATTCAGAAATGTAGAAATCTAGTTTTTCATATATTCTTCTCTGCTTTCTGAAGTTTCAATTTCTTTTATACCTCTATTTGTCACTGCCTGTCCTAATCATTTGGATCTTATCGACTTTATCACTGTATGTGCATGACCTACATTTAGGTGTGTCTCTCTCTCTCTCTCTCTCTCTCTCTCTCTCTCTCTCTCTCTCTCTCTCTCTCTCTCTCTCTCTCTCTCTCTCTCTCTCTCTCTCTCTCTCTCTCTCTCTCTCTCTCTCTCTCTCTCTCTCTCTCCCTCCCCCTCCCATCCCCCTCCACATGGGAGACCGCAGCTTTCCCTTATGTACTTGAGGCTTCTTTTCTTGACATGATTGAGTTGCTCTGAGGTTTTATCATCTGCCTTTCAGTCTTATTCTGGTTCCTCTTCAGTCCTCGGTTTTTAGCTTCTTTTATTGTTGTAACCAGACAATCACTGGTTTCTTTTTAGATTTGTGTATATATGTATATATTTTATGTATATAATACACGCTGTGTCCATTGATGGTAGGAGAGACTGACTGTGGCATTCATGTACATCATCACAACCAAGCCGCATTTGTCTACATGATCACAATCACTTTATCCTTTGAATCTGGCACCATCCTGTCAGATTTTTCCTCATGCACTTGCGTGTAAGTGTAAATATGTATTTATAAGGTCAACTTTTACATTTTTTTGCATCTAACATGTGTGTGTATAGAGCTGCACCCTTTACTGGGGGGGAAGGGAGTGTTCCCTGCATCAGCAATAATGAATTGTGGGAGATTCAATATAGCTGTAGCAGAATCCAGTGTGTTAAACCAAAAGGTCTGATACCCTTCATGTATTGACCTTTCTGTAGGTAGCGGACATGATGAAATCAGATTGGATGGATTGTGTGGTGCAGAGAGCAGTGATAATATACATGTGTGTGTCCTTGTACAATACACTTATGTGTGTTTTTTCTACATTTATATTTTCATGTTCTTTTACTTCTTAACTAACTATATTCTTTTTTTCTCTTTTTCTTTCATGTCGATTCTGCTCTGCTGCTGTAAAACAGGTAAGATGGTGCTCAATCATCTACACACATGCTCTCACATTTAATTCCTTAATGGTTTCTGTGGTAGAAACAATTTTACTAAATTGGTGGAACTCAATTTGGTTCCTGCCATTTATATTTATGCTTGAATAATCCATTAGATCACTCTGGTGGCTAAACTGAAGTTAAACTGAGTAATAAGATGCTTTAGGGTGTTTGCAATGATATCTGTCAGGAGTGTTGCAAAATAAGATTTGCATTTTGCAGATGTGCAACTAACAAATGTTGATGGGTGTAACTGTCTGTAACAAAGTGGAATACATGGTCGTTTCAGTCATAGGAGTATTGGTTTTGGGGCAGATAGGGATGTTAATGTTTTTTTCTTGTGTGATGCTTACAAGCATACATTACTGTTAACCTTTTTATTGGGGTTTTTTTTTTTTGGTTTGTGGCTAGATGAGTTAAAGAGATCATTATTTTCTGGTAATTGGTAGCATTAGTCACATATCTTTTGATGAGACATGATAAAATAATATGGTTTAATATTATATTACGTAGCATAATTTGTTTAAGCCAAATACTGTTCTGTATTGTGTTTATATTCTTCATATTCCAGTTTACTCCATGAGCTCTTGATCTGCATCTAAGCTCCCTTTGTTGATGAATATCAACACATAGTAATGCTTTTCTTGGTTTGTTTTCACTAATCACTGTTAATTGCTGTCATGTAAATAGTTCATGAAATGTTCATTCTCACGAGCATAAGTGACTGCTGGGTGTGTGTGAGAATGTTAAGAAAACTTGTTTTGTCTGTCTCTTTACAATTTGTTGTGTCTGAGGAACACTGCTTTCTTGTTAAATGTTCAATGATTACAAGCTGTTCACCTTCGAAGGCCATGTGGCAGATTTTGTAAGTGAAAGTGTGTTTTAAAGCGAGACATTAGCTCTCCTTAACTACTGTAATGATAGAAAGTGAAGGTTGTCAGAAAAGTCTTTTCTTCCACCTTCAACCAAGATAAAAAGTAACTAGTAAGTTTGTTTTATCTGTTTTTATTTCCTGGTTTATATAAAAATGAAACTGGATTTGGGAGGTTGAACTAGTCTTATACACTCCTGTGTAAGATTCTTCAATATGAGTTTTATATTCTGTACTTTGAATGAGAAGATAATGTCTACCACAAGCTTAAGATAGCATTTGTTTGGTTAAGCTAAACACACAACCCAGTTTATAGATGCAAAATTTTTCTTTGTGATTTGTACACACACACACACACAAGCAGACCCTTAGTTACGCAGGGAGTGTGACACATGCTCCGGCTCTGGCAGTGACATCACCTGTCTTGTGGTCAAAGTACAGTTTCTCTATCCGGCTCTAAAACACGCCGCTCGCTCGCTCATATCTACCAGGCAGCCGGCTGGTAAACACACGCGGCCACTCAAGAGCAAACTTAACATTGAACTACACCGGAGAGACAGAAACAGGGAAGTGACCGTCTGGATTTTCCTGCTGGCTTTGGATTGGTTTCTGGCAATCCTTAAGCTTTTCTCTGTTGCCTCTCCCACTTTTTGCCTTTTATACCAGCGCAGGTCCACCACGCTTTCAGTTTCCATCTAGTCTTGGTCTTTCATTGCTTCCAAGTTTTGATTTCACCCGTTCTCGCCGTGGCGAAATGAGCGCCGCGGCGTCGTACAGACAGTACCTTCAGGACCTCGAGGAAAAGAAAGGTCGGTTTCATTCAATATCTTTTGTCAACATATGTTGGCGGTTGTGCTTTAGTCTTACATAAATTATATCTCTTGTAGTTTATTCTGTCAGTCAGAGTCTTTTGTTCATTTGTTTGTGTATTTAGACGGATAAGAGCGATGTCAGTGGCAGGCTGCAGTCAAATGAAGAGGTCATGTGCGCCGAGCGTGGCTGCTGTGAGCTTAACTCTATAGTAACCGTGGATGTGTGTAGATTCTAAAAAAACACACTTTCTCATGTCGATCCAGTTCTCTAATATGTGACCCGAGGCTATTAAGCTTCATAACCAATCATACACACTTTTCACCTTCCCTTAAGCACTAGAAAGCATTAAGATACGTGTCTATGGCAGTTTTAGGTCATTAGTGCTTAACTGCTCATTGATCCATAACTATTGGGGTTTGTGCGATAATTGATGCTTTATGATTACACGTCTCGTCTGTATCACCTGTCAGATAATCATTCCCTCAGTAACGTGAATAAACGTATGTGTTGAACCGGGAGGGTGTGCTGTGAATGGTCATCATTTGCCTAAAGGGAACAGTTCACATTATCTCTCTTAAGACCTGACGGCTGTTTCTTTCCTTCTTTGGTTCGCACAGATATCAGCACTAGGGCTGTAGCTATCGAATATATTAGTAATCGAGTATTCTACCGAAAATTCCATCGATTAATCGAGTAATCGGATAAAACCCATTTTTGCTTAATTATAGAGCAATATTAAATATACAAGAAAAATAAGACAGGTTTAATAAGACCTACTAATTGGTTTCCTTTCTTAGAAAAATCAACATTTTTATTTTTTAAATGCATATTATACAACAATATTTTGTATCAAAAGATGCAAAAACAAATAAAAATAACTTTCAAATGACTTTATCAAGTATCAAACTAAAGTATTCAAAATCTACAGTTCAGTCATTTGTGGCATTTAGGAGGCAAAAATGTGTGGACAGGAACTTGGAACAAGAGTCCAAACATAGTTTCACATGGAATTCACAACTTTTTTGGACGGTAAATTAATTCCTTTGCTAAGTATAAACTGTTAAATAATCTTTTCTTTCCTCTACAGGTATTTATCTAGCACTGCAAAAACATTATAAACTTAGGAAAGCACTTCTTAGTACTATTGTTGATGTGTCGTTTCATTGTCTCCTAATATTTGTAAGTCGCTTTGGATAAAAGTGTCAGATAAATGACTAAAAGTAAATGTAATGTAAATAATCCGGTGGTGCCCCTCCGCATCCGTCGTGCGGTATATTTTCACAGAATTACACTGGCCGGGTCGTGGTTTATCCCTTAAATAATTGACACGCATCATTTAATCTCGATTAGCAGCCAATCACACTGATTTAACGCTAAATGACATTGAATTTACCTGGTCTCGGGTGATGGTCCTTCGGTCTCTGAGTAGAGTGGATGTTTTCTTTTGAGATGCTGCAGCATAGGCGATGTGCTGTTGTGGTATGCTAACTCGATCTTGCAATGGACACACACCACAGCGTTCTCTTTATTTTTCAATTTGAAATGATCCCAAACCTTGGACATTTTCTGTCGTTTCCTCCTGTTTATTTCTTCTGTTTGCTCATCGCCATTGTTATCGCACCCTTCCATTTTGCAGCCTACACTGGTTCAACATTTCAGCCCTCAAATCAAAACACCGCCAACTCCTTCCTTTGCGTCTCCTTCCGCTTTGTGTAGACGTAAAGCGCATTGTGTCGATGCGCCAAAATCATTGTGAAAACGTGAGCTTTAAAAATTTTAAAAGAGCCTCTTAAAATTAATTAAAAGAGTCTTCGAGGCAGAGGAATTTGCCTCGATCATTTTTTGTAATCGAGTTACTCGAGTTACTCGAGGAATCGTTTCAGCCCTAATCAGCACCCATCACTTGAAACCTGCCTAGCTTTTTTAACAGTGTCAAAGAATCATCTTGCAGTTGTTATTTTGGTAATTGAAGATGTGTTGCATGTATTTCCTTTGTAATGTAATCCCAGATCATTGGGCCGACATTTGCACACTGTACGGAGCCAAACGCATGTGTGGTGACCATATGGAGGGAGGGATGGGGATGTTTTACCCAAGTAATACCCAGATAGTAGCCCTATTGTCTGAGCCCTGCCAGGTCCATTCTAGTATGTAATATTGTGAAAGCAAGTTGTCCTAAAAAATTAAATGTTGGACAAGTTGAGTCTTATAAGGTTAGGCTTTAAGGAGATGTTTATTGGAAATATGTTTGAGGAGGTGACCGTATAATCTGTTAAATGGGTTTATGTGCTTGTTCATTAATCAAGGTATTGTTCCGTTGTTTCAGGAGATGATGTTGCACATTGCAGCACCTGGTCAGTGTTTGGGGACAGATGGTAGATGAATAGGTGAAAATTTGAGTTCAGAACAGCAGGTATATATGCATCTCGGATATACGTTTACACGCGTCTTTATCACAATCTGGCAACCGTGACTTGACTTGCTGTGCCAAACCAAAACTATAATCCAACTAACCCTGATTAGGCTCACTCCCCCAACCAAGACGTTTTACACAAGTTCACCACCGAGCCGCAGACAGTCCAGATTCCAAACCATGACACACATGCACACATTCCTCATAGACATTTGGTGTTTTGCCCTTGGGGTCTTCCAAGGTTTATTACAGCAACCTTAAGACAGATTCTGCAACTGAGATGCAAGCAGTATGCTTCTTTTAAAACACGATTTGTCACATCTATGCAATTGTTCACATCAAATTTAGGTCCCACTTCTCTGTAGAGAATCAGAAAATCAGCTGTGTATCATCTCAATTGCCATCTCTACTTTGTAAAGATGTTCTTTAGACAGAATGGTGATTACACTTTGATTGAACTTTTGACTGATTAGAGTTTGTGAGAAACATTTTAGGAGTGTAGAAAGAACTGGGTCACTTGCAGTCGAGCGGGAATACAGTAAACTGTGTTAGTCTACATCAGAGTGTGGTGCAAGTTAAAAATTTCTTGGATTTTGGTCACATGACTTAACTTCGCCTTGTGTTTAGTCCTGCAAAGCAGGAAGAAGCACTCAGGTGTCAGGTTAAATTGTTGGTCGAAAATATGTGATTTTTAGGGTTTAGATATATCGGAAAGGATAGGACTGTGATCTTGTTATGACTGCCATGAGATGTTGTAAACATGGTCAGCAAGTGCACCGACTTCTCTAAAGGGACTTTGGTAGTACCCATCACACATGTTGAAGCTACAGAAAGCTCTGCCTGTAATTGAAGGTTTCCTGGCCCTCTGGTGTTCCTGATTAGTGCAGAGCGTAGACTAACTATCAGCTCTGATGTGTTTCCTACCCTTGGTTATATAATCCTATACCATAACAAGCCTTTGATCTGCCGCCAGACCTCACAGCCAAACCTGCATTGAGGTCAGTCACATTCACCAACATGATCGCTCTGAAAGCCACTGTTGCTGGTGTCATGCCAGAGTGTCTGTCCAGGATCATGTTGGTTACGTTAACAATCATATAATTAGATTTTTCAAAATTTGATGCCCCAAAATGTATTTAGACCCTCTAGCCAAAACTTAAAAATGCATGAATGCTTTTATATTTAATAGAATCATTCTAAAGAAAAATGAAACAAGCATACTTTTAACTGTAGGGGAATAATTATTCATTATCATTAGATACAGTGTTTAAAAGTATAGCATATATTTGGGCTCTTTTCACTTATAATTTGTTTGTCTTTTTGTATTTTGTTTGCAGTTGGTACATTGATAGATATTTTGTATGAGATGCAAATTTGTCATTTTAGCTGCAAATTAGCCTAAAAGTGTTTTAATACTTTTGGCCACTGAATTTTGTGCCACTTCTCAGTTCAGGAATTTCTCTCAGTTTTTAAACTCTTGTTTGTTTTTTAATATAGTGCAAAGTTCAGACTAATGACCTGGTGTGCATGTTTATTTCTCTGCATTATTATGTAATTCTGTGTGTGCGTGCATGTGTGTGTGCTCGTATATGTGGTTAATGGGGACACAAATATGTATAACAACATTTGACTAAATTTATTGGTTGTTTTTAAAATCGAATGCCAAAAGTCTGTGAGGGTAAGTTTAGGGTGATACTTAGGGCATAGATAATGCGCCTATGGAGAGTCCCTGTAAACCACATGTATAAGGGTGTGTGTGTGTGTACTAAGGCTTTTATGGCAGGAAATTGTTTTAGAATTGTTTTATTGTAACCAAGACAGTGAGGAAGATGTAATTTTGTGGACATACAAACAAGGAGTGAGACAATTCTCTTAGCCTGCTAGTGCGGTCAGGCCAAGGCAGTGACGGAGATAAGCACTCAGTCCTGCATATCTCCTGTGTGCCAGCTGGGTGTGGCGGGTCCAGATGAGAAACCGTCTTAAAAACAGCAAAAACACACTCTTGATGGACAGATTTCATGCTGAAGTTGTTGATAAATGATGCTGGCGTGCCATCTGTAGGTCCATCTGAATATATAGTATCTTCATTTCAGTCACCTGATTTGGTAGTATTTGGTTGCAGGAATTTATGGGCCTTTAAATTAAAGCACAGAATCTAATAATAAAAGCAATATTGTTTTCTACTGCACATATAAGTGCAATTACCAGTATTACAAAATGTTTCTCCCATTTTTTCCCCCTGAAGTATAATTTTTTGAGGGGTGAAAAAGTGAAATTACTATTCTGTTGTATGAGTTTAGTGAGTAATATTTCTTATATGATGGGGAGCAGTACTCTTCTAAAGTTTTACAAGCACTACTTTAAAGTTACTGTCGTGACCGGTTGCCGTCTGTATAATCACAGAGGATAGTTGGAGGGTAATTATGGCGGTAGAGATTATGGTGGGAAACTCTATTGTTCCAGTCCTGATATGCATATGGGTGTGTTTGTGTTTTATGTAGGAGTTTCCTGAAGTCCCTGAGCCTAGTTTGTCTTTAATGCAACTTTGTTCTTCCTCTGCTGACTCAAATGAGACACTAGTGATGTCAGATGTCAAAAGTAGCTCCTCACGCAAACATTTTGTGTTTTGAGTCGTTTTACTGACACTCCTCCCAAATTTCAGCTCAGGGACTATCATTTCAAAACGTGTAATTTCCTTTTCAGACCCATCTGTTTAGAGTCATTTTTGTTAATTGTGGGTCAGTTCGGCACTGGTGGTTTTAAGAATATTTTGATGCTTTGGAACTGTTGTTCATGATCATAATCCTAGTTATCATAGTTCACTGGTTTTAAGATGGTTTTGGTTTGTCTTGCATTGATTGGATTAAATAATTTTAATAGGTCACTTGATGGTATGTTATCTTGCATATTGTTGGCTGATGTATTTAATACGTTTTTTTATTAACATATCAGTTTAGTCAATAAAACCTTTTTTAACAACACCATATTGCACCTTTGACCTTTTAGCTGACATAATCTTATCTTGCCCCTGCATGTTAATGAGTTATCTTTAAGACTTATCTTTAAGTGAACCACTTATAGAACTATAAACTGATATTGGTTGATGTTTATTGCTGATTTCTCCATAAATTAAAGTAAAAGAAAGGCCTGGAACAAATATTTTTATCAGGTAGCGTAAAATACAAATAATCTGTTGAGATGAAGCCCATGATAGGGTGATGTGGGTGTGCATTGCAGTGCATTGAAACAATAATGATAATTTACATAGCAAACGCTACTAAACCCTGCGTTGTAAGTCTGATTTGAAATGCAGTAAATAAGTCTGTAGTTTTATGACATTGATTGGCAGAATAGAGACGTGAAACTAAATAGTCATACATCTTTAATCTGAAGAGCAGCGGAGGACAGATGATAACCAATCGCCAATCTATCATCATTCCCCGTCTTGTCAAGTACAATTATTGCTTTGGATAACACCTTTATCTTGGGAGTGATAATACAAAGCTCTGAAGGAAGGTACCTGTCATATCAACTGCAGTGTCTTTCAGTTTACCGCTTTTCTTAAGGAATTTAAGGTTGAAGTGGGCCAGTAAACACACATTTTTAAGAAGGTTGGTTTTACTTCCTCTGATCTGATCTGCGAGTCCTTTTTGCAGTAGTGTGGGAAAGTTGCCCCGCTTCACTGATATTACAACTATCCCAGTAAATCATGTGATGTGATGCTTGCCAGTGATTGTATTTGTATGTTGGTGTGTAAAGATAGAACGTCTGGGAAAAATGTCAATGAAAACAGGCTGAGGTGAACATTAATCCGAAAAATTGATTCAAATAAATAATGCCTTTTTCAGTCTGAACAGGTGGATAATTCGGAGGACTATAACATTACCTTCATAAAAGCATTCCCTGTAAGCATGTTAATGTATACGTGAGATCGTCTTTACTGGTTATGGCCTGTTGATCAGATGAATGGATGCTGGGGGTTGTGCTTCACCTGTTGAGTTTTATCCTCCTTTAATTTTACTGTTCCCTTTTACATTTACAAATGCATTTGGCAGACCCTTTTATCTAAACCAACTTTGCATTTTGATTAGTGCGTTTTATTTATTTTTTAGATTTGATTTTATGTATTTGTTTAATAGACATTAGTATTCATTTGTTTTTTATTTTTCCATCTCCAACAATTCTTTCCACTTGTGTTCATCAGAACTTGTGCAAAGATCAAGATGGACTATTTCATTTTGGTGTTGACAACACGTAAAGTTAATACCCTTTTCAAGTTTTTCCCCATTATAATCTTCATCTTTCCCTCTTTGCGTCCTCTATTCCTCTTGTCTTTTGTAGTTAGGCTTCCCTTCAGTGTTCTACACTTCAAACAAGCCGAGGACCTCGGGGGTCCAGTTCTTCTCAGCGAGTCTGGGCTTCTGGCCTAGAGTGCCTTGTTAAAAACGGATTACCTTTTCTTAATAAACCAGCTGTGCTAAGACTCATTAGCAGGGCGACTGGTCATTTTCAATTGTCGATTTAGAAAATCTGCATTGCTTCTGTTTAACAACATTTAGACCACCCTACCATTTAGGACTTTTTGAGCCCGTTCAGTCACTTGGCTTTTCCAAGAAAAGCCGACAAGTTTGAATGGTTTCATCCGTCTAAATAGAACACTGTGGGCATTACTCACATCACACACACAGAAGTAGACACAAGGCTTTTCTTTTTAGTGAAGTGGTCTCTCTTGGCGGTCCTTTCCCATGGTACAGTGCGTGACTGGCTGCACTGAGCACACACACATCTCAGCTGTGAAATTCTTCATGCTAAATGCTCAAAACCATTCCACACCTCAGTGATATAGTTTTGTGGAGACGGTAAACCTTTATGTATTTATGGCTACAAAGGTGTTTGGACGTTCGGCTATCTTTATGGCTACTCACAATAGCAAACTTCTCCCCTTCAAAGTTTCTTCAAAGTTCTCAGCCGAACGTGGGAGACGCTTCAACTGGACTTTGTAGTTGACGTCTCTTTTAGAAGGAAATGAAGGTCTTTTATGAGGGGTCAAGTGGTTGACATAGGTCAAAGCAAGTACCTAATTTACGGGTTGCCGTGGTGATGACAGGAGCCAGTGAGAAAATGGCAGATAATGATAATTGTTCTTTTACTCGTTTGCCTTGTATTTGTGTATCCTCGCCACATTTCACTCCTTCCTTTTATCTTTTCTTTTTTTCTTCACCCAGTCTCTGTCCTTTCCCATCCCCGACCTCTTCTGAAATTTGTCTCTCTCACGACCTTCTCTCTGTCCCTCACCCCCGCCTTCTTTATTTCCCCACTGTTAACCTGTGATTAAGTAAGCCTGTCGTCAGCTCTTGGCTGAAAGAGAGGGACGATTCCTAAAAGAGGTATAAGAGTAAATCTCTTTTTCATTCCTACCGTAAGGAGCGCCTCTCTTTACGTGCCTAATGACTCTCTTCTCTGCTTCCTGGCCTCAGCGGTAAAGTGGCTCAATGAAAAGGACCTTTTAAATCTGCATTGAACCGAGTCCAGGGAGATCAGTCACTAGTTGTGACGCAGCCATGGTGTCACACACCAACACAAACACTGAGCTCGCCCCTTTAGGTTCACTGACTTCACGGCAGATGAACTTTAAAGGCGAATACTATGTTGACAGTTAATGAAAGGGTGACCCTTCAGACTGACGCTAGTAGAGTTAGCCGGGTTTATTTATGTTGGTCTATTTACATTTGTCTAAGAGGCCTGTATTTGGCGGGGACTTCATTTGTATCTGTCATTGCCGGTACTGCTACCTGGTGGCCATATTAAATTATTTTTTGTTTATCGTTGTGTTATGCATCTCTTTCACAAGTAGGATATACATGCACACTTACTTAAAAGTTCATTTTTAATGTTTTAGAAAAAATTAATTGTCAAGGTATTGAAAGTGAGAAAGTAACTCTGCATGTGTGTATTCTTTCATTATATATATTATAGTCTTTGACTTGCATTTTTAAAGGTATATGTTTGCTTGGTTCCTTTATTAAAAATATCTCCTTCATGTCACCGTTTCCAGAAGGAATGCCACACGGACCGCTTGACACCTTCATTGAAAGTTTAGTGTTGCATTTAGTAATCTTTTTCAGAAAAACACAATCCATTGACAAGGAAAGACATGAAAAAATATTAGTTATACATTTACAATTACTCTAAAATGAATACCATCAAACCATATGCATTTAAAATGACATTAAACCTGCAGTGATTCAAATGACATTTTATTTTACTAATGCTAATCAATTTGATAAACGATATTAGTCCATTTTATCTGTAAATGACACCCTGGGTGGT
The DNA here is from genome assembly GCA_019155185.1 of Beaufortia kweichowensis. Lineage (NCBI taxonomy): Eukaryota > Metazoa > Chordata > Actinopteri > Cypriniformes > Gastromyzontidae > Beaufortia > Beaufortia kweichowensis. The sequence goes on from CM032809.1 coordinate 5,645,487, forward strand.
GTAATAAAATACGGCAGCACCTCATAACTATCCCTGCCAGGGTTCCACGTGGCAGCTTCATTCATGAAATATTCATTGTGTACTTAAACGGTCTGCACAAAATGTTTGTGTAGTCTCGAGACAGTGAGATTAAAGCTTGTGTTGTTTGATTGTATTTGTGGGTGTGTCATCATGTGTTTGTGTAAAGGTGTCTCGTCTGCTCTGCATTATCCTTAACACAACCTTTGTGTTTAGTTAGTCTGCAGCTCAGTTTGATTATATCTTTTTACGGCACCTTCGGGCATTTTTTCTTTCTTTTTTTTAACAGGGCTGGGTAAGACATGCCGAGTGTTTTTCATTCACCTTGTCAAAACAAGTCCTCTGTGCCATACCAGTCAGCGTCGATAACTTAAATGATGATAATAATAAAAATGTAAACTTTTTATTGTTTGTGAATTAGACTTGTCTCTTTAAATTCCTTGTGAATAGGGGAATTGCGCTAAAGGTTTGGGACACTGTCAGTTTCTGTGTTGCTTCACCTGTATCATGACTAGGAGATTACTGATGACAGTCATTATTATCAAGCAGGTAAAAAGAAACTGATCTGATTTTAGCTGGGAGGCAGAGATGTCACTTCTTGTTAACAGAACGCCGTCACTGCCAACAACAACAGTCAAAAGACTAAATCTTCAAGTGTTATGACTGTTACTGTACCGCCCCCTATCTTCTTTTCTGTGTATTACAGGGCCAGTGTTGACGATGATGTTGCTTGTTAGTCTGGTCATTCTTAACAAGCAAGACTGCAGAATATGTAGAAACATTACTAGTTGCTCAGATGTAAATTATTACAGCCAAATTAATTTTAATCCTGCTGTTACTTTTCTGTAAAACACAAAATGAGTTTTTTTTTTAAGAAAGAAATGTTAATCATTTCCTGGCAGACGGTGACAGATCTTAGTGACTGCGACTGTCAAAAAGTATCATAAATATGTCATGAATTTTTTTTTTTTAAGTAAAGTCATTGTTGCTGGAGGTATGTTAACTCCCTCCGCCCTGTCTTTCTTTACCCTCAGCATATTTCCTTTGACCTTCTGTTTGATTTGGAGGAACGAGACCAAAAATAGTGGTGGTGACATATTGTACTGTAAGTACACCAAATTGTATAGAGAGAGAGAGAGAGAGAGAGAGAGAGAGAGATAAAAGAAAGAAAGAAAGAAAGAAAGAAAGAAAGTGATATAATTGTGATTAGTGAAGTGTCACAGTAAGATATTTATGCTTAAAGTTTGAAGAGTTATTCATGTTTCTATACAAACGTACATTATTGTACAGTACATTCAAATATTTCCTCTCCTCATCACTCACTGTCCAGTGATCTCTCTTCCCTCTTATCTGTCTTTATCCCTCAGGGAAAATGTATTTTTCTACAGCAAACCTCTGGGAATCATGTACATCAGTTGTACAATGTGCTCTTAGCAAACAAACTTCATTGTGTTTCCTTTTCCTTACCAGCAGTATTTAAACTAGTCTTTTAAAAGGCACCTAATCTTAAACGTTGGGCTTTTCATGCCATCATTGCATTCATTGGCCCTTTTGTGTGTGTGATGTTTGATGATTCAGAACAGAGAGATGGTCTTTGTTCATTTATGCTTTTTATGTAATTAGAGAGTTAGTAAATGCATGTGTTGAGTATTTGGTGATGTCCAGGTGTCTCTGATTCTTATTTTAAAGGATAAAGTAGATCTAAAGACAGTCCAATAGCTACATACTGTATTTATTACTGCCAAGGCCTGACAAGAACATATCCAGACTGTGACATTATTTTCATGACAACTGAGTGAACCGTTTATATGCTGGGATAGTTTTTGTTGTACTGCCTTTAGATTTATTTGGATTAAATTGTTTATTTTGATGTTTTGGAACAGGATGATTGGGAACAGGATCATTATTGTATTACGGTTCATAAGAATCATCTTTGAGAATAAGGAGAATTACAGATACAGTTAAGAAGAATTGGTGAAAAATCAGCTGAAAATACTAAAATTGCTTTCACTTAAGATTTATTTTTTAATTTTGGATTGGAAAAATGAACCAGGCATAAGGTTTACCCTGGAAACTTGCATTTCCTTTTAACTTGGTCCTTATCTTTACAATGTCTATGGTTTCATCTTTACATCTTTTATGTTGCAATCTTAAGATTTAGATTATTTTTCACACTTTCACGCTAACCAATCAGTTAAACACCACTGCCACAGATTTGCAGTTGTTACTCATTTTTAGCACACTTCCCCTCCTTCTCTGTCTCTCATTCTCCTCCCTGTCACGCTATGACCCCTATTTGTGACAGAAAGTCCCTTTCTCTCTCGTATTTCCCCTTTTCTCTTTTAAGACATGATGGCATAAAAGAAAACGTAGAGATTGAGAATGTGATTGGACACCTGTATGACACCAGAAGCAGATGATTGGATGTCATCCGCATGGCATTGTATGACACCTTTAAATGACCAACGACTAATGCATCCACCTGTTACAGCAAAACCACAAATATTCTGCTTATAACTTGCACACAAAAAATTTAGGAACTGATGGTATTACCAGTACAAGTCACATAGCACCATCTGTCCCATTACAGTCACAAGCTTCCAGTTTCTCTACATTTCCTTATTTCTCACACACACGCACTTTTACAGTAAGACTCTCCAGGTGCTTTGACTATACAGTTAGTCATGCTGAATCACTAGACTATGACTACATAAAGTATCCCTAGTGTTTCACAAGCAAACAAGACCAGAATGGCTTTATAACACAGTGCACAGTTAGCTCTTATGTCATGTCGCACATTCTGCGAATGTAACTCGTCCCAAAGAACTGACGGGTTTGGTCGCCACACGCCCATCAACGCTATTTGCCTCTTTGCTCCCAGACAGATGCAACGCTCCCAGACGATGCTCTCCGTAGAAGGTCTCGTGTAAATATGGAAGAGCGCAGCAGTGCTTACTCATAGCAACAGAGAAACACATGCATAAACAGATACATGCGTTGACATCCACGGCGCATGAGTGTACACCACAGAGGAGGAAGGATAAAGTGCCATGTGGTCTGACATAAAGAGGGGAAACCTTGATACTCGCTTAAGTTTGACGTTCAGTTGGGTTTATAACGGCTATCGGAGCGATGCTAAAAGCATGCCGCTTGTTTCACAGGAAAGGAATTCAGTGTTAGAGTGTCAGATAGAGAGAATGAGATGAGAAAGAGGGAGTGGAGAGAGAAAGAGAGAGAGAGAGAGACTAAGTTAGATTATTACTTTCAGCAGTAAGTGAATATAGAGAGTAAGTTAAAATGTTTTGTGAACAAACTTTGACCAGAACACTTTTGATCTTTGAACACAATACAAACCAGATAGATTTAGGTAGCTAGTTAGTTGCAGGATTGTTGTCATTTTTTACTATTAAATCTGAGAGGTGGCTTTGAAAGAGTTTTGGATGGACTCTATTGATCGGACCGTGATCGCACCAGTGCTGTTTGTGGCAGCTCACCTACTGACGGCAACTGGAGTGTGGCTGTACCGTAGACGCCAGAACGCCAGACATGCGCTTTATCTTTCTGGTAATTCACATCTCAGTCTGTTCATCTCTCTCACTCTCTCTCTCTTTCTTCTTTCTCTCTCTCTCTCTCTCTCTCTCTCTCTCTCTCTCTCTCTCTCTCTCTCTCTCTCTCTCTCTCTCTCTCTCTCTCTCTCTCTTTTTTGGGCTCCGCCTCTTCCTTTGAATTAAACTGCATCTTACCTGCCTTGTTACTTGTATGGGGCTTATACTGCTTAATATAATTAGTTTTGAGCTGGCTGGTAGTCTGTTTTAAAAGTGTTATCGCATCATAATAAAGTGGGTAATTAATATTAATTAATTGTCATAATAAAATGTGTTGCCATACTGTCTTCAATAACAAACGTGTGTAAGTTAATGGGACGATGGGAGTTTAAGTGGCCTGATCTGACTGTCTGTCAGTGCTTATGTAACTGTCATGTGGTTGGGTTTGTAGAAATCTCTGCGAGTGGAGCAAACGGCTTGATGGGCTGTTACTCAGGGTGATTTGCAGCCATGCATATTAGTATAAGCGTGTGATTGGTCATTACATATCGGTTTCTCTAGTGTGCCTGCTGTCATAGCCTGTATGTGATTTGAGAAATGTAAAAAGGCACAATGCTGCTTCACAGAGGTTATTATTAGCTACAGCAGGAAGTATAGCGGAATATGGGTGTGGGTAACGCAGAAGGGTTGGGCACACACCACTACTAGTCTATTTGTATGTGTCTGTCTGAGTGTGTTTTGTGCTGGAAACCACCTTTTGTTCTTGGTGTTGTCCTCTAATGCATGTGGTAAACCTCAAATATCGAAGATTTATTTGGTACACAAATCCAAAACAAACTTCTGCCAAATATTATCCATCAATCTTAGTGCCCTAGTGTCCTATCAGGTCAGTGCTTATCTGAATCACACCACGACACCTCTAATAGACTTTATTTTAATGGGTTTAATACTTCGGCTCACGCTACACAGGCTTACTGCTGCACTCCTTATAACATTAGCTTGGAATTAAATAGTTGACATTTATTTTTTTAACATGATGAACGATAAACCCTAAATTTAAAAATGTTATATTTTTGATTTAGTCACGTAAGCAGCGAAAGATTATACTCCAGATGTTACTGTACTAACTAGGTTTGGCTTTACTAATTAGAGTACAAAGGTCACAAGGAGGACAAATTTAATATGAACTAATAGGATAAAACAGCCCGACTCAGTTTGCCTGGATTATACACTGGCAGAATATGAACAACCTCATCTGTTTTGATTTCAATGTTTAACTCGAGACACGACACCTTTAGTTCCCTTCTTCTCAAGGTTCCCATGGACTATGCATGTCATTCACATGGAAAGATAAATGTGAAAGAAAGGAAGTAGCACACGAGGGAGGGAGGGTGCGGGATGAGATGACACGAGCTGTGCCAGCCTCTCAGTGCCACCGTGAAAAGAGGGAGAGAGAAACACGAGCAGAAAAATGTCTAAAAACAAAAAGGAAAACTAGGAAACAGAACCAGGTGAAGACACGGGTGCTGTCCAACCGAACCTGATGAGAGATTAGACGTGATACCCACAGAGAAAGGGAGGGAGAGACGAAGAGAGAGAGAGAGAGAGGAGGGAGGGATAAGCACTCGGTGTGGCATTAGGAACGTAAGCTCTATCTGGTATTTATAGTTCAGAGGGCCGCAGGAGGAAAGCGACGGAACAACAACCTCTCCAAAAAACTGCACGAGAAACAGGGAATATGGAATAACGAAGTGAACGCAGAACTGCTTGGGATAAGCGAGAGATGACATACGTGAATTTTTTTCAGCTTTATCTTGTTGTCTACCTTCTGTTTTCTAATAGATGAGCTAGCAGGAACGGTTAAGGTCTCTCAGGTGGAATTGATCTCGTGTATGAGTGAACACTGGTGATGGAGCAGGTGTCTGCGTGCTACTCCTTAAGGATTAAGGCTTTGTGTTTTGTCGCAGCTATATGAGATCATACAAGCATCATCGTAGTTATTTCACTGCTTGTTTTGCTGACTTGAACCCTGTGATTTCAGCAAAGCATTCTGTATCTGCAGTTCATGAGATGGAGGTTTAAGTACTTGAAAAAACAATTAATTTGCTCCTGTTTGTTTTGCAGTTGTCCGGTTTATCACTAAAAGTCCCCAGGTTACCTCACTATTAGTTTTCCCTCTTTTTTTTCCTACCGGCACAGACACTTTTACTTTCACTTTCAATCTGCTTCTGTGCAGTTATGCATCACTCTTCTGAGGGCTGCAACCCACTCTCTCATTTATTTCAAAGCTCCGTGATTGGACTGTCATGTTGATTGCATCTAACCCTCCTGCATCACAAGACTCTTTTTGATTATCTTGCGTAACATTTCTCTGAAACACAAAGGTTTAGAGGTCTGCTTTGTGTAGGACTGTTGCATGAGTGAAGTACAAACATTGCAGTCAGAGATGAAAGGCTCAGATGATGACATCATCATGCTGGGACGCTCCCTGATCTGAGCATGCTTTCGCAAGACCTTCCTGTCAGCAGTTCAGAGGAGCGTAATAATCTCTTAATTTGTCTTGTTCGTTTCTTCTGAACAACAGTAAAGAGACTCTTTAGGAAAGATTCGAGAGCAGCTGTTTGTTATTTTTATTGAAACACAGGAACTGAGGAACCATTGATTGTAAGAGGAGCAGAGCCAGAGATCTTCTGCATTTACAACTCATCTTTCTTCAGAGTGAATGACAGTGGTCGAAGAGACGAGGGGAGTGTTGTTTTTTATTTGCTAGAAAGGGAGGAGCTCTCGCAGAGTTTGACATGCACGTGCGAGTCGAGCTGCTCCTCTCAGCTGAGCTTTGATATGGCAGCCACGGCAAGACCAGAGGAGCTAGAACGTGTGAGCTGAAGACAAAAACCAAAAAGGAAGTCAAAAGATCTGTACTTGAACCTCAAGATTGTGGATTTGATTTTCAACACTTATGACCCACTAGATTCTGTTTGGATTTAATATACGGGAACACAGATGGAAAGGTAGATCGTTCTGGAAACCCAATGGAATAAGGACAACAGCACGTATAGTTATGTGGCCTGAATATTGCACTGAACGCAGTCTGAACGCTCATCTGCACATGCTCATGTGCTGCGCAGGTCAGTTTCTATTTGTGTTTCTGTGCGCGTGTCGTCACTTAGTCACATGGACATTGTGATTTGTGTGTTTACTCTCCTGCAGATGGGCTCTTTGGTGATGTGTGCCTGTTGTTGTAGCGATTATAGTGATACCCTGTGTGTCCACGTGTGCGCTTCCAGACTGTATTTTTACAGTAAAGGGTGTGTAAAGTAACAGTGACTCACTGTAGGGTGAAGCAACAACATGTACCTCTCCATGGGCACTCCACACAAACACGTGGTTACAGATGTCACCAGCAAAAAAAGGTTTTTGCTGCAACTCAACTAATCACTTACCTTAAAAATACAGTTAGATGAAATGTATTTTATAGATTTCATGCAAGCACGCATAGGCGGGTTACGTGGAGAAACCTGACAAGGTGCGTGTTTCCCATACATGCCTTGATAAAACACAGGCGGTGTTTATTATTAAGATATCACGCCTAAAACTCTTGGAAATCCTGTTTTGCAAAACTTAATCAAGTCAAACAAAAAGAGAAAGTCATTGTCCTAACTGTACAGTGCTTTTGTGCAAATAGTGTCAGTTTTTGTTTATTTAATGTTTATTTAATCATTTTAAAGGACATATTTCTTTTCTTGATCAATATAATAATAATAATAACTTGAGGCTGTACGTGTAGTGTCAATACGGGAGGAGGATGTTCAGTGTACGCTAATCTGATGAAGATCTACCATATGTCACATGGTTGCTAAGTATTGCTATGTCTCCATAGCAACCGCATTAACTGTATCCTCACAGTTGATGGATAAAAGAAAGAGTGAGAAATGAAACGCTATCATGAACATGCAGAACACCAAGACGGTGTGATCAAGTTCTATTCTGTGTCTGACTGCATCACTTCTCTGGCATGTTTAGAGTCAAAACAAAGCAAATAGCGAAGCGTTATAGACCTAAAGTTCATAGTTCTGTTCATTTCTTTTTTGCACTGTGTTTAAACTATAGACCAACACTGGTCCAGAAGCACTTCCTGTTTCAGTTTTTTGTATTTCACATATGTAAATTAAATTAAATCTTAAAGATGTTTGTTAAACAAGTCAGTTGTAAATGTTATGTTGATTGCATTTTGTTTTGTTCTTACATCTTGTGAAATGGTCTATACAACATCTTCCAGCCTAGTTTCCAGTTTTATCAAGCTGCTTCTAAAGGTGTACTATAATAACTAATTTTAATAAATAATATTTAATATTACTTCGTTTCAAAATAATGTTTTATGCTGTGTGTGTAATTTGCCTGTTTTACATGAGCCAACAAGCAAAAAATAATTTCTGTTATTTTACATTTCTGTGTTTGAGAAATTCAGGCCATTAAAAGCAACACCAAAGAGAACCCTTTGAAATAATCTAAAGAAGCATCATGATGACGTATACTTCCTGTTGTGTTACATAATTAACCCAATCTCTCTTCCTCTCTCCTCTTCCTCCCTGTCTTGTCACTCTTTTCTCCTCTGTCTCTGTTTTCACAGATGAACGAGACAGGGTGCAGAAGAAAACCTTCACAAAATGGGTCAACAAACACCTCATAAAGGTACAGTTACAGGTTATTTTTGTCATTTCTGAAGCACTGCACAGAGATAAGCCTGGTGGCGCAGGGCTCTGGTTCTGCTGAACACATACTCACACATGCACACTTTTACTCTGAAATCAAGGATTGATCCTCTCTATATACAGACTTTTTGTATATTGCCATCGTCATTTACAACACGGTGACCGTGGTGTTTCCCCAGTTTATTTCTTCCCCAGTGACTGAACAGACACTTGACATGTGCTTTAGGACTATATTTGCATGTCTGTTAATCCTGTGAACCTCCTGATCTACTGACCACAGATCACAGGAGCAAGGAATGCTGGGTATTTTAAAGGGCAGGGCAGGTGACCAACCACAGAAGGGCCAGAGTTATAAGGTCAGAGATCCTCATAACTCCATCGGTATTGCTGTAATGTGGGTCAGAACGTGGGGAATGAGATACCGTTTCACAGTGCTGCTGTAACCTTAGACACTGGAAGTAGTGCGATACATACACTGAGCTGTGCGACCCTCTTTATATCATATCAGAGATGACAGACACGTTTTTTCCACATGCTACAATGAAAGACAAATTTCTGTTCTGTCTACGATATCTTCTGCACTTCATACTTAAAGGAATATAGTTCACCCAACCATGAAACGGTACGTTCTTTCGTGACTAGTGACACGACTATTGACATTCCACCGTTTTTGAACTTTGTGTGCTGATCTGTGTGTAAACAAATACATGATGTAGCATTAGTTTGTTTCCCAAACATTTCTTTAAGAAGACAATTATTAACCCACTATTCAGATTACTTTAATGATGGATGGATGTACTTTTTGGAGCTGCACCATTTTAATTCAATAAGATAACATGATGGCATTTTAACATATTTTAATATTGTTTATTTGTGTTTAACTTAAATAAATTTAGAAAGAATTTTCATATTTGGGTAAACTATTCTTTTCAATTGTGCAGATTGCCATCACATGACATTTTGTCTTGTTTTGACAGATTTGTTACAATCTCTGTTTCTGGAAATGTGGTGTTGTTTATCTCTTGTCACTGAGCTCACATAGCTTGTCACGATGCTCATTAGTATGTACTAAGTAGGTGATGATACCTGTAAGCGTTTACACATCTCTCTTCGTATCTGTCAGAGGTGAACGGATGTGTGTGTGTACCTTAGGCAGTGTTACACTGACTGAAAGCATTCTGTGTATTTTGTGTGTGTTTGCTCTTAACACACTCCTAACATAAACTGACGTTGCAGAAATGTTGAACAGGTTTGGGAACAGCATACGTACGTACGTCACCGCTGGCTACAGTGCCGGAAACATCTGAGTGTGACACGTTTATGATTCAATACCTGATCACGTGGGGATTAACACAGGGCCTGTGTTTAGCTTGTTGTTCACTGTAGCTATGGAAATATGAAAATCTCATGATAATACGCTTGTTGATAAACAGCGAAAGGAGGCAGATGTGTTGAAAGTCCACAGACAGATTCACATACTGAGGGAGAGATCTTAAAGAGGTTTCATTTCTTCTGCTTTGTTGCTCGTCACAATGTCTGCTGCCCTCTGCTGGTTGGAGTTAATGCTCAGTTGATGTCTATCAAAACTGAAACTAAAATCATTTTATTTTTACTTTAGTCATTTGAGAGATTAGGATTAAACAAGAATCCCTTACAGGGATAGTATTCAAATGGTGCATTTGCATTAAACTCCATTGACATTTATGCATTTGGCTGACGCTCTCTCATTAACACACTTTCTGTATATCTCTCTCCGTCCAGGTGCGGAAGCACATCACAGACCTGTATGAGGACCTAAGGGACGGACATAACCTCATCTCTCTGCTCGAGGTGCTGTCTGGTGTCACATTGGTGAGTAAACGCACCCAAACACAGAGGCACTGCCTGTCTTCTTCAATTATACACATCACAATCCCAGTGCTTTGTGCATTTCTCCCCCGGGGAATTCACGTGTCACGAGATCCGCTTCGTCTTCTGTAATGCAGTCGCATGTGCTGGTGCAGTCAAACAATGACATCTGGGAGGACATGTCACATGAATTGACTTGATGTTGGGGGCTAGGCTGATGTCATGAAATGTCCTGGCATGTTGCTGACGTTGCTGAATGCAGATTCGGGACAGCTGCATCAGCATTAAAAGAATCTGACATGTACTGAGGTGTGATGTAATGATGTTTTTATTAGTACATGATTTCTACACGTAATCTTGCTCACTGTGGTGACTGGAGACCATGATGCACTGGGGCATAACGAGTGACGGGGATTAGTGAAGGGAGACTGCTGACACACCACCTGCCCTCTGTCATATCTCTCTCTCTCTCTCTCTCTCTCTCTCTCTCTCTCTCTCTCCTCTCTCTCTCTCTCTCTCTCACTGTCTCTGTCTCTCTCTCTCTCTCTCTCTCTCTCTCTCTCTCTCTCTCTCTCTCTCTCTCTCTCTCTCTCTCTCTCTCTCTCTCTCTCTCTCTCTCTCTCTCTCTCTCTCTCTCTCCACTTCTGCTCCATCATGTTTACAGTGTTTTATATTTCTCGTTTCCACCCTTCAACATTGTTTCTGTCTTCACCCTTTCTCCACATCCCTCTCTATGATGTCATCAGCACAAAGGCGGGTCAACCCTGCGGAGAGCGTGCGTGTCACGCGCCCCCCCACTCATTCTGCTGTGTGGGGAGGATGAGGAGGCTGGAGCTCAGGGAGTATGTGTGACCCCCCCCTCCCTCCACTCACACACACACACACACATAGACACAATTCAAAGGACAGGTCAATTCGGTAAAGATTATGAGAGGAATATCTAATACACTCATGCATAATTCATTCACCCGGCCATACTGTAAATATACACGTAATCTCACTGATTACATTTAGATGTAGCATGTATATACACTTCATATCGCACTTTCACTTGATTGCTGCCAACACACACTAACATTGATACACTGCTGTGTGCCCTACGTGGGGATTCTCTGGTCACATTATGAATAATGAGTGATTTCATGCTGTACGCAATACTGCATAACTGGTAGTGAGCATGCGTTTGCATGAAAGGGTGTGTGTGTGCTATGTTCGAGAGCGAGACTGAAGACGTGTTTTAAAACCTAGTTGAGCTGTATTGCTGATTACCGCTGTCACAGAACCCAGAACAAAACTGACGTTAGCTGAGCTAACAACAAAAGTTAACTGTGCAAAAGTACATAGCATGCACAAAAAAGTATTTCATTATTTACAAAGTTATGCATTTATTTATAATGCACATTTAATGTTTTTTGAGGTTCATATTTTGCATTCATATTAATTATACTGCTCGGCATTCTGGGATTTTTGCAAAGAATACATGCAGTAGCTAATAAGTTGTCTTGTAAAACACCTTCATCTCAGGACATGAACAAGTTTATGAATGCTGTGTCATCTATTCAGCTCACTAGGTTTTGAAATTAAACAAGATGATGTGTGATGCAATACTCAGTTTAGCTTTGCTGTTTACATGTTTAGCCAAAGATGGCTGTTTCATGGTCTGTTACTGTTGCTGTTGCTCTGAGACATATTTATTTAGTAACTGATGATTCTGACTGATCCTGAGTCTTGCTTCTTTTGACAGAGTGCTGCTTTTACTGCTTTCAGCCTGCTCCTTATATAACAATCCTGTTTTCCCACAAACCTCAAGGTTTCCCAGGTTATTAGTGCACTGATTTGCATCTTTCTCTTTCCTTTCTTCATTAGCCCAGGGAAAAGGGTCGCATGCGATTTCACCGACTGCAGAATGTGCAGATCGCCTTAGACTTCCTTAAGCAGAGACAGGTATGGACACCTTTATATTTATGTACACAAATACAGCAATGTAAGCTTTGTATTGTTGACCTCTTTGTATATGTTGACCTTATTATCTGTAGTTGTTGTAGCCCCAGACATAATGCGGTGCAAAATAGAAAAGAAAAACATGAGATTGTGAGACTGGTAGAGACAGCTGTGTCTTCAGTCTTGTTGTGTATCAGTCCTCAAGGCTTTGAGATCACATGACCCGCAGCAATGTTTTCTGCCCCATACAAGCCTGTCTAATATCCTGTTTCCTGTCACTTTAGCCTAGGGTCCTTAAACCAAACAAACTGACAAACAGCACCCGTCTCCCACAGAACAGCACATTGCTGCTGACATGCGAGGACAACACAAACCAAAGCTGCCCTGAAATTACATTAAAGCCCCCAATTGTTTAACTCTTTCAGTCCATGAACAATGTTAAATGTTTGTCAGTTTAGATCAATTAGTGGCAAGGAAACTTACAACAGCTGCAAAGGCCTTCACATTTTTTGCATATGTAATTTCTAAACCCCTTGTGTTGCTAAATGAAATGGCTAAAATAATTTTAGGCGGACATAGAAGATAGAAGCTTTAGATAGACTTTAAATCAGTTCATTGTTTTCCACTAAAAAAGTCTTTTGTGCTTCATTATAGGTCAAATTGGTAAATATACGTAATGATGACATCACAGACGGGAACCCGAAACTGACGTTGGGTCTGATCTGGACCATCATCTTGCACTTCCAGGTAGGTTCACCTTTAGTTTTAGTCTCAGAGCTAATATCCCCCTGTCATGGCCTGTTTGAATGTGTGGTTCTCAGCACAGCATGTCAGAGATAAATGTGAGTCTTTATAATGCTAATTGCTGCTATTAACCGACCTTTCCTGTCCACAACTGTCATTTTGGGCAAGGGCAAATGAGAGAGAAAGCAAGGATGAAAAGATAAATATCGAAGGTTATTTTGAAATGACCTTATTTTCTGTACTTATGGGTCAGGCTAGAGAGAAGCTGTGTGTCTCTGTCCTTTTTAGCTTGTTTGTAGGGTCTGTTCATCCACTGTTAGAGAAATTGAAGCATCCCATTTGTAAAAGTAGTTTAAAATAGGTAATAGTTCAGTAATAAAACAGTTTTTTACTCTTTAATAGGCTGTTTGAAATAGCTTAATGCACACTATTTGTTTTGCAGTAGTTAAGTATCTGTTGCATACAAATAAATACTTATACATACATACTTCATACTTCAAAAATAGTAGTAAAGTAGCATGCCATCCTGAACATATTTACAAAGTCTCATCAGCAGTGAAAAAATGTGATTTGAAAAAATGAACCCCAATGGGAACTGGGATTTAGTAATGTAATAAAGAAGAGAAGTACAGGCATTTATCAGACAGACATTACATTTTACTGATTATTTATATATTAATATTATATTATATTATAATTGTAAATAAAAACCTTAATAATACATTATTCTAAAGATTACAGGCTGATTAAATATTTATGATGTACTTCACTCCACACTGATGTAACACTTCCCAGAATTGTCCAGCAGGGGGCACAGTGATTATTACCAGAGCATGACATCACAAGGTGACACAGGGAGCTGGTTGCCAAGGAGATAGTATGAATATGAAAGCATCTTCAATCAGCATGATACAGCAGAAAAGAGTGGAGGAGGCAGAGGGCTCATAAAGATATAAAATGAGATCAGAAACCACTGGTTTCTCTCACAGTGCTAGAATCTGATGTCTAACTCATCCACTTCTAACAGTGATTAGAGAAGAGAGAGTCAGGATAAATGAGAGGATTTGATCAGACTAGAGCAGAGCACTGACATCCAAATCAGTGCTGTAAGTACATGTTGCATCTCTGGAATGGAAACTAAAAACATCCTAATTATCAAAGACAGACAATTGAAAGAATATAAGGGTTATGAGTAGATTAAGTGACTACTTATGTACTTGCTTTTATGGCTAAGCTATGGAGTTTGATTTCATTTTTTGTTGATAAAATGTTTTTGTGTTAAATAATACATGTATATGTTGTTATATGCATGTGGCAGATGCTTTTATCCAAAGTGACTCCCTAGAAATCAAACCCACAACCTTTGTGCTGCTAATGCAATGATTTACAAGTTGAGCTGCAGGGACACATAATAACAAAATTGTAATTATAAAATAAATAGTTCTTGTCCTTAACACTGATTGGTTTATACAGAACTCCAGCAATGCTGAAATTGAAAATGTGAACATTTAGTTTTTATCGTAAAAAGCAACTATTTTATATAAGTAATAAGTCTCATAAGGCTGCTTGTTATTGCTTGAAAAACAGTGAAAGTGAAACACCAGTAGTTAATGCAACAATACTGCATGTTGTTGTTGGCAAAGTATGTAAAATCTTCTGTAGCTGATCATTGTAAGATTAGCTTTAAAATATAAGAACATGAACCTCCAAAGCAGCCAAAAGTTAGTATAGCGTTATATACTGTATCATTAATCATTCAGGTTTGTCATTAGGAGTTAGTGGTTGCTGTTTTTCTGCCAGAGACGTAAAGCTCTTAAAAGCACTCCCTATGTGCCATTTTACCCATCCAAAGAGACGCTAACAACCTCCCCCACACCCAATCTGGGACATTTGCCTCTGTTTTGAAAGCACAGCTGTAATTTAGGCTAACTGCAGCCTTTCTGAATAGTGTTTTGGATATCCTCATATTGACCTGGTGTATTTTCGTCTGAGATTAGGATCCTGAGGGAGAATACTAATCAGACTCTAGCGTGCCAGCTGTCTCCGTCACACAAAGACCTGATCTGATTGGCTGTTGCTGATGTTAGTCAGATGAAAAGGTGTGGCTCTGGGTTGGCAGGAATGTTTGGCATGGATTGCAGTGGGCTGAAATCTTATGCTCTCCGTCTGCAGAAAAAGCTGATCACTATGTTCTGGTCTCTGTCTGTCTGTAAACCGAAATCGTTCTCGGTTACAGTATAAGAGGGATAATAAATAGGCTGATGTGGTCTCGGTTGTATTACAGTTCTGATGATTTATTTCATCAGTTAATTCATCAGCAGCCCATGCAATCACATTTGTGTATAATGTATTGGGTCACATGACCAAATTCCATCATAGTGCTGTAGATGTTGTGTGGGAGTTTTAATAGTCATGGTATCCTTGTGTTGCAAACAGGGTCTTCCACTGCTCTCTGTTCACACCAGTCTGTAACAAATCTGTTCATTTAGACGTATTGATTTTAGGCTCCAGATGGCTTGTTTAATGTATATGCAGGTGTAGCACACGGCAGCTTTAAAAAAAATTAAACACGACAGGTGCAGAAATAGATTATCAATTGAAGGCCATTGAATTGGTGCGCTTGAGTGTGTGTGTGTGTGTGTGTGCGCGTTGTGTGTTGTGCTCTGAGCTCACCAGGCATCAGAGCAACAGCGGGAGAGGGAGGGAGGGATGAGCACATGGATAGGAGGAGAGAGAGAGAGAGAGAGAGAGAGAGAGGGAGGAGGAAGCTAAAGCAGCAGTAGAGTATTCAGCGAGGCTGCAGCAGACTCGAGATAAAGCTCTTTTTTTCCGCCAGCGAGAGCAGAGCAGCTACCCAGCAACTGAGAGAGGACACCGGCAACCTGTTATTACCGGAGCCCCCGGCTTTCTCTGTCACCGGCAGGCCTGTCGTGCAACAGCACGCAAACGGAGGCGCGTTTGCTTTCAGTCTTAGGATCTCTGAATTTCTGTGCCTTGCAGGCACACATGTAAGTCACACGTTTGTGTTCGTACCCAATGGTTGTGTAAAGAGGAGCACCGTGTCAATCGGATCAATTCTGCCATGCTTGACTGATGGAGCTCTTTCCAACAGCAAGGAGACGGTTTTAGGATAGCAGTGCAGCTTCAGGTGGGGGAGGACTTCTGGATTTCTCTCTTCTTTCTTTTTCTCATCCAGCCATAGTTCAACCACCCAGCCCTGCCCTTTCCTGTCCTGGCGGCGGTCTAATTAGATTCCACACCCAGAAAAATCGGCATCATCAGGGAGCGGCACCTTGTCAGCTATCACTCTTTTTTCCTGGTACATACACTGTAAAGAAGATGGGACTGAAACCGTGACTGTCGGATATACGTGACTGGACTATGTGCTTAACAGTGTCTGTAAGCAACGGTGTCAGCAGGGGAAAGTAGTTACTGAATTGCAGGTCCTTACTGACAACAGTTTCTGTCCTGTATGTTGATTCAGATGTGCTGGCGTCAGGACATGGGATGCCCGTTCCCGTAGCAGCAGATGAGATGCTTAGTATCTAGCCCCTCCCGTCCTTCCTCGTCAATGTCTGGAAACTTGTTTTAATGGAGCATGCATACACAGGAGCTGCATACTTTACACTAATAGCCACAGGTGTGATGCCAAGATTAAACATCACCTGACTCCAGCTGTTCATGATTAGGGAACAAAAGACACTAAGCTCTGTGACTAAATTCTGGATGAGCCAGAGGATTTCTTGACTGTGCACTGTTGTCCATTAGCAGCTGATCTGAGATCTGTTATACAGCTGTACCATAAACAAATTCCCGAAGGACTGCTACAACTTCTATGCATTACTGCCCTAACTGATGTTTGGAGCCCTATGGAGTGCATTTATTAATAATGTATGCTGAAAATATTTGGAGAGGCGTGTATGTCTTATGGTACACACAGAGGAATACACATTTCTGGTTTGTGGGCTTATGCAAGATGAGGATTACCCACTTTCATTTGGCAAATTGGCAGCGATGTGTCCTGACTGAGAAATATTGAGTGTGCGTATGTGCCGAGCCTGTCTGCATTGCAGTTCTGTCTTGGTTCTTACCATGAGGATTGTCAGCAGCGTGTTGGTGGGTCTTAAGTATCATGACAAATGACCTGCTATTCAACATGGGCTAGATCCTTTACTTTTTATTGTAATCAGCATTGCACCAGCTTTGCATCGTCAGAGAGTGAACGTCGAACGTTTTACTGTAGGATTTGAATATTTCATAAAGTACAATAAACTATATGCAGCATCATGTCTTAGTAGACTATATGAAGTTTGCTTCAGTGTTAAGGGCTGTTGATTGCAAAATTTAAAAAAAGGAGGAATAAAAAAAGAGAAATAACTGCAATTCACACCTGTAAAACCAAAACATGCAGTCTTGGAAGAATCTTAACCAAACCCTTTCTTCACCCGACTGCTTCTGTTATCATAGTTATATCTTCTTGTCTACATTTTCAGTACGAATGAATCACTAACCTTAAATTTATATAACCTCAGGTTGACTGTTCTTTGCGTCTCAGTCTGTTTTTTCTTTTTTTAACTTGTATTAAACATGGGGAGCTCTTTTGGTTGTGTGAAACAACCCAGGGATTCTGGGCCGGGTGGTGCTGCACCACTATCACCCAAGAAAAGACTCAGATTTAAGCGAAAACGAAAGGCCAAACATAAGGTAAAAGGTGGGAAGAGGGAGGCCAAAATAAGCTGTGTCTTTGAAGAAATTGGAAGTGTTGAACTTACTGACCAATCTTTGTCAAGAGCCCCCAAATCAATTTCTGGGCAACAAGTTACAAACGGACACACCCACCAATGTAGTCCTGGTCCCTGGTATGGCCCCAATATTTGGAAGCACAGGGACATTGCGGGGCAGCAAGGTGGCCATTTTATCTCCAGACCCGAGTCCAGCGTGGATGGGTACTGTTCGTCAGTTTCATGTAAAAGGGCTCCGTGATGAACCTCAAGCTCATTCGGAGAAAGTTAACACAACGCCAGGAGGAGGCCGAGTCTGCAAGGTACGGGAGCGAGTACAGGGGATTTTAGAGAGACCGTGTCTTTTACAGTCTAAACATGATGACGTGGAAACAGAAGAGGAAGGGGAGAAAGTTCATGGACGAAGTGAAATGTTTGAAGAATCAGAGAAAAAGGGAGTGGTTCACATTCGAGAATTTGGGGGACAACTTTGTGTGGTCCGCACTGTCTATCCAAAGGACTATGGGTCGCCTGTTTGGCACAACCAAGAACCTGAGGTCCATTTTGAACCCCTAGATACATCTCCTGTTACAGGGGGTGTCCACCAAGTGTCTACAAGTCAAGGACGACCACCCGGGAAGAAAGACAATTCCAAACCAGCAACAGCTGCAGCTGTAACAAAGAAAGGGAAAGACTTCCTTTTGGACAACACTTCTCAACTGACTGAGGGCTTTGGACCGCCATTGCAAGACCCTCAGTCTTCAGGTTATGCTAGCGACGTGCCTCTTACCTCGCCCGAGGCTGGTGGAGCAATTCAGACTGACTGGGGAAGCTCCTCTGATGTTCTTGATTCTTCTGTGCTTGAAAGTCCCATCTCTCCACAAGAGACACCAGCTCAGCCTCC
Source organism: Beaufortia kweichowensis (assembly GCA_019155185.1). Taxonomy (NCBI): domain Eukaryota; kingdom Metazoa; phylum Chordata; class Actinopteri; order Cypriniformes; family Gastromyzontidae; genus Beaufortia; species Beaufortia kweichowensis. Next base: position 5,663,920 of record CM032809.1, read on the forward strand.
CACCCAGGTCAGACTTTCTCTCTCTGTATGTCTAAAGGTCTTTCATGTGGCTTTGGTAGAGAGGTAAAAGCAGACAGGGAATGTCTATTCCTTTATATGTATTTCCATTAATGTTTCTACTATGTGAGTTTTTTCCCCATCCAATCAGCTGATTGTACAACAAAGCATCTCCAGATCTTTCCTGACCATGTCCCGGGAGCCTAATCTCTACCGGCCAGACCATTTCTCTCTGTCTCCTTCCTTATTTTCCGCATTTCTCATTATTTTCATTCTCTCACACCACCCACTTTCTTTCCTGTCAGTCTCGACGCTCTCTACCAGAGCGGAGCTGCTTGGTGCTGCTGAAGATGTGATCGCTTGTGACGTTCACAGACACATTGTCAGCTGTTCTCTCTCCCTCTCTCTCTCTTTGCACCATTCTTCTGCATGTGTTGCTTGCCCTCCCCTTCCTGTCGCTCTACCTGCACCTTTAAGGACTAATAGCTGCTGGAGGTTATTGGGAAAAGAGACGTTTTGTTGCTGTACAGGAATTTTCCTGTATTCTGTATGTGCTCAGGTCAGGATTCTGTGTGTATGCTATTTCAGGGTTGTCTACCTGGTCAGGTTATTTATTATGCTGCCGGCGTGCCAGAAATACGAGACTTGAAATGTAGCATCAATGTGGAAACATGCCAGCATGCACACACCCAGAAATACACATCAAAGAGTCGATGGATGAATGGGCTCTGTGATCTCTCCCACTGGAGCAGAAAACCGTATGCTAGGGAGTCGAGCACAGTGTGTGCCAGATGCAGCCATGACATCATATCTGTGTTTCCCATATATAAATATAGATGAATGTGATATGCACATTAACCCATGAAATGTCACTTGAATGTTATTTCCCGATTCAATTTAATATTTCATAGTTGATTTTTATTGTAATCATGACAGACTGTATATTGATGGAATGATCTAAGACTTAAGAATAAATATTTGACAGATTTTATAACAATAAACTATAAATATTATATAAATAATATATACTTAATATTTAAATAAACAATACATATTTTAAAAATAAATAAAATTAAAAATTAAAAAAAAATAATATCTTAAAAATATATATATAGTTTGTATAGTGAATTTTATGTGCATGCTCAATATATGCAGTGACCATTATCAGTTTAATCAGGCCTCAAGCAGACTTCCTCGGGGGAAATGCTTGCTTTCTTTATTTCTCTTGTTTGTTAAGTTTTCTCAAGTTTTCTTTGTACCTACATTACTCAAGAGTGCATGTTTGGTTGTGTATGTATGCGTGTTCATCTGATGATAATATGCTCAGTGTTAACTGTGATGTAAGGAGACTATTTGAGGACTGCAGGATGCAGCACACCGCCAAGCATTACTGTCTTGACTCTAATGCACAAACTCAATGATCCATGCTTTGATGGAAATACCGCTGTGGCACAGTATGATCTGCTTATTGTATTTACTGTATTCAGAATAGACAGCATGTCTGCAAACCCATACTTGCTCTTCTGCCTTGAATGATTTGACTCTGTCTTGCCTAGAGAACATGATACAGTGTTTGGGTGAGTTTTTCTGGCTAAGGCTAGTTGATTGGACTAGTGTTAGAAACCTGTCTGTCTTTATCTTCTAAGCACATTTAGTGTAAGAGGCTCAGGCTGGGATAGAGATGGTTCTTTTTCTGTATATGACCAATTTGGACCTACTTTAGAGCTGCGTTGTTCTGACTGTAGAGCTTTTTGTGTTCATTCCAAGTGTTTCTTTATTTGCTCGAAAAGAAAGGGAGGGCAGGGTTTGGAAGAGCAATGTGTGTGAGCAATGACAAAGGAATACAGATTAGAGACTGGCACAGACATATACTGCAAATACTCTTTGTCACAAGTAAGAGGAAAAGGATAAGTGAAGGGTTTGTGGCCTAGCTGTGAGTCATCCTTAACAGATAAATATATATGCCGTTTTGTTTTCTCTTTTTGGAAAAATTTAGCTTATCAGAATTTTCTTCCATGATATGCTACATATGATGAGAATGTCTCTGACTAGCAATAGCAAGTCATCAATAGTAAAAAACACAGACTGTGAAACTAAAGGCTCTTGGCTATTTAGATAATAAAGCTATTGGCTATTTATGTAGGAAATACCAAGAAATGTCAAACCAACAGTTAAACCATTAAATAATGTCTGGTCTTATTCTTTAGATCTCAGAGATCTATGTAAGCGGTGAGTCAGGTGACCTCACGGCGAAAGAGAAACTGTTAATATGGAGTCAACAGGCCACAGAGGGCTATCCTGGTCTGCGCTGCACCAATTTCTCCTCCAGCTGGAGCGATGGACGCTTATTCAACGCCCTTTTGCACAGATACAGGTACATACACATAAACACGTATACGTACAGTGAATGAAATAATGAATACACAGTTAAGACATCAGCACTTATAGGTCTGATGCCACTGTATTTTTATTTTTTTTCAGGCCGGACCTGATTGACATGGATACGGTCGCACGACAGAGTAACCGTGAAAACTTAGAACAGGCCTTTGAGATTGCCGAGTCGTTAGGGGTAACACGACTTCTAGATTCTGAAGGTAACATTGCCGTCTTGCCTGTTTCGTTTCGATTTCTTACAGCAAATCTTTATTGTTAGCTAAACTTCCATTCTCTTGGATATTAGTGTCTGTCACTTTTTAAATGTGTTTATTATCTCTCTACATCAGATGTAGATGTGCCATCGCCAGACGAGAAATCAGTCATCACATACGTCTCTTCAATCTACGATGCTTTCCCCAAGATCCCAGAGGGTGGAGAAGGCATTTCAGCACATGTATGTTGACCATTCACACACTTTTTTTGTTTGACATTACATATTAAAAGCGTGGGGCTTATGGCATGAGATGCCTAAAAAGCAGTGATGTTCTTTATGTTCTTTATCTTTTTTCTCACGTTCGTTTTGTTGTTTAGGACGTTGATCAGCGATGGGCCGAGTACCAGTCTGGCTTTTCTTCTCTGCTACAGTGGACCAGGCAACACACGGCCCTCATGGCCAACAGGAGCTTCCCCCACAATCCTGTGGAACTTAAGGTGATGAGAATAATAAATGAGTAACAATTTGTATAAAAAGGGATGTGGCTGAAGTCATCCTAGACAGCATCCCTGTGGATTTTTGTGACAAATTTGGAATTTGGATTTTAAGCAGAAACTGAGCATCCCACATACTGTAAATAGCAGAGTTTGATGTTAGGTTATAATCATAAAAATATTGCATAAAAGTATCATATTTTAATCATACTAAATAACGTATGAATCTATTTTTGAGTACTGAATGATTTTTTTAAAGTTTGTTTAAAATCAGCATCACTTTGTCTGCCATTATGAATACATTCATTTTTTTTCTTGCTGAGCTCATTGCAGTGCATTAAATTGTGTGATTTCTTAAAAAAAAAAACAAGATAATCTTAAACAAGGCTTTGCGTTGAGAGAGAATCTATGATGCCTTGCTGTTCTGCCTCCGTAGACACCTCATTAGCTTTTGGACCAGAACAAACGTGACCGAAAGTGTGGAAATATCAAGAGCTTCCTACATGACAAAAGCAAATGCTAATCACTTTTTAATGTGATCTTACTTGGCTGTTTACCAGAGGTCTTCTTTCCCCCCAGGCACTTTACAATGAATACGTCCACTTCAAGGAAACAGAGATCCCTGCCAAGGAGGGAGAGAAGACCCATATCGAGCACATCTACAAGCTTTTGGAGGTGAGAGAGAGTCTGCTACGAAAATAAAAAGTCAGTGAGACAGAGAGATTGAGCTTGACCTTGATTCTGCGGCTAAATGCGGGCTACACCGTTCACAAGAGGCACAGCGGAGCTGCTCGTGAACAGATTCAGGCTAATGTAAAACCATGTGGGAGGGGTGAAATAATATAAGTATAATGGGAACACATATGCGCATAAACAGAAACAAGCTTGAAATGCTTATTTTGTGTTAAGAAGATCAATGTTTGTGCATTTTGTGTAGGCATGGATAGAGTTTGGGCGTATCAAGCTTCCCCAAGGGCTACACCCCAACGACCTGGAGGAGGAATGGGGAAAACTGATCCTGGAGATGCTGGAGAGAGAGAAGGCAATGAGACCTGCTGTGGAGAGGTTAGTGACTACACGTCTGGATGATGTCTGCATCGTTTTATCGGCATTTGATGTGTATCTGTATGTAACCCTGTCATTGTGGATGTTCTGTTAGGTTGGAGTTACTCCTGCAAATGGCCAATAAGATCCAGAACATGGCTCTTGATTGTGAAGAGAAACTCACATTGGCCAAAAATACTCTGCAGGCTGTAAGTAGATATTCATCTCAACATGACACTCACCCATCTCGCAAATTTCAGTAGTACATTAATAAGCCTTTGAGATATATAACACACACAAATATTGGATTTCAATAAGTTCTTTTACTTTTTACTTATTAAATACTTTTTAATATATAATTTGCAATATGTGACTTTTACCCCAGCATCTCTGTTTAAAACATACAATTGCAGGTTGTTTTACATGTACTTAGGTAAAGTAAACTATACTTATGTGTGTCGTCAAATGACATCAAACTGACGTATTCAGTCAATTTTATTCATTTAATTTATTTGTAAAGCACATTACAACTGCACAAGCAGACCAAAATGATGTAAAAGAACAATAAAACACACAAATGCAATACAACACAAAACTCTAGACCAAGTTTAAAACTATTAATTGTTGTGGCTGCCCTAAAATTTAAATATATATATATGTGTGTGTGTGTGTGTTTACAAAGCTTGTAGCAATGCGTTCTGGGATTGCTTTTTTAGTATGATGTGATAAATGATGCCTTTAAATGCTATCTGAGCTAGTGTTTTAAAGAAGACGTGATGGGCCTGAGATCAACCTGTTTACCAAACAGATATATTTGTGTTATTGTAGATAATTGAATTGAATTTTTCTTCTTTCCTTCCACAGGACGTGTCTCAGCTGGAGAATGGGCAGCCAGTGAGATGTGAGAATGAAATGGGGATATATCTGCAGGACTGCGAAGGTCTGGTCAGACAGCTTCAACTTGACCTGCAGGTCCTCAGGGATGAGAAATACTACCAAGTTGAACAGCTGGCATTCAGGTAATAGATAAACAAGTGGAAACTGCAGGTTGAAAGTAGGCTGAAGATCAGCAGTGAATGTTTGCTTTTTGTCTTGCAGGGTATCATGTCTGCAGGAGGAGCTGGTCTCCCTACGTCTGCAGTGTGCCAGTGTGTACAGGAGGGGCCATTTCACCACTGGAGGTCTGCTGGGAGAGCACACTGGTCAGAAGGGGTCTGCAGGAGGTCTGGCCACACTGGGAGCACAGACGCTGCTGGGGGCAGCGGGTGCCGTGGCATCCCTGCTCAGACGTCCCATGTCTCGCGCAGACCTGGTCGCCATGTCGTCGTCAGAGGACGAAGGAAGTCTGCGCTTCATCTACGAGCTGTTGGGCTGGGTGGAGGAGACGCAGGATCTGCTGGAGCGGGCTGAGTGGGGTTCAGACCTCCCTTCTGTGGAACAGCACCTGCAGGATCATAATATCATTCACACGGCGGTGGAGGATCTTCTGAATAGCCTCAAAGAGGCTCGAAAATATGAGGTATTTGTTGTTGTGCCTTCGATATTATTTATAGATTGGCAAAAATCCTCATCTTTTAATTGTTTTTTTTCTCTCCCCCAGTCAAGGGTCTCACCCAATTTACGTAGCAGTTACTCTGAAACTCTGTCTAAGCTGGAGAACCAGTATTGCAAACTGCTGGTGAGTTTTTGTTCTTTTGGAGTATATATGTGAATATATTATGGTTTATTAGACTCTGTATTATGGGTATCAGTGCTCCCTAATCTCATCAGGGTGTGACGGAGCGTGTCTCCTTACAAAAGCAGACAGAAAAGCTTAAGAGTGCTAAACAACACCTGTTCTTGACAAAACACACACACACCTCCTTAATTTAACCAAATCTCTTCTTCATCAAAACAAGCGATTGTTCATAACACAAGCGAGTGGACCTGAGGGGCCAATTCACCATGGTTTCTTACCACGGGGAAAGCATCGGGCTGAGCATTTGACTGCGACTGTGTCATATGGCCGGCGTTATGAATGCGTTTTGTGTTGTCGCAGGAACATTCGTCATGGCGACTACGTTGCTTAGAGAGCCTTCGAGCTTTTGTGTCCCACTGCACAGAGGAGCTGATCTGGCTCAATGAGACGGAGGAGGAGGAGCTGGCCTTCGACTGGAGCGATAGCAACACCAACATGGCTGCCAAAAAAGAGCAATATGCTGTAAGGCTGAATCTATTGTACATTGAATTTAAGATTCAGAAGAGGTTCAGACCCTCATAAAAAGTGTTTTTATTTTATAATATATATGAGGGATAATGTACAGCCAGCCCATTCCAGAATAGAGGAAGACCTTTATTCGTAGTGGAGGGTCATGGTTTGCCACATGAGTAAACTTGATTTTATTTGCATACATTATGAATAAAAATAAAAATATTTTAGCTTTACACACTAGACAAACATGCAATTTGGTTAAATCATATGTAATAATCTAACATATATTATTAATTAGGCAATTAATTCATGTGTAAGTAAGGTTTTTCAAGGATGATTTGAATCAGAATCATGTATTCCACAGCGGCTTGTGATAATATATAATAGTATATTCAAAGTAATATATTTTAGCTATGTATGTTGGTTGCATAGTTTTAAAATGATTGCAGTATTGTATTCATATAAACATTTTCATTCCCTATTTGCTTTCATTTTTTTCTATCCTCTCTCAGGAAATGAGGTCAGAGCTGGAGGAGAAACAGGAAGTGATGCGCGAGCTCCAGGAGACAGCTGACCACCTGCGTCAAGAGAACCATCCAGCCAAACAAACAGTCGAGGTGAGCTGTTAATCAAACTTCCATTAACAAACTCTGTAATTTGTTTCATTTCATTTCAAATAAAAGTTTAAGGGCACATAATTATTTACTGTCATGTTGTTATGTTCTTCCAAACCCATTTGCTTGGAAATAACATGAGAGTAAGGGTTTCTGCAGAGAATCAGATGAAGAAATAAATGATTGAATCTTCCCGACCTACAGTATTGTTCTCTCCAAACGCAGGCCTACAGTGCCGCGCTGCAGACGCAGTGGCAGTGGGTAAAAGAGCTCTGCGTATGTGTGGAGCAACATCTCAAGGACAACACTGCCTACTTCCAGGTGCAGAGTCAAGCTGAGCCTTTTCTGTTTCTGTCTTTCCTGCATTTCAAAATGCGTTTTTAATGGCACATTTGTGTTTTACAGTTCACGAGTGATGCACGCGAGTGTGAAAGCTATCTTCGCCAGCTTCAGGACACCATTAAGAGACAGTACACCTGTGATAAAAATAGCAGACTCGGCAGATTAGAAGACCTGCTGCAGGACTCAATGGTGGGCCAGGCTTTTGGATCCTTATTTCCTTTCAGTAAAAAATAATTAAAGCAATTTTAAATTAAATGCTGTAGTGTAATGCATACAGTTTAGGAATTTGTATACGAGTGTACGAGTATACAACAGATGGCATCAAGAGAGAGGGGTTGCTCAGGGTGGGCAGAGCATCGGGTATATCTTCCATGGCCATATGGAGAAGATCTGGCACATGTTTTGTGCTGAAATTTAGCATAGACATAAATGCAAAATTAAAAAAATAAAAATTAGACAAATGCAAAATGGAACCTCTAAAACTAATATTGAGGTTATTGCATCTGTTTGTCTCATTTATCTCATTGTATCTAGCGCACGATATGAATTAAGCATTTGATTGACATCTTCAGCATCCTTATTTAAAAAAAAAAAAAAAAGCACAGTAACAATATTATTTATATTACCTTATTAATCTTTAGATTTTTTTTGCTATAATTTTGCAAGCATTTCTGTGTTGAGCTTTAACGCCATCCTGTACAAACCACACATTATATTCATACAGAGAGCACAATAATATTAGCTGCTTTTGATTTCCAAAGCCACAGCTAATGAATCTCTCATGAGCTTTTCATGGCAGTGTCATGCTCTCGTGTAAGATACCAAAACAGCTCATTAATGAAAGCTAAGCAAATAATAACCCAAGGAAAAATATCAGTCATGGCTAAAGCATTTTGAAAGTCAATAATCTGCTAAAGAATATTTATTGTCATGGTAGCACAGTTCAGTTAATGTTCATTTGACATTTAGTATGAAAAATTGTTAATAATGGAGGAAATGCAATTATGAAGATGTAGCGGAGGCTCAATTGCGAACCATAAAAATGGATAATAATTCTGACTGTGAAATCTGATTGGATAAGTAGCATTTAAAGCACCTTACATTAGCGGTATATACCAGTATATACAAGAACAATATACCAGTATCGACAATTTCAGTGATATGTGTGTCAATACTATAATATATAATTTAACATTCAGTATTAGAAAACTTCAACATCATTTCAGCAACATTTTGCATCAACCCACCTGATGTATGCTATCATGATTTTACTACAAAAAAGACCCATTAACACCAAGGACAATCATTTAAAAAATGTTTAAAGATGTTTGACATTTGTCAAACAGACCCTGTCTGTGAAAACTACTCTTTAATTAAATTACAAGCAAGCAACAAAGTTTGACCTGTAAACCATCAAAGTTTTTCAACTATAAATATCATGATTTCAGTCTTTAAAATCAATGTCATTACTCAGTCAATATTAAAGATATCAAGGCTTTATTGTTACAGAATGATTTTATGTGGAAAATGGTAAATCACAAAACAATTACTTCAGCTGGATTTTCACAGACAAGGTCACATATATTTATTGTTTTTGGTGTGAATGGTTCTCGGATATTAATTGGTTTATGGTTTTCCATGTAAACATTTTTGATGTTCTTTGTTTGTCTTTTAATCAGGAGGAGAAGGAACAGCTGATTAAATATCGCAGTACAGTGGCCAGCCTCGTAGGCCGGGCCAAGTCTGTGGTTCAGCTCGGCCCTCGCAGCGCTGATAGTAATCTGGGCACCACCACCACGCTCATTCGTGCCATCTGTGACTACCGGCAAATAGAGGTATATGACACTCCAGATATCTTATCACAACCTACTCGCTTTGCCTTTCCTTATCACATCACAACCCTGCATTGATCCCTCTTAAAAACTGATCGAAGATCACATTGATCTGAGATTTGAAGCTGCTTAGAATCACTGTGAATTGAGAAAAAGCGCTACACAAATAAAATTGAATAACAAGTGTGATCCTAAATCAGTTTTTCAGAGCTTTGAGTTCATTGGTTCCTTTAGTTTCTTCACTCAGGGCATCAGTGAAATTCTCACGCTCTGTTTCAAAACCTACTGAGCTGTCTTGATACCTTTACTTTCAACAAATGATATCACCCTAAATAAAATACAGCTTGAGATGCTATCACAGGCAAAAACATCAGCCACTACATAAATAGCAATGCGGTCTGGATACGCTCACAATGTTTTGGAATATAGCTTTATAGATAGCAGGTCCAAGCCTTTGATCACGTTTGAAATATTATTTATTACCTAAATAAAAAAGATGGATTTTTATCAGTGATGAGAGAGACTAGCCACGCATACCCAGAGATCATCTGTACTTATTTAGTTATTATTTGCCCTGGAGCAGCTTTAACATATAAGACATAAAACACACATCTGCAATACTTGACATCTCTTCAGATGAAATAAGATGCTGCCATTTATTGAATTTCCATTTTGTATGTAGAATATTCATAAACGCACCCAATCATACTTCAAGCTGTGGCCCCAATACTTTTCTTTGATCTTGATCATATTATCTCAGCCAGGCGAGGTGTAATAAATGGCCAAAATAATCTCTTTCTCCCTCCTTACTCCCCCTCCTGTCCTTTTTCTCTGTCCTGCCCCATTCTCTGTTTCCTTTATCCCTTCGTTTAACCCTTTTTTCTCTCTCCGTTCCCCTCCTTCTCCCTTCCTCTGTATATGTGTCTGCGGGGATGGGCAAGGCCAACTCTCAGGTACTATTGCCGCCCGTTCTTCTCCTGTGACCTTTGCTCTCTGGCCTGGCCCTGCACACGAGGGACCTCTGCTTCACCTTAGGCATCCCATATACTGTTTATTGCTCATTCTGGTTATGCGGTACCTGTTGAGTTTTTTTGGAGAAATTGATTAGCCATTTCTGCCTGTTACAATAGATAATTATATAAACACAGGAAATAAAGTTTTTTCGAACTTGCTTTTGAAAAAATAATTTGTTGTATTTTGTTATTTATAATAACAGTAATCATTTATAATTAAGAAGTGTATATTACTTTTTAAGAAAAATATTTCTTGAGATTATAATTGTTGGAACTTGACACTTAAAAACCATAAATAAGAGCTTAAATGAAAATGTAGTGCATAACAGGAATGGCAATAATGTAAAATAATATCATCTAATATGTATAAAGGTGTTGTTCTCTCAAATCAATTAACAATAATCAAGAATAATATTTTAGTTCCAATATGTGCTCACATATATGAGTCAGGCAGCAAGATTATGGGTAACCAGCACCACAATGGGTGAATGTTGCATGTTTCTACACAGTTTTATTTGTATTGTATTTATCTATCACTAGCAGGTGACTATATTTTCACTAGTAGGACTAGAGACTTTTACACAAACAATTTAGGATCATAATGTGCTCTGTGCAAGTGATAGGCTGTAAGAGAAAGTGCTTTTACATCTTTCTTAATTTTTAATTTGCTTGAATGATTCAATGCTTATGGTTTTATTTTGCCTTAAGGTTATGAATGGCCTTCAGCTTAAGTTAACCAGGGCAAATGTAGTTATACTTTAACATTGAATTTAAGATGATTTCATTGAAAATTATATTTTTTGCCATGTGAGTTGGTATTATATGATTCATATTACACATAATTCAACTCGTATGAAGGCCATTAGCATTAACATTTTATTCCTCATCATTTGGTTGATATTTCATAACATTTGACTTTTTGATCAACATTGACCATAATGTCTTTTTGCTTATAGTTGGTCAAAACCTCTCTCCCTTACCCTCTCTATCCATCCCTCTTTTACAGATCACCATCAGTAAAGGAGAGGAGTGTGTATTGGAGGATAACTCTCAAAGGACTAAGTGGAAGGTCATCAGTCCAACAGGAAATGAGGCCATGGTGCCGTCTGTGTGTTTCACTATCCCTCCACCCAACCAGGAGGCCATTGACACTGCCAGCAGGTAAAGCACACACAGGCTTTGATTGTCAACATCGACAGGCTTCGGTTGAGTTTTTAAGACATTCATAACATCCCAGCAACCATTTAGCAACATCCTAACAACCGTAATAGCAACTACTGTTGTGGCAGCGAGTGATGAAAAGTTTAATGAAAACATTTATTTTTTTCTTACAAAAGCACATGTAAATTGTGCATAATAAGATTTTGACACTGTTTTATTTGTTGTTTTTGTCTCTGTGTAGAATGGAGCAGATGTATCAGAACGTCATGTCTCTGTGGCACCAGCTACATGTTAACATGAAGAGCGTCGTCTCCTTGCACTACCTGCAGAAAGACATACAAAATATTTCCTCTTGGAGCTTAGACAAAGTTAGTAACACAAAGCTAAATCAATTTTCAATCATTCTCTTGTTGGAATGCTTTTAAAGGAGAATATTAATCATATCTTTCTTCTTCTACTGTAGATGCGCTTGCAGGCTCCAGCAGAGAGACAGCAGGCTTTAGACAACCTGGACACCCACCTTTCCGATTTCCTGACAGAAAGTCACGAGAGCTCACTTTTCACGCCGGTTGAACGGCATGAGCTGGAGAAAGAAGCTGAAAACTGCCGTGAACACTGTCAAGCGCTGTTGGTGTCCTTGGAGACGGGTAAGATGATGCTTGCATATGTATTAGTTACATGCTGTGGAGCCATATGAAGTAATGCCGAGTGTGTTTTTTATGTCTTTCAGTGGAGAAGGACGAGTCGGTTTCTCGTGCGTATCTCTCAGAGCTGCAGAACATCAAGTCGCACCTGGAGGATGCGGAGAGAAGACTGATGCGTGGCATACAGACTCCACAAACCAGCGGTTTATCAGGAGATGTGGTGGACAGTACTGTTCACATAGCTGAGCAAGAGGTGAGCAATGATTTGTACAACTGCTCCCTCTACTGGTCAGGAACATCAATAACTGTTTGGGACTAAAAGTTTTTTGTATGAGTCAAACAGTTGTGTTAATTACTGTTTCCACGATTTTAAGCATGATTTTCTTCTAATGTTGTTGCAGAAGCTACAGCAGGATCTGAAAGGTCTTCAGTCAGATTTAGGTGAGGTGTCTCGTCGCTGTGTGACGTTCTTCGAGGAGAAACCCAGCTCTTCTAGCGTGCCCGTTCTGCGCTCAGAGCTCAACCTGGCCGTGGAACACATCGAGAAACTCAACTCGCTCTCTTCTGTTTATCTGCACAAGTCAGTACTTTCAGTTCACGTACACTTCAGCTGTAGTTACTCATCTGTCGGTGTTATTTAGCTTTAAAAACGAGCACAATCTCAGTGTTCTGTTTCTCTGTCAGATTGAAGACGGTGGATGTGCTGATGAAAAGCCTGCAGGCTGCTGAAAGTCAAGTGAGAAAGTATGAGAGTCGACTGAGTGAAGAGGATATCGTGCCTGCGGATACCACTGCGATTCAGGCCTTGGGAGAGCAGTTAAAGGTGAGACACACGTTGCAATTTATAACTTAAAAATAAAAAGAGGTTAAAAATAGGTTAAAAAAAAACATGACCTTATTTGTCAAACTCTTGCAGAAATGGCATTCAGAGCTTCAAGAGCAGGATCACATCTTCCAGACTTTGACTTCAGAGGTCCAGCGGGCTAAAGAGGCTGGAAATCAGCTCAGCCAGCTGCACCCAGATCGCAGCCCTGAACTGGACCGTTACCAGGAGAAAGCACAACAGCTCGCTGAGAGGTGGAATGGAGTACGCAGACAGATGGAGACACGGTGAGTTATTTATATGTCAGACAAAAGACTTTTGACGTATATGGTATTCGGTTCAAATTGTAAGCTGAAACTAAATGGCCCGCAGGCAAGCGGATCTGGAGATGCTGGGCTCAGTGTTGCAGCAGTATAGAGAAGGGCATGACTCTCTCATCCGCTGGATAGAAGAGACCACAGAGAAGCAGGAAAACACGCAGCCCGAGCAGACGGACAGCAGAGCTCTGTCCGAACAGCTCGCACAGCAAACGGTGAGAATGAGGATGGAGTAGGGTTGCAGAATATTGAAGAAAAATGCTATAACATGCTAAATACTGCATTATGCAATATGTGATATGTTTGTATAAAAGTTAAAAAGTTGTAAAATGGATGGATGGATGGATGGACAGATAGGCAAAACATATAGCAGATATAACAAAACAAGAAATTTAGTCATAGTTACGGCACTAAATAAAGGTACAAAATAAATAGAATATGGTTTTAGGATCCAGTATATTAAACCAAAATGACTCTGATCTGTTATTCTGCAGGCTTTGGTGGTTGAGATCGAACAGAACCAGACCAAACTAGATGAGTGTCAGACAAACTCTAAACATTACTCCTCTGCTGTCAAGGTAAACTCTCTGTTAAGTCTTTGCTACTGAGTATGTTTAAACAGTTTCCTTATACTTCTGTTCACACACCATCTCCCTGTCTGTATCAGGACTATGAACTCCAGCTTATGACATTCAGAGCTTTTGTGGAATCAACCCAGAAGTCGCCTGTGAAAAGGAGGAGGATGCACTCTTCATCGGATGTGATAACCCAGGAGGTAAATAATGACTGATGAAACAATGCACAGTGATATACTTGACTCCCTATGCTTTAATCCCATTTTTCTCCTGTTCTCCAGTTTATGGATCTACGCACACGCTACACAGCTCTGGTAACGCTGACAACACAACATGTCAAGTACATTAGTGATGCTCTACGGCGACTGGAGGAGGAAGAGGTGTGTTATCAGACATTTCTATCTCTTCTACTTTAAGCCTTTAAGTACGTGCTTTTAAAAGACAATGTGAGGTTTGTCAGATAAATGTAAATGTCTTTTGTATTACAGAAAGAAGTAGAGGAGGAGAGGCAGGCGCGGGTCGGGCAGGTCTCGGAGCTGCTCGGCTGGGTGACGGGTCTGCAGGATCGAGCGGGAAGATCTACAGAACCATCACTTGCTGCACAGCAGGTAGGTATAGGTAGATGGGTAAATAGATAGACAATAGTGTAGTGGATTGTATGTGTGAATTAGCATTGAAAATACTGTATCTGTCTCGCTTCTAGGCCATTAGTGAGCAGTTGGCATCTAAAAAAGAGGATGTTGCTGAAGCTATGAGGAGCACACAAGTCTTCCTAATGTCAAGACAGGCCAGCAAGTGAGTCTGCTTCATACAAAAATAAAAAATCTTCTTAAAAAATAGTTTAAATACTGTAGTGCATTTTTGTGTATAGCTCTATATCTGGAGTGATCATTTACAGGTTAAGAATGTCTTTCTATTATACTTTCTATATTTTTGCAATAGAAATTGTGAAATGCTATGGACAGAAGTAACCAAAAACATGCTACATGAATACAAATAATCATAATTAATATTTTTGCTGTCGTTATTGCTTCACTTTAATTCCAAGTGTGTACACTATGATGTAAAAAGATCAAACATTTTTAACAAGACATAAAATGAAACATTGCTATATTGCTAAATGATTTTATAACTGTACCGTTTGGAGGCACGCCTTGTACCTTAAGAACCACATCCACTTCTAAGGACAAGTAAATGATAAATATACATAAACTCACACATACAGTATACAGTACAGTTATTAATGCAGTTCATGTGTCCTCAGGTTGTCTGCAGAAGAGCGTGCTCAGGTGGCGTCCCAGCTGGATGAGCTGACGGCAACCTACGGTCAACTGTGTGACAGCTCTGCTGCCCAATTACAACAGCTGGAGCAACAGCTGGCCAAAGAAGAAGAGCGCAAGGTAAAGTTAATGAAAGACGCGAAGAGTTACAGCAGTGTTAAACTCTGCCAAGGCGAGCTTCAACAGCAAAGTGCTTCAAACTAAGTATATTGCTTAAAATCAGGGGTTACAAACTACAGTCCTAGAGGGTTACTGTCCTCGACTTGCTGGTTCAGGTGTGTTTGGCTAAACTTACAGGACAGTGTCTCTCCAAGACTGCATTTTGAGTCCTGTGCTTTATATAAATGGTCTTCGTTATGATTAAGTCTGGTCAGTGTGCTAGACAAATGCTACAGCAATGTGTGTGTGTGTGAGCTAGTGCGAATCACTTTTGTGTTGCCTGTCACGTGTGGTTTAACATCCATCACCATCCTCATAAACCTCACAGATGTTTAAGTTAACAGTTAACTAATTAATAGCATGGTGTGAAATCTCAATCATTTCCATTTTGCCATCATGCCTGATGTCATGTCACCCACATCATCATTATTTGTCATATTAATCAAACACATTTGCTTAAATGCAACTCATTGATTCATCAGAGTAGAACAGACGAGCAGCTTTTTGCCATCAAAAAAACTTACTTTAGTGTCCGTAGAAGCCGCTTTTTGCATTGTAGTTTTGCTTTTTTAGTCACAAAACATTGGGTTTCATTATAAAAAGTTTCCATTTTCACACCATAGACATACACATTTTCACATGTAGACATTACTATGTGCCTTAATATGATTACATCCACATGTTTTGTTGACATATGCGGCCCCAGGCATCATTGTATAGAGCTGTAGATTCATACATCATTCATACATCAGTTTAGTGGTTACTGTGTGAACAATGGTGTGTTTGAATGCGTGAAAGTTAAAGATATAATCAGGACGGATTTATCAAAGAGTGATGGACAATAGATTTTCTAGGGATTGGTATAGACTGAAAACAGCTATGCAAACCTCCACCTCACTGTTTGAGCATGGTGTGTCCAGGTCACAGCTAAATGTTTGTGTGTATGTGTGTGTGTGACACTGTCTGTAATACTGTAATTCTTTGTGAAACTTAATCAGCATTTTGCTTCACAATCACTAACAGCTGCCGGGAGCCAATTTGAGACTTGGAATTTAGAGTAAGACACTGGTCAGATTATTTAGTTCAGTTAAGATCTTTACTACTAATAGGTAAGTTTTTAATATGTTTTGAAACAAAAATTAGAGAGGTGAGACAGGTATGTAAATACTATAGTTAGTAGATGTTAGCTAGTCAGTCCCGGGCAGCATTTCAGGCAACTGGAGTGTGGCATGCAGATCGCTAACATCCGGCTTCTCACCTTATTGCGTCTCAATCTGCCGAACCCTCGGCCTGTCACTGTGTGTGCGTCTGAGGACCACTCCACGGTAAGTCGTGCTTGCTTTCTCTCTTATCGTTGCTTGCTTTCTGTCTGACCTAGCTTTTTTCAAAATATTTTCTTGTTGTTTTTGCATGTTTGGAAAGTTTGACACACTGAAGTGCTATTAGAATCTTGCATGTTACCCTTTTGTAGAATTTTTTTTTTTACTTGCAGTTATTGTTTATTAATTTAATTTGGCAATCATGAACTATTTTAATAAATTGTAGCATCAAGATTATGATAAATTCTTCTTTTCATTTAATCCTACTATTCCTGCTGTGGTGGTGGGCATTTATTTCTATTTTTACTTTCAATTAAAATACACTGCAAAGTTAAATTAGGTCAGTTTTTTAATTTCATTTCACAGGGCCAAGAAATCATCGCTGGAATAATTGACCTTGGAACCATGAAAGTGGAACCAGTTTTCCAGGCTGCTCAGCTTGGCCTCATAGACCAGGACACCTGTCATGTACTGCTGGAGGCACAGCTTATCATGGGTGGTCTATTCCAGCTTGACACCCGTGATATCCTCACCTTAGAGAAGGCTCTTTCCAGTGGTTTAATTGATAAACATACCTGCCAATCACTGGTTGAATTAGAGACTGCACTATTTCATGTCAACAAGTTTGCTGAAAGTCAAGTATTACCTGTAGCAGCTGCTATTGAAGAAGGTGTCATAACAGAGCTGGTGGGGCTTCGTATACTTGAGCTGCAGGCAGCCACTGGCAGTCTAAAGTTTTCTGGAGAACTGGTCAGTTTGGATAATGCAAGGCAGAAAGGATTGCTATCCGCCACTCTTTTCGACAAATTGCAGTCCTGTCTTAACCGACGAGAACTTATTGATCCTAACACAGCAGAAAAGCTAAGTCTGGTTGAGTTTCAGCTGCGATGTGTTATCAATCAGGAGACGGGGCTGCGCTTGTTTCCAGTTAAACAGAAACCAGGAGGAACTGTCTGTTTATGCTCTGGCCGAAAAGTAGGAATATTCCATGCTGTTCAAGAAGGGCTCATTGACCGTCATGTCACGATTCGACTTCTGGAGGCTCAGTTGTTTGCAGGAGGGATCACTGACCCCCGCTCAGGACACAGATTGACTGTGAACGAAGCTGTGCGGCACGGCATGATGGACCAGGATCTAGCCTGCACCCTTATTGTACGACAGCTACAGGCAGGAGGAATAATAGATCCAGTCAGCAGGGAGCGTGTACAGTTAGATGAAGCCATACAAAGAGACCTTATCTCTCCTCGCATTGCCTTGCGTGTGCTTGAGTCTCTCCAGTGTTTTAAAGCAATACTGTGGCCAGAATCAGGTGAGATGCTTCCAGTAAGTGAGGCATTGCAGCAAGATGTTGTGAACAGAGATCTTATCCGGAAAGCTCTAAGCAAACGTCATTCTGTTGGTGCAGTATACCTACCTGAGAATAGACAGGTGGTTCCTTTGAATAAAGCTGGGGAGGTACTAAAGCCACAGGCAGTGGATATCCTAAAACAGACTCAGGTTCCAGATGTTCTTCCACTTTTGAATATGAATCAATTGAATTTAGGCTCCACCTCCTCTACATTATCACCTGCTTCGCATCCAGACATCCATTATGACATTTCGATCACAGAGGAAAGCCAGTCAAAAGAGCAGGAGCAAAACCACATTCTTACTCACTTGATGACCCAGAGCTACATTGATGCTCACTCAGGAGAAAGACTTGTTATACTCCAACCAGAATTGGTAGAATTACTTCATGAAAACGTTCAAACCACAAGCTTTGTAAGACCAGTTACACAGGTAAACTCAGGAAGTGTTAGAGTTAGAGGAAGCAAAAGAGCTGTGGTCATGGTAAAAGAAGATTTGAAAGAAAAAGTTACATTACCTGAGGAGATTAAAGAACTCAAGGTTGAAAAAGATGAAGCTGTCGGCATGAACACAGACATGGAAGAGACTGTAAGAAGAGTAGAGAAAGACGTTGCACCATTGACCGCCACAGACAAAGCCTTTAAAAAGTCTTTACATGAAGAGAAAGGGCAAGAGAAAGTTCAGTTGTCAGGAAGTTATGACAAACCCAAGATCAAGAAAGATGAAATTTACAGCAAGATTACTGAAGTGGAGGAGACAGTTGAAAAAGTAGAGGAAGATATTGCACCCTTGACAGATATAGATAGAAGGGACTGGCAAGAAAAGGTTTTGTCATCAGGAAAATATCAAGAACCCAAAATAAAAGAACCCAAAATGACCAACACAAACACTTATGTTGAGAAGTCTATAGAACAAGATAAGGCTCTTCCACACCTCACAAGCACAGACACAGCCTTTATAGACTCTTCATATAAAAAGGACTGGCAAGAGAAAGTTCTGTCAGCAGAGGAAAGTGAGGAAACCAAGCATAAAACAGAGGACATTGCCTACAGAAATACTGATATAGGTAATAATGAAAGTCAGAAAAGTTTTAGGAAAGAATGGTGAAATGGCTGAGATGCTAAAAAGAACAGAGAAAGAGCTTGCAGGCGTGTCAGGCACAGACCAAATAGTGTCCTCAACTAAAGCAGTTCGGCAAGAGATGGTTCTGTCATCCAAGCAATATGAGGAACCCAGTATTATTAAGGTTAAAACTGCATTTAAGAACACTGAGGGGGGAGAGACTGTAGAAAAAGCAGAAAAAGATATAGCACCTTTGACATGCACAGACAGAAAAGTGTCTAGCAAGACTACCATTGTAGGGAAGTCTGCAGAAAGAGAAAAGAAAGTTTTGCTGAGCACAGAAAGTGCTTTAATAGAACCTTCACATAACGTAGACTACCAAAAGAAAGTTATGTTGACAGGAGAATATGAGGAACCCAAAAATAAAATGGAAAAAGCTTTTAGGAAGATGATTGATATGGCAGGTACTGTTGAAAGAGCAGAGGAAGATCTTCCTCTCTTTGAAAGCACAGACATTGTCTTAGACCCTTCACATAAAGTTGAAGTTCTGCCATCAGGCGAATATGAAGAACAGAATAATAAAGAAGAGGAAATTTCCAGGAAGGACACACAATTAAAAGAGACTATAGAAAGAGCAGAAGAAGATCTTGCAGTTAACACAGGCAGAGACTTTATGGAGTCTTCAACTGAAGCAGTTTGGCATAAGAATGTTCTGTCATTGGGAAAATATGAAGAACCGAAGAGTATTAAAGATGAAGTTGCCTGTAAGACCATAGATAAGAAAGAGAAGACAAAAAGAGAAGAGGAAGATCTTGTAGCCTTGACAGGCACAGACGGAGCTTTAACTGAGCCTTCCCATAAAGAGTATAAGGTACAAATACAGTCATTGGGAGAATATGAAGAACCCAAGATTAAAAACAATGAATCTACTGGCAAGAACCCTGATACAGGGGAGTTTATATCTTTTCCTTTACTAAATGAATCAGAAAATAAAGAAAGTCTGAAGATGGAGCAACCAGAGAAAAGTGAAAACATTATTAAGATGACTGATCAACAATCATTTGAAATGGATGAAAGCAGTGCACATACTTCACTCCATGACATTGTAAAATTAGGACAGTATGACCCATCAGAAATAAAGACTTTATCAGTAGAATCCAGTGATGATGTAAAGCTTGAGTATATGGCTATGGAACTGCAAGATGGTGGACTTATAACTATAGGTGACCAAAAAGTGCTCTTGAACGAGGCAGTGACACAGGGTTTGCTTCCAAGGCACACTGCTGTTAAGCTTATGGCAAAAGCTGGTCTTTTTGGTGGCTTCCTTGATGTTCAGGAGTGCAAGTTACTTACTGTTGAAGATGTGGTGCAAGAAGGTCTGTTAGATGAGGACTTGATAACATGTGTGCTTCATTCAGAAAAGATGTTATCCGGCGTGGTAGATGTGGATCATGGTCGGCTCTGCTCTATAAGAGATGCTGCTGATGCAGGCCTGTTGGACTCTGATACAGCAGCTCGTCTTCTTGAAGCCCAGGTGGTGTCAGGGGGAATAGTTGACTTGCGAAGGGACAAAAAGGTATCGGTTACCCTTGCGGCCAACCTTGGGTTGATTGAGGAGAGTAGGAAAGAGGAACTTCTTGCACTAGAAAAGTCATGCCGGGGGAAATGTTCAGATCCAAATGCAAAGCACACCAAGTTGGCACTGCAGCTTCAGATGAACGGAGTGGTGGACCCTAAAACCAAAACAGTTGTGTCTCTAGAAGAAGCCCTTCAGAAAGGTATAATTGGACAGGATGAGGCTGAGCAGATTTTATGTCAGCAGGTTGCAGAAGGTGGCATTGTGCATCATGGCTCAGGTGTTCGCCTCCAAGTTGTAGATGCACTAGACCAAGGTCTTATCAGTCACACAGTAGCTCCAAAATTAGAGGAACTTGAAAAAGCTTTAAATGGTCACGAGCAACTATGTTTGAATCCTAATGCTACACTTCTCCAGGCATCTGTAGGCTCCATTTATGATGATGCATCAAAAACTAGGCTTACTTTGACCAAAGCTGTTTCCAAAGGAGTCATAGATGACCAAACGGCAAGGAAAGCTATGACCTCACCCTCTGTGAAAAGTGGTTTGTTAGACCCCCAAAACATTCAAATTGTGCCTTACTCTAAGATGATAAGTCAGGGTAAAATAGACATTGAGACAGGAAAGAGGTTCCTTGAAGTGAGACCTTTCAGGGGTGTTCAAAATCAACAAACTAATGAAATGATGACACTACCACAGGCAATTAAAACAGGGCGAGTGGATCCTATACCAGCACTCAGAGTACTGCAGAGTCAAGCAGATACAGGTGGTATTATTGACATTGACAGTGCAGAGCGTTTGCCTCTTCCAGATGCTGTCAATAAAGGCTTTGTTGATGAAGCAATGGCTAAATGCATTGCTTCAAATCAGATCTTGAAAGGGGGATTGCTTGATCCAGCCACTGGACATAGAGTCTCCAACATTACTGAGGCAATTAAACAAGGGCTTATTTCTAGAGAAATGGCTGCAGAGATTCATGATAGTGTTGGACATGTAGATGAAGGCGGGAGGAAATCAGTCTCCTCAAAAAATGGGACATCTTTTACTGTTCTTCAGGTGGATTCAGGTCAGGGTAGTCCTAATGAAAGATCAACTGAGATAAATGTAAAGAGTACACCGTTACCATCTCTGACAGAGGATGAAATTGAAAGTTCTGATCTTTTGAAAAAAGAAGGGCTTGAAATGACTTCAAATGTTGACATTTCTGAGCACTCTTCTGATTCTCAAAGCAAAGAGCAAATGCTTGACGTAGGCTTAACACATGAAACGGTGATGCAGAAGAGCACTGACACATCATTAGAGATCCTGACAGAATTTGCATTGAAAGCAGAAAAAAGGCTTCAGCAGGCCATTGGAGAAATAAAGCCACCAAAATCCAAAGATGTCAAATCAGTTCATCAAGGCCAAAGTCCTGAACAGTTTCCACAGGTTTCTGAGATCAAATGGCAAGAGGAGGCTTATAACAACTCTGCACCTTCACCAGAACACACCAAAAAAATAGAGCCCCAGAAAGCAAATGAAATAACTATCTCTGAAACCATTTTGTCAGGCACCACAGAAGACGTAAACAAGAAACAAACCCCACATGCAGACCACACAAAAAAAGACCAAGAGATCCAAGTGCAGACATTAAACGAAAGTGCCATCTCACGTGCCATTTTGTCAGAGACCACCGATAAGTTACATGACAAGGAACAAACCGCTTTTACAGAGCAAGTAGAAGTGGATAGTTTTAAGGTAAAAGAACCTCAATCAGGCTGTCAAATAGAGGAATACAAAGACAGCCGGGAGACTAGGTTGGACTTATGTGCTTCCACTCCCACAGTGGCAGTAAAAGTACCAGGAAAGAAAAAAGGCAGAGGAAAAAATAACAAGCGAGCTAAAGTTGAAAATGAAAGTGAAATGAAGCAAGTTTCAGTTACTTCTGAGGATTGTCAAATTGTAAGTTCTCATTTAGAAAATACTGAGGTTAGTGAACTGAATGCTCTTACCACTGGTCAAAAGAAAGAAAATGAAGGTAGAGAAGTGAAGAAGGAGATTAGAGAAGAGTTGTCAGTGACACCCCAAACAAATGTGCCAGCGAGCGATAAGAATGATGGCAAAGCTTTAGAACTTGAGATTGCTAGAACTGCTAATGAAACAGAAACCACCAATCAACAGTCAGATCATCTGCAGTATAATGTAATTAATGCCGGACAAAAAGAAAAGAGTAAAATTCAGCACAGAGCCACAACATCTCAACAAGAAGCTACTGATACTTCCAAAGATCTTGTCACTGAACAGGAAAAGAAAAAGAAGAAGAAACATAAAAGTAAGAAAGCCAAGCAAGTGGTTGAAGCAGAAGGAATGGGAGAAAGGGATGATAGTACTGAGAAAGTGCAGAAGACGGTGATTCATGAGGTTCCATCTCAAATCAATCAATCCAAGGAGAACGAAAATGAAAGGGAAGAGAACGTCAGCCAGGCAATGGCACAGAAAGAAGTACTTTTGATGAAGGCTAAAGAAAGCATATTAAGGAAGGTGTTTGAGCGAGGAGTCAGCGAAAAACAAGCTGCTGAAGAATTACAAGCAATGCGGCAGGTGGCTAGTAGTGGAGAACTACACAGGTCGCCCATTGTAGAAACGAAAATCCCTAAGCCTCCTCAAAGTAAGGATAAACTACACAAGGTAGGGCAAGAAATAAAGGATGAAAGCTCAGTGGCAGTGATGACAGAGCAACGGGAATGTTCAACAGTTCAAGAAGCTCAACATGACAGTCATACAAACAGAGAATTAGGTGGTGATGAGAAAAATCTGCATATTTCATCTAGTAACACCTCTGAAATTATGAACATAAACCAGCAAAGTCTGATTCCAGTAAAAAACTTGGATAGGAAAGTAAATAATACAAAAGCAGAAGAAAGAACTGAGCCCGTTTATACAGAAGATGGGAAGTTGGTCAATTCAGCCATTGTGTCTAACATGTCATCAGACACTTCAGTGACTGACAGTCATGAAGATGTAAAATCAATATCCTGCGAAAGTGTCCCTGACATCCCAATCACAAAAGAATCGGAAAAGCTTTTGTTGAGAGAGGTGTGTACTTCTTTGCAAACTTCCAAAGCATCAATTGACAAAGAAAGCAATGAGCCTCAGCCAGCCAGAGATGATTATAAAGCCACATTTGAACCTTCTATCCAAGAATCTAATATATCTAGACCTTCCCTTATTGAGGAGATCCCAGAGTTTGATACAAAAGAGAAAGAAGTGGAAAGGTATGCAGAGGGTTTAGTGGAAGAACAGTTTGAAGAAATACAAACTGAAACTAAAGAAATAAACAGGGATTCTACAAAGTCCAGCAAGGTAAGAAGAAGTTTTGAACATTTTCTTTAAGTTTCATGTTTTGTTTTTGAGAAATAATATTTCTTTCTTCTTTTTCTAGTCCTCACTAGCTCGCCAAGAGTGCTTAGAACATGATCAGCAGATTGTGACCCTGCTGTCCATGGTGAGACACATCGAAGTCCGTCTTAAACAGCAGCAGCAACAGTCTGTTGGTCGGAGTCTCATCGCACTTGATGACATAATCAAACAGACTGAGGTAAAAGCTTGTTGTATAACATGAAATCTTTGACAGGTTGAACACAATAACAATAATTTTCATTTGATTCTCTATTTAGATTCTTTGTCTGGAAATTAGTGACTTGGAACCAGAGTTGCACAAGGAGACTGACGCAGCCAAGAATCTCCTGAAGTCTAACCCTCAGGACGTCCCACCTCAGTTGCTTACGGCCCTGGAGAAAGATGAGCGAAGCTTATCTCGAGCATATAGTGCAGCCAAAGATCTCGCCCAGAATACTTTGCAGGGGTTGCAGGTGCAGCGAGATAAACAAAAAGTAAGAACAAATCTTAAAAAATGAGTGTTTGTGTAGTGTTTCTTCAAATCAGTTTCTTTAACCTGTTAACTGTTAGCATTCCACAGGTGCAACACTAAAGTTATTTCCTTATTCACTTTAATATTACATAGTTGAATTCTAATCCAATCATGACAAACTATATATTGATTGAAAGACTCGAGAATAAATATTTGACAAACTTTCATAACAATAAACATAAACTAAAACACATTTTATAAAAAATGGAATTTAAAAAAATTGTAGTTCGGATAGTGCATTTTCATGTGTATGCTCAATATGTGAAGTGACATTTATCAGGTTAAATAATATTTGTTATATTTGGATATTCTTGAAGGAATCTGTAAGTAATCAGCTGAGCTCTTTGGACGAGCAAGTCGACAACCTTCTCAGTTGGCTCAAGCAGACTGAGACTCAAATGGAGGAAGAAACAGGGGAAGACGAGCAGACAGCAAGAGATAAAAGCATTTCTGATAAGATCATTCGCAAGCAGCAGTTGTGCACGGTAAAACATAAACAGTGACAATATATTAGTTGCTTAATTACTCAGTTACACTGAGTTCTAATGTTTTTCAGGAGTTACAGAATGCCCTCACAGCCCGATCTAATGAAGTCAGCACTGTGGCGTTCAATGTTCAGGTGTTTATCTCTGAGCATGCTCAGGACCTGCTGCCTGATCAGAGCAGGCATCTCCTCGGACACCTGGACCAGCTACAGAGAGTCTTCCATCAGGCTGTTGGTCACACTCACGCCAGAGCAGCGGCGCTGTCAGTCCAGCTGATGAGAGAGAATGAACAGAAAGAAAAAGAAGAGAAACTGGAGAAAGAGAAACAAACTGCAAGGGATAGAGAGGTTTGCACAGAGATGAATCATTGCTTGTGCTGCCATGTTAAAAACAGAAAGAATATTCGGTTTTGCTTCTAACCTTGGCAATACTAAAGCAAAGTATAATTCACAAATATTAAGGAAAGCAAACACTATAATAAATAAAAATGAAAAAATCTACTCACACATACATGCAGTACGAAGTAGCTTGAATGCTTCAATTGCAAACTCTAAATAATCGTCACATGCATGGAAAAATACGCTTTTGCAGTGCTGATTATCTTTTATTCTAAAATTGCTTGCGAACTTTATTTTGCCACCTGCTTATGAGAGAACATAACGCGTGTGTATTAACCTGTCTGCCTTGCTCTTACAGATCACCAGAGAAGACACATTTGGGAAAGATTTAAAAGTAGCATCACTGTGCTTGTTTCTTTTTCCTGTCTTTTGAGAGAGAGGAAAATGTTAAACAGATATGTTTTGTTATTTGTCTAAGGTCTTCTGTTTGCTTTACTAGCCTGTTGAGAGAGTGTTGTGTTTGGATGCGTGTGGTGACTTTGGATACATCATGCTCAACAAGTGTATATTATTGAATTTTGTGTCAAATTCTGAGTTTGGGGGTTAAAAATGAAATCATAAAATGAACATTTATATTATAATTGATTCAATATTTTGATTATTCTTGCTTTTTTACCTTTTTTTTAATGGTTGGATGTAGGTTGTACAGCAGCAGAAGGCAGAATGCTCTCAAAAACTGGAGAATCTCACAATGTGGTTGGCTGGTGCTGCCAGCCTCCTGGCCAATCAGACAGCCCGAACTGAGTCTGATGATGTAAGCACGCTACAACAGAAGCAAAAAGAGCTTAAGGTAAGAGAAAGACACATCTGTCATACATGTGCAAGCCATATAACACATCTTACAACAAACCTCAATTTTTGGTTTATTCTGTTTACAGGAGGTGGAGAAGGACCTTCAGAGCAAAAGTGACTCATTGATGGAGACTATACGCTCAGTGGAGGAGTTTCTGGCTGAGCGGGGTGATAGTTTGAGTCCTGAAGAGAGGAATAAACTACAGGGAGCTCTATCACAAATGAAAGAACAGCACAACTCGCTTACAAACTCCATCCACTCCTCACTGGCTCACGTCGACACTGCTATTGTCACAACACTTCAGCAGAACACACAGAGAGTAAGAAGAGTTCATCTTTGTTTTATTTCTCAGGATTTTTAATTCTTTTAATAATGGTCATCTTTTGCTTCCGCTCAAGGCGAAAGCAGAGGAGCAGATGCAGGAGACGCAAGAAAAAATAGACACACTGTTCAGTGAGCTGTCATCACTGGACGAGTCAAAGAGAAGGTCACTTGGAGAGACCGTCACTGATTCTCCATCATCTGGACCTTCGGAGAATGCTATGAATTCTCACAGTGACATGCTTCAGGTCAGATTTATAAAGACATTTATTGATTTAGAATATGCCAAGCAATGTGTACAACTAGACAAAGTTTTATATCATCAAATTGCGATCGGTACCGATCCGATTCATAAAATGTGATTATCGTCCAATACAGATTTGCAGCGATTCATCAGACAATCCCTTATGCCCTAATTTTGTATTCAGTTTGGAAATTTTGATTCATTTTGATTTTCATCATTTTAAATTCCATCAGACTGAGCTGCAGCAGTTACAAGCTCAACAGGCTCACCTTCAGCAAGTGGCCCAATCTGTCCGCTCTCTCCTGGAGCAACCTGACTCCAGCGTGCCGCCAGAGGAAAAGCAGCGTCTGCGGGCCAAACTGGACCAGCTGCAGAGTCAGCATCAGGAGAAGCTGCAGAGCTGTCAGGACAGACTAAGACGGGCAGATGCCCTCACAGAAGAGCTTGCCAAGTTTGTACAGGAACACGGGAACCTGGGAACGTGGCTGGATCAGAGCGAACAAGAGCTACAGACACTCGGAGAAGGAGAAACGGATGCGAAGGGTCTGAAAGACAGGATGGCTGAGCACAAAAGGTATTATAATTTTGTGATGATGACACAGACAAAGAAAAGTTACCATACTGATACTTGAATCATCCTTCTGAAGTTGTGTTCTGTTTGTATTACAATTTAAGAAACATACAGTAATATGTTTCTTTGTGTTTTACAGCTGGCGGAGGATGTTATTTGTCATAAGGCAGATCTGCGCTTTGTGACCATCTCCGGCCAGAAGGTTCTGGACTCTGTGCAGGGAGCTCTGGAAAGGGCAGGCAGTACTGATCCGGCTCTGGAGGACACCAGGCAGCTAGTGAGTGAAAAGCTTCAGGATGCCACACAACGCTACAACTCATTAAACAACAAGGTGGGTGCAAAACGAAAGCCCTGTATATTTTGTCAATTTAAAATGGCATTCAACAAAAGGTAGTCAGACTCTTGAATTTTGTGTGTTCCTTTCTTTAGTCCTCAGAACTCGGCACACGTCTCTCAGGTCTCATGGAGCGATACCAGCAGCACCAAGAGGAGGTTGCTTCATTAGACTCATGGCTGAGCACTCAGGAGAAGAATCAGAGCATATTTAAACCCAGCGGAGAGCAAGGCGACACTCAGGCGATGCAGCGTGCGCTCGGTAGCGTACAGGTAAGATGATTAAGCAAAACTCATTGTATTAAATAGATAAGTAATGTGCAAATGGAAATGGTCACCCGAACACTATTAATGAACGTCGGTAATGTTTTTTACTAATCATGTTTTTCTCTTATGGGGTCTGTTTTCAGCTTCTACAGAATGAGTTGGCGGAACGTACAGTACAGCTTGAGAAGGTCAAGAGAACAGGCAAAGAGCTAGTCAACATTCAAGAGACCCCAACACTTAAAACAGCAGATATTAACAACACCACAGGTGATTTTATTATCTGTCTGCAAATAAACTCATCCTTTAAAATATTGTTTCAGAGCTAAATTATTACATGTGTGCCTGTGCAATACTTGTTTCTGACTGGTCAATAATAGCATTTGGTGTTAATGTATTTCCGTGACTGACTGTTTTGCAAAGTGCAACAATGCAAAAAAATGTAAAATAATAAAAAAATTCAAGCAAGATACATTTAGCAAAATGACCTAAGATATGAAGTTTTGTTTTATGAAAACAATTTAAGTGTAAATTAAGTGTAATTGTGCTTAAAACAAGATAAAATGTGTGCCTGCAGTGTAAGAAAAATAAACTTAAACTTAATTCAAGTTGAAAAAGTTTTACTGACCAGAATTATTTTATTTTAGATATTTATACTGGAAAACAAGAAATAATTTTTTAAAATATTTTTTTAATTTAATCTTTAATCTTTTTACATTTATTTATATTTTTTTGCGATTATAGCCATGTATTAAGTGGGATAATCCTGTGACATCATTCGTTACAGCTTTCACTGCAATATAAACCCCTTCAGGGTGATAAACCTATTTGTAGTATATTTTAATGTCACACTTGACTGTACATTATTTCTCATGTTTAAGGCTTTCTCATATTCGTTTCAGATGCCCTGGAGAAGCGCTTTGAAACTCTGTCCGATTCAGTGTCAGTAAGAGCCGAACAGCTCCAGACGGCTGTTGCCCAGTCAGTCAGTGTTCAGGAGGGGCTCAAAGCACTGTTGGCATGGCTGGATGGCCTGCCTTTATTTCCTGACCCAGTCCAGCCCACCACTCAAGCCGTTCAGGATGCTCTGACACAAAACCAGGTATTTTGTTATTGTTCTGTGGTCATTTTCATAAGCAAACATAATTGTATTTTTTTTCTAATAATCTTGAAAACAAAAAATTATTTTTCCCATAGAAAATCCGTCAGGAGCTGCTATCAAGGCAGGGTAGTGTAGATGCCACGTTTGACTCCGTATCTAAGCTGTTGAAGTCTGCAGATGCATCAACCACATCCGGCCTGCAGGGGGCACTACAGGACCTGACTCGCCGCTATACAGAAGCACAGACCAAGCAGGCCGAAAGAGAGACTGAGTTGCGAGCACTTTTGCCCAAGTTGGAGAGTTTTGAGCGTCAGAGCGCAGACCTCCGCAGCTTCACACAGAGTCGAGAAAGAGCTCTAACCCCAGCAGGCCAGCCAGACTGCTGTGTGGAGGACTACAGACAGACTGTAGAGGTCAGAGAATAGGATTTATGACCTGTTAAATATTGTCTGTTTGCCCAGTTTTCTAAGTCATAATTATGTTTTCATGTTGAAGGAGGTAAAATCAGAAATCGCCCAGGAGTCAAGTCAGTTAAAGTCATTTGTGGAGCTTGGTTCAGATCTGAGCCAATCTGGAATCCTCGCCAATGTCCAAAGTCTTCTTGACACAACCAAAGAGGTTTCTGAGGAGTTTGCACGCCTGGAAACCAATGCCAATGAGAGGTAAATGGAGGAAGCTGTGTAAACATTATCTAACACTTATCATCTTTCTTTCCAGACCATAAGTAGAGTCAGGGGAGTAAGCAAATATGTAATATTTGGGGAAACCAATGGAAATGTAAGACCTACATTTTATTTGACTATTAATTGAAATATTGAGGGAAACATGTCCCCTTTTAATGGTTACAGTCCCAAATCAAATAATGATGATTTTTCAAGCTGATTTCTATCATAAGCTATTCACAGGTTTACTCATAATTGACCGTATAACCTCTAAAAATTACAGCGCTCTAACTGATTTGATCTTTGACATGTGACAAATATGCCAGCATCATAATAACATGTCTCAAGCTTAAAAATAGCATCATGTTAACCTAATTTGACACTGTTTGTTTATTATGGAAAGCATTTTGCCAGATCTTTTCTTAAGTTGGCTCACTGAGGCTCCAGGCATTTCAGATGCCCCCCGAGAGGAATCAAACAGCAGTCAGTCATGTGTTTAAATCTGACTCCACATCTCCTGAAATACTTGTTAGTGAGAAGTGGGATTATTGTAATATAAACTGAACGTAAATAAAAGCATGTCAGGACATGACCTTCAACCCAAACTTGAGAGGCGTGCTGCCCACACGAGAGTCTGAAGTGGAGTCTGGCTCTGCAAAACGTCCCACACAAACCCCTGATCTATCACCATAGTCTTTAAATAGGCACCTCCTGTGTTGACTTTATTAATAGAAAGGATAATTTGCCAAACATGTGTGGTTGTGTTCGTTTACAGGAGATTTCAGCTGTAAACAAAATCTAATTTTCACCTAATTTTTCAGGGTTATTTTGTTTTACAGTTCTGTCACCAAACAGGGTGTAAAGTAGTGCTTGGATATGTTTAAAATTGTATTATATGATTAATTAATTTTCTGCTCATTTTCTATGAAGTTTTGCACAAATTATGTGCATGTCTAAATAGATTTCAGTAACATATGTTTACATTTTTTACATTGTTAAAAATTATTTTATAAATATTAAAGCCTAATTTTGTATTAGTGCAACTTCAAATCACTAAAATCACTAAAGTCTTCCTTCCGCTGAAAAAAATAGTCCCTAAATGACTGTGATTTGTGTTTATGTTGCTAATGCTGGTTGATTAGTGTGCTGCGCAGTGATTCACAGAATTGTTGGGTGAAGCGCTCATAGCTGTGCTTTACCTCGAATAAAGCACTATCGACCATTCCAAAACAAGTAGTGGCACTCACCGTTTTGGAAGAAAGTTGTAAAACACCAATTCACTTTTCACTGAAAATGCCATGCATTCATTTAATTTCTTTGTCCTTCACAGGTTCGCTCGCATTCAGAGCTGTGTACAGCAGCTGTCTGAGTTTCGCTCGTGCTCTGGCGCCCTCCTCAGGTGGCTGCAGGCAGTGCAAGAGCAGCTGCCATCCAAAGAGCCTAACCTCAACACAGAAAGCCTGCAGAGGAGAACACAACAGCTTAAAGTAGGGCTGAACTTCTAACTATTTACAGGCATCAAACACCAGTGTCTGTTTTAGTGCCGTGAGCTTTAATTAACATGTCTCGTTCTCCTCCCAGGATCTGCTCACAGAATGGGAAAGCCAAGGAAGCCAAGTTCAAGAGTTAAACAAGAGCAGTTCACAACTGGAGAGTCTGATCATTAGCATCACAGCCCCAAAGAACAAAGCCGGTGAGAACCGCCAATACTAGTGATTCTGCAATGATGTTACTTAGAAAATATTTGGTCCCAAATCACCACTTTAAGGGCCTCTACCAACCTCCAGGCTGCTTTTTCAAACCTATTCTTTTAGTTTGTGTTGGGTGATGATACCAAGTTTTTCAGTAGGTAAAAAGAATAAAGTATAAAATATGCTATTTTATATGTAGCATGTTATTCTCATTTATTTAAGTTGGTAAATATTTTATCTTAATACGGTTTAAAAAAATATATATGTATATATTAACAAAAACTTTAAAAATTTAATTGCAACAATATTCATTATATTAATATTAATAATTTAAGTTATAAGTAATAAGTTATTTATTGATGTAAATTATTCAAGTAAATGGTCAAAAATAAACATTTTACATTTTATAAAAAATATTATTATTAATAATTTAATAAAAAAGTAATAAAAACATAAGTTGAGTGAGTTTAACCTGTTAACTGTCACCGTTCCTCAGGAGGAACACCTATGCGTTATTTCCCTATCTACTTTAATATTTCTTAATTTAATTTTAATCTAATCATGACAAACTGAAAGGTACATCCCAAATTTTAAAAAGACTGAAAAATGTTTGAAAAAATATCCAATATCTAAAAAGTTTAGTGCATTTTCATGTGTATACTCAATTTCCGCGGTGACAGTTATCAGGTTAAACATTTCTTTTTTTAGTTACACAGCATCCAGCTAGAAAATTGGTACTAGAAAAACTTGTCATTCTGTACATGTATGTATTTTTGTTGTTTCTGAGTTTAGCGTCTTGTATGTTACGCAAGCATGTCTGTAAATTATTATTGTCTGAGCATGTTTGTGTGTTTCTCCCAGGTGTTCCTCAGCTCAATGGCTCCAGTCCCAGCAGTGTTAATGGCATTCACACCTGTAAAGGTGAGCGTCCTCCACACATTTAGCCAGTGAGCTGTGAAGCCTTTACATCACTGGAGAATTTTTCTAAACATCTTTCACATGCTTTTAGGTTCTCATTGAATCTCCTTCACGGCTTTTTTTCTCAGTCAACACTCCCTGTTTTACTTAACATTGCTTCTTGTCCTGTGCTGTTTGTTTGCTTTTAAGAGTATGTGCAGGTTGATGTCATCTGTCAGTCATCTGTCTGTGTGTATGTGACAAATTTGTTTTGTCATTTAGAATTGAAATGCTGAATCCTTAGCCTCTATCTATATTTGGCGTATAATTTTCTCTAATTTTCCTTGTCAACAATGGTCAGTAATAGAGGGTTACCCTGTTATTAGCACTCCAATTTGTGTCCAGCTTATGTTACTTCTAAGGTCTCCTAAGTATAAAAAATGCAAAGCTTGTAATTTGTAAGTTATGTTATGTTATGATGACAGACTTTTTGCCTACAGTGCACTGCCTCCAAAAAGAAAAAAATAGCACACCAAATTTGTATCCTATTCATGGAAATTCCCAGAAATCATATGCAGCCCAAAATGATGCAGTTTAATAAGTATTTGACCTGGTCATTGGTGTATTCTGACTTACATCAGCGTTTCTCATCTCTTACCCTCAGACTTGACAGAGATCCAGGTAGCAGTGGCAGATGTGAACAGCAAGTATGAACAGCTAGGCAGCGACTTGAGGGAGAAAAAATGTAGACAAGAAGCCTCGTTCGACCTGCGGCAGAAAGCCAGACAGGGCACTGAGGCTCTCATCCAGTGGCTGGGCCCTCGTGAGCAGAGTCTGACACAAGGGCAGACCGCCTCACCCTCCCGCCCAGAGGTGGTACGGGCTCGGGCTCAAGAGACCAAGGTAATTAAGGTTTATCATGTTGCTATAACTTTTCAAACTGCTTGCACGGATGAGATGTTGAAAATGATGGAAACAAGTATGGGTAATGCCTGTAATTTTCTTTGGCTTAAGTGTGGCTATCATTCTACTGTATGTAATTATATTGTCAATAAGATGACAAGCGGATATCTTTGTCTAGGCTTTGATGTCTGAGCTTGCTGAGCATTCTGGGAAAGTGGAGGATCTCAAGAACATCTTAAAACAGCTCATTACAGAAAACCCAGACTCTCCTGAAGCAGAGACATGGAAACGTCAGCTTGAAGACATTGGTCAGTAAACAAAGCAAAAAAGAATGCATAGTGTTTTTTAAATATATTTAGCTTAATGGATTTTTTCCCCACAGCAATTACTTTGTAAATGTTTAATGACTCAACACATAGAATAATACATTAATATTTTTTTTATTTTTTTGAGCAAACATCTTTTCATGCACATCACAGTGCTTCATTTAGTAAGCGTGCAGATGTCTGGCACACTTGGGTCGTCCTTGTGTATACTACCAAGAAATATGTTCCCTAATCCATATTGCTGTGTGTTCAGTATTATAATGTTCTGTGGTTCTTGCTAGGTTTAAAATAATGATTGAGAGTCACAATCAATCATGATACCCTAGAATTTTGTGTTGTCATGGTTTCTAAGACAGTAATGTTGAAAGCATCCATTCTGGTTTCTGAGACATTTCTTACACACGCCCACTGCTGTCCCCTCTAGACTCAAGGTGGAAGACAGCCAATCAGACGGCGGCACAAAGACAGACTGAACTGGAGGCGTGTGCTGATAGGCTGGGTAGTTTCGCATCAGCAGCCGGTCAGTTAGGTCCATGGCTGCGGGAGAAGGAGCTGATGATGAGTGTTCTGGGCCCACTGAGTATTGACCCCAACATGCTTAACACACAAAAACAGCAAGTGCAGGTAAAGTGGTTTACAAAAAATGTTATTTAGAATTAACCAGTCATTATGTTTAAACCCACCTTCTTTCTCCCCATCAGTTCATGCTACGTGAGTTCGAGACCCGACAACCCCAGTTTGATCAGCTGACACGGGCAGCGGAGGGAATCCTCTCCCAGTCTGCAGACGAGGATTCAGGAGATAGCAAAGACCTAGAGGAGGTGAAACGAGAGCTGGCAGATGTTACGCGGCAGTGGGAAGACCTCACCTCCCGCCTCTCCGGACGCTCCCAGCAAATCGAGCAAGCGCAGGGGACCAGCGAGAGGTATCTGGCCCTCCTCAGGGAACTGTCTCAGAGCGTGGCCGATCTGGGGGAGAGACTGGATGCGCAGGCCTCTCTGAGTGCTCAGCCCGAAGCGCTGCGTCGAAGGCTTCAGGAGACCGGGGAGATCCGCGCTGAGCTGGAGCAGAGACGGGGTCAGCTGGCTGAGGCTGAGCAGCTGTGTGCCGAGCTCAGCACGATTGTGGCTGAACCGTATCTTAAAGATGAGTTGCATAAGAGACTGGAGAGTGTGAGTGGTCCTCTGAAGAACCTGGAAGAAAGGGCTGGTGAGTAATGTCTTGTTATTAGGCCTGAAAACTTTACACCAGTTACTACATGAATAGTTTTGCTTTACATTTTTTTTTTAACCATCACTGTCGCTGTTTTCCTTCAGCTGATGGCTTGTCCCAGCTGCAGGCCACCCTATCCAGCACTCAACAGTTTCAGCAAATGTTCGACGAGCTTCGTGGATGGTTAGACGGGCAGGCTGGGGATCACACGGCTGTTATTTCCGAGCCCCTCCCTTGCCAACCCGACGCCCTAAAGACCCTTCTCGCCCAACAGGAAGATCTCCAAAGAGCCATTGCACAGCAGCGTGGGTCCTATGAGCTCATCCAGGCCGAAGGGGCGTCTCTTCTGGCATCCCTCCCTGCTGGAGATGAGCGATTATCCCTACAGACCCGACTGAACACCTTACGCCAAGATTGGGATACCTTAAACCAACAAACCACTGAGAAACATGGTCGAATGAAAGAGACCCTGTCCCGCGCTGAGCTGTACCGACAACACCGCAACGAGCTTGTACCCTTGATGACGGAATATGAAAAGAGGGAGGCAGATATCCAACCATCTCTAGACCCCACTGCCTTAGAAGAAGCTTTGCAAAAGGCTAGACACTTGACCCTAGACTTGGATCGTCGTCGCCCCCTTTGGATTCTCTGAACGCTGCGGCAGATCAGCTGCTCGAGCAGGGCTGTGCTGGTGAGGAGACCGTGAGGGACGAGAAAGCCCAGCTTAACCGCAAGGTGGACCGGACTATCCGAGCGACTGCAGGAACGTACGGCCCAGCTGGAGGAGTTGGGAAGCAGGCTGAAGGAGTTTGAAGATGGGAGACAGACTGTGGAAAGGCGACTCGAGGCAGCCAAACATCAGATCGAGGTTCAGGAGGCGCTGGGGCCACAAGCTTGCAGCAATAAAAGCCTTGAGCGTCTGCGCAGCCAGCAGGAGTTGTTAAACTCTGTGCAGCCGCAGGTGGTGTACCTGCGTAATTTGGCTCAGGGGCTGGTGCAGGATGCGCCGCAGATCTCCGGGGCCGGCGAAGATGGTGGCCAGCGGCTGTTGCAGCAGGCTCTTGATACGGAAAAAGAGTTTGAAGAAGTTACTGAGAAGGTGAGAGAATCTGCACATGATCAGTAGCCTCTGGAATGTGTCAGGAGTCAGTAGACGAGATGTTATATATAACCACATTTATAGTTTGTCTGTGCATGTACGTGTTTGCTGAATAAGACAGAATCTTATTCGGGCTGTGGGTCCAGATTTGGCTTACACATTCCAACGAGCGTTTAGTTACAGATTTACAATTCCAGTGATAAAAATTCATAAAAACATAGATATATGATAATAGATAATAAATTAACTTTGTTCCACAGACCGAGCAATGCTGCTCATCCCTCGAGTCCAGGTTACAAGGCGTCGGAGAGGTCCAGTCACATGTGCGGGATGTGTTCTCCCGTCTGGCTGACTTGGACGATGAACTGGACAGTCTTAGCCCCGTAGGGCGAGATGCCGATTCCTTAGCATCACAGGCCGATGCCGTCCGAGGTTTCCTGAGCCGACTCGATGCCCTGCGTGCTGAGCTTGAAAGTCATGGAGGAGAGTGTACTACTATGCTCCGTAGAGAGGGAAGTTCCCCAGATTTACTGGCCCTCAGGAGAGAGACCGATGCTTTGAACAGACAAGCAGGCAAGCTGGCAGAGCGGGGTCAGAGCCGTCTGGCGCTTATAGAGGCAGCCGAAGACCGTGTGAAGGAGTTTTACAGCCGTCTTGCTGAGCTGCAGGGGTTTGCTGGGACGGGCTGAAGAGGTGCTGAACACACAGGCCGTTGTGGGGACGGAGGTGGAGGTCATCAAACAGCAACTTCAGGAGTTCAAGGTAAGAACAGATTGTTGGTGCTTTTAACAAATATTGTAGCTTTTTGTCTTCAAACATAGTCTGAGCAAATGTGTTTGAATCGACATGCCACCTTCAATAATTGTATTACATCTCTCCTCGCACGGCATGTTCTTGCCGTTTTCTCTCCTGGTGATGGGGGTGATGGAAGAAGAGAAGAGATATCTCAGCTCTTCTCACAGTGAGCTTCTTGACCTCCCTTCCCTTCACCGTTTGATGAAACGGCCGTATATCTCTTACTCATGCCTCTCGAGGGTGGTGAAAGAAAGGAGAGTGTGAAAGCGAAGACGTGTAGGTGGAAGTGGGCAGGAAAGCTGAGGAAATGACATAGCCAGTGGGCGTGAGAGACCTGCAGGAGCAGAAGAATGAATCAGTGCTTTTGTACAGTCTGTACTTGGTGAGACTGAATCATTGCCTCTGAGGCCATCTTTGATTGGTCAGCAAAAACAGAAAGATGAGTTTGAAAGGAAGTGAGGTGCTGTTGAGGTGATCTGGTGAGGACAATTAACACATGGGACATTTTGATGTTGTTAGGGATAAAAGTTAGAGTTTTGTGTTGACACAAAGAGCTCATTGAAGATGTCACCATGGTGATGGACACGCAGCATAACTGATGTGTGAAACCCACATATCATATCAGATTAGATCAAATCAGTGCCGCATGGACTGGTTAAATTATCCGTATGATCATTATGTTTTTCCTATTTAATCACATATTTTCCATTTTTGAGTATTTCATTTTTTTACATCGTTCTTTTCTCATAGATTCACTCCTTCTTCATCTTATCTTAGGTCAAGCTGTATAAATCTGTCTCTTAGAGCTTTAACAACATGGTCGACTCAATGCATGCCGTTACTCATCATTCCTGTTTCTGTTTTTCATTTTTCTTTCCCTCATTCTTTCACGGGTGCTAAATGAAAGCAGGTTTGATAAATGCTTCGGCGCAAAGCCAGTGAAAAAAAGCAGAAAAGGGAAGGTTATGAATACAGAAGAGGCCTAGAAAAGTTCATTTGGATGTCTAATGATTGAAGGGTTTTGAAAGTCCACAGTGAAAAGCTGGGATTTAAACTCTAATTTAAACCAGGATGTAAAGATTTTGTATTTTAAAAAAGTTAGGGTAGTCAAATGATACAATATAAAAACAAATTAATGATTTTAACTCGGGTCAGATTTTCTCGCTTCTATTGAAACTAACAAGATACTTTTTTGGAAAATCTTTAAATCATGCGCGCAATATAACAAATCATGAGGTTGTGTCATGGTGTCTATGCCAACATAAGCAAATATTAACAGGCATGTTAATTTTTCACTTGTTACAATATGCCCCGTTTATCTCCTTGCTTGCGTACCACTTTACAATGAAACACTAAGATTTGTCGTGAGACGGTGTGCTCTCATTTCCACGCAAGCCAGACTCCATTTCAAAGACACTGAGTCTGAAATGATGTCATTGCTTAAAGGGGGGGGGAGTGGGAGGAATATCCTGTGCGTGTTTGTGTGTCTGAGAGTTTTTTTGTTGTGTAAGCTCCATTGGGGCGGCTGCGGGGGGCATGGGTTATTAAGAGAAGGTGTCAGATTAGTCTGTCTCATTGTTTAGCTTTTCAACAATGAGCTTATTGAGACGTTGTTGAAAGCTGTTTTGAGAGAGACAAGGAAGCGGCCATTCACACATGCGTCTTTAATGTGAAATGTTGGGATGGGAATTGTAAAGAATTTAAGACTTCTGATTCCAACTGCACAGTGGTTCTTATAAACAAACCCATTGGTAATTCTTTTAGTATGTGACAAATAACTGGTTCTCATTAAAATACACTGGCAACAATTTTGGTACATCATGTTTTTTAAAACCTGACAACTGTCACTGCACAGATTTAGCATACACATGAAAAAGCACTGAACTACAATTTTTTAATTTTAGATATTTTAGTTTTTTTTTACATTTTTAAAACCTTAAACATCATATGACACATGCACGGTCCATTTCAAGTCAGAGGGTTCACGCAAAAATAACAAATCTGTCATAATTTATTTACCCTCATGTTGTTCAAAACCTGTATAGGACACTTTCTTCTGTGGAACACAAATGAATATATTTTGAGAAATGTTTTGTGTCAATAAAGGTACAACATTCTTTGTTTGGTTACCAATGTTCTTTAAAATATCTTATTTTGTGTTCTGCAGAAAACAAAAATTTGGTTTGTAATAACATGAGGTATAAATGTTGAAAAAAGTCAGTAAATAAGTCATTGGACTCTCTTTGTTCATTGGAAGTCTCTTTGCTCATGTCATTATAGTTCATAAGAGTTTTTTTTTTTTTAACTGGACCAGTAGCCAACCCCAGAGAAATGTCTTGCCCATGTTTTACAGTTTGTGAGTGTTTCCTGTCTAAATATATTGTAATATTTATCAGCAGGTTGACATGTGCTATATAGTGATATGTAGCCACAGAAAGTGTGTTTGTATGTTGTTGGAGTGTGTCCACAGGTCCATGTGTGGGAATGTTTCTAATTCCAGTCCGTTTGGAGCGTCCGGCATCCCAGCTGTTTCCCCACCCTCGAATCCACTAACGCACTCACACATAAGCAGGGTGTGGTTGCTCCCTCTCCCTAAAATTCCAGTCCCTTATGTACCCCAGTGTACTCCCATGTCACCCTGTCCCACAGCAGCTGAGCCCTGAGCCGGCTGGGCGGGACAGACTGGAGTAACACGAGGGCCCCTCTTCCAAATGGGAATTCCTTTGCAGGGCTGTCGGGATGAGGCAATGGCTTTTAAATCACATAACGCTGTCCGTGCTGTCCTCACCCTCGCTGCTTATATCTTTACTCCCTTTACACTTTCCATCCCTCCCTATACGCCTGCCGGTCGATCTATTTTTATATTTCACTTTCTGTGTAGTTTATGCTTCATAATAACAATAGCGCAGAACTATGTCATGACCTTCCCTGCCCCCAACCAAACATTAGGGGTTTCCCTACAGCCCATCAATGCTGTGGCCTCAAAGTCACATGGAGTAGTTTAGTACTGATTTTCACTCGAAAAATGTGTTTATTATTTTTGTAAAAGTGAATATAGTTTCTCTAAAGTGGATTAACTGAGGGAATGTCCTGTAGTAGCATCCAGGTCGTGTTTTATCCTAAAATCAGAACGGAAATTACTTTGCATAAAGTAAATGAAGCCTGTTTACGACCATTATGATGTTTGTACATTAATGTAATGATTAATGTATCACGGTGAAAAACATCATAAAAGTTTCTCAAGAAGGCTTCTTTTTCGTTATGCAAATTTGGTTATTTCTTGTATTTTTGTGCTGGCACTCTGTGATTACTTGGTGTCATGCTGGTATAATTTTCACATCTTTTCCTGTTTTTCCGCATCTGCCACCACAGAGAAAAACTGTTCAATTGTAACATTTGTGTCCATCTGCTCATATTCAGAGTTTGTTTTTTGCTCTAAGGGCTCTCTTGATTCAATTAGGATTACTGGTTAGACTAATCTGATGATTTAATTTCCCCAAACTGACCTTATGTTATACATTACCACCATTCATGTGTGTGTGTGTGTGTTGTTGTTGGTGGGTGAATGTGTTATGTCATGTCATGCCCTTTCTAGCTGTTACTATTGCCTGATATTGTTTCAGCTGTTGTGTATGGCTGTAGCATTCCATAGAATAGCCCACTTTCCCTTCCATTTAGTCCTGATTAGCTCACCAACAAAAATAAACAGAGGCTTTATGTAAATACTGCTGACATATTGAAGTCTAGAAATAATAATTGTTATTTCCAATATAATGCCAAAATAATAATGTAATGTGATGACTGGCTGGCTGTGGGGGAGAAATAGGTTTCTGTCCCCTCTCCTGAACTTGCTGAATGCCAACAAAAAACTTGACAATCTAGTTATATGAGGCATGTTTCAAACTGTGGTAAATGTTTCAATAGTACTGCATCAAGTTGCAATATTACTGTACTTGGCAAACATTGTATTACAACTTTTGCTAAGTTCATTTAGACTTTATGGTTCATTCCAGTGAATTACAGTAATGCTGTAGAATGCATTCAGTCATGCATTTAAAACACATTTTGTTGAAAAAAAACACCTTTTCTTGTCATTGTGGAAGAACCAGACTCTCAGTTTAAGGTTGTGTTTTTGTATTTTTGACTTTTCTCTATGTCTCTTTGTTCTCTTTTGCCACCGTGACACAGACACAATGCACACATTGAGTCGTTCAGGTAAAGCCTGGTGGTTAATTATAAATCCACTGCTGAGATAGAGAAAACCATAGACAGGCTACCTAGTAACCAGTGTGCCAAAGGGAATGAGAGCATAGGAGGGGGTAGATGAACAACCGAAACAAACAGATGAGGCTTTCAGTACCTTTTTACATTTTTTACTAGAGAGAGAGAGAGAGAGAGAGAGAGAGAGAGAAGAGAGAGAGAGAGAGAGAGAGAGAGAGAGAGTAAAAGCACACAAAGAGATTGAGGGAGAACAATATCAACAGGTGCTCAGCTTAAGCAAACAAATTGCCCTCTAATGTCAATAATGTTCTCAGGCTCCGTGCTTGTTTTACTGAGGGACCGTCTGTCTTTAGTTTAGAGACAATAATCACTCGCAGCACTTTACCTATGCTCCAAGCACAGAATCTGGTTAAAAAAACAGGTTTTGGGAATTTTTGGGGTTTAAACCCCTCCCTCTTCCTGTCTGAGTCAAGATTGTGACTTTTTAACCAGGCGTGACTGGCCAAATGACCAATCACTAAAAGAATGAGGAAGAAAGAAAAACAGGTTGGGGGATGCATTAGCAACGCAGACATGAATTAAATGTGTATCTTGTATTGTTGCAATACGAATTTTTTGGCAAACTTTTTTAGCTAAAGGCATACACTTTAACTGAGAATGAGATTGCATTTGGGACACGCATCTGTCCGGTTGGATATTAGCCGAGTACCAACAGTCACTGAAACGGAGTTTGATGTGGGTGCAAAATGGACAACAAACCTCTTTTGTTTCTGTAGGGAGGTTTGTGTTGGAAGCAGGCATGACAGCTGCAACCCAGCTGACAGAGAGGGCAGAGTTTATAAGAAAGACAGAGTATTTAGCTTGCTTGACATGCAGGCCACGGGGAGCGTGGCGGTTCAGTGCAACAGCTAGATCATTAAAGAAGATAAAGCTCCTCCCACTTTTGATACGTATATAAATCTGTGCATGTATACTACCAGTCAAAAGTTTGAAAACACATGCTCACTGGTTTTTTTTTTTTACATTTTATAATAGTAGTCTCATCAAAACTATGCAATATGGTGTGACTAAAAGCATCCAAAATAAATGAACACTATGTTATATTTTAGCATCTTCAGAAGTAGTCACCCTTTGTCTAGAATTTGCAGATGCATAACATTTTATTATTTGACCTGGGAAGCTTTTTAAACAGTCCTGAAGGAATTTCTATCAATGCTGGACTCTTACTGTCTGCTTTACATGCATTATTTTGTTGTAACTTTTAAGTAAAATTTGAGTTCTCTAATGAAAGAAAATAATATGTTGGCAAAATTATATTTTTGTGTATTATATGAAAATTAAGATTAAACGATTTTTCAGATCATGAGAAAAAATTTTTGTCAATCGTGTCTAAACTTTTGACTGGTATTGTATGTGCATTTCCATATCTGTTCCAAAATTTGGTGAGCTGCCTGTATGGGAAGCTTGGTTGTGAAACAAGGCACATTTGTGCATCTTGGGCTGTGCGCTATGAAGAATAGGCAGGCATGTGTTCAGTGTCTACTCTCTGCCAGAACTCTACCTAAACTGTGAAGGAAAGAGAGTTGTGGTCTGTGCTGTAAAATAATGAGCCTTTAGGCGCAAATTAAAAGCTACATTTCATGCTGGGTCTGTGGGCACCTCCGCGTGGAATGTTCATTCATTTTCATTTTATGTTATCCTAAAGCCCCTTGTCAGAGGCCCCAGCCCCCCTACATACTCTCTCCTGACAGGATTGTGTTACAGAAGAGTAGCAGACGGGAATGCACAAGTGGGGTGTGTGAATATGGAAGACTTTTGTATGTCCTTCTGTATTGTTTTGCACAGTTACAGAGAGACCGTCTGAAGGGAGGGGACAGAACAGTGGAAGGGAATGTGTCTAGGGGATTTTTGCTTCCACGTATGGCAGTTTATTTGAAGGGAGAAAAGGGCAGCCGTTATTTCTTTATTTCCCTCTCATGTGCTCCTCCTCTTTTAGCATGAACACTCCCCTATTAGTTGGATAGTTTTTTACACTTATGTATGTTTCTTTGTCTTTTTTTGTTTTTCATTTTCGCCAAAGGCATTTGCTGTTTTTTAAGGGGTGTGTATGCTCCGCTGATTTGGGTTTGAATTACAACAATCCCTGTATCACTCACACAGTTAAATAGACTTAGATGAGTAAACACATGTAGCCATTTTTTATCAATTACATTTTTTTTGTTTTGTTTATAAAAGTGGTTTATGTAGTGCTTAGTGTGCATAAAAACTACTCCCGTTATCCAGTGATTCTGCAGAAACACGTCACATGCCCCGGATTGGTCCCTCCCACTGACTCCACAGTCCCTCCTTCCACTGACTTTATCTCAGGCTCGCTCCTCTAGCCTTGTCTTGTGTGTTTTTTTGGAAAAGGAAACCGGCATGATTGGACCACTTCCTGCGTTTTAATACCATAGCAGGAAACAGAACAAACGGAGCTGGATTCAAACAAAAACAGAGCGAAAGAAGAGGGGGGAGAGTGCGCAAGAGGGAAAAAAAGAGGCGAGAGTGTGTGTGAGAAAGAGAGAGAGAGAGAGAGTGAGCGAGCGAGATACAGAGAGAGAAGGGGGAGTGAGCGAGAGAGGAAAAGTGGGAGATTTTTTTTAGCAGCTGCAAACCATTTCAGCTGTGTAGTGGCCTTAGAACAGACACAGAGAGAATTTGTGTATGAGAAGCAAGGATAAACTCTGAAGGAAAAGCTTGTGTGGAGACTGGCTGGCTGATCTCTTGTGTTTGGAATACTGAAAGAGGCAAATAAGAGAAAAAGAAGCGTGTCCGGGGATTGTCTGGAAATCACAGTGCCTGAAGTGCAATGCAGCGTTTGGAATGAAGCTCTGTCTGGGTCTCTGCCTTCTGGATACAGTCCCTTGATTCTCCACTGGACTCGAGCGTACACTGGATCTCCATACATACCTTCAATCCTCCTGGACACAGACACCTCGGATTTTCCCTCAAGCACTGGATGAGAAGGTTGCAAAAAACCCTTATTTTTTACGTTTGAAGAATTTTGCTTTTGTTTTTTGTGAAATGAACGTGGCACAAAGACCCTCGTGCTTGGTTGTGGAAGAGGACTAGATAAAAGAGGAGGATGAGGTATTTCAAGCACACATGGCTTCTCTTCCTGACATGCTCTATTAATGCTTCATTATAGGATTAAAAAGAGGAGGAATACATTGATACACTGCGAGAACACTGGTAGGACTGTCAAAGAGACGATCTGTTTTTTTATGATATTTTCTTTAAAAACCTGTGCCATTGGTCTATAGAAGTGCTATCAAGTAAGTTTTTTTTCAAGCTGGATTATTTTTCTGGAATTTTGAATTTGAAATGATGCACTGAAGAAAAGGAAGATGAGAGACAAAATCTCCTAAATGCCATTTTTTGATTTGCTTTTCCGTTACTCTGTTTTATGTAACACTGTGGAGTTCTCACCTTAAAAGGAGCCTTGTACAGCTTTGACTGCTGCTCTTAGAGATGGTTAAAGTAGCTGGAGCCCATCGTTGACTTTCCTGTTGTGCTGTGAAAGGAAAAAGAGTGAAGAGGGTGCAGCAGTAAAAAGGATTTCAGATTTTAAGAAAGAAAAACAAAAAATATTTTCTACAAGTTATATTTTAACCTCCTGTCTTTGGACATCAGTGTTTTTGTATGTTTAATAACATTTCAATATGATGCTACAAGGATTCATCTGTGTGACAGATACATTTCTAATGTTTTTCAGCAGTGTATGTGCAGATATCACCATGTAGCTCTAAATTAGGGCTCTTGCCTTTTCTTAGTTTGATATTTACCCTGGATTTTAAGCACCATAACACATTGTAAACAGAGAATTTAGTGCATGACTGCATATGTAGTCATTGTAACTAGACTGATGGACGAGCTGTCTACATAGTTTCAGCAGCTCACTTATACTTACTGTTTGTGGAATAGTAACCATCCCATCTCGGCCCTGTAAAGGGCACTGCAGTTTGGGATGGGAAAACCTCTGAGCCGCCCAGACTGCTTGCGGCAGAACCCCAGGTGCCTTGGGAAAGGAGATGATGAGGAGGCATACATTGAAGACTGCTACGTACCCCAGCGCTCAATTTACGACACCATGCGCATCAATGAGCAGATTGATCAAGGCTCAAAGATCAGTCAGCCCTCACGCAGTACTCTGGGCTCAGGGGGCGGTGAGGGAAGTACACTCTCCAGCAATGGGACATTGGGAGCTGACATAGGTGGAGTATTTGTTGCACGAGGAGGACCTGCAGATTCAGGTGTGAAAA
This sequence comes from Beaufortia kweichowensis, assembly GCA_019155185.1. Lineage (NCBI taxonomy): Eukaryota > Metazoa > Chordata > Actinopteri > Cypriniformes > Gastromyzontidae > Beaufortia > Beaufortia kweichowensis. Next base: position 5,708,828 of record CM032809.1, read on the forward strand.
AGCTGGATGAAAGAGTTATTTTTGATGCTTTGAAACTTACAGGTGACCCACAGAGTATGTCACCTGTCGGAGCAGTTGGCTCTTCAGTGGTGATTCCTGCATCAAATTCAGCTGCTGTTGGGGCAGCAGTTGTGACCAAAAGGCGGTACCAGGGTTGTGACAAGAAAGACAATCCAAATCGGCGATCTTGGAAAGCTTTTATGCCACCTACATACCCTGAGTTTGCAGAACGCTTAGAGCTTTCACCTACAGAGAATGTAGAGAAGCGTCTATCTGTGGCTGGAATCCCAGTTTCTCCTCTCCATCCGCTACCCTCTTTGATAAACCCATCAATTCCTTCTACATCTTCACCACCTTTGGCACCTTTCTCCCCTTCACCTGTTTCATCTGGAGGTCCTCAAACTCCTCCTGTCTCCAGCTCTCCATCTTTTACCCCGTCTGTTAGCCCAGCGCCCCAACATATGTCTCATCCTGTCAAACAAAAACAGCCCCTTCAATTACACTCCCACAAACCTACTATTGCACTACCATCACCTTCCAAAGAAAAACCACCCTCACAGACGACCACTTTTGCCCCAGTTAACTCTGATAGTTCACCACAACCTAGTGTTTCTTATCAGGTTGGTAAAAGGAGACATGAGCAGATCAAAGCAATTATAAACCCAGTCTATGTTAGAAGTGCCTCAGAAGAACAACCGCAAAATCGGGATGCCACTGCAACCAGAACCTCTGATACTGAGCGGGACTCACCACTGCTGGAACACGACCAAGACACTGCTCCCCTGTTACCTCCTAAACCAGTATTTTGCCCTCCTACTAAAGCCCGCACTTGGCCTCGTGGTATACGGGGTAGTAGAAGATCACACGGGAAAGTACTTCAAAACTTCTCTATCCTACCGCCATTGCCTCCTGTTCTTGGCGAGGACAGTGACCAGGATGAAGAATCTCTATACTTGTTGGATCCTCCATCACCTTTCCTGCAAGAAGAAGGACTTTGTTATGGGGGTCTCCCCCTGTCCCCCTGTATCAGTCAAGAAGGTGGTGAAGATGGTTTATTGGGCTGGCCTCCTACTGTAGGGCTACGAGAGAAAACCGCCTCAGAACTTTGCTTTGAAGAAGATGAACGTAGGATTTTGGAGGAATTAGAAGTGGAGGATGAGACAGAGAGGGAGCAGGAAAAGAAAGAAGAAAAAGAGAGACTGGAAATGGAGGAGAGAAACTGGCAGGCAGTGTTGAAATTGGAGAGCACTGAAACGAGTGGTTTATCTTGGGAGTTAGACATGGAGGAAGCTCAGTTACAAGACTGGGAGTCACAACAACTTGCTTCCTCAGGTCACTGGCCACTTCTGACACCTCCTGTAGGATTTGGAGGCTCGGAGGCCCCTAGTGCCTCCCCATGCCCTAGCTCAGACGCCGGCTCAGATGACCTATTTCTTGAGCTGGAAAGACAGTGTTTGGAGGAGGACACAGATGATTCTCGTCTGAGAGACATTTCTCATACTTCAGAGCATTCAGATACCTCTGACAAACTTATGGAAATAGTTCAAGTTGATAAGGCCAGATGTGAACCTGATGTTGAAGAGAAAACTGAGCATGCTGTGACATCAGCACTTAATTTCACAGATCATGATCAGGCTGAGCCATGGATATTACAGATGAATCAAAATGCAACTTGTGGGGACACAGAAAGTATGCAGAGCTGCTCTGCTGTTGAAGATATTGACCAAAGTCCAGAGCAGTTACAATGTCTTAATTTTAGTTGTGAGGGTACAAACCAAGATGATTATGTTTCATATTTTGTTGATGCTGATGTTTTAGATTCTGAGTCCAGTGGTATTCAAACTTCACACCAAGATGGAACTGTTCCATCAGATGCTGTTCATCTACGCTATGACAGACCAGATAGTGATTCAGATTTAGGCAGTGTCACTTCATCAGATCATGAGCAACAAGAGGATGAGGAGGAGGTAATGGAACATGATGAGACGTCTGACATTCATATGTCCTTACAGCATGAGCTTTCCCCCTCAGAGAATTTGCATGCAGAAGCTGAATGTAATATTGATATTAAGATCTGTACTGATTTAGTGGAAATTAAGGACAGTGTTCACCAGTCCCATGAGTGCTTCGTCTTGGAAGATGAGACAGAAATGGAAGTAAAAAACTGTGACTGTGAGACTGTCTCTCATGAGGATGCAGTTTCCTCTGAGCCTGTTCAAGTTGCTATGAAAATGACCTCTGACCTGGAGGGTGCATCTTCGAGGTCAGGGAAAGAAGCACAGTTTTCATTCTCCATGGAAGTTGCTGTTGAACAGAATGTGTCTTCACACGAGTGGGAGGTAACAGAGATTTATCAAGGAACCACAAGTACGCCAAAATCGGACACCTCATATCCCCAATTAGACTCATTAGTTACCAATATAAAGTCTGATCCCCCTTCCCCTCTGCCTGTGTCAACCACTGAGTCAAGAACTGCTGGAATTGACAGCAAAGATACTGATGCTTTTGTTACAACAGACAGTTTTGTTTATTTAGCTGTGGCCATGCCACCACACTATCCTCAGGACTGTCCCCCATCTCCATCAGTGGACTCGGCTCCTCCGAGCCCTCTCCCAAAATGCTGCCTTGAGCCAGAGGAAGGGCCTTTTTTCTCCTCTGATAGTTTTGTTTACCTGGCGGCCCCTGAGCGTTTGGTGTATGATGGGGGCTCTGCTTGTGAGGACTATCAGGATTTGGACTCTGAGTCAGAGAGCCGATCAGGTGTTGACTTTGTTCTTGGATCAATGACTGGTGATAGTGAATGGGACTCGGATGGGTCAGCACCAGACTTTGTGCACACGCAGAGAGACCAATGGGAGAAGCTAGAGCCAGGCCTTTTACAGGCACTTTTTAATGAGGGTCAGAGTGAGACAAGCTGTCAGGATAATGTGGTATCATGTGACAATGACTGTGAGGCCACATGTGAATCAAAGAGTTTTGAGGAGGAAACCCCACCAGTAACACATGACCCAGAGGTGGACACAAAGGTAATTTAACTTAAATTAAATCAGGTGATTATACATATATATATATATATATATAAATTGTTTTTCTGTACTGTGTGTGTGTGTGCGTGTATATATATATACACACACACACACACATATATATATGCATAATTATTATTAGTGGAGAGTAAAATAGTTACTTGCGTTCTCAAATTGTTTGTATATTTCAGCAGATCAGATCTGAAAATAAGCATGCTTGTTTAGTTCAGAAAGCATGCTTACTCCAAATCAGCAACCTCCTGTGAACGTTTGTGTGTTTGGTTACAGGCAAATGAGTTTGTGCACACATTTGCATGTGTTTGCTTTTGCTGCCTGATTGAGTGCTGCCTTTTCTATGAGATCACTCTGTGTGTGTTTTAGAAAGAGATTTAGGAGTCAAAAGGGAACTGGAATGTATTTTTGTAAATACATGTAAGATTTTTGGACATAATTTAAGTGTGTGCTTGACAGTCTCTCTGGCAGTCGTGACAAGGCTCGTGTCTGCTCTGTTTCACAGTGACTGTAGCGGGTGGCCGAGAGACTGCCTGTTAGCCCTTATGCTATTTGGATGGTTATTGCATTACCAGTGGCCAAGCCTGTCTGGTCATCTGTATATTATTTGGCCTGACCCAGGTCTGTTTTTTTTTTTGCATGGTCACTGCCACTCACAAAAAACGGCCCATCATATGTAATCAGGACACTGTCAGACTGGATTTGTGTAGAGAGGATTATAGCAACCGAGAGACTGAACAGGCTCAGCTAACAAATTATCTTTTACCTCTGTTGGGATAGAGGAATTAAAAACCCAGATTTGAGGGGTAGCTGACAACAGTACCAAACACAATTTAAATCTCCAGCCCCATTCCTCCCACCTCAATTTACCCCTCTTGCTGCAGTCAGATGGAACAGCAATTGAGATAAGAAGTGAGAAATAAACATCGAGCTCGGTAACCACTTTTGCCAGTGACACACGAACACTGTAGAAAGTTGTTGGAAATATAAACACGTGATAAGGACATGTCAGCGATATCAGCACTAGTCCAGCCAAGGGAGTAGATGGCAAACTTAGAAAAGATCTTGTGTAATCTTTTGGAGCTGCTTTCTGTTGCTATTAAGTCAGTCTGCAGTGAAATTGCACAGAGTCAGAAACATTTGCTTCATGAATGCACAAAGAGTCTTTATGGCAAAGCACCTGGAAGTACTCAAAATGAGAGATGCCTGAGGAATAGGAGGCATCAGAAGAGACAGTCAAATACTTGTTGATATCCACGGTGGAAAGGACGTTCAGGGATAGGGTGAGCATTGATGTTATGCCGTATGGTAGCAACGCTCGTGTTGGATTGTTTGGATAATGATGGTAGTGAAAGGTGGTGTGCGGGAAACATCTGTGATAAAAGACTATTGGAAACAAAGGAGAGAGAGAGACATAACAAAGCAGTCACTGATTGTGGTTTTAACCTCATTTGCCCAGTATTTCTTAATGGAACTTTATAAATAATTTCCTTGTTAGATCATTTAGGTCAGATAAATGTTGTCACACCAGGTTCATTGCAGGGGAAGTAGGGTGCACTACGTATGAGGAAGAGAGACAGGAAGAATGCAGGAGGTGAACGCAGACAGGAAGAGTGGGAAAGTATATGTTTACATGAATCTGGTAATATTTTACTTAAGCGTCTTTTCTGTTGTTAATATCCAGATCTTTTACTAAATGAGTTTTGAATACACAGTCATTATTGACGGAGAGCATATTAATTATTTGCATTCTGGGATTATTTGTGTATTTCAGTGCTGATCACAGATCTGAAAATAAGCATGCTTATTTAGTTTGTTGATAAGAGGTTTTAGGTACAGCCTAATGGCATTTATTTATGGCTATTATAGCCTTATTTTTAATGCACTGATCAAGGGTCTTTGTTTGCATTTGCTATTTTTATCTTATTTATTACTTTATTTTTAAAGAAACATTACATTTTAAATTCAAGACATAAAAATCATACTCTGTGTCTTGGATAACTTGTGCTTTATGTGAAGTACACATGCAAATTACTTGTGTATAATTACATGCCTATAATTATTTCATCTTCAGCACCACAGGAGTTTTAAATATCCAGTCATAAGTTTGGTTACATTTTGAAAATGCTTAAATAAAGTCATGAAAACAATGAAATTTAACACGGATGAAAGAATTGGAAATATGCAGTGACCAAAATGTTAAACACATCAAATCTTTCATGTAATTTAGCTTTCAAAAATTGCCTGGATTACAGCCCTGAACACTGGGCATTTACTCAACCAACTTTAAAAAGAGTATTGAAAGAGTTTCTGTACATACTGGGCATCTGTTAGCAGCTTTTCTTTCACTGTCTGTTCCAACGTTTTGGAAGATAAAAATTCTGTCTTGTAAAGAAATTCTCAGGCATTATTTGTATCAAACATTTAAGCATTTTGGATAAATTATAAGACATGTGCAGTCAGATACAGCATTTAGTAAACATTGACAAACTGGTGGCCATTTATTCATGTACAGCAATCTGTTCAGATTCATATCAGGATTAAGAAAGACCAGCTAAAGATCAGCTCATAATGTGGTAAATGCATCATTACACCCCTGGCCAGCATTTGTCATGATTCCGGTACTGTTGTGGGTTGGCGGCACGATGGAGAGCTGCCAGAAGCTAAAAACGATCTGTGGAGGTTCGAGTGAGAAACAAAAGAGTTTAAAGATGACAAAGGAAACAGAGATTGCTGGAGAGAGAAGTGTGAAGCAGTCGTGTGTGAGAGAGACTTGCGTGCTGGCCAGATCGGTTGAGAACGTTTGAGTGGAATGAAAAGCACGCTAGATATTTTCTAGAGCATTGCACGAGTCAAACGCGTCCACCAAGAAAACGGAAAAGAGAGATCGTTGTCGAGTAGTTATTTTGCTCTGACCTCTTTTTGTTGTTGCATGGATATATGTATAGTTACGTCCCACTTACATGAGCACATGTGCTTCTTCGTTTAGATTTTAGTGCTTTAGTTCTTCTTGTTGTGAAGTGAGATAGGAAATATGTAGATTTTTTTTATTGACAGTCTGTGAAATAACAAATATTGAGAAATTATATTTTAAAGTTAAGGTGTGATTACTATGCAAATTTAAGTCTTAGTACTTTGCCAAACACATACCTGATTCAAAGTAAAACTGATGTAGTTTAGTATTTTTTTTTCATATAGCTTTAGAAATAAATAAATAAAATAATCCTTCTCAGTTATCCTGACTATTTAAGGGCGTCAGACATAGCAATTTTAGTTAAACTGAAACCTATTTCCTGAAACGTGATATTGTTTAATTTTAAATTCAGCAGCAGTTAATAAAGGGATCATTGTCTGAAGTCAAGTTTATCATCAGTGACGGTATTAATTAAAGCGCTTTAATGAAAGCAATTGCTTTAGGGCAAAGACTGTGTGTTGTGGTGACTGATGAGAGGTCTCCTAACAATAGATTTGGCCAATTACATTTCACACTGAAAGTTTCAAATAAAAGTTAAGTAAAATACTTTAATAGGCCTGTTAGCTCTGCAAGAAGACAAAAACAAGGAGATTTACACCATGATGTCATCTGAATTATGTGCTTTGTTTGAAGTTCTAAATGTAAATGTGTAAGAAGTGTATTTTTTGTCACACTTGTATTGTGACATTTCAGTAGTTTTCAAGTAAAGTACAAATCCACCCAAAATATTACTTACAGTCTTGCTAGTTACTTTACAGTCTTGCTAGTAGTATGTGCAAGATTTGCTACAGATGCAGATGAATGAAGTCATTTCTGTGCTGGTGGGTGAAAAGTGCCACATGTGATGAATGATCAGGATTGAAAACGGGAAATGGCTCTGAACGGACACACTGAGGAGATGGAGGAGGAGGCCTAGATGATGGATTCAGGATATAGAAAGACAAAAGGCGACTAAACACTCTCTCCGTTGTGCAGACGCGTATGCTCTCACAGTCACATATGCTATCGATGTGAGGGTGGAGCAGGTTGGGGCCGTCGTTCATTGTTTTGAGGCCGACAGACATCCTGTTTAAAGCCCATCGCCATGAGGCGACTGCAAGCAAACTAACACATGCAGAGAATGCTGAGTTTTAAGAATAAGGGAAAATTGTACTTATTTTTATTTATTTCCTCTCTTTTCCATGTACAAACCTGCCTTTGTTATACTTCAACAAACTGAAAACTAAGCGCCCTGTTACTCCATTAAGTGTTGAAGTTGGTGGAAAAAGTCTTTTACTTATTTTAAAGAAAAAAACTGCACAGTGTTGGTGTATTTGACATCAACTGTATTTGATTTTAGCATGTGGGAGCTGAAAACTGCATCTCCAATTATAAATGGCCATGCCGCCATAATTAGCAAAATTTTCGTGTTTTTGCAGCCTTGACCTGTTCAGCCACATTCTGTCATATGTCCAGTTGCATAACAAGTGCATTAGTGTGTTATATACTGCTCAAGTTATTTATTCTCTGTCTGTCTGTTCACTTTAAGACCGTGGAAAGGGAACAGGTAGACAGCATTCAACCGAAACTGCAGCATGTCAACGCCGTGGGTCAAGGTCTCATCCAGAGTGCAGCCAAACACACAGATACTCAGGGTCTGGAACATGACCTGGAGACCACCAACCTGCGCTGGAACTCACTCAACAAGAGGGTAAGCTTTAGGTCTGTTTACCCTGCTTTCTTTACTCGACTAAAAGTTCAGATAATTCAGATAATATTTTTTCCAGGTCGCTGAAAGAATCGCACAGCTGCAAGAAGCCCTTTTGCATTGTGGGAAGTTTCAAGATGCCCTGGAGCCGCTCTTGAGCTGGCTGAGTGACACAGAGGAGCTGATAGCCAATCAGAAGCCTCCGTCTGCTGAGTACCGTGTGGTGAAGGCGCAAATTCAGGAGCAGAAGGTGAACATCAGCGTTTAATATTTAAAGACATTTTGTACTTACTGCATGTGTTTACATAACACTTTTTTAACTAAAACAAAAGCATTTTATTTGTTTTGGCTATTCATTTATATGATAACAGTGTTTCAAAGTGCAAGTTTTTGAATGTGATACTGTTATTGTCTCTGTGTAAAATACAAAGTGTGAATTTGTGAAGACAGTGTCATCATGTGCATCTGTATTATGTATTTTTAATAATGCCTTTCATGTTTAATACAATGTTTAGTCATTTATGTGGTTTCGTGTGAATGGGGATCGTCAACGTTGACAACTGTATGCAAAACTTTTCAAAGACGCAAAAGAAAACGTTTCAGTTTTTAGCTTTTATGTAAACATACCTTTAGTCTTTATGATCTGTTTATGTTGTTTGTTTAAAGTTTAAAGACTTCTTTCGTTATGATTTTCTATCCAACACGTGATTGATTTATTGTCCTGAAAAACATTCATTCCTAACATTCATTGCATATGTTTTGTGTTCTCAGCTTCTGCAGCGCTTACTCGATGACCGCCGCGGGACGGTTGAAATGATCAGAGCAGAAGGAGCGCGTATCGCCGTCACGGCCGAGACACAAGACAGAGACAAAATCCAGAGACAACTAAAGAGTCTTGGAGAGAGATGGACAAACCTGCTGGAAATGGCCAGCGCCAGGTAAACCAGACGTGACCATAAAACTGCTTAATCCAATCTCTTCCTCAGAATTCAATCACTTGGTTGTTTTACAAGGCCATAAATACAGGGTGGTCATAAAAATATAACTGATTTTTTCCTCTCTGTCCTCCTCAGGCAACGGCAACTGGAGGAGTTGCAGGTGTTGGCACTGCAGTTCCATGAAGCCGTGGAGCCGCTCGGGGAGTGGCTGAGCACCACTGAGAGACGCCTCTGAGCTCTGCTGAGCCAATGGGAACACAGACCTCCAAAATCACACAGCAGATTGTAAAGCACAAGGTAGGGAATCTGGAAGTGACCTGGCAACCACCGCTTCAGGGACTGAAGGTGTTAATACAGAGATCTGTTGAGAGCTATTAGAAATGCCTGGAGATGTAGAGGAAAGAACTGACTTGAATAAACAGTCGGTCTCCTGTGGTTGTCGCAGTTTTAGTGTAATTATCAGGAAATGTAGGTCTCTGGTCGTGACCCTGCCTACATCTTTTCTGTTTTGCAACTTTATCGATTTCATCATAAGTTTGAGGTTTTTTTACGTTATGTTTGTGTTTCCATCTCATCTTGTGTTGATCCACATTTTACTTTTAATTCACATACATGAATTATGATTTGTTATTGAGTGCATTTACATGGACAACAAATATAACACTACTTTTTTGAGTAAGATCATGTAAACGCACTCATCATTCAATATCCTCCATTTATGTTGGTTTGCATTTTTGTTTCTGTTTCTCCTTTTCTCATCCCATCATCCCCCTCTCTTTTTTTACCCTGGGCTATAATCCCAGGCTCTCCAAGAGGAGGTGTCCTCTCGAGAGAAAGACGTAGACCACCTTGTGACTCTCAGCCAATCGCTGTCTCCGCTCAGCTGCGCGGCTGATCGCGATTGGCTGGGCGAACGCGTGGCGGCAGTGCGCAATGGGCATACGGAGCTGCGTGATTGGTGCGATCGGAGAGAGGCCATGCTGGAGCAGGCACTGGCCAATGCACAGCTGTTCGGAGAGGAAGAGGTGGAGGTCTTAAACTGGCTAGCAGAGGTGGCTCAGAGACTGGCTGAGGTCTCAGTGCACAGTTATCAGCCGGAGATGCTTGAGCAGCAACATAAACACACACTGGTATGATTATTCAAGGGATAACAGTCAAGGATTAGCAGTATGGTTTTAGCATGTAAAAATGTTGTCATCCCAGAAAAGAGTTTAGTTATACTAGTACTGTCAATTAAATGTATTTGAAGCTGCGATATGTAGCATAAATATGTACATTGTATATAAAGCCTTCCGATTGAGATTTCAAAGACATCACACAAGATGTGTTCGTGTATTCCATCTGTTGTCGTTGTTTCAAAGCATCCTTAAATTATTTATTATCACTGCCGTCTTCTACAGGCTCTTAATGAAGAGATTGTCAGCCGGAAGAAGACAGTCGATCAGGCCATTAAGAACGGACAGGCTCTCCTCAAACAAACCACTGGTACTTTTTCATCCATCCTTTGTGATCTACAGTGTATTACTGAAATGCTTGTTCGGATGTGATCATCATAAATTTGTGTGACAGGTGAGGAGGTCCTGTTGATTCAGGAGAAGCTTGATGGAATCAAAAGCCGTTATGCGGAGATGACAGCGGGCAGCAGCAAAGCCCTTCGTACTCTCGAACAGGCCCTTCAACTGGCCACTCGTTTTGCCAGCGCACATGATGACATCAACCAATGGTTGGATAGTGTGGAGGCGGAGCTTAACAACATTGAGTCTGACACAACGCCAGCCTACCAAGACAGGCAAAAAGTAAATACATATACACTTATTTCTTTTATATTCTTATGAAACATCATGTAATAAACACAAAACATGTCCAACTTTATCTATGTAGAAATAAGAGTGAATGAGTTGTTTCTCTTTCGATTACATTGATTTGTTTGCGTTAGGAGCTGAAGTGTGTGTCTGCTGAGAAGCGGCTGGTTTTGGACACCGTGAACGAGGTGGGCAGTGCCTTACTGGATCTGGTGCCCTGGCGGGCACGAGAGGGTCTGGACCGCCTCGTCGCTGATGCTAATCAACGGTACCGTCAGGCTGACGAGACCATCACACAGAGAGTGCAATTAGTGCAGGCTGCCATCCAAAGGTCACAGCAGGTACTGCAACAAACAATCTTTTATATATGTTTTATATTTCACTATATAACACTTTACAATAAGGCTTTATTTGTTAATATTTGTTAATGCATTAGCCAACCTGAACTAACAATTAACAACATCTTTTTACAGGGTTTATTAATCTTTGTTATATAGTTGTTTATTGTTTGGTCATATAAATTCATTATGCATTAACTTTTGTGAAGAGATTCAACAACTGTTCCAATTATTTTAAATATTTATATGTATCTTTATATTTTTTGTTATCACGAAAGTGATAATAATAATAGTAATAATAATAATAATAGTTTTTATTATTGTTGTTATTATTATTATAAATATGTGTGTGTCTGTTGTTTCTTATTGTATTTCAAATCACATTAATTTTACTAATATATTAAAATAAAACAATGTATAATTATAATAATATTTTAAAATATTGTAATATAATATTTGTTGTTTTTATTGTTGTTATTATATACAATAATAAATATTTATGTTTGTTGTCATTGTAAATATAAAAGTATAAATGATTGTATTAACAACATTACATGTAAGGACACTGTCTTCGTGTTTCTTTGCTTGATTTTGTAAATATTTGTGATGCCACACTGATGGTTTATTTATGCGTGTCATTGCATCAGTATGAGGAAGCAGTGGATGCAGAGCTGGCCTGGGTCGGAGAGACAGAGAGAAAGTTGGCGTCTCTGGGACCTCTGAGTCTGGAGCCTGATGTGACTGTGGCTCAGCTCCAAGTGCAGAGAGCCTTTAACATCGACATCATCCGTCACAAGGACACCGTGGACCAACTGCTAAAGACGCGTGTGGACATACTGGAGAGCTGCAGTGAAGAGCAGAGAGATGCACTGAAGGTTAGTGACAAAACAAATTACAGAGTGAAGGAGGTGGAGATACAGTAAAGCCATGCAGTTGTTGAAAAATTGAATTGTGACTCATGCATTTTCCAGCAAAGATTTGATTTTGTTGAGTCATGTATAACTTAAGTATCTTTCTTAGGAACAGCTGTCTTTTAAAAGACTTAATTTTATGACCTGAAATAACCTTTTTTTTCCTCCTGAAGGTGAAGACGGATTCTCTAAGTGCTCGATATGAAGCGGTGAATCAGAATCATGCCGAGCGGTTCTCAGCTCTGGAGCGGGCTCAGGTGCTGGTGGCACGGTTCTGGGAGACGTATGAGGAACTTGAACCCTGGTTGGGCGAGACCGAGACGCTGATTACTCAGCTGCCCCCTCCTGCCATTGATACAGAGACACTCAGGCAACAACAGGACCAGATGAGGGTAAGAGAGACGGTCAAGAAACTCTTGCATCAATGTTTATTTACAAGTTAATAAATGACCTCAAAAGGAGGTAAATATATATTAATGTCATGTCCATAAATGTTATATCTCTGTCTGTCTAGCTTTTAAGGGAGTCCATAGCGGAGCACAAGCCGCACATAGACAAACTCTTAAAAATCGGCCCGCAGCTGGCTGAGCTGAGCGCACAGGAAGGCGCGGCAGTCAGACAGCGTTACACAGACGCAGAGAAACGTTACATCACCATCAAAGAGGAGGTGAAAGGTCGAGCCACAGCCCTGGATGAAGCAGTCTCACAGTCTGTCCAGGTGAGTGCTTCAATGTTAGCATGCTTATATTGGACTGCCAGTTTGTGAATAGGTTACACAACAACACTGTTTTATTATTGTCATGCTTTTCTAACATGCAGTGGTTTCACAATCATTACATCTGTTGTGTTTATTAATGCTCCATTAAAAGTTGATCACATTTAGATGAGTGTCATTGATTTAGACTAAGACAGGTTTCCGTACCATTCCTGACATCATCAGTTGTGTTATTGATGCTTGCTGTTGGACCGTTGCATGCTGTGAATTAACTCATGATATTGTTTCTCCACCCCATCCCTTCAAACTTTACTTCATCTGCCTGTAACCCTCACTATTCCCTGTCATTTATCCCTTACCTTACCCCATTCCAACTCACTTTCTGCAAATTCCCTGCTCACCCCTTCCATGCCTGTTTGATCCATCCGTTCATCACTCATGTTTGTGGATGTGCTGTGTGTGTTCATACCTCCTTCATCACTGCTGTACAACACCCTCAGCTGGTTGAGGTAAGAACTCTATTACCCACTGGATAATAGCATCTCCGTTGCATTGAGTTTTAGGAATAATCAGATCATTTATAATTATTCAATCATGGTACAGAAGGGCCTGTATCAGCTGATCTATAGATGGTATTTCTTTATCCTGTTAGTTATGCTTTGGTGTTAGTTATGTAGGTTAAATATGTGAGCGAAATGTTATATACTGTATGCATTTTACAATAGTTTTTTGTGTATTTAGGTGTAATTTCCCCAATTTCATGTTAAACCTTTTCACATTATCCTGTACAACTTCTTTGTTAGCTTTCCCAAATATTGTGTCCTAGAAAATTTTTAAACACCACCCTACAAATATAACTGTTGTTCCTGTTTTTTACTTCAATTTAAAAGGCATTTATCAAATGTACGTATCCAGAGCCAATTACAAAAATGCTTTAACTTTAAATATGAAATAATTATTATCAACAAAAGTTATGTTATATGGTTATATTTATACATCATTTTAGAAAGTTACATGCTGATATATGTAATAAAAATCAGGTCAGCACAAGACTTTTTAAAGTCTAGAAATGTAGTCTATTTCTGGTTTGTTATATGTGACCCTGTCTGTGAAATCCAAGATAAAAAAAGATGTGACAAAAATATAGATAATGTGTGTTTATTCCTGTCAATGACAAATTATATGACAGATTTTAAAATACAGTAGAGGTTTTTTATTCAACTGAAATATTGAAAATATTGAAATTAATTATTTTATTGACACAGAGCTTCCTGGTCATCTCCAAATACTCATGTGCAGAATTTGTTCTGATCATCCTTCCCTCTCTCATCAGTTTCATGATAAGATGGACCCGCTGTTGGAGACTCTGGAGGGTGCGGTTCAGCGTTTGCGTCAGCCCCCTCCGGTGGCGGCCGAGGTGGAGAAGATCCGTGAACAACTGGCGGAGCACCGGACTACAGGACTCGAGCTGGACAAACTCCTGCCTTCCTTCAGCGCCCTGTGCACACGCGGAGAAGAGCTCATCAGCCGAGCCCCGCACGACGATCCTGCCGCCCAGGGTAAAGATCCTGGTTGTATGTTTCTGCTAAACTGAAAGCTCAAATTCCTTCTATGTGTTTTAATAAATGCATGTTCTCATCCCCAGCGGTGCGTTCTCGACTCCTGCGGCTGCGCTCCTTGTGGGATGAAATCAGGCAGAGAGCGGAGGAAAGAGAAGGAAAACTTCAGGATGTTCTGGATCTCGCCGGAAAGTTCTGGGCCGATATGGCCGCTCTGCTGAGCACGCTTCGTGACTCTCAGGACATCGTAAAAGAGCTGGAGGATCCAGGGGTGGATCCTTCACTCATAAAACAACAAATAGAAGCAGCAGAGGTCAGAAAGAAGAGACATTAGCATGACATAATGGTTATTCAAGATTGATAAAGATCAGGAAATATTAAAGATGTTCTTTTGTCATACTCAGGCCATTAAGGCAGAGACTGATGGTCTGAGGGAGGAACTGGAGATCGTGCGCACACTGGGAGCTGATCTCATCTTTGCCTGCGGAGAGACGGAGAAACCGGAGGTCAAGAAAACCATCGATGAGGTAAGGGTGACAAGTCATGCAGGGAACACCCTGTTTCACTCAGATTTGAATAAAGATAGCTGGCTAACATGTGTTGTTTGTTATTCAGATGAATGCTGCCTGGGAGGGCCTGAACCGCACGTGGAGAGAGAGAATGGAAAGGCTGGACGAGGCCATGACAGCGTCTGTTCAGTACCAGGATGCTCTTCAGGTATCTATCACTCCTGTGAATGAAATTTGATTGGTAAAGCCAAATGCATGTTCACAATCCCTACTTTCTCAGGGCATGTTTGACTACCTGGACAACGCTGTCATTAAACTTTGC